>CAMZMU010000074.1:110198276-110856090 GCA_947311845.1 Poa pratensis | reverse complement strand
CCATGTTGGCCACAGCACCCGTGGCTGCGGCCTCCATGCCGCACCACAAAAGGTCTTCGTTCCGGGGCCGCCGCCCGGCTTCCACGCCACCAGGCGCCGGAGCTCGTCGGCAAGAGAGGCTCCTGCGTCCGCGCCCCTGCCTCCACCAACGCCACTGCGCCTCGCCCGAGCAGCGACCCTGCAAGCGCGCCGCCGAGCCCAGCCCGACGGGCCCAGATCGGGCCCGCCAAGCCCATCTGGAGCGCCTCCACCAGCTCTGCAGGCGACGGCGACATACGTCCCTCACCGCCACCCCAGCCTGCTCCAACCACCCGTTAATTGATTCAACAAACTGAAACGGGCATCTAAAATAATTGATTCAACAAAATGAAACGGGAAAGAAGACATGAGAATCAACTTTGGTGTCTAACAGCACTCACTCAGTTACCTCGCCAGCATCTATGCCTTTTCCAAGAGCCTCTAGCTGTTCTTCCATCGGTACAGATGCATACTGGCAGCTCGGGTCGTATTATGTTTCTCCAAACATTGGAACATACTGCATTACAGCATGCCTTGTTTCAAGACTCCAGGTGCACGTGATAAAAGCAAGAAACATCGCATGCCACTACATGTATAAAATGGTTTGCTGTACAGGACCGGTTCAGGCCAATGTATCTGTAAAGGTCGATGTAAATCTACACCCAGCCTGCGCAACTGCAACGAAGAACACAAAATGAGAGTATAACATACATGCATATAGCATGAGCTAACAAAAAAATATCACTTGTTTAACTAAGCAAACAGACTCGAGGAACCTGCATTGCACTGTATTAGAATAATCATTCAGAAGAAAGGACTAACTGCTGCAATAGCACAAAAATGATGAAAGCAAGCTGCAAGCACATAAGTTCTGAACAGAACAACAGAGTTTTCACAAGAAACAGTTTACTAAACTGACCCAACCTGCCATCGATTGCCTAAGTGAGTGTTTTGGGAATCAAGAGCCGCCGGACCGCCGCGGATCCACGTCATCTGACCAGATGGCCCAGCCACCTGTCTCTACCAATGCAGCATCGCAACATAGCGTGAAATTGGAATTCAGTTCAGTGGTGCTCTGCCTCGCAATGAAAAAAGTTCAGTAGTGGTGGTTTTAGAGCAGGACGGAAAAGCTGACCTTGGTGCGAGCACGACGCTGTCGCGGGTGATCCGACGGGCCCGCAGTGGCCGACGATCTCCTCGCTGCGCCCATGCGTCTCCCGGCGCTGCGGAACTGGTACCTGCATTGCAATTTCGCAATGGCATTTTACTCGAGCGGTCGAGGTGTTTGTTTCTGGAAATGCGCGGATGAAAAGAAGAATGCGTACATCTCGGCGGAGTCGAAGAAGATGACGCCGGCGTCGAAGGCGGCGTCGAGGAGCGGAGCGACTCCGGCGGCCCGCTCTGCTCCCCCATCGTCATGGTCCCTGCGAAGAAATCTGGTCAGCACTAAACCATGGGCGAAGCAGGAGAGACGTGTGATACCGTGTGGGGCGAACGAGGCGTGAGACGGCCGGCAGGTCAGGGGCGAGATGGAAGGTGGGCATCGCCATGGCCGACCTGCCGGTTGCCGTTCGAACACAGAAGCATACCGCTTCGGCGACTTGGGTGGCATACTCCGTATTATCCTCCCATTGCAAGGATAAAACTGGAAATTAAAAAAACGTACCAACACCTCCTCAAACCATATTATTAGTAGAGATATACTAGCAAAATGCCTCTGCGTTGCAACGGGATAGAGAAAAAAAAATTAAACTAAAAAACATTGACATAACCCATTTTTTCTCCAAAGTCAGTCGACCCGTGTAAACCTAGATTAGTTCACCCTTTCGACGTAATATTTAATATTGTTATAGCAAGTATGCCCATTCATTAAAAATATGAACTTGTAAAGGAAGCTACTCGATTGCGGGCCGACGGATTCAATTGACATGGATGCCTTGTGTCACTTAAGCAAATGGTTCAACCTCTTTCATACGCACACAATAAAAGATATGCTCACACTAATATTTTATTGTATACTGTTTTGAGTCGAGATTATTATGCTTATGCTATTTAGACCTATATATTTTTGTGCATGAGACATCCTTCTACCTAAGAGCAACCACAGTGTGCCAAACGCCATTATTTGACACGTACACCTAATGGGCACGATGCCAAATTTGTTTCAGTTGGCTGCAGCGTAGTCTGATGCCAATCCCTGCCAAGTGGGCCCGAAACTGACAGTAATAGATAAAGTCTTCTTGTTCCCGGAAATCCCTTTTGGATCTCGGGGCACCGGTGCTCTTGGTGTCCAATTTTTTTTAAACTTTATTCTTTTTCCAAAAAATCACAAAAAAATCACACAGGTAGCAGTCTACATGTGTGCTTAACTCATAAATTGGCAAAAAAAAAACTCGAAATAATTTGACCTGTGTGCAATAAAAAGATCTAGTCATGTTTGCACGTTTTTGAATTTGCTTTCTTGACTGCTGATATTTGTTATTTTTCACACAGCTTTGCAAATCTTAACTTTTTTTTTTGCCAATTTTTCCTATGGTAACGAACATTCAAATCTATGTGCTTGATTTTTTGAGAATTTTATGTGTAACACAATTATTTGAAAAAAAAATCGGGGCAGAGAGCACTGGTGCCCGAGTCCAAAACTCCGCGTCCTCTTGTTCCCCGTTTCTTTCGAGAAGAGAGGAGGTGTGTAGACGGGAGAGATGGAATTGTTTACTCTGCAAAATCAATTTGGCGTCGGCGCAAGTAGCTGCGCCGGTCCTCTTTTCTGGATTTGGCAAACTCTACAACGTACAGAGCCAGCTCCCAAAGCCAAATTGTCAATTTGGCGACGATATTATGGCGTACACTGTGGGTGCCTACTGTAAGAAAGTAATACGGTCCTATTATAGTTTACATATCCAATAGACGTTTATCTACAACAACTGCTAAGACCGGAGAGAAAAGTTATAATGAATTCTTTTTGGAAATATTTTTTAACGGTGTGTAATTAACCTTTAATCCCTATGAAAATTTCTAGTATTTTCTGTTGAACTTTGAAACACCAAGTAATTGAAATACATGATATATGATTCGACCGAAAGTAGCTAGCCCAAATCTCTCTCTCTCCTTCTGCAGCCCAGCAACCGGCCCATCCATCTATTCTTCTTTCTTCAGTCGAGTTTTGCATCCTGTCGTCCTCTGTAGCAACGTCGTTCAGCTCGTCTTTGCGTGCGGCTATCCAATTTCCCCCTCGATCTCCTCCACCCCTTCGTCCCGGTCCTCCTCCCACCCGTTGCCATCTTGTGGTACCTGAAGCTAGAGAATCTCTTCCGATCACCCCGCGCCGCCCGAGCCTTCTCGCCTCGTCTATGTGCTTTGGCCATGCGCTGTTTGACATGGCGTGGCCCATGCGCATCCTCCAGTAAAACAAATCGCCATACCCATATTCATCCTGGTGACATTGGTTCTACTGCCCGCAGTCCCGGGCTCCCTTGTGCAGTCGTGCTTTCTAGGTGGCTCGCGCAGGCGCCGCTCGTCGCCGCTCCCAGCTTCCCGCGCGAGTTCATGCGAGCGATTTGATCGGAAATTCTATAGGGTTTCTCTAGGAATCGCACGCGGAGTAGAGGGGCCATATATATGGCGTATTTTTGTGAGGAATAGGCAAGAAATTTGGATTCGATTCGGTAGGATCGAGTTCGTACGAACTGGTTCTGTTGAAGTGCGGAACGGGAGGAAGTTTTTTTTACCGATCGCAAGGGCGTTTTTTTTCCAAAGTGCGAGCGGAGGCACGACGTACCACGGTCACGACGTACCAAACGGACGAAGGAAGAAACACTACTCATATTATAGTAAAGATATAGAGACTAGCAAACATGCCCCGAATCTAGAAAAGATTGGCGATGGGGTCGGCTACTATAGAGAACGCTCAAACTAATTAACGAAGTATTATACCATGTCATTTCCGAATCATAATACACGCTAAAAGACAATGCAGGTGACTAAAATGTGCAGTGATAGAATATCAATTACAATGGTATAAACTAAGGCACTAAAAGTCTAAAACATATGACTACCATTTAGAGTTTTTTAGATAAAAAATCATATATTAATATCGCGGGGATACCAATTACTACCAGCCTCTACAACAACGCAATAACCGAAGGTATTACGGATGCACACAGCCAAAAAGACAATAAGAAGAAGAAAACTAAAAAAGAAAAGTCCGCCTACAGAGTTGCAGTCTTTGCAGCAGCAGCACAACCACCATCAAGCCAACACCTGATGTCCAATTCTTCAAAAGCAACACCTTCAAGAAGAAAACAATGCCAATCACTACCAATTAAGGCCAGACGTTGGTTTTCATCCTGAAGATAGACCCCGCTCTCAAAACAATGTCTTCAGCATGACAATTGCCAGGCACAACCAATTAAGGCCGACCTTGGATTTTCAACTTGAAGGTAGGACTTTGAACTTCACTTGTGTTGTCGCCATCACAGCTTCCATGACATTCTCCCTCTGCTTCACCATGGATTTCCTCATGATAGCAACAAGCGGAGCTTCGCGCCGCTGGTGGCTCTAAGTTGACGAGGGAATATCTCCCCGGCAATAGTGCCAGAAACAATGCTTGTACGTCACACGTCAGTTGGGAACCCCAAGAGGAAGGTATGATGAGTGCAGCAGTAAGTTTTCCCTCAGTATGAAACCAAGGTTTAATCGAACCAGTAGGAAAACGAGGTTGCTTCGAAGGTGTTGGTGAAGGAGTGTAGTGCGGCGCAACACCAGGGATTCCGGTGCCAACGTGGAACCTGCACAACACAATCAAATTACTTTGCCCCAACTTAACAGTGAGGTTGTCAATCTCACCGGCTTGCTGAAAACAAAGGGTTAAACGTATCGAATGGAATGATGTTTGTTTGCATAAAACAGTAGAGAACAATGATTGCAGTAGATTGTATTTCAGATGTAAAAGAATGGACCGGGGTCCACAGTTCACTAGTGGTGTCTCTCCAATAAGATAACTAACATGCTGGGTAAACAAATTACAGCTGGGCAATTGACAATTGATAAGTGCATATAACATGCATGTGTGAGTGTGGTGTCTACTATGAGATTCATTTGGGCATTACGACAAAGTACATAGACCGCTATCCAGCATGCATCTATGCCTAAATAGTCCACTTTCCGGTTAACATCCGTACCCCTTCCAGTATTAAGTTGCAAGCAACAGACAATTGCATTAAGTAATGTGCGTAATGTAAACAATACATTCATCCTTGAATAAAGCATTGCTGTTTTACCCCTAGTGGCAACAACACATCTACAACCTTAGAACTTGCTGTCACTATCCCAGGTTAAATAGAGGTTGAACCCAACTATCATGCATAAATACCCCCTCTTGGAGTTACAAGTATTCACTTGGCCAAGGCTTCAACAAGTAACGGAGAGCATGCAAGATCACAAATGACATAGACATGATAATATAATATTCAGCTCCACATAGGTATCAATATAAGTCAGATCCCAGCAAACACAACATGTAGCATTACAATAAGATGATCTTGATCATGATAGGCAGCTCACAAGATCTAAACATGATGGCACAAGTGGAGAAGACAACCATCTAGCTACTGCTATGGACCCATAGTCCAAGGATGAACTACTCACGCATCACTCCGGAGGCGGGCATGGCGATGTAGAGCCCTCCGGTGATGATTCCCCTCTCCGGCAGGGTGCCGGGAAGAGCTTCAGAACCCCCCGAGTTAGGGTTGACGACGGCGGCGGCAGCGAATATGTTCTGGATGAAAGGCTCGGTGTTTTAGGGTTTTCACGTCTCGGGGAATAAATAGGCGAAGGGGCGATGTCGGCGGACCCCCGAGGGGCCCAAACCACAGGCGGCGCGGCGGTGGGCCCGCGCCGCCAGGTGGTTTGGCCACCTCGTGGCTCTCTTCGTCTCTCCTTCGGACTCCGTGTACGTGTGGAAAAATAGGGACTTGGCCTTTTGTTTCGTGCAATTCCGAGAATATTTCCAGAAGTAACTTTCTGAAACCAAAAACAGCAGAAAACAGGGAACTGGCACTGTGGCATCTTGTTAATAGGTTAGTCCCAGAAAATGCATAAAAGTGATATGAAGTGTATATAAAACATGTAGCAAATGGTATAATATAAGCATGGAACAGCAGAAATTATGGATACGTTGGAGACGTATCAAGCATCCCCAAGCTTAGTTCTACTCGTCCTCGAGTAGGTAAAACGATAACAACAAATAATTTCTGAGGAGACATGCTTTCACACAATCTTGATCAATATATTGCAAGGCTCATGTCATGAATGAAGTGACTCAAAGCAATGATCTATAGTTTGCTAACAAATAGATAAAGAGTAAACAATGAATCATATAAGCAAAAACTTTTCATGAATAGTACTTTCAAGACAAGCATCAAAAAGTTTTGCATAAGAGGTAACTCATAAAGCAATAGATTCAAAGTAAAAGGCATTGAAGCAACACAAAGGATGATTAAGTTTCAGCATTGCTTTCAACTTGTAACATGTATATCTCATGGATAGTTGTCAACATAAAGCAATATAACAAGTGCAATAAGTAAACATGTAAGAATCAATGCACACAAAGTTGACACAAGTGTTTGCTTCTAAGATAGAAAGGAGTAGGTAAACTGACTCAACATAAAGTA
This sequence comes from Poa pratensis, assembly GCA_947311845.1. Lineage (NCBI taxonomy): Eukaryota > Viridiplantae > Streptophyta > Magnoliopsida > Poales > Poaceae > Poa > Poa pratensis. The sequence continues at coordinate 110,849,401 of CAMZMU010000074.1, read as the reverse complement.
AAAGATAGGCCCTTCGCAGAGGGAAGCAGGGATTAAATCATGTGCTAGAGCTTTTTAAGTTTTCGAAAGCATATAGAGAGCACAAAATAAGTATTTGAGAGGTGTTTGTTGTTGTCAACGAATGGTAGTGGGCACTCTAACCCCCTTGTCAACCAGACTTTCAAAGAGCGGCTCCCATGAAGGACGTTATCTCTACCAGCAAGGTAGATCATCCCTCTTCTCTTTTGTTTACACATGTATTTTAGTTTCTTTATAGATGACACTCCTCCCAACCTTTTGCTTACACAAGCCATGGCTAACCGAATCCTCGGGTGCCTTCCAACATTCACATACCATGGAGGAGTGTCTATTTGCAAAATTAAGTTGCTTACTGATAAATCAGGGCAAAACATGTGAAGAGAATTATTAATGAAAGTTGTAATTAATTGGGGCTGGGCACCCCGTTGCCAGCTCTTTTTGCAAATTATTGGATAAGCGGATGTATATGCCACTAGTCCATTGGTGAAAGTCTGTCAGAAGTAAATGACAAGATTGAAAGATAAAACACCACATACTTCCTCATGAGCTATAAAACATTGACACAAATAAGGAGTAATAAAGTTTTGAATAGTTTAAAGGTAGCACATGAAATATTTACTTGGAATGGCAGGAAATACCACATAGTAGGTAGGTATGGTGGACACAAATGGCATGGGTTTTGGCTCAAGTTTTGGATGCACGAGAAGCATTCCCTCTCAGTACAGAGTTTAGGCTAGCAAGGTTGTTTGAAGCAAACACAAGTATAAACCGGTACAGCAAGAATCACATAAAAACATATTGCAAGTATTATAAGACTCTACACTGTCTTCCTTGTTGCTCAAACATTTTACCAGAAAATATCTAGACCTTAGAGAGAACAAATATGCATCCCAAGTCTCAACAAGCTCTACGGTAGTTCTCCACTACTAGGCTTTAACTACATGATGCAAGAGCTTAAACATGATCTACTTGAGAGCTCAAAACAATTGCAAAGCATCAAATCGAAACAAGACAATGATCTACAAGAATGCATATGTCTTTTCCAATACCAACTACTACATGTAGCATTTTCTTTCTTCCAAACAAACACCAATCAATTTATTTAAACATAAACTCTCCAAATGATAATATAATGCAGCAAGAGAGTATTTATAAACAAGTGCTAACAGCTCGAAGAGATGCATGAAAAACAGGAGCTAAAAGCACTGCAGTAGCTAGTTAAGAATACTCAACAAATATAAGTGAAGAACATGAGTATTCACATGAAAAAGCGGAGCGTGTCTCTCTCCCACACAAGGATTGCTAGGATCCGAATTTATTCAAACAAAAACAAAAATAAAAACACACAGACGCTCCAAGTAAAGCGCATAAGATGTGAAAGAATTAAAATATAGTTTCACTAGAGATGACCTGATAAGTTTGTTGATGAAGAAGGGGATGCCTTGGGCATCCCCAAGCTTAGACGCTTGAGTCTCTCTGAATATGGTTGGGATGAACCACGGGGGCATCCCCAAGCTTAGGCTTTTCACTCTTCTTGATCACATAATATCACCCTTCTCGCTTGATCCTTGAAAACTTCCTTCACACCAAACTCAAGACAGTTCTCATTAGAGGGTTAGTGCATAATCAAAAATTCTCATATTCTGTAATGATACAATCAATCCCAAAGCTTCTGGACATTAGCTACAGCCACCAATGCTTTGTGGAGCAAAGAAATCCACACAAACACAGTAAAAGAGCGAATGCAAAACAAAAGGCAGAATCTGTCAAAAACAGAACAGTCTGGAATGACGAATTTTTTCGAGGCACTTAAGTTGCTCAGATGGATCTGGCCTAAAATAATGAAAGTTGCGTACATATCTCAGGAATATGCGTGATTTTTCTCAGAATTTTTTGAATTTTCTACAGGGAGATAAGCTCAAATCCGTGACAGCTAAAAATCTGTCACTGCGCAGAAATCCAAATCTTGCATCAACTTTCAATATAGAACTTTACTTGGCACAACATTGCGATAAAATAAAGATACAAAGGAGTTGCTACAGAAGTAACAAAACTCCTTGACTCAAAGAAAACAAAAATAACAGCAAATAAAAACGATGGGTTGTCTCCCATAAGCGCTTTTCTTTAACGCCTTTCAGCTAGGCGCAGAAAGTGAAAATCAAGTGTTGTCAAGAGAAGAAGCATCAACATCATAACTTGCTCTAACAATAGAGTCAAAAGGTAACTTCATTCTCTTCCTAGGGAAGTGTTCCATACCTTTCTTGAGAGGAAATTGGTACCTTATATTACCTTCTTTCATATCAATGATGGCACCAACAGTTCGAAGAAAAGGTCTTCCCAAAACAATAGGACAAGATGCATTGCATTCAATATCCATAACAATAAAATCAACGGGACAAGGTTATTGTTTACTGTAATAAAAACATCATTAACTCGCCCCAAAGGTTTCTTCATAGCATTATCAGCGAGAAAAACATCCAAATAACAATGTTCCAAAGGTGGCAAATCAAGAATATCATAAAGCTTCTTGGGCAAAACGAAATACTTGCACCAAGATCACACAAGGCATTGCAATCAAAATCATTCACCTTTACCTTAATGATGGGTTCCCAACCATCTTCTAATTTCCTAGGAATAGAAGCTTTAAGTTTCAACTTCTCCTCCCTAGCTTGCAAAAGAGCATTTGTAATATGCTTTGTAAAAGCCAAATTAATAGTGCTAGCATTGGGACTTCTAGCTAATTTTTGCAAGAACATAATAACTTCAGAGATGTTACAATCATCAAAATCAAAATCATTATTGTCAATGGTGGTGGAACCATTGTCTCCAATAGTTTGAAAAATTTCAGCACTTTTATCAGAAAAAGTTTCAGCAGTTTTAGGCAATTTCAAACGCTTTGCAGAAGTAGTAGAGACATTACCAACACCAATAACATTACCATCAATAGTAGGAGGCTTACTAGCATGTAAAACATTAGCATTACTAGTGGTGGTGATAGTACAAACTCTAACTATACTATTCTCTTTTTCAAGTTCTTCCTCTTTTTCCCACCTAGCATGCAATTCAGCCAACATCCTAATATTATTATCAATTCGAACTTGGATGGCATTTGCTGTAGCAAATGACTTAGTATCTTTAACTTCATTAGGCATAACTTTCAGTTTTAGAATTTCAACATCATGAGCAAGACTATCAACTTTAGAGCAAGATCATCAATTTTTTCAAACTTTTCCTCAACAGTTTTATTGAAAGCTTTTTGTGTGCTAATAAATTCTTTAAGCATAGCTTCAAGATCAGAGGACACACTTCTATTGTTGCTGTAGGAATTACCATAAGAATTGCCATAACCATTTGAAGGATAAGGCTTATAGTTGTTGCTACCAAAATTATTCCTATAAGCATTGTTGTTGAAGTTGTTGTTTTTAATGAAGTTTACATCAACATGCTCTTCTTGAGCAACCAATGAAGCTAAAGGAACATTATTAGGATCAACATGAGATCTACCATTCACAAGCATAGACATAATAGCATCAATCTTATCACTCAAAGAGGAGGTTTCTTCAACAGAATTTACCTTCTTACCTTGAGGAGCTCTTTCGGTGTGCCATTCGGAATAGTTGATCATCATATCATCAAGTAGCTTTGTTGCTGCACCTAAAGTGATGGACATAAAGGTTCCTCCAGAGGCTGAATCCAATAAGTTCCTTGAGGAAAAATTTAATCCTGCATAAAAGGTTTGGATGATCATCCAAGTAGTCAGTCCATGAGTGGGACAATTCTTCACCAAAGATTTCATTCTTTCCCAAGCTTGAGCAACATGTTCATTATCAAGTTGTTTAAAATTCATAATGCTACTTCTCAAGGATATAATCTTAGCAGGAGGATAATATTTCCCTATGAAAGCATCTTTGCATTTTGTCCAAGAATAATACTATTTCTAGGCAAAGAAAGCAACCATTCTTTAGCTCTTCCTCTCAAGGAGAAAGGAAAAAGTTTCAGTTTTATAATATCCCCATCCATATCCTTATACTTTTGCATTTCACAAAGTTCAACAAAGTTATTAAGATGGGCAGCAGCATCATCAGTACTAACACCAGAAAATTGCTCTTTCATAACAAGATTTAATAGAGCAGGTTTAATTTCATAAAATTCTGCTGTAGAAGCAGGTGGAGCAATAGGAGTGCATATGAAATCATTGTTGTTTGTGCTAGTGAAGTCACACAACTTAGTGTTCTCAGGAGTACTCATTTTGAAAAACAAAATCAAACTGAATTAAACAAGTAACTAATTTTTTTGTGTTTTTGATAAAGAGAGCAAACAAGACTAAATAAAAATAAACTAAGCAAGACAAATAACAAAGTAAAGAGATTGGGTGTGAGAGACTCCCCTTGCAGAAGCAATTCGGTTTTCCCCGGCAACGGCGCCAGAAAACGTGTTGGTGGCTCTAAGTTGACGAGGGAATATCTCCCCGGCAATAGTGCCAGAAACAATGCTTGTACGTCACACGTCAGTTGGGAACCCCAAGAGGAAGGTATGATGAGTGCAGCAGCAAGTTTTCCCTCAGTATGAAACCAAGGTTTAATCGAACCAGTAGGAAAACGAGGTTTGCTTCGAAGGTGTTGGTGAAGGAGTGTAGTGCGGCGCAACACCAGGGATTCCGGTGCCAACGTGGAACCTGCACAACACAATCAAATTACTTTGCCCCAACTTAACAGTGAGGTTGTCAATCTCACCGGCTTGCTGAAAACAAAGGGTTAAACGTATCGAATGGAAAATGATGTTTGTTTGCATAAAACAGTAGAGAACAATGATTGCAGTAGATTGTATTTCAGATGTAAAAGAATGGACCGGGGTCCACAGTTCACTAGTGGTGTCTCTCCAATAAGATAACTAACATGCTGGGTAAACAAATTACAGCTGGGCAATTGACAATTGATAAGTGCATATAACATGCATGTGTGAGTTGTGGTGTCTACTATGAGATTCATTTGGGCATTACGACAAAGTACATAGACCGCTATCCAGCATGCATCTATGCCTAAATAGTCCACTTTCCGGTTAACATCCGTACCCCTTCCAGTATTAAGTTGCAAGCAACAGACAATTGCATTAAGTAATGTGCGTAATGTAAACAATACATTCATCCTTGAATAAAGCATTGCTGTTTTACCCCTAGTGGCAACAACACATCTACAACCTTAGAACTTGCTGTCACTATCCCAGGTTAAATAGAGGTTGAACCCAACTATCATGCATAAATACCCCCTCTTGGTTCACAAGTATTCACTTGGCCAAGGCTTCAACAAGTAACGGAGAGCATGCAAGATCACAAATGACATAGACATGATAATATAATATTCAGCTCCACATAGGTATCAATATAAGTCAGATCCCAGCAAACACAACATGTAGCATTACAATAAGATGATCTTGATCATGATAGGCAGCTCACAAGATCTAAACATGATGGCACAAGTGGAGAAGACAACCATCTAGCTACTGCTATGGACCCATAGTCCAAGGATGAACTACTCACGCATCACTCCGGAGGCGGGCATGGCGATGTAGAGCCCTCCGGTGATGATTCCCCTCTCCGGCAGGGTGCCGGGAAGAGCTTCAGAACCCCCCGAGTTAGGGTTGACGACGGCGGCGGCAGCGAATATGTTCTGGATGAAAGGCTCGGTGTTTTAGGGTTTTCACGTCTCGGGGAATAAATAGGCGAAGGGGCGATGTCGGCGGACCCCCGAGGGGCCCAAACCACAGGCGGCGCGGCATGGGCCCGCGCCGCCAGGTGGTTTGGCCACCTCGTGGCTCTCTTCGTCTCTCCTTCGGACTCCGTGTACGTGTTGGAAAAATAGGGACTTGGCCTTTTGTTTCGTGCAATTCCGAGAATATTTCCAGAAGTAACTTTCTGAAACCAAAAACAGCAGAAAACAGGGAACTGGCACTGTGGCATCTTGTTAATAGGTTAGTCCCAGAAAATGCATAAAAGTGATATGAAGTGTATATAAAACATGTAGCAAATGGTATAATATAAGCATGGAACAGCAGAAATTATGGATACGTTGGAGACGTATCAGCCGCTACCTCCGGCACGACCGAATACCACCCGATCCAGCATTCTCTAGGCATTAGGCACTTGGAGATCGCCAGCGGAGCCTTCCGGAACCCGACACTCTGGCCAGATCAAAGAGGACTGGCGTCAAGCAGATCTTCGTCCTTGCGCGAGTTGAAACCCGAGGACCGCCACCATTATTTGAGCACACGGCAGGCCCCCACGCCGCCGGTCGGAGCAGCAGATCGCCGCCCCGGCTAAGACCTCCAGCGGGATGGCATCGGAGAAGATAGCAGCACTTTGGGTCAAATCGGAGCCCTCAAAGGCCCAGATTGACCCTGCCACCGTGACCTCGTGGCCGTCGGCGGCACGTCACCGTCTCCTCACCGCCCTCCCGCCTCCCTGCCGCAAGCAGGCTACCGCCGCCGACGCCCTGCGGGCCGACAAGCGCCGCCGCCATGGCCTGGTCGCGCACCTGCGCCGCCAATTCGGGCCCTGCGCGAGAGGAACCCGATGACCGCGCCACCCCCGGCCAACCGCCTTTGATGGCCAGGGCGTGGCCGCCACCACCGGCGCCGGTGGCAGCGGCCGGAGGGAGAGAGTCGGGCGGCGCTCGCTAGGTTTCTTGTCGCCTCCGGAACCTCCCTCGCGCGAGCGCCCGGGAGGTTAGTTCACGAATATTCTTGTTCCCTGCAAATCGACTTCTTTACAAGTACTAGTTGGAATGTACGTGCAACGCACGTGTTTACAATTAAAGAGACAATTTCTAAGTAAGAAAGACCGTACCATGACCCTTACATGTACTACTACTTCTTTTGCATCGTTATAGATTTTTATATTGCAAAGAGAATGATGTTTATGTAACAATCATAGAGCACATAAACCTCACACTAAAGCCAACCGAACTGTTGCCTCGCCGATGAAGGTGTGCTCCTTGGGAGGATTCTCAGCATAAATTATGTCACACCGAGGCCCCAGGACAACCTTCAGCATGGCATGCACCGTCGACTTCCCTATTCCTGCCTCAAGTGCAAACGCCAACGGCTTCCCTGCTTTGCCTCGCACGCTGCCGCCACATCCCTCGCTCCCTTTGTGTGTGGTCATCGCCTCTCCTACTCCAGATCGAGCGCAGCTACCACCCTTCCTATGCTCCACATCGCGCACCTGTCGCTGGAAACCTAGGTCCTTCAAACTTTCGTAGTACACAACTTACACATTTCAAAACAAATTTATGTCTCATCTTAGAGAACATGTAGACTTTTTAAGTACCCGCTAATTTAGAATCAACCGCTTTGGATATTTTAATTATCTTTAATTTTAAATCGTTGAGAAGGAACCGACCGGTCCAAAAGAAAAGAAATTAGCCATACACGGAAGTTATTTCAAAAGGATCCAAATACAATCTTAAAAGTATCAAATAAAAACAAATCACACCCATGAATTTCATGATCGTAATCACCGGGCCCTAGGAATTTTGTGTACGCTATACACTTATTTAATTGATTTCTTCATAGTAATTTTAGATTTATATGATAGAGTGCATGATATGTATGACATGTACTCTGAACATGATGTCCCGTAAGAACGTTTTATATTCAGAATAGCTGACGGATGCCAAGTAATTTTGAACACAACAAAAAATATCCTTCTTCTGGCCACGGTAAAAAAGCCACTGAAATTAACTGCAAAGAAAGACAGCAATTGAATTGAACGCAGCGTACCTGCAAGATGTCTGTGCGACTGCAGCCAGCGGAGAAGCACAGCGCTGGTTTCGGCTGGAGGCCTCGCCGCGTTCTGGGCGGAGCGCCTGGTGGCACTAGCATCGGGAGCGCCGTGGGAGACGTCGTCATCCGCTGCTGCCGCATCCCTCGCGCCGGCGGTCACCACCTCACTCCTTACTACCGCCACAGCATCTCTCTGCCGGAGCGGGCGCCGGCGCCGTCTGTTGGCGGATAAGCGGGCTGCTAGAGGCGAGGACGCAGTGGATGACGGGCGGGGTCGCAGACGATGGGGCGAGGATGGGACGTGACCTGCGTGGTGCTATGTCGCGCCTCGGCGCGGCGGGGGTGGCAGCAGCATCCGCACTGCGTTGTCTTCAACGCCTGCGGCAGGTGGTCATCGTCGTCTGCGGCAAGACGTCGAGATTGCGTGAGGGGCGAGGACGGTTTGTGAGGACGGCAGCTTGATGGTGGTGGAGGCGCGGACGCAGTGGTCCCTTGCCTAGAGGACGGCAAGGCGCTCGGCAACTGGCCGGGCGGAAGAGGGGCTCCTGGGACAAGCTCGAAGACACAACCTGCTCCTCGTCGGAGAGCACCGGCGAGCCCTGCCGCTTGGTCACCTGCAGCGCCATCGAGATAAAACTCGTGGCCACCTTCCAGCGGTGTATGTCGACACGCCGCGGGACGCGCTTGTGTCGTGGCCGTGGGCCAAGCGTTTTCTTTTATTTTTATCTGTGGCAATCTTTTGTAATTAACGGCAAAATGAAAAGGTGGTGGCAATTTGGTCGTATTATGTGAGTTGGTGGGAGGGCAAAACGGTCCAAAACGGACAATGTTGAGTTGTCAAACATTGGGACGATCTGAACCATTTGATCGGATATTGAAGGGCTCAGATTTAAAGTATCCCAACAAGTCAAGTTTGCTCTTTTAATAGTAGTATAGATTAATGAGAAACTAAAGGTGCAAGTTCCAAAAATTTATTCCAAGGCATCATTTGTATAATCCTGAAGTACGGAGACAATAAGAAAAACGTGTCATAATAACAAAAAAAAACAATTGACAAATAATTAAATACAGAGAGAAGTGTTTATAATAGAAACTTGAGCGACTTGAGTACTTGAGCCTAGAGCGGAAGCAATTGGTTGTGCACTTGTGCATGATTTTGAACTTTCTATTGATTTGTGAATTGTCTATTACCTGAACTTTTGGTTTCAATCTGTTCTGGACGCTGGCGCCTTAGATTTGTTTCCATATATCTTGTCGCCGCTTTCCAGCTATCGCCTCCGTCCGGACGGCACGACGCCAGATCACTGGTCGTGGAGTCGCCGGACTAGTGCGGCCGGGCGCCGCTCGATCCTGGGTCTGGTCGTCTGGGGGAGAGTGTGAGAAGCCGCCGAGAGATAAGAAACGAAAGAAACTGCGACTCAGTCGAGCTATCAGCGGTTGCTCACGTACAGCAATACAGATCTGGCTCACGTACGTGCGTTGATCAGGCAAACGACTCCATCGGATGCAGCGTTAGCATGGGCCATTATGGCTAATTGATGGCCTATTTCTCATTTCCTAGAGCCCACAAAGCGTGTCTCTTGTGCAGTTGGGCACTTGGGCTTAGATGGGTCAGATTTATTTTGGGGCTGGGTCAGATAAGAAATCAGTACGGGGCTTCTTCATTATTACGAGAGTTTCATTGGTGTCAGCTTAACCCAGCGCCTACACAACAGAGGCTGACTTCTTTTGGGCTTATGCATAAGCCAGCTTAAGAATTTCGGTGGGCAGAAACTGTGGTGAGCAGAAACTCCAGAAACTCCTCAGAGACTTCTCTTGGGCTTGTATTGTTTTAGCTTATTTCATGTGATGAGTTGTGAGATGTCTGTTTTACCCCTAAATTCGATATGTACACTAAATTGATCGTTCTAAGTGATACATATGTTAGTTTTTAGTTAAAAAAGAGCTATCAATAAAAAAAATGAACTACTCCTCACATGATAATAAAAAACATAGTGTAATAAGTATAATTCATTACATGCCAAAATAAAAGAAATGTCATAATGATTCTGAAATTACAATAACAAGAACTACTCAAGCTACTACGGATCCGGCGATGCTTTGTCGTAGTGCTACCATGAAGCTATCAGATGAAGATGGATTGGGTCCACCGGTAACAGATGCGCTCTCCTCGTGGACATATGGGCACCGCTCAAACTGATCGAAATGTTGATCATATAGATTACTGTCACGGATGAAGTTATGCAAACACATGCACGCGGTGATGATCTTCGTTTGCGTCAAAGCTTCGTGGAAATGTGGTATACCTTGGAGAATGCGCCACTTCTTCTTCAGAATACCAAATGCTCTTTCAATAGCATTTCGTAGACAAGAATGGAGATGGTTGAATCTCTCCATCATGTTTTGTGGAGGTGCCCCTTGAAATTCCGGCACATGGTATCGTTGCTCTTTGAAAGGTGCGAGATAACCAACTCTGTTTGGATATCCAGAGTCAACAAGATAGTATTTTCCTACATGTAGTAAAATATAAAAAAATGTTAGTGTTATATATAGTATTTAGCAAATATTTTCTGTACATGGTACATATGCGAGAATATTACCAGTAGGAGGACGCGGATAATTGGGGAAATGGGGTCGAGCATCAGTCCATACACGTGTATCATGAACGGATCCAGCCCATCCAGCAACAGCAAATGTGAACCTCATATCAAAATCACATATGGCCATCACATTTTGACTTGTATAACCTTTCCTGTTAGTGTATATCTGTCTGTCTTTCTCAGCAACTATCACAGGAATGTGTGTTCCATCAATTGCTCCAATGGCATCTTTGAAATGGGCCAGAATCTAGGTTGTGTAAGTTTATCATGAACTTGGGTGAAAGTAGGATCATTAGGTCTGATATAATAACCTGCCATTCGGTCTACACAATCTAACACATGATGAAACTTGTTGCTCACGGTAGAAACACTGCGCTCAAAACGATCAGCAGCTTGACTATTGGTCGCAGGCCCACCCAACATCCACAGAAATAGAGCTAGGGATTCTACACTCGACATCTGAATAGTGGACATGAGGCCATAACGAGCAACAAGAATGGCATGTAGCATTCTGAAGACTGACCTTCTCAATCTAAAATACTTTTAGAATCTCTTTGGATCCTTGAGCCTCGCCTCAACCCACTGGATCCCTTATATCAAAGGTGGGTCTCTTCTAGGAGCATAAGGAACTTTCTCATCCTCGGCTAGAGAAGCCGCAAGCATCATGAACATATCAAATTCATCGTCAGAGTAATCATTTGCAGAATTCATCTGTGATATGAGAAGAGCAAACAATTGTAAGCATGAATCAAATAGCAAATAACTAGTTCACGAGAGATACAAGTTACAGTAAGCTAATGACATTCATGAGAGATACAAGTTACAGTAAGCAAATGACATAGTTCATGAGAGATACAAGTTACAGTAAGCAAATGACATAGTTCATGAGAGATACAAGTTCTAGAAAGCAAATAACATAGTTCACTGAATTAATACAAGTTGTAAGCAAATAACATAGTTCACTGAAGAAATACAAATTGTGAACAAATAGCAAATAACTACTTCTTGTTATACTGCTCCCAGGTCATCCTAATCCAATCAATCCTCTGGTTAGGGTTGCGTCCTCCACCAAACAAGCAAACATTTCACGGTAATGTTGTAAAAGGAAAAGTTGAGTCGCATAGAAGTATTCAAGACTCCCAGGTTTAGCTCCATCCTCATACACTAATGCAACCAACCGCCTAATCTCATCCCTTGAAGACTCCTTAGCTCGTTCTGGAGATGTCACAGAACCCTTACTCTTCTCTTCTTCTTCCATCATCCTCTTACTCTTATCTTCTTCCATCATCCTCTTACTGTTCTCTTCTTCCATAAGCTCCATCATACGATCGAACTTGGAGGCACTGCTACTATCGGTACTCATCTTTCGTGCGGCTATGGGAGTCGGTGAGTAGGGGCATGCTCTCTTCTTCTGTCCATGTGGACGCACGGGTGTAACAAGGGCTTCCTCTTCACCTTCACAACCAGAACCGTCTTCATGAGTGTTGATCCCAGACCCAGAAGTTCGATTGTTTGCAACCTGAACCTGAGAAGTGGGGGGCACCCTAGCAGCCACATTGGTCACAACATTCTTGTCAAAAAGTATCTTCAGGTCCTCCTCATCTTGTAGTGGAGCTATCTTAAACTTGGCTGCATCTGGACACATCTGTAAATTACAAAATGTTGTTATCAGTACCTGAAAAGAAAAACAACAATTGCCAAAATATACAAAGAATTATCAGTACCTGTATCTCATTTGCCCACCAATCGTCGCTAGCATCAATGGTATGAGTGACAAGATCTATACCCAAACCGGATGCGTGTGATACGTCTCCAACGTATCTATAATTTCTGATGTTCCATGCTTATATTATGCCAATTGCTACATGTTTTATATACACTTTATTTCATTTTCATGCATTTTCTGGGACTAACCTATTAACAAGATGCCACAGTGCCAGTTCCTGTTTTCTGCTGTTTTTGGTTTCAGAAAAGTTGTTCTGGAAATATTCTCGGAATTGGACGAAACAAAAGCCAAAGTTCCTATTTTCCTGACACGTACACGGAGTCCGAAGGAGAGACGAAGGGGGGCCGTGGGACGCCCTCACCATGTGGTGGCGCGGTCCCACCTCCTGCCGCGCCGCCACGTGGTGAGGACGCCACGGGCCTCCACAGACGTTGCCCCTTCGCCTATAAATACATCTATTCGGGAAAACCCTAAATACCCGAGTCATATTCCACGAAAAGTTTCAGAGCCGCCGCCGCCGTCAACCCTAACTCAGGAGGGTTCTAAATCTCTTCCCGGCATACTGCCGGAGAGCGGAATCATCACCGGAGGGCTCTACATCGCCATGCCTGCCTCCGGAGTGATGTGTGAGTAGTTCATCTTTGGACTATGGGTCCATAGCAGTAGCTAGATGGTTGTCTTCTCCTCTTGTGCCATCATGTTTAGATCTTGTGAGCTGCCTATCATGATCAAGATCATCTTATTGTAATGCTACATGTTGTGTTTGTTGGGATCCGATGAATATTGATACTATGTCAAGTTGAATAATGAATATTATATCTATGTCTTTTATGATCTTGCATGCTCTCCGTTACTTGTTGATACTCTGGCCAAGTGGATGCTTGTGACTCCAAGAGGAAGTATTTATGCTAGATAGTGGGTTCAGTCTCCATTTAATCTGGGGGAGTGACAGCAACCCCTAAGGTTGTGGATGTGCTGTTGCCACTAGGGGTAACCTAATGATGGATGAATGGGTTGTTTACATTATGCACTTTACTTAATGCAATTTTCTGTTGCTTGCAACTTAATACTGGAAGGGGTGCGGACGCTAACCTGAAGGTGGACTATTTAGGCACAGATGCATGCTGGATAGCGGTCTGTGTACCTTGTCGTAATGCCCAAATGAATCTCATAGTAGACACCACAACTTGCACATGCATGTTATGCACTTATCAATATTGTCAATTGCCCAGCTGTAATTTGTTTACCCAGGATGTTAATTATTTATTATGGAGAGACACCACTAGTGAACTGTGGACCCCGGTCCATTCTTTTACATCTGAAATACAACCTACTGCAATCATTGTTCTCTTTCATTCTCTGCAATTAAACATCATTTTCCATACAACACTTTTAATCCTTTCTTTTCAGCAAGCCGGTGAGATTGACACCCTCACTGATTCGTTGGGGCAAAGTAGTTTGATTGTCTTGTGTGCAGGTTCCAAGTCAACCGTCAGGACTTCTTGCACTCCCCAAGACGCCAAGTTTTTTGACACCGTTGACACCTTCAGATGTGTCTTCACCTCCTACTGGATTGATAACCTCGGTTTCTTACTGAGGAAAGACTTGCTGCTACACTCATCAAACCTTACTCTTGGGGTCTCCCAACGAACGTGTGGTTTACACGCATCAAGCAAGTTTTCTGGCGTCGTTTCCGGGGAGAGGAAGCACTTCGGATTCAGCAGACTTGTACCTCCCCTTCGACGTCAAGCAAGTTTTCTGGCGCCGTTGCCGGGGAGGTCAAGCCTTCTGCAAGGAACATGTGGGAGAAGAAATTGCTGAAACTGTGATCTTATTGGATGAAAAAGAGGAGGAGAGTGAAGAACAAAAGGAAGATCTACCTTCTAATGATAGTAGCTCTTTAACTCTTACATTATTTGATTACCCTCCATGCCTGCCTAAGGAGGAAGAGTGGTATATTGTTAAAAGTCACGATTCTATTGAAATATCTAATTTGATAAACTTGAAATAACAAGCTCCTTGACTCAAATAGAAGAGGAAATTACAGAAATAAAACAATGGCTCCCCAATGTTATATATGATAATTCTCTTGATGATGGTCCTATATTGCCTGATGATATTAATTTTACTACTATTGTCAAAAGTGGGTTTAATAACCTCACTGTTTTTGAGCTTAAGAAAAATTATGTGTTTGTAGATCATGAAAAGCATGCTTTATGTGATAGTTTTTTTTTTGAAATTTATGTGATAGTTATATTGTTGAGTTTGTTCATGATGCTACTAAAAGTTATTATGAGAGAGGAAAATATGATTGTAAAAGTTTTCAAGTCACTAAAACACCTCTCTTAATGTTGAAAGTTTTGAAGTTGCACGTGTTTTGTCTTCATATACTAGTGGCTTCATGCTTCAGTGATTTGTTTCCTTACAAGGTTCCTTTTCATAGGAAGTGGGTTAGACTTAAATATGTTTGATATTTGCCTCTTGATGCTCTCTTTGGTTTTCAACTCTTATTTTTATGAGAGCATCATTAAAATCTTCTAGCCTAGCTAAAAGACATTGAAGAAAACACTTTTGGGAGGCAACCCATTATCTTTTGTTTTCGGTTTTCAGTCAAGGAACTTGCTTACTTCTGTAACAACTCCTTTGTATCTTTATTTTATTGCATTGTTGTGCCAAGTAAAGTCTCTAATAGAAAGTTGATGCTAGATTTGGATTTCTGCGCAGAGCCAGATTTTTGCTGTCCACCGTTTTGAGCTGTACACACTCCAGAAAGTTCTAAAAATTCTCAACAAATTCAGGCGTGATCCTCATATATGTATGCAACTTTCATTAGTTTTGACTTTTCGCATCTGAGTAACTTAAGTGCCTCGAAAAAATTCGTATTTCCAGACTGTTCTGTTTTTGACAGATTCTGCCTTTTGATTTGCATTCTCTCTTTTACTGTGTTTGAGTGGATTTTTTGCTCCACAAAATATCAGTGGCTGTAGCTAATGTCCAGAAGTGTTGGAGATGATTGTGTCATCACAGAACATGTGAATTTTTGATTATGCACTAACCTTCTAATGAGAATTACTCTAAGTTTGGTGTGAAGGAAGTTTTCAAGAATCAAGATAGGAGGATGATATGATATGATCAAGAAGAGTGAAAAGCCTAAGCTTGGGGATGCCCCCGTTGTGCACCCAAGCATATTTCAAGAAGACTCAAGCGTCTAAGCTTGGGGATGCCCAAGGCATCCCCTTCTTCATCAACATCTTTCATCAACATCTTATCAGGTCATCTCTAGTGAAACTATATTTTAATTCTTTCACATCTTATGTGCTTTACTTGGAGCGTCTGTGTGCTTTTAGTTTTTGCTTTGTTTTCTGAATAATTTGGATCCTAGCATTCTTATGTGGGAGAGAGACACGTTCCGCTTTTTCATGTGAATACTCGTGTTCTTCACTTATATTTGTTGAGTATTCTTGTCTAGCTACTGCAATGTTTTTAACTCCTGTTTTTCATGCATCTCTTGTTCAGAGCTGTTAGTTCTTGTAGAGAAGTACTCTCTTGTTTCATTGTTGTATTATTTGGTGAGTTTATGTTGAAATAAGTTGATTGGTGTTTGATACAGCCATTTCGGTGCACCATCTTAAATTACAAGAAGTACAGCCTTTTTTGCTTCTTGGCCTCTGAATTAACGCAACTCCTCGTTTATATCTGCTTGTCTCCTTACAAATGAAATGATATCACATAATCGCAGCTGAGGGTAGACTTCCTGGTATTGTAATATCGCCCAGGCAATGTCCGATTGACCGGAACTTGGTCAGACGATTGGGATTTTCCAAAAGAAAAGGGAGGAATGCAGGATGTGTATCACAACAGAAGTATACATTCACGATGGCACACATTTTGTTCTTATCGCCAATAAAGTAAACAACATCCGCTCTACCTCCTCAGGTTAATATTCCTCCCTAATGGAAGCATGGGACATTCAGATCGTGCGGCCTCTTTTATACACGGCCTAGCTTAAGCTACACATTTTGATGCACGTCGAGGGAGGCTGAGTACACGATACAGTATGATCGTCAAAAACAGGTGTTCTGAAGGAAGCTGTGATCTTTGTCCCGCTCCCGAAACAGTTCGCCATATTACAATTCATCTATTGCATGAATTCAGCCTGGGTCTGGGATTAAATCGGGCAGAACATTTTCTAAATGCTCTAGTGAAGGTTTTCCTTTCCTTCCCCGACCTGATTATAAATCATGCCATCCCTCTGCATTAGGGCATCATGTAATAATCTAATCCTCCTTAACAAATGTATGCCCAAATGTGCAACCGTAGTTGTGAATCCATTGCAACCGTAGCTGTGAATCCATAGGCACACACAAAGGCAGAACACAGGCAGCACACGTGATAAAAATCTTTATGTGGTTTTTAAGAAGAAAGGTTATTCTTACTAAGAACAATCTGATTAAAAGGAACTGGAACGGGTGTAAGAAGTGTGCTTTTTGTCCCGCGGATGAGTCCGTGGAGCACCTTTTTATCTCCTGTCCGTTTGTCACACACATTTGGAGATTATTCCATTTCACCTTCAATATTACCCCACCAACTAGTGTTGCAAATTTGTTTGGGCACTGGCTTAATGGAATTGATAAAATGACTAAAGCACGTATTCGCATTGGTGTCTGTGCTTTCTTATGGGCTGTTTGGAACTGTCGCAATCATGTGGTGTTTAACAAGGTCAGAGATGCTCATTTTTTGCAGGTCGTTCATCGCGCTATCTACTGGATTCGTCTGTGGTCCTTCCTTCTCCCGTCGGAGCAACGGGGTACCATGGAGTCTGGATGT
Source organism: Poa pratensis (assembly GCA_947311845.1). NCBI lineage: Eukaryota > Viridiplantae > Streptophyta > Magnoliopsida > Poales > Poaceae > Poa > Poa pratensis. The sequence continues at coordinate 110,832,451 of CAMZMU010000074.1, read as the reverse complement.
ACCCGCATTATGGCGGTAGTCCGTGCTATTTGCTGCCAACATGGGTGGCAACATACTAGAAGAATTCAATGAGTAGTCTATTCTTAATAGCTTTGTTTCGCTGGTTCATTCATGTAGCCACTTTGGCTGATCCGTGATTTGTAATAACTGATTCATACTCTCTTGCTACTTTTATTTAATATAAAAGGCTGTGTGCATCGTCATGATGCAGAGGCCGGGAAACCCATTTCTAAAAAAAAGGCAGCACACGTGGACAGAGTATATGTTGACTGAATCTGGCGTACCAGCCGGTGGTGGTACTGCGGCTAGGAGGAGACGCCGTGGTCGTGTCTTGGGAAGGTCGACGCACAAGCGGAGCTCGTCGAGCTCCAGTTCAGGGAGCCCCTAGTCAGCGAGCTGGGGAGTAAACCACGCTCTCTTGCGCCCGTGATTGGAAGTTCGAGGATGGGAAGAGGCCTCTCCTCGACGTGGAGCAGTGGCGGGTGGCCTATCGCGCGGGGAGGTGCAGGAGAGCGACGCTAAGAGGAGCTCCTACGGCACACGCATGATCTCGCAGTCCTCGGCCGGCGCTGCAATCAGGAAACGGTTTTCCCGCAGCTTCCTTGATCCCCCCAGATTCAATTTGGTTCGATCTGTAGAAGTGTGTTGGGTGGTAGGAGCAGGGATTGGCTCACCATCCCGTGAGGCATCACATGGGCACATGGCCATCCTGGTCGCCTCGGCTATGGCGATGTGGGCGAGCTCCTCCTGCTCCTAGCATTCCGACCAGGTCTTTTCTTCGGGAAACACAATTAATCTTGACCTCGGATGCGGTGATGGAGGCCTGACCTCGGCTGCGGTGGCGGAGGCGCTGCCTTCCGTCACATCGCCCTGAACTGAGGTGGCCCTGACGGATAGCAGTCGCGGGTGAATAAGAAGCACAGGCGGCGGTGCCTTAGAAAACGGAACGGTTTAGGTCCGGCCGTCCCAGATTTGCCGCCGCCGTCAGACCTTGAAGCTCCCGCTGCCATTTTTTCGCGGGGAGAAGCTTGCGTGACCGGGGAAAGCTGAGGGGAACAGGGCACATGCTCTATAGACGCGGCCGCCGTAGCGTAGGGTCGGCGAATCCACGCCGAGCTGCCTGATGCGATTTTCTAGCTAGCTCGTGGGGCAGCATTTGTTTGGTCATAGCGAACCGGTATGAGAAAAAAAAAGATTTGGCGGTGGCAGTACTGTAGTATCTCCCAAAACCCAGGGGCAAAACCGGAAATTCAAAAAATGTACCATCACCTCCTCAAGCCATATTATATAGTAGAGATTACTGTTTTTATAAAAATATTTTCTTTACTATAAAAAACTAATTTTGTTTTTAGACTAAAATAATCGTCCTCCTTTTTTGACAGAAAAATATTTTTCTTCTTGGTGTAAAAGAAAGTATTGTATCCGGAATAAAGTGAAGGTACAAGTAGATATATTAAGAGATATAAGTACACTCGAGAATTTGTCGGGGGCGCAAACAGGGCTGCTTACTGACTGTGGTACACAATCGCTGAGCCTCGACACGTTGCACGTCAGGCTAACAAGGGGCACAAGCCCTCTTTTTATTTATAGAAACCCCCTAACTTGAATATAATTTGCATCATAAATCTTCGATTCGATTACTACAGCCCTAAACTGAAACCCCATTTTGACCAACATGTCATCAAAAACATACTGATCAAAATAGCACAAAGGATGAGGGGTTCCGTCAGGGAAAAAAGTGCATGTGGACTCACCTTGTCGCTGGAGGAAGACGTCGATAGTGAGGTGAACTGTTGGGGTCGAACAATGAGGGGAAATAGGAAGGGGACATCGGTTGATGACTATCTTCTGCAAACAAATTAGCACCCTCCTCCTTTTTTTACCTTGTTGCAAGCAAGAAATTCCGATCACTCCATTGAGGAACAAGGGGTGATTCAACCTGATTACAGTTTTTTTTTGAAAGGTATGCGGTAGGGGAAGCCCCTACATCGTTTTTTTTTAACTAATAAGAACCTAAATATGCATCCGTGAGGACTTAAACCTGGGTGATTGGGTTGTACATCCACTTCCCTAACCAAGTGAGCTGGGTGGTTGGGGTGATTCAACCTGATTACAGTTCTCTGATGTTTCTGATTTGCATTTTACGTTGCATGTTCCATATTCAGTTTCCGTCAATAGTTTTAGAATAATTTAAAGATTTTGTATCCATTTTAATCACACCTCTACACTACTCAACAGGAACAGCTCCACAGTAGTTCCAAGTGGTGCGGCCCGCACAGGGCCCATGACTTTTAGGGGCACTAAATTTTTTATGCTTTTGTATATATATATTATTATTTTGGGAATTTTCAATATATCAAGCAACCAGCCGCCTCATTAAAAACCTTCCAGTTCCCGTGGGTACCCTGGTAAAGAAAGGAGCGCGTCAGAAACTGGTTGCCCCTGCTGTTTACAAACACCCTCAGGTGGTTCCAAAAACCAAACATGTCTACCTATATCTAGATAAATTGAATAGCAAGACTGCATGAATTTTCGAATTGGCCCATGAAGCATCCTAGCAGGCCCGCTGGCAACTGCGTGTCAATCTGCCCTTGTTGGGTTCGGGTGCGAACTAGCCAGCCAGGCCCTGGTATGACCGATCGATTCATTGATCGATCGTTCCCACTTCCCAGTACGCGAATACGAAACGGCTAGGGCGGAGCGGACAGATTGGTCTCGTCGATTCCAGGCTCCCAGCCTTCTCGCCGACACAGAAGCCCTCACCGAGTCACCGACGCCGTTTGCGGCTAGCCGGCGACCAAATCCTGCCGACTGCCGACGCAGTCAGGGCTCTAGACGCAGGTTCCAGGTTGAAAGTGCATGGTTGCCCCCATGCGTGGTCTTGGTAATTAATGACAATTCTTATGGACTAATGTTTACATTAAGATATTCTTATAGATCTTGTCCATGGGAAAATATAGGAGTTCATGTGTTGGACTCTTGAAGATGACATGATGACCAATGCTCTATTCAAGGGTTTATATGAAGAATGGTCATGTGTAGAGTTGAGCTCATTGCAAGTATGGCTTGGAAAAGGAGATTAAGTGAACAATCATGTTTACCCCCAAGCCATCATACATATCAAAAGAAGAAGATGAAGTGCAAGTTCACTATGATGCATCTCGGAAGATATCATTTGATTGAAGCTTGCAAAGGAGACATGAAGACGGAGCTTAGCGAGGCCCTCCCATAATGGAGTATGGGGGAGCATTTGGAGAAGTCTTCATCAAGCATGTGCTAGCAAGCACAATCAAGAAAGGTGTTCCAATTTGAGAGAGTCAAGATCATCATCATCGAGCTCAATTGGAATGCGCAAGGCAAAGGTATAATCTTGATATGTTTTCTTTTTTATCGGTCTCATGTTGTTAGTGGGAGACCGGGTTTTAGGATAGACGGCGTACTATCAAGAGGGGCTCTCAAGTGAGTAACTTGATCGCATCTTTGTGGAGAGCTCAAATCTTTGCATACTTGGCATTTCATCTTTCTTGGTTCTTACTTGGCTTTTCTCCTTGTTGGGTTTTGGTGCTTGTTGTGATCTTCACGACAAGCCAAAGTTCACCAAAAACGAATTTCGTATGGAAAACTTGTTGCTTTTCGGTTTTGGAGGTTTGTCGATTATTCCTTTTTAGAGAGGTTTTACCTTTCTCCATTTGGTTTTATCTTCCATTTTTGGACTATGATGTTTATCTTCATGATCTTGTAAAGCTCTTTGTTGTGATTCCAACGAGCCCAAGAACATCGAAAACGGAGTCTGGATGATCAAGATATCTTCGTTTTCGTGTTCGATTTTCCTACAGTTTTTTCCTAGGCCGGAGTCTCCGGTCCTCACGTTTCGTTTTTCGTTCCAGCGAGAGTCTCCGGGGTCCACAGTTCACTAGTAGTTCCGGAGAGACCCCGAAGTATCTGGGGGACCGGAGTCTCCGGTCTCTGCAGTCCGGAGTCTCCGGTGTTATTTTTCCTGCAACGACTCTTTTTTGTGGGACCTATAAAAGGCCCCCTTCTTCCCCAAAGAGACCAGCTCTTCCAAGCACGAAATTTCCTCCTCTCTCACCTCCATTGTTGACCTTGGAAAGCTTGCCCCTCTCTCATTTCCTTCCATGATTCTTGCATATCTTTGAGGGAAAAGAGAGAGGAGATCTAGATCTACATTTCCACCAATCCATCTCTCCTCTAAGTGAGGGGAACCTAGTAGATTTTGATCTTGGAGTTCTTGGTGCATCTCCTCTTTGTTCTTCCTCTCTTATTCCCCCATAAGCATTTGTTACTTTGTAGGAATTTGAGAGTGAAGGATTTGAGCACTTGTGCTCTTGCCATTTGCTTTGTGCATCGGTTTGTGCTCTCCATGAGGATTCGTGGAAGTTGAAGTTTGTGAGCTTGTTACTCTTGGGTCTTCGGGACCCTAGACGCCCGTGTGGTGGTTGAGATCTTTGTGGTCACTTGTAAGCCGTTCGGGAGCCCCCGATCCCGCTGTGGGTTGTGCCCCGGATTGTTGTTGAAAGGCTCCAGATTCTGCCTCGAAGGATTCCGATAGTGGAAGGTGAACCAAACCTTTGTGGTGCGGTTCATCGGAGAATAGGGTGAGCCTTTGTGGCGTTGAGATCGACCTTTGTGGTGCCTCACACCTCTCAAACGAGACGTACTCCCTTAACAAGGAGGAACTCAGGAATACATCATCGTCTACGCGTGACTCAGTTATTTCTATACCCGAGCTATTTACTTATGCAATTTACATTGTGATATCCTTCGTGCTTGAAGTATTCTATATAGCTACCACCTTGTTGTTTGTCTTGCTTAGCATAAGTTGTTGGTGCACATAGGTGAGCCTAGTTTATTTAGGTTGTCGGCTTGTTAATTTAAACACCTAGTTTTATTCCGCAATTAGCAAGCCTAAACCGGAAAAGTTTTAATCGCCTATTCACCCCCCTCTAGACGACATCATTGTCCTTTCACATGTTTGTTTGTTGATTCCCCAATTTATGCTCTCGTGATCGCATCCTCACCTAAATTCTGTTTTATTCATCTTTTGTAACTTGTGTAAATAATACTGTAGGTTCGATTCATCATGGGGAAACAGGAATCCGGTTATCAGAAGCACAAGAGAAAAGAAAAGGAACAAAAATTGGTTAAATCTCAAAAAGGTGACATGGACAAGTTTATTAGAAAAGAAACGCCACAAGTGTCATCCGGTAATCATTATGTTGATCCTTCCAACCTTGAGCTTGCAATTGTTCCTTACAATAACATACATGGTCAGACAGAGACATATAATATTGAGGTAGAGGAAGATCATATTGATGTGGAATTTGATGATTCTTTTCTGTCTAATATATTTGATCCAAGAAACTGGGATTCTCTTGATTCTGAACAGATTGATATTTTAGCACTAAAAGGTCCAAGAAGAGATTTATCAATTAAAAAAGGTCCTAAGGATATATATCGTAAAAGTTTTATTGCAAAGTTCTATATATAGGTATGATTTTTTAATGTATTCAGTTGTTACGTAAAATATTCTGTCATATATATTATAATTTTTGATTAATTGAACTTTTGTGTGTGAGACAGGGCACCGTTTTAGATTTTGGCACAGGGCACCGGATTTTGCCGGCCCGGCCCTGCTACTCAAGTGCCATCTTCAGAATAAGCAAAATGGTTTAAATATCGTGAAACAATATATAAAGTGTTTTCAATTATCTAAAACATGTTCTATTTTAGAATTTGGTTTCTAGCTACAGTAGTTTGGAAAATAACCTTAAAGTAGCTATTCCTCATTATTTGCAGTTGGAGTATTTTTATTTTGATATACTTAAGCGAACAATATCTGTGAAGCGTTTTAAATTATCTAAAGCATGTTCTATTTTAAAAAGAAAACTACAACGTCCATATTTTGAAAAATGGCGTAAAGGTGTCAAACGAACGTATATTATGGTTATCTACAAATATTAACAAATTTAAACGTTAACTTAATCTTGAAAATGAACGGATTCGAGAATATTTGCAAAGTTGGAAATTGTTGTAATTTTAACAAAAACTCACGGTTGAAAAGAGTTCAGGTTTCGAAATTTGTTCAAACTGGAAAGTTTTGCAGTTTCGGGTTTTTTTACTTCTGTAAAATGGTTAGATTCGGAAGGCACCTGAAAGTTTAAAGTATCTAAATTTGAAATTCCATCGTATGCCGTAAATAGTTAGTATTTAATTCTGTGATTGCTTTGATATATTGATAGATATATTTAATGTTACTGATTTTGCAACATTTAGCACGTTCTGAAAATTGTTCAAATACTTTAGAACAATATCTATGAATCGTTTTAAATCATCTAAAGCATGTTATGTTTTAAAAAGAAAACTACGAAGTTCATATTTTGTAAAATGGCGTAAAGGTGTCAAATGAGCCTTTATGTCGAATCTGGAATTTGGTTGTATGTCATAGATAGCCAGCGTTTTTTTTGTGTTCCTGTTGATATACTTTTCATATTTAAATTCCGTTTGCGTTTATTGAATGCTCATATTTGAAATGCATTCCAAATTTTAAAATATTACAATTTTAAAAGTTGATTGTATGGCATAAATTGATGACATTTATTTTTTGTGACCATTTTGCTACATTTTTCATATTTTTGCGGTGTGTAAATTTGAAGTTATTAAGTTTGTAAAATATTTAATTTTCTGGATTTTTTTGTGTGAAGCAGTCGGGCCAGCTGTCAGAAATTTTCCATTTTCTGGATTTCTGTGGAAAAAGAAAAAAAATGACAACCCGGGCCCACGCTGACGCGGGCATGACGTCAGTAGGGCCCTGGGCTGCCACGGCGGCGACGGCGGCGAGCCAGGACGCGTGTGAGGGTGCGCCCGACACGCCCGGACGCGGGCTGCCCAGGAGCGGCGGCGCCGCCACACTTGGGTCGTCGGGGCGTCGCCGGCGAGGATGAAACGCGGCGGCGAACAGCGGAGACGGCGGCGACCATTCTGGCGACCTCGTGGCGTCCTGGCGGCCGATCTGCGGCGAGGAGGTGGAGAACGCGGCGGCGCATCTCCAGGTGGGCTCCGATGCGTGCAGGGAGCAGCGTGGCGGCGGCGATGCGCGTCGGCGCCAGCGGCGACCCGCGGCGTCGCCGGAGAGAGAGGAAGGAGAGGGCTGTTGTGCGGCGTTTTTGCAAAAAGGCCCTCGAGATTTTGACTATTTGCAGAGAGATCCATCCCTCGTAAAGTTGTGGGCTGCGGAGCTGTTTCCTGGTTTGCGAGGGAGATTTTTGCAAATCCGTCATGGGATATCGTTGGAACCGTTGGATGGGCGATGGACGGCCCGGATCACGCGAGGGTACTGTAGGGAACTGTTCATTGCACAGTACCGACAGATCTGGACCGTTGAATGTCGATCCAACGGCCCAAATCGCGAGCGTGGAGAGGCCTCCAAAACCTCCCCCCTTAATATATAAGGTAATGTATATGAGCCTGAGCCTGAATCATATCTTTCCTTAGCATGAGGATGACCATTGTCTTTCCCTTCCCAAAATATATTGTCTCCAACCGACTAAAGCCTTAAACTGAAGCTTGATATTTATTAACACTTGATCGTTGTGTAAAATTTCTTCTGCAATCAAGACTTGGATAGAAAAATAAACATGTTCACAGACTTACTATTTTCTGTTTCGAAAATGCACATAAAGGAATATGCCACCTCCGTTACAAAGTAATTGAAGTTCTAGGTTTGTCCTTAGTCAAATGTCATTATGTTTGACCAAAATTATAATAAAACGTGTCATTATCTAACGTCAAATCTATATAATATGAAAGTATGTTATATGATAAATCTAATAGAACTAAATCAATCTAGTAGCGGTTGAATTATTTTTTGACAAACTTATGGTAGTCTAAAACTTCAATTATTTATTTTTTTGGCATGCATTTTTCTGCACAGACAGAGCCATGTCAATGTGCTCCAACGCTACCTGGTGTTTCTCATACTTTGTCAAGGCCTAACTCCACCATGAAACTATGTAATCAATGGCCATGAGTACACCAAGGGTTACTACCTTGCTGACGACATCTATCATACTTGGTCAACATTTGTAAAGATTGTCCATAACCCTGTCACCGAGGCAGATTTCCATTTTACAAAGAGGTTCTCGTCGTCCGCTACCCTTGTATTTCATACTCACTAAATCAAATGTGTGACATCATAAGTGCTTGTGTTATCATGCACAACATGATCATCAAGAGCCGAACGTGGTACGAGGAAGCTATTGATCAACGAGGCGTTTGATTTTCAGAGGCCTGCGACCATCGACAACCGGGCGTGTCGTTGCAGTTTTCAGAATTTCTTGCCACAATCGGCAAATTCGTGATGAAACAAGGTACGCGCAGCTGCATGATCACTTCGTGACGCAATTGTGGGCGATCAAAGCAAACAACATCCCCAATCAGGCGGCGCCGGTTTGAGATTTTCATGTCATATTTAAAACCTGAATTCGTATTTGAACTTTGCATTTCGTATTTGAACTTTGAAAGAACCATCACATTTTGGTGGGAAAATGATGCCGTTGAGCTCAACCAAAATGGGCAACAGCTGTTCAAACACTGAAACGGCATCCTCGGCTTCTACAAAAGGTTGTCCAGTGTACAAAACATTCCTAATAGAGAAAGTGGTTCGTGGACTACACCGCAGTGGACCAACCTCACTGACGTATGGGCCCCGGTAGCTCTCTTTCTATGGAACACCCGCACACACGGTGCTTTTTATCCTGCTCTCTGTCCTGCCTGCACAAGTCCATGTGAACTGGGTCTTCGAAGAAAAAACCCATTCTTTCCCCACACCACCAGAATCTCCCCACGACGAGATGCTTCTCGGCCGCCGTCTCCTAAGCCTCTCCGCCGCCGTCTCCGGCGGCGTCCGCAGCTCCCTCGCCACCGCCGCCTCCCATCCCGCGTGGGCCATGGTGCGCTTCTCGTCGGAGCTCGTCGGAGCGCCGAGCGCGGACGTGCGCCTCGCCCAGCCACCGCACGTCTCCGAAGTACGCGTCCCAGCCTGGTCATCGGTGTAGTTTATTTTGAGCTTTGACATCACTAACTCCTACCGCCAGCTCCGCCACTGGTCCCAGGGCACCTCATCAAGACCAGTGGCAGCGCCGCCGAACCCGACAGCCGCGTCCAGAGCACCATCTGCACCGCGAGCGACGGCCTCCTCTTCCTCACCTACCTAGACCTGCGCTTCACGGCTTCCATCGTCCGCAAGCAGGGCGACTCCCGGGTGCGCGAGATACCCGACGACCTCGACCCTGGCCAAGTCTCCAGCGTCACGCGCTTCGTCTGCAACCCTGTCACCCGCGAGCTATCCCGCCTCCCGGACTCCATCTGCAGCTTTGCGGAGGACGTTGTGTGTGGCCCCCAGATGGGCTTCATCACCCAAGCTGACCCCGGGCACGGGCCGCCTGACAGGTTCGCCGCCGCCGGGCTGGGGCCGCCGAACCTGATGATCCGTTTTCTCTCGGAAAAGGGGGACTGGGAATTGGTGGAGGTCTCGCCGTTCCAACTCCCACTTGACCGGCTATTCAAGATGGGCCAGGAGCCACTGGCATTCGGCGGCCGCCTGTGGTGGGTTGACGTGACCTGCGGCGCAGTCACCGCCGACCCCTTCAGCGACCGGCCAGAGCTCTCCTTCGTCCAGCTGCCGAGGCAGAGCGTGCTGCCGGAATGCGTGCAAGACGGAGGCACCATCAAGTACCGGCGTGTGGGCGTCAGCCAAGGGCGGCTGCGGTACGTCGAGGTCTCTCAAGACGAACCGTTTCTTCTCAGCTCCTTTGTGCTTGACGACCAGGGAAGCAGCTGGACGCTGGAGCACCAGGTGGTGCTCAACAAGATCTTGGCGCGCAGCACGTGCATACCCTTGCAGACGAGCGGGAACACAGACATTGTGCTTATCGATCCACTTGATGCCAATGTCGTGTACCTCATGGTAATGTCGCAGATTGTCGTCGTCGACATGGAGCGGGAGGAGGTGATCGAGAGTTGTATGTGTAGCAGCCACAGCTCATGCATACCATGTGCTCTTCCACCATGGCTTGGATCCAGCCGGATCCCTTCTGCAGGTACCCACTGAGCTCGTTATAATTGCTAGAATCTTTATCTAGAAAATATCTAGAACCCTCCTCCTTTAGTGCCTTGTTGTAAGCTAGAATCTTCCGTCTAAAACTTGATTGGGGCAGAAATTTGAGTATCTGGTATATGTGAATTTGTAATTTGCATTGCATCTTCTACATTTTTTTGGCCATCTGTCTATAACTGTGGTTCAGGAGGATTTAAAGATGCCTTATCCATTTCGATGATGCATCTGATTACTCAAGTGTTGTCTCCACTCTCCATATACATATATTCATCAAATTAGTATTTTTTAGGTAAATTTTTCGTTTGGTTATGGCTTATGGGCACAATAAGATCAATTGTTGATAACCTGCTGTAAGTATCAGTCTTTTTGTTAGCTCAAATTTCTTGTGTGTGGTGCATGTAAATGACTAAATGTATACTGTTATAGATTCTGTTGGATATGTTGTTGCTGTAGTTCAAATTCTTGTGTGGTGATTACTTTTTTCAGGCCAGAAGGACGCTGAGAAAAACAACACTTTGGCAGACTTTCTGGTTCGATCAGACGGCTACTACAAGAGATGAAGGTACTGCTTTACCAGCTAATGAATCTCTCGTCATTTTCTTTTTTTTGAGGTATAAGGTGGTCGTATCCACCGCCCGAATAAATAGAAAGATGTGACCCAGTTTATAAGGAAACCGGGTCCAAAAACCATACATGTTGTACAAAAAAACACAGACAAAGCGACCCGCCGCACACACGACCCAAGTCGAACAAACGCCACAAAAGACACCACCCGCTCCGGGGCCGCCGCCCGGCGTAACAACCAGATCGACCTTCGCATTGCCCGAAAGTGATCCAGTCATGGTCGACGAACCCTCTGCCCACGCAGTCTTCATCCAGGTTGCCACCAAAACCACCATGTGCCGGGGCCGCCGCCCTGAAGAAGCAACCAGATCGACCTTCGCATTGCCCGAAGACGATCCAGTCAGGTCGACGAACCCTTTGCCCGCGCAGTCTTCATCCAGGTCGCCACCCAGACCCCCGCTAGACAACGGCTCTGCCTCATAGAACCGTCGTAGCGTGGGAGACCGAGGCCGCCGCCTCGACGTCCACCACCCTCCGGGGCCGCCGCCCCGGCATCCGCCTCACCCGCGACCTCACCGCACCGTGGGCTGATAACTCCCAGGCGACGCCTCCAACAAGGTAGTGACGCGTCCGTCACTGTCGCCCGATCCCGACGGAGCTTAGGTTTTCACCCGGATATCATCGGACTGCACACGTCGAACCAAGTAGAAACTCCACAACGACGCAAACAAGAAAGGAGCGATGCCCGAAGGCGCCGCCGTCGTTGGCACGAACCGAGGTTCGTGCAAGGCTTTCGCCCGGAGTTCAACCCGCCCGCGAAGCTCCGGAGCCGCCGACCACCAAACCCCACTGCATGCTGCCGCCACGGCACCTCAAGCCCCGACGAAAGCCATGTCGGCTGCGTCCACTCCGCAACAGCCGCTCCGGGGCCGCCGCCCCGGCTTCCTCTTCTCCGGGAGCATGCCGTGGCCGAACGAGGAAGGACGACTAGCGCCACGACCTCCCCGACAGCAGCCTGCACTCATCTTCTTCTCCTCCCCGTAGCCTTCCTCCACACACAACACCTCCACTGCAGGAGCGCCACTGCCACGCCCCGAACTGCACCACCGCACCCCATCCGCCCGGCTTCCACCACTGCTCCTCTGCCTCCGCCACATCGCGACAACCTCTTGCACTCCCGCACGCCCTCCAGCGCGCACGGCGAGCTCGCGGCCCGCCAGGCCCAGATGGAGCCCGACGGAGCCCAGATCCGAGCCCTGGCGCCTCGGCAACGAATCCCCCGGCACAGTGGCGCCCATCGCGACCAATCTCTCGTCATTTTCCTTCAGATGATGCTTCATTATCTATTGTTAGTTGTAGTTTTATCTCATCCATTCACATATTTAGGATGATGCATTCTTCTACAAGTATCTCTTACTCAATTCATGCAGTTTATGGATTGGAAAAAACAATTCTGTCGATATTTTGCCACTTATTATTTTGAATTAATGTTGGCTGTATCGTTCAACACACTGTTATCCTTAATGCTGTTGTTAGTTGAGGTATAGTTGGTGTTTAGTTTTTGTGCAACTAGTAATATTTGCTGGGAACCAAGACTAGTAGTAGTACTCACTCCGTAGAATGGTTATTGTTGGTAAAGTGTGTTACCCTGAACTTGTTCTTTCCATTCATAATCTTGTGGCAGCAGCCTTCCATGCTGCCAAATAACATCAATTGGTGTGTCAGCATAAGGCTGTCGATTACTGAAGGATCATGTAATGAAAAAATGGATAGGTGAATTAACAAGCTTACACCGAGAAAGGATGCTCTTCAGTATTAAATTTAAAATCAGTCTGTAGTCAGATAAAGTGGCCAGGTAGTAACATTAGGGCTGCTAGACTTAGCTGAATGCTCCCAACTAATTATGATTCTGCCATTTCAATCAATATAATATTTATCAGTAGATTTTCTTGTAAATACATGATAGTCTTGCAAAAAGTGAAGTAATGGAACACATAGAGCTCTCTAAAGTAAGAAGGAAGATCTGTAACACTTAGATTGCAAATATTTAGGATTCTACATTTAGCGTATTAGTCTGCTTGAACACCGTCTCAGCTGATAATCAGTATCAAATCACTAGACCTAGATTTATAAATCGGATCGTTGGAGAACGAAAATTATCAGCTGGTGTGTTAGCATGTAAGGCTGTTGAATTACTGAAGGATCATGTAATAAAAGAACAGATAGGTAATTCCCATGCGTCACCGAGAAAGGATGCTCTTCAGTATTAACTTTAGTATCAGTGTGTACTGTGTGGTCACATAAAGTAGCCAGGTAGTTCTAGTGACTTAGGCTGAATGCTCCAAACTAATTATGATGATGCCATTTTAATCAATATATATTTATCTGTAGTTTTTCTGTTAAAAACATGATGGACTTGCAAAAGTGAAGTGATAAGAGCTTTTTAAGTAAGAACGAAGACCTGGAACGCTTCGATGGGAAATACATAAGATTCTACTTTAGCGTATCAGTCTGCTTTAGCAACATCTTAGCTGATAATCGATCTCAATTAATTAGAGCTAAGTTGTGTAATTTGGATTGTTGGAAAATCAAACAATGAAGAAGCAAGAAGCATGCAAAATCACTTTCAGAATACTAGTAAAATCTGTATACATTGGTAAATGCTGAGATTGAGCATAAAAATATATTTGATATTTAGGAAAATACATGGGCCCTGATGGACAGTGACACACAATAATGGTTACTGGAAATAATTATACTTTTGACATCCTACATACTACAGTACTATATTACGCATGATTATGTCCTGGTGTTTACTGAATTTTGTGGCTCTCCACCACCTACAGAGGGGTAGTAAATGGGGATATGAAGTTTCAAAAAAAAAAGGGATATGGTGTAAGTGTACGGTACTCGTGAGCCATCTACTATCTTTGTCTCCAACCAAAGTCCGAGAGAAAATTTACATGTTTGCACTTGATTTTGATCTCGAACTTGCCCTAGTTAGTACACTGAACATGTTTTGCTAAAAACTGATTGTCATTCATGTTTTACACTTGATTTCTCCCAGATGATAGCTTGTATATTATCCATCATAATTATCATCACGATGAATGTGAGTCAGCTAATAGTTGATCCCAACCTGTAGTCAATCTTGGTCAACTGGTTGATATATACACAAAGAGTATGCTTACTACCCAATAAACTTGATCTGGCAGGAGTGGCAGCTGTGAGTTCAGTTGCTGGAGGTCAACATTCAGCATTCACAATTATAGATTACCTTGTCTGTTTGCTCTTCTTTTTTTTTTTTTTGCGGGGAAACCTGGTTACATCAAATCCGAACAATTACAGAAAGGTCCTCCTTGAAAGTAAAAATTACACATAAGACCTTCTGCAACCCTAGGTCGTCGCCGACGATGAGGACGTGCCGATGGTGTGGCCGCCGCCGCTTCTCCACGAAAGCTTGGATACGGAGAAGACCCCAGGCGCGCGGGTTGTCGTCGAGCCTCGAAATCCGAAGATCCTCCATCCGCCGCCGCCAGCAACCACCCAGCCCAGATCTGACACCAGATCTCCGAAGAACTCGAACCGGCTCCGCCGCACCGGACGCCGGGTGGGGTAGCTCGCACACAGAAGCCCCGAGGCTTCGAGCACGAGAGAAGAGATGCTCCACCATGGATCTCCACCGAGCTCCACCGTCGACGAGGACGAGCATCTCCAGCAAAACCAACTCCGGCCGCGCCTCCATCGCCAAAGCGCCGCCGTCTTGGACCCTGCAAGCTCCTACGCTATATACACACTGGGGATCGGGGTTCCCCCCACCTCCCGCCGCCGGAGCGGCCGGCGGAGGAGAGGGGAACCAGCGATACGCCGGCGGTGAGGTGGGGAAGCGGGGTGGTTCCAGAAATCGCCTCTGCTTTGCGGGGAGAGGAGACGTGTCCAAGCTCGCGTCTGACAAAAGGTTGTCTGTTTGCTCTTCTGCACATTCTGATTACCACATGGCACAACCTTATAGCTTCCACTTACTATTTCAGAGGTTTCGACATCCCGGTCTATTAGTGTTTCTGAACTTAGCAGGCATGATGAATGCATTCTTGTTCATCCCTTTCCATGAAATATAATCACCAAACGATTAAAGCCTGACACTGAAGCTTGATTTTATTAAAAGTTGAGCATTGTGTAAATTTCTGCTGCAACCAAAGACTCGGATGAAAATAAAAATGTTGCCAGACTTACTTTAGTTTTGGAAAATGCACTCAGATCGACTATATTAGTGTGTTTCCCTTACACACTATTTATTCTTGGGGGAAAGTAAAGCTGGGATACCAGCAGAAGTTGGACATGCCCCCTTAATAAAATCGGAACTGCATTGCTCATAGGAAAGAAAAGATGTTCAATAGAAGTTGCCTGAACATCAGTTTTGGTCGATGCTTTCCTTTTGCTGTTTTCCATACCACCAATCCTCTTCACGTGTTTATTTAAATCGATCACTGCATAAATTACAGCCCCCTTTAAATTCCCTCCTTAGTCATACAAAAGGAAAAACATGTGGTGTTTGTTTCTCTAATATTCCTTATTTTTTATTTTCAGGTTTCTTAAGACCAACAGATTATGGTGCTCTAATCAGTTCGGAAGCTGATGGTGGTAGCTTACTGATGCTGGGGAAATCTGTTGAAGCCTGGGATTTTGCAGTGCCAATCCACTCACTGTATCACATTTTGGCCGAAATTTGCGAATTTTGTGAGACTTTCGATTTGCAATAGAATGCTGAATTATGTGTTGTAAACAGTAGCAAGACAAATCGTTCCTAGAGAAATCGACACTTCTACATGATTACTCTGATGAGAAATCATTTTTACGGACACCGGCTTATGTCATAGGACCGACGATTAGTTCCAACGGATCAATATTCGCAGCTGACCTAGTATGGCATACCAAACGATGCTATATTTCTCTTGTTAACTGGCGTGGATAAAATCAGCTTGCATTTTTGTCACTCAATGACTCTGGACTCATCCGTAGGATTGTATCACTATGACTTATTTTCTGTATGTGAAATACTGAAATGCACATCCTCACAGGCAATATGTTTGTGTCTGCGCTGTGCTGCAGTTTAGCCGAATTCAGTTTTTTTATATAATGGTAGCTATTGCGTTTTTATTTTTGAGATTATGACAACTACTGGAGCTTAGCTAAAATTGTTGGGTTAACTTTTTTTTTATAATACTACGTACATAACCCTTCGTTCAGCTCGGGAAGGTCCACGCGATAGGTTTCCTGCGGCGGTGCGCTGGTGCCGACAATGTGCCCTGTCTCTTGTGGTCCTAAGAGAATCTCCACCGGGGGGCTCTAAAGGACCCCCAAAGGCCCTTTGGGGGGCCGGACACCAAAAACGCCCACCAGCGGTACCCGCCAAAGTCTCGTCCCGAGCGATTTTGTGTCCGGCACCCCCAATAGGGCCTCCAAGTTTGGAGGCCCTCCTGGGGGTGCCGGACATCGCCTCGGGCATGGCCCTGACAGCGCTGGCCCGCCCGTCATACACACGACGCGCTGCGCCCAATTCCCCTTTCTCTACATTGCCGCCCCGGCGCCAAAATTCGCAATCTTCCTTCCATTTCCCAAACCCTCGCGCCGCCGCCGCGACCTTCTCGCCTTCCGCCACCATGCCGCCCAAGACCGTCGGCCTCTCGAAACCCAAGGGGCGCAAGCCGCCGGCGTCGTCGCAGCCGAAGAAGAAGCCGATGAGCGGGAGTAGCAGGAGCTTTCGTTGCCGACGGCCATGAGCCAGGCCCAGCTCCGCGCCGCCGCTTCCCTGCTACGGCAACAACGACGAGTCAAGGCGAAGGACAAGACGGCTGATCTGTCGTCGCCGAACGACAACGCCGCCGAGATGTTGATCGCCATGAGCCAAAGCAGCTCTAGCCCAGCAGCATCCGTCGGCGGGTTTGTCGGGTCGCCGTCTGTCCCGGCCTTCTTCGACGGCACCTCCGGCTACCCGTCGCAGGTGTCGCGGTTTTCCCCCGAAGAGCCGACCATCGATCTGAACGCCGCGCCGCTGTTCAGCGAATCGCCGGCGTTGCGGCGGACACTTGCGACGAGCCAAGACGCGACTGCTTCCTGCGGCCTTTTCTTCGGCGACCAACTCGGCCATGTGAGTGCTATTTATAATCCTGATCTCCCTCATTTATTGTGTTCCCCGGCCGATTGTTTGTTGGGTGCAGTTCTTGCGAGCGGCCGGATGCAAATTGTTGTTTTGTGCATTAATTGCCAACAATGCAAATTGTGGTTTTTGCTGGGTAGGACGCTGGCGCCTCGTTCATGACTTCAGTCATCGACGACGGTACAACCTACGCCGCCAGGGCCTACGCCGCCAGTGCCTACGCCGAGACAGAACAGTTCGGCCAGGGCGACGAAGAGGATGCCGGCCAGGGCCAGGAAGGGGATGCCGGCCAGGGCCAGGAAGGGGAGGTCGAAGAAGAAGAAGGGGATGGCGATGAAGAGGATGGCGTTCGGAAGGCTGGAAACAGAGGCAAGACTTGGTGCGTGACTGAGGACGTCTAGTTGGCCCAGGCGTGGATGAACGTGAGCATGTGCGGCGAGAAGGGCGCCAACCAAAGAAAGAAGGCCTACTGGACACGCATTCAGAAGGACTGCACCGAAAGAAGGTCGTATCCTCCTCATGAAGATTTGCCTAACTGCAATGCCAAATTGGTTGAGAGCCGTTGGGGCGTCATCTCGGCTCTCACTACCAAGTTTCACCATTGCAATGAGAAAATCTTGCAAAGAGACGAGAGTGGCAAGAACGATGCCGACAAGGTTAGCCGATCATCTTAACTTGTAACCCATCATGTTTACATGCATACTTGACTTGGCCTTTGTTTGTGTAGCTCAAGGACGCCAAGTACTTGTACCTTGACTTGGAGTCGGATGGCAAGAAGCCATACAAGTTCATGCACGTTTGGGAGGTGGTTAAAGGTTGCCCGAAGTGAAAGAGCCATATAAAAGATGATCGCACCGCCGAGGGAGATGAAAGAAACCTGCCGGCTGCTAGCGCCGAGCGTCCCGAGATGGGAGTGAAGGCGTGCAAGGCGGCCGCCAGGGCTGGCAAGAAGCCAGGGGCCTCGGGCGCCGCAGGCAGCATCCAAGAGTCGGTGAAGCTATACATTGCCGAGGTGGCCGCGGCGACTCGCGAGAAGAAGAAGCTACAAGCCAAGTCCGACGAGAAGTGGACGCTCTGCTTCAAGATGCAGGAGACCAAGCTCAAGAACCAAGAGAAGAAGGAGGAGCGTCTCTTCATGGCCACGAACATGACCGGCATGAGCCCCAACCAGAAGAGATACTTCGTGTCCGAACGGAGGCGCATCCAGGCTGAGAAGGCGGCGGCCGAAGCGGCGAAGCTCGAGGGATCCGACGAGGACGGCGAGGAAGAAGTCGAGGAGGAGGCCGCCGCGTGATCGGCATGAAGCATTGCGCCAGGGAGGCGCCCTTTTGATGGCCGGCCTTGGAGATTGTTCTCCGGCGCGGTCGAAACTATGCCAAGTCTATGACTTGTTCTCCGGCGCGGCAAAACTATTTGATTGCCGGCATCATTTGAGACATTTTTATTAATGCATGCACCGTCGTCCTGTTCCTCATTTGTGCTGTTCATCGGCGGCGACCACGGCATGCCCGCAAGGTGTTCGACAGTTCGCTCTAATTTCGGGCCGTTTGGGGGGTGGGCCTTTGGGGAGTGCCGCTGTGGGAGGCCTCTAAATGTTGCCCGGACACATGTCCGACACCCCCCAAAGGAGGCCCAATTGGGGGGTGCCGGACACCGATTTAGAGGCCCCCGGTGGAGATGCTCTAAGGCCATAGAGGCATGGTGGATCCTGGTCCTCCCCGGCTAGAGGGCTCCGTTCTCAAATTTCGCTAGAGTTTGTGTCCTATCTGAGGATGGAAAGGAGGCGGCTCCCTGAAGTTGGAATTTGCATGTCTAGTCATTGACCCGGCGACGCATCAAGCGCCATCGGAGTACGTGCGGATGTGTGTCTATGGAGGATCTCGCGAGATTCGGCCAGTCAGTATTTGTCTGTGGCGGATCTGTTTGGATCCGATGTTCGTTCGCTTGTGTACATCCAGTGTATAGGTTGGGTCTTTCTCATCTAAGCTTCTCCACATTGGCGACGATTGTTGTTCTTACGCGCTGGTACTATAAGGGATTAGCACGACGATTTCCTAATTGCCTACTGTTAGCGGGACGATTTCCCAACTATCTAGTGTACAACTCCAGTAAGAGAGGGGCGATGATAGTGGCACGGCTTCGACTCGCTTCAGTGCTTATAGTCGTCTCTAGGTGGTGTACGGATCTGGATGCAATTTATGTTATGTACTTCCTGTGTTTGTTTGGACATTTTTAGATGATGACTTAGTGGATTTAAGCCATTAGTGGCAGGAGGAAGAAATACGGGATGTTTTCAGGGGAATTTAATCCTTTTGCATATGGCCCCGGGGTCTAGAATCTTGTTTCAAGAAGACTCCTAGTGGAAATCTGGTTTACTGCCCGGAAAACTCGATCACAACAACACAAGCAGACACTTTTCTTACTCCTACAAAGGTATCAACTGCGGACATTGTTACTTTTGATGCGATCCAGGACCCTTCTTCAGCGGGTCTGCGCTCGAGTACTCGTCTCCGGGCACAACCGAATGCCGACGTCCCTATTCTGGAGAGGGCAATGGGCATTGTTGAGAAGCGTGATTCTCCTTTTATCTCAGGTACCAAGCAAATTTCGAATTTTTCTATTCTAAATTTTTCGGATGATGAATTAGTCAATAGAGCTAGTACTCTTGGGGTTTCTTTAGGACGTTCACCAACACAAATTGCTGCATCTATTTCTAGTCTGATGGCGTTAGAAAAAGATAGAACTTTAACTATTTTACACAAAACGATTGCTAATGAGGAAGAGCCTCCTAAAAATTTATTTCTTTCAAAAGTTTCGGCACTTTGTGAAGATCTAGCAGAGGAGGAGGCTGTGGACCTGGAAGATCATACGGATCTTTCATCCCATCAAGTGACAGCTAAGAGGTCTAGGGCTAAAAAGAAAATTGACCTCTCTAACGTTCGTCGCAGCGCTAGGTTTAAAGCTAAAAAATCATCTTGAAATGAGAGCTTTCATTTGGAATAGTGAGGGGCTTAGAGACCCTGGCAAGATTTGGTATATTCAGGAATCAATTAGAGAACGAAATTTAGACGTGGTCGCCATTTTGGAAACAGGGAGATCAAACTTCACGATATCCTTTTTAAACCACCTTTCTGGGGGACGGGACTTTACGTGGTTCTGCTTACCTCCACACGGGCGTTCCGGAGGAATTTTAATTGGTATTAACTATACGTCTCGTTAAACTTCAATTGAGGGATAAAGCCGATGGGTTTGAATGGATCTTTGTGGCTGTTTACGGTGCAGCCCAAGATTCACGAAAGCCTGACTTCTTAGCAGAGATGGTTTGCATGTGTGAGAACCAACCCCTGCCTTTGTTGGTTGGAGGAGATTTCAATATCATGCGTAGACCTGAAGATAAAAATAATGATAGGTTTTCTGCCCGCAGGCCTACTTTGTTTAACGCTATCATCGAATGCCTAAGCCTTAGAGAAATCGATCTTTCAAGAAGGCAGTACACTTGGGCTAATCGCCTTGACACACCCACTTACGAAAAATTGGACAGAATACTAGCTACGGTGGATTGGGAGCAAAAATACCCATTAGTTTCGGTGCAGGCCCTAACAAGATCTGGGTCTGATCACACCCCTTTATTAATCGATTCAGGAGATCAATCTTTACTAGGTAACACAAGTAAATTTTCCTTTGAGCTTTCCTGGTTGAGTCAAGATGGCTTCTTTGACTTGATTAAAAGAGAATGGGAGTCAGTCCACACGGGACTGTACCCTATACAAATTTGGCAACACAAAATTAGATATCTCAAGTGATTCCTCCGTGGATGGGCCAAAAACAGAAGTGGCGTATATAGGCAGGAGAGAGATCGATTGTGTCAGATTATTGATCATCTTGATGTCAAGGCCGAAACTCAGACCCTAACCAATGTGGAAAGGGAAACTTTAAGAGGGGTGTCTATTAGCTTGGAGCAACTCCGAAGGGAGGAGGAAATTAAATGGGCGCAGCGGGCTAAAGTAAAGTTTATTCAAGAAGGGGGAAGTAATACGAAATACTTCCACCTAATTGCAAACGGTAAACACCGCAAGAAAAAAATCTTTCAACTAGAACAAGATGAGGGGACAATTGTAGGACAAGATAATCTAAAACTATACATCTCAAATTATTACAAAAAATTATTTGGAGCACCGGCACCGACTAATTTTTCCTTAGATGAATCTTTAGTGGAAGATATACCGAAATTATCAGATGAGGAAAATAGCATCCTAGTTGCAGATTTTACCTCTAAGGAGGTTTATGATGCCATTATGCAAATGGAACATAATAAAGCTCCAAGACCAGACGGGTTTCCTGCTGAGTTTTATCAACTTTTTTGGAACGTTATCAAGGATGATTTAATGCAATGTTTATACAGTTAAAATCAGGAGAGCTTGATTTGTACAAATTAAACTTTGGAATTATAACCTTGCTGCCTAAAAAGGAGAATGCGGTGCAAACTCAGCAATACAGACCTATTTGCTTGCTCAATGTGAGCTTCAAAATCTTTACGAAGGTTGGAACGAATAGGATCTCTGTTGTTGTTGACAAAGTTGTCAAACCGACTCAAACTGCGTTTATGCCAGGGAGGCATATTCTTGAGGGGGTAGTAGTGCTTCACGAAACCATGCATGAACTTCACAGGAAAAAAATGGATGGGGTCGTATTTAAAATTGATTTTGAAAAGGCCTATGATAAGGTTAAATGGCCGTTTTTACAACAAGCTTTGCGTATGAAGGGCTTTGATCAAACTTGGTGATAGAAGATTTTGTTCAACTGGGTAGTGTGGGAATAAGGGTTAACGACGATATTGGCCATTATTTCCAAACAAAAAAAGGGCTACGGCAGGGAGACCCCATATCACCTATTCTTTTTAATATTGTAGCAGATATGCTTGCAGTTTTAATTAATAGAGCAAAGATTGATGGACAAGTCGGCGGACTCGTGCCTCATCTTGTGGACGCGGGGGGGGGGGGGGGGGGGGGGGGGTGGGGTGGGGGGGGGATATCAATATTACAATATGCCGATGATACAATACTGTTCTTGGAGCATGATTTACAGAAAGCTGTTAACATGAAACTTATCCTTTGCCTTTTTGAACAATTATCTGATCTAAAAATTAATTTTCATAAGAGCGAAATCTTTTGTTTTGGTAAAACGCAAGACGAGGTGAACACTTATAAGGATATTTTTGGCTGTGAATGCGGATCACTACCAGTTAAATATTTTGGTATTCCCATCCGCTATAGGCGTCTACTCAATAGTGAGTGGAAGGCAATTGAAGATCGTTTGCAACGAAAGTTTGGATGTTGGCAAGGAAAGTTACTCTCATACGGAGATAGGCTTATCCTAATAAACTCAGTCCTCACTAGTTTACCAATGTTCATGCTTTCTTTTTTTCAAGTACCAAAAGGGGTACGGAAAAGATTGGATTTCTATAGATCTCGTTTCTTCTGGGATAGTGATCACATTAAAAAGAAATATCGTCTAACCAAATGGAATATTGTTTGCAGACCTAAGGACCAGGGAGGGTTGGGAATAGAGGTTTTCGATGTTAAGAACACTTGTTTGCTAAGCAAATGATTATATAAACTTCTCAACGAGGAAGGGATGTGGCAAGAATTGCTACATAATAAGTATCTGAGCAATAGCTCCTTGTCACAAGCGACAAGTAATCCGACTGACTCACCTTTTTGGAAAGACATTATGGCAGTCAAGGATGCTTTCTTTTCACGTGGTCATTTTGTTGTAGGCAATGGAATGACAACTCGTTTTTGGGAGGATGTTTGGTTAGGGAATAAGCCTCTAGCCGTTCAATACCCGTCCCTTTTTAACCTGGTGCGTCGAAAAAAACATTTCGGTAGCAACTGTGCTAGCAGCACAACCCTTAAACTTGGAGTTTAGGCGAAATCTAGTTGGGAATAATTGGGACAAATGGGTACATTTGGTGCAACGTTTAATGCAGATTACTTTATCAATTGAGAAAGATGTTTTTGTTTGGACTCTTACTCCCAATGGTCTTTTCTCTGTAAAATCTATGTATCATGACATGTTAAATGATCATACGATCTTCTTGAGATAATATATTTGGAAATTAAAGGTTCCCCTACAGATTAAGATCTTTATGTGGTTCCTATATAAAAAGGTAATCCTTACCAAAGATAATTTGGTTAAAAGAAAGTGGAAAGGGTGCACAAAATGCGAATTTTGTAACTCAACAGAGTCAATTCAACATTTGTTCTTAACATGTCCTTTAGCACGTTTCATTTGGAGAATTGTCGAATTCACTTTTGATTTACCACCACCAACCAATGTCGCGAATATGTTTGGGAATTGGTTGAGAGGGATGCAAAAAATAGATAAAGCACGTGTACGAGTAGGAGTGTGTGCTATACTTTGGTCCCTGTGGACGTGCAGAAATGATTTAGTTTTTAACAAGTCCAAACACATGAATTACTTGCAGGTTATCTACAAGGCTACGTCCCTGCTTGGCGCGTGGTCTATCCTCCTCCCTGTGGAGCAACGGGAGGAAGTGGCTTCTAGGTGTGGCCGGCTTGAGGCGGTCGCGAGGGCCTTCTACAACCTTGATGGCTGGCAGATCTTCAATAGATTAAGTGATGCATACGTGTTTCATTCCTGTTGTTTTTCGCTGGCTAGTGTTCATTGCTACTTTATCTGATGCTTGAGCTGCAATAAGTGGAACCTGATACTTCGAAACTTTGTAATAAAACAGCCGTGTGCATCCTCGTGATGCAGAGGGGCTAAGGCTTATCCCCATTTCTAAGAAAAAATATGGCCCCGGGGTTATGGAGGCCCATACCCAGAGCGTTTCAGCGGGAAAATTGTGGCGTTGTTAAGCTCTACCGATGGGATGGGAAGCAGCTGTTCTAACACTAAAATGGCCTCCTCGGCTTCTACGAAAGGTCTGTACAGGAGGGCTCTCTGTACAGTGTACAACCATTCCTAATACGGAAACTGGTTCGTGGGCTACACCGCATGGACCAGTTTCATTGACTTCTGGGCCCAGGATGCTCTCTTCCGGTGGGACAGGCACACGGAGGTTATCGTCTTGCCACTCGCCTGTAATTGTTCTGCGCACACGGCAGACCAGTCCAAGCCGTTCCCCACTCCACACCAGCGTCGCAGTAGCACACTGCGATGTCTCTCAGGCGCCTCCTCTCCTCCTCCACCGCCGCCGCCGTCTCCGGCAGCCACCGCCGGTCCCTCGCTACGTCCGCCACCCATCCCCCGTGGATCATGATCAACGGCGCGGCGGCGGTCGTCCCGGCGCCGAGCGCGTACTTGCCCCTCGCCGAGCCACCGCGCGTCTCCAACCTGTACGTACCGAAGCACCTCCTCAAGATCAGCCCCCTCCCCGACCCCGACGGCGACGTCGTGCAAGGGCTCGCCGGCGGACCCTGCGCCTCGAGCGGCGACGGCCTCCTCCTCGTCGCCCAAGTAGACCTGCGCTGCATCACCAAGCAGGGCGCCGGAGGGACGCGCATTCTTACCGGGAAGGACCCCGACCAGGACCCCTTCGACGCCATCACGCGCTTCGTCTTCAACCCTCTCACCCGCCAGCTATCCCACCTCCCGGACTGCGTCTCCGACCCCGTCGCCAACGTCTGCGCCTCCACCATGGGTATCCTCACCCAAACCGGTCGCGGGCACGGGCCGCCTGACAGGTTCGTCGTCGCCGATCTGCATGGACACAAGATGCTCCGGTTTCTCTCCGAAACAGGGGAGTGGGAAATGGTGAAGCTCTCGCGGCGCGTACTCAGCTATTTCCCGTCGCGGTGCCAACTCCCACTTTGGCGGGGATTGGACAAGAACCAGGAGGCACTGGCGTTCGGCGGTCGTCTGTGGTGGGTCGACGTGACCTGGGGCGCCATGTCCGTGGACCCGTTCAGCAACCGGCCTGAGCTCTGCTTCCTCGAGCTGCCGAGCGGCAGCGTGCTTCCTCCAGGCGAGCGCGACGATTCGCGATGTGTGCTGTCCGACGCCGAGGCCAACGTGTTGTGGACACGGGAGCCCGTCAGGTTCCGGCGCATGGGTGTCAGCCAAGGGCGGCTACGCTACGTCGAGGTCTCTCAAGACGACCCATTTCTTCTCAGCTCGTTTGCCTTTGATGAGGAGGGGTGTGGCTGGGCGCTGGAGCACCGGGTGGCGCTCGACAAGCTCTTGGCGGATGGTGGATACCTGTCGCGGCACTTGCAGACGAGGGGGTCGGCACGCATTGTCGCCATTGACCCACTTGATGCCAACGTCGTGCACCTCGACGTTGCCGGCCAAGTCGTCGTCGTGGACATGGAGATGGAGGAAGTGATTGGGAGCTGTGTGTACAGGGGCAACGCCAACTGTATACCATGTGTTCTTCCACCATGGCTTGGATCAACCCGGATCCCATCGTCTGCAGGTAGCTACTATACTTACTACTCGCTCGTTTTTAAACAACATACTCCTCTGTTTTAGTCTCTGTTTTAGATGCAATGTATGAGATGCCGTGTGAGAATTCTCAGCTGATTGTCCAAATTTTCTGAGAACTGTTTGGCAAAATTGTTCTTTATGACTTCATTCTTTCATTCTCGAATGTGTGGGGGTTTTCGAAGGAGAAAGCTGATAGCCCTTTTCTATATTTTTTTTATCTAATCAAATCAATTAGTTACTATCTTGTGCCCCGAAGTAGTATGCTCCTCATCTGGTGCATTGTTGTAAGCGAGAACTTTCCAGTCTAAAAAATTAAATTTATTTTCTGTTTGTGAATTTGTAATTTCACTGCATGTTCTACATTTATTTCCATCTATCTATAATTTGTTGAAGGACTTAGAATATGTTGTATCCATCTTAATTCTTAAGAGCGTATCTACACAACTATTATCTTGAAGTAAATGTATTCAACAATTTATCGGTGTGTTATATCTTATGGGTTTTCTCAGATCCATTGTAGATAACCTGCTCTAAGCATCAATTTTTTCTAGCTCATATTTTTGGCATGTCATGCATATAAATGTATATTTATTACAAATTATGTTTGTCAGTGTACCTTCTGCTGTTCAAATTCTTGTGCGTTGATCAACTTTTTCAGGCAAGAAGGGCGTTAAGAAAAACAAGACTTTGGCGGACGTTCTAGTTCGCTCAGATAACCACTAGAAGAGATGAAGGTACCAATTCACCAGCTAACGCATCTTTCATTGCTCGTTGCTTTCCTTCATCGGATGCTTCATTAAGTATTTTTAGTTGTATCTCAACGATTCACGTGTTTACTAAACAATGTTTAGGAAGCTGCATTCATTTACAAGTATCTCTTACTCGATCGATGCAGTTTATGGACTGAAAAACGATGGGAGCATGATGTTACCAATTTTATTACTATTTTGAACCGGTTTTCTCTATGTTGTCAACATATAGATATATTCTTGTATTGTTATCTTGGATACTAAGTCGAAGCAAGCCACAGTTGGGGTTTTAGTGACTAGTAATATTTTTTGGGACTCAAGTAAAGACTATTAACATATTCACTCCCCAAGACTGGTCATGGTTGAAAGTTGAAACCGTGCTAGCTGACTTGTACCTTCATTCATATTTTTTTGACAGCAACTTGCCATGCTGCAAAAAGTTATGTTTCAATGTGTCAAATTTTGGCTTCAAACCTTCCATCCCTAGTTGTATTAGTGTTTCTGAAAAAGTATGCCAAGCCTTGCCATCATAATAACCATGCTGCAAAAGTTATTTCAATGTGTCAAATTTTGGCTTGAAACCTTCCATCCTAGTTGTATTAGTGTTTCTGAACTAGCTGGAACAAAGTACGGCAAGCCTTGTCATCATAATAACCATTGTCTTTCCTTTTTATGAGAAGTTATCACCAATTCATTGAGGACTGGAATTGCAACTTCTTATTTCTAATCATTTGGTCATGGTGTAATTTTCTAAAGCAATCAAGAGTTGGATAGAAAATAAAGATGTTATCCATATGATGACTTGCTATTTTACTTCAGCTGTGGAAACATAGATAGATGGACAATAGTAGCTTTTCAGTTTACTCGAAAATTTCCTTTGACTGTTTACTTAAATGTTTCCTATTTTTTCAGGTTCATTGAAACTAACAGCAGCTCTAATAAAATTTGAAGCTGATGGTGGTAGAGTTTGCTGATCATTTTGGTCTGTTAGAGTTTGTTCATCAATTCGCCGTATCTCGTTTTGGCTGAAATCTGGGACTTCTTTCAGACTTTCCCCTGACAGTAGAACAGTTCAATCGAACTGCTAAATTAGTTCGACATGTAATGACTATCACTGAACTTAATATATGTTGTGTCTACTAGCAAGACATTTTATCGGATTCAGAGGACAAGATTGATGCTTCCACATTTTTACAGTCACGATAAATCTTATTTAGGGATCCCTGTTTATGGTGTGCATTGACGTGTTCAGATGGGTCAGTACTTGCTGCCATAAGTTATATTTGTTTTCATGCCAATTGAATGTATCGTTCTTGTTAAGTACTAGGAAGAATGAACAATCTGCTATTTGCGACTACGACTGAATCCCATAGGATATCTCATTACGACTTAATTTGGATACAGAATTCCTGTTAGAACACCAAATTCCTCTCTGACACAATCACGGTGGAAACTCTGGTACTCGATTATACACACAGGAACTGGATCGGAAATTCGTCAAACACTTGATGCCCACAAAGAACACAAGCAGAGGAATAAAACAGAGGAGACGCTAAGAGGGGTTCCAATGTTCCATCACCCGTACACAACGGGGTTGCCTTCGTTATTTGCTATGCATGCACTGAGTAGCTTCTCGTCAGGTGAGCTACGCTACAGTTCAGACGGGATGGCCTATTTAAATTGACCTCAGCCCCACAGAAACCAAACTGAAAAACAAAGCAACGGTTACATCTTTACCTTTCAAAGAACACCAACTGCATGCGTAACTGGCACGCTGGGGCACAGAGCATTTCCATCGAGCCAGTTCCGCACAGGCAAGATACATATATACACGGTCGAATCAGTATTTAAAAGAGACACTCTTGAATCTTGATGCTGCTGACTTAATACAGCTAAAGTGCAGCACATCGCGAACTAAGGATGGCAATTTTACCCATGGTACGGGTACCCGCGGGTACCGTACCCGTATGGGTAGGGTATGGGTATAATTTTATACCATGGGTAGTATCCGTACCCTACCAGGTTAAGTCGTGGGTAGGGTACGGGTATTACCCGTACCCATGGTATATCCATACCCTGCCCGTTTATATACCTTGCCCGTAGAGGTCCAACATTTATTGTCATGAGTTTATAAATCTATGTGAAGTTATCATCAATTATCAATTTGAGTTGACATAATTGTCACATACTCCAATATATGTTATTGAGTTGAGATAAATGTTTTTCATTTGTCAAAAAATTTACCAATGAATGAATGTTTTTGAGTAATTTGTGTACTATTTGATCTACCCGTTGGGTACCCAATGGGTATGGGTATCCGCCGGGTATGGTACGGGTAAATTTTCATACCCGCGGGTACGGGTATGGGTAGAATTTTGTACCCATTGACTACACAGGTATGGGTATGGTATTGGCCTACCCACCCCATACCCTACCCATTGCCATCCTTATCGCGAACCATGACATAATGCTCGTAAACATGCACATTGCGCATACAGAAAATAAGTTACAGTGATATATCCTACTGAATTCAGAGTTATAGAGCCACATATAGCTAACTGATTTCATCCTTCTCATTTGACAAGAGCAATGTGCCGTCAGTTGGCAAGAAGTCATACCTAGCTTATGGCAGTTTAATACTGATCAGTTCGAATAAATAGTCAATTCACCACCTATGACATAAGCAGAGGGGGTCCCTAAATAAGATTTATCATCAGAGTTATCATGTGGAAGCGTCAATTTTGCTAGGAACAGATTGCCCTGCTAGTGTTTACAGCACATACTGCAGCGTTCTGCTGTGAACCGAAAGTCTGACAAAACTACTAGATTTCTGCCCAAACGAGACACTCCGATATAGTGAGTTCGTCGACAATCCAAAAAAAAAACCAGGCTTCTCCGCTACCACCATCAGCTTCCTAATTGATTAGAGCACCACCATCTGTTAGTTCTAAAGAAATCTGAAATAAAAAATAAGGAACATCAGAGGCATAAACGCCACATGTTATTATTTTTTACAATTAACGTCGGAATTTAAAGGGAATCTGTAATCTGTATGGTGATTGGTTTGAATAAACATGTGCAGAGAAAGGGTGATAATGGAAAACAGAGCAAAAACAAATTATTGTGAACTGATGTTCAGACAACTTCTTTTGGTTTGTTTTGAACTTTTGATGCGAGATGTAGTTCGGCTTTCGTGAATGGAGGGTATCTCTAGATTCTGCTGGTATCCCAGCTTTATTTCCCTCAAGAAAATATCTTGAGTAAACGAAAAACGCTAATAAAGTTCATCAATGTGCATTTCCAGAACCGAAATATAAATGTGAGTCTGGTAACATGTTTATTTTCTACCCGAGTCTTGGTTGCAGCAGAAAGTTACACGATGATCAACTGTCAAGTCAGGGAAACGAATGATGATTGTCATCCTGATGACAAGGCGAGAAACGAGATATCCTTCAGGCTCTTATACAGTCATCCCAAGTTCAGAAACACTAATAGACCTGGACGTGGAAACCTCTGAAATCGAAGTGTTCCAGATCTTCCTACGGCCCCGCTTGGGAGACCTGTTTTAGCTCCGTAATTGGGCCGGAAAGAAATACGGACCTAGTTAGATGCGTAATTTACAGGAGGATTCGGTCGTTTTAATACGGGGGTAGAAACTAACCCCGTTCCCAAACGGGGCCTACATATTTCTGCATTTGTTCAGTACAGGATAAAGGTAGCTACCAATGAAATAAAATGATTAAGTACTTCTCAACAGAACAATTATTTTAACAATGTACATGAGATAATTAGTTGAATTATTCCTCAGAAACATAGCATCCCAACAATTTATATTTTCATTAGAGCACAGTGAAACATATGCTAAACTTTAGTACAATTGCAGCCTTTGGGTCAGTACTAACAATAAATGTTAAAACGTCAGTAATTTTTTCAGGTAGTTCAAATTGTTAGGCAAACCGAATATGTCTAGGATATTCGGTTATCTCCTGCCATACTTAGCGCTTGATCCTTGCCTATAATCAGGCCATTATGGTTAGGATATGTAATCAGTTGTTTACATGTAATCTGTTATATATATGAGATAACGGGAAATCCACAATTGTGGTCAATCATTCTCTCTCTAATTCTATCATGGTATCAGCCAAACGATACGCTTCCGCCCCTCTCCACTACCGCCGCCGCCCTAGGGTTCTGCGCCGCGACTCCTCCCCTCTTCAGCCGCACCTGCCGCCGCCGCCATGACCGACGCCGGCGCCCTTCCCCACCCCCACGCCGCCCTCTGGTCTCAGGCCATGGCCATCCAAAACATCAAGAGCCTCCTCCCTGTCACCCTCGACCTCAAGACCTCCAACTTCACAAAGTGGCGCAACTTCCTCTCCATCGCCGTCAACCAATTCGCCCTCGCCGACCACCTCACCACGGCCATCCCCCCCGCCGACGCCGAGTGGCTGCGGATGGACGCCATGGTCCTCCGCTGGCTGTACGGCTCCATCACCCCCGACATCGCCGACATGGTGATGGCATCTGGCCACACCGCCTTCGCCGTCCTCGGCGGCATCACCGCCCTCTTCCGCGACAACCAGCAGGCTCGCGCGGGCTACCTCGGCCAGAAGTTCCGCAACATCGAGCAAGGCGACAAGAGCGTCACCGCCTACTGTCTGGAGCAGAAGACGGTCGCCGACGCCCTCGCCGACGTGAACGCCCCGGTCACCGACGACGCGCTGGTGTGGAACACCATCAAGGGCCTCCACGACGACTACAAGGAGATCGGGAACCTCGCCCCTCTCCTCCGGCCCTTCCCCACCTTTCTTGAGTTCCGTAATATGCTTCTTCTCCAGGAACTCAAGCCGTCGCCACCCGCTCGACGTCACCCGCCGTCTTCTACACGGCACCATCCGGGGGGCCCCGCGGTGCTCCCCCTCCGACGCCGCACCAACCTCATGCCGGGCATCCCGGCTACGGCACCCCCGGCTCCTCCAACACCTCCGGCTCTGGCCGGTACAAGGGCAAGAAGAAGACCTACGGGGGCAGCGGCGCCCCTGTCTTCCCCAGCCCGCAGAATCCGTGGACCGGCGCTATCCACATGTACCCCATGGCGGGACATGGTGGCCACGCCCACGGCCACAGCCTCCTCGGCCCTCGACCTGGTGGCCGCGCCTCGCCCTGCCCACGGCTACATGGCCCTGCCGGGTCCGTCGCCCATGCCTCCACCAGCGGCGACGTACAACTACGGTGGCTACCCCTCCTACGGCTCTCCCTCGACACCGACATGGGACCCGTCTGCCCTCGCGAGCTACTTCAACACCATGACTCTGCAAGCCCCTCAGGAGTGGATCATGGACACTGGAGCCACCGCCCACATGTCCTCTTCTGCCGGTAACCTCACCTCTATCTCCTCCAACCCTCCACATAATTCTATAATGGTCGGTGATGGCTCTTCCCTTCCTGTCTCTCACTCCGGCCATGCTTCTCTCCCTTCTTCGTCTCCTTCCCATCATCTCACTCTTCGTGATGTTCTTGTCACTCCTCGCATAGTTAAAAATTTAATTTCTGTCCGTCAGTTTACTCGTGATAATTCATGCTCGGTTGAGTTTGACCCTTGGGGTTTTTCTGTGAAGGATCTCAGGACAGGAGCCGTGATCCTCCGGTGCAGTAGCTCGGGTGACCTCTACCCGACCTCGTCCTTGCCGCACGCCAACCTCGCCGTCGCCGCCGACTCCACTCTTTGGCACCGCCGCCTCGGTCATCCTGGACCCGACGCATTCCGGCGCCTCGCTTCATCACTTCCCATTAATAAAGTGCTCAAGGATCCTAGTTTATGCCATGCTTGTCAACTTGGCCGTCATGTTCGCTTGCCTTTTTCTCATTCTACAACTAGTACTCGTCGTCCTTTTGAATTAATACACTGTGATTTGTGGACATCTCCTGTTGCAAGTGTTTCTGGTTATAAATATTTTCTTGTGATTTTAGATGATTTCACTCATTACCTATGGACGTACCCCCTACGCAAAAAATCTGAAGCTTTCTCCCTTTTATCTAACTTTCGCAATTATGTTGCTACCCAATTCTCTCTACCTCTTCAGGCCATCCAGTGCGACAATGGGCGTGAGTTCGACAACCACGCCCTCCAGGATCTCTCTGCCAAACATGGGTTCCTGCTACGCTTCTCGTGTCCGTACACCTCTCCCCAAAACGGTAAAGCCGAGCGCGTCATTCGTACTGTTAACGACATCAAACGGACCCTTATGTTCCAAGCAAGCATGCCTCCCACCTTCTGGGTCGAAGCGCTTAACACCGCTACCTACCTCCTCAATAGACTACCCACCAAACCTTGCTGCCCCATGTCCCTACTTCGCTCTTTTTTCCACCTCGCCCGATTACTCTCTCTTACGCACCTTTGGTTGCCTCTGCTACCCCAACCTCTCCGCCACTATGTCTCACAAACTATCGCCTCGCTCCACCGCGTGTGTCTTTCTTGGTTACCCTCCCATCATCGAGGTTACCGCTGCATGGATATTGAGACTCGTCGTATCATTATTTCTCGCCATGTGATTTTTGACGAAGCTCGATTTCCCTTTGCACCACATTTTTCTGTCACTAACTTGCAGCCGTCCGCGTCCTCACCTCGGACGACGACGTGATCGACGTCCCCGCCTCGGTCCCTGTGCATCCCATGCATGCTGGACCGCATCGGCCATCCGGGCCTCGACGGACTGCTGGGCCGCGCTATGCGCCACCCGCAGCGGTGTCTACCTCGCCCTCGCGCGCCTCGGTGCAGGCCCCTTCGACCCGCCCACGCCGGCCTCTTCGGCTCCCTCCGTGGGCTCGCCGGCCCACTCGCCGGTCTCTACACCAGCCCCACGGCCCCGGCCTCGCCCGACAGCGGCCCATCTTCGCCGCCTCCAGCTCGCCTGTCTCCGCGCCTGCATCGCCGAGTTCTTCTGGCGCTTCGTCCCCGCGCGGAGTCCGCCTGCCTCGCCGGTTCCTGCCGAGCCCGTGCATCATCGCATGGTCACTCGTCGACAGGCAGGCAAGATCATCGGGCCGCGTGAACGCCTCAACCTTCACGCTGCAGCCGATGCCGTCCCCGCCGCTGCTCCTTCGCCGCTTCCCAAATCGGTTCGTGGTGCTCTCAAAGACCCGAACTGGCTTGCGGCCATGACTGACGAGTACGGTGCTCTTCTCGCGAATGACACATGGGATCTCGTGCGTCCCCCACCAACGCCAACATCGTCACCGGCAAGTGGGTTTTTCGCCACAAGTTCAAACCTGACGGCAGCCTCGACCGCTACAAGGCGCGCTGGGTACTTCGTGGTTTTTCCCAGGAACACGGCATCGACTTCGACGAGACCTTCAGCCCTGTGGTGAAACCGGCCACCATTCGGACCATCCTCTCCGTCGCCCTCTCCTCCAATTGGAGGATTCGCCAGCTCGACGTCAAGAACGCCTTCCTTCCACGGGCGTCTCGACGAGGTGGTCTTCTGCCACCAACCCACCGGCTTCGTCGACTCCTCTCGTCCGGATCATGTGTGTCGCCCCAACCGCGCTCTCTACGGCTTGAAGCAAGCCCCTCGTGCATGGTACCATCGGTTTGCAACCTTCATCACCACCCTCGGCTTCACTTGCTTGAAGTCCGACACATCGTTGTTCATCTTGCATAGGACCTTCGGCACGGCATACCTGCTCCTCTACGTCGACGACATCATCCTCACTGCATCATCCTCGACTTTGCTTGAGCGCGTCATCACCGCCCTCAGCCGCGAGTTCGCCATGACCGACTTGGGCGATCTTCATCACTTCCTTGGCCTTGCCGTTCGACGTGATACCCAAGGGATGTTTCTCTCCTAGACCCAGTACGCTCTCGAGATCCTCGAGCGTGCGGGCATGAGTTCTTGCCAACCTGCTTCGACACCCGTGGACACGTCTCCGAAGCTCGCCTCCACTGCTGGTCCTCCGGTTGATGACCCCTCTGCATATCGGAGCCTTGCCGGTGCTCTTCAGTACCTGACTTTCACGCATCCGGACATCGCCTATGTTGTCCAGCAGATTTGTCTTCACATGCATGACCCCCGCGAGCAGCACATGTCCTTGGTCAAGCGTGTTCTGCGCTACGTCAAGGGCACCCTTCATCAAGGTCTTCAGCTTGCACCTTCCACCACGGACCGCCTCGTGGCCTACACCGATGCGGATTGGGCTAGCTGCCCTGACACGCGACGCTCTACTTCCGGCTATTGCGTCTTCCTTGGTGACAATCTTGTCTCCTGGTCCTCTAAGCGACAGCACACTTTCTCTCGCTCTAGCGTCGAAGCGGAGTATCGAGCCGTCGCCAATGCTGTTGCTGAAGCTAGTTGGCTGTGCCAACTCCTCCATGAGCTTCGTCGACCACTCCCGAGTGCTACGGTTGTCTTCTGCGATAACGTCAGCGCCGTCTACATGTCCACGAATCATGTTCAGCACCAACGCACCAAGCATATCGAGATCGACCTCCACTTCGTTCGAGATCGTGTAGCGCTTGGGCACATTCGAGTTCTTCATGTGCCTTCGGCTCGGCAATTCGCGGACATCTTCACCAAAGGCCTACCGTCACCCTTGTTCTTGGCCTTTCGATCCAGTCTCAATGTCCGAGAGTCTCCCGTTGCGACTGCGGGGGGATGTTAGGCAAACCGAATATGTCTAGGATATTCAGTTATCTCCTGCCATACTTAGCGTTTGATCCCTTGCCTATAATCAGGCCATTATGGTTAGGATATGTAATCAGTTGTTTCCATGTAATCTGTTATATATATGAGATAACGGGAAACCCACAATTGTGGTAAATCATTCTCTCTAATTCTATCAAAAACCATCAGTAGATAAGTAGAATATGCAGAGCAAAAAAACAAGGTAACCTATAATTGTGAAAGTTACACGTGGAACACCAACAACTGAATTTACAGCTTTGACTTGCAAAATTGCCCTCTTAATTACATAAATAAATATTCTGTGTTTTGTTGGTGTATGTACCGCACTATCCGGACAAGATATTGACTCTCAAACTATAAAACTAAGCATCATTTGCCTGTTGCCAGGTCAAGTTCCTTATGGGCAGCTAAACATACTCTCTGCATATATATCGGATCAACTATTATCTGACTCACATTCATCGTGGTTGAAGAATTTGCACGATAACAAACGAGCTACCAGCTACGAGGGCTAAAGTGTAACTGATAACAAAATCAATTTTTGGTAAACATGTTCATTGTACTAACTAGGGTGATTTGAAGGTCAAATATCAAGTGTGAACATGTAAATTTTCTCTCAGGCTTTGTTTGGAGACAGAGATAGTAGATCAGCTCACGAAAACCATATACCTACACCATATCCCCATTGTCTATCCGCATTTCTGTTGTTGCCTAAGTGGTGGAGGGCCACAAAATTCAGTAAACACCAGGAAAGAGCCATGTAAAGTATACTACTATAGCATGTAGGATGAAGAAAGTCTAATTTTTTTCAGTAAACATTATTGTGTGTCTGTCTATCAGGGGTCCAATTATAAAAGTATGTTCTTACTTTAGAGAGCTCTAAGTGTCCCGTCACTTCACTTTTGCAAGCTTATCATGTATTTACAAGAAAAACTACTGATAAATACTATATTGATTAAAATGGCAGCATCGTAGTTCATTTGGAGCAATCAGCTAAGTCTAGCAGCCTAATGTTACTACCTGGCTACTTTATGTGACTACACACTGATAGTAAACTTAATACTGAAAAACATCCTTTCTCGCTGAAGCCTTTTAATTTACTTATCCATTTTTTATTACATGATCCTTCAGTAATTCGACAGCCTTACATGCTGACACCAATTGATAGTTTTGGCAGCATGGCAGGTTGCTTCCACAAGAATATGAATCGAAAGAACAAGTTCAGGTGACACAGTTTAACAATAATAACTATTCTACGGAGTGGATGTGCTAATAGTCTTGCTTCCTGCTCTTCACTGATGTGTTTTGCTTTATAAAAGCAGGGCTCTTTTTTGAGCCTTTCCTCTCAATAGTCTTGCTTCCAGCAAATATTACTAATTCCACTAAAACTAAAAGACCAACTATAACTCAACTAACACCAATTGGCAAAATATGCACAAAATAGTAATGATACAATACTATCGAAATAGTAGGTACCAATCGGCAATATATGCACATATTGGTTTTCCAATCCATAAACTGCATGAATCGAGTAAGAAATACTTGTATATAGATATACAACTAACTATCGATAATGAAGCATCATCTGAAGGAAAACAAAGTGAGATTCATTAGCTGGTAAAACGGTACCTTCATCTCTTTTAGTAGTCATCTGATCGAACCAGAAAGTCTGCCAAAGTCTTGTTTTTCTCAACGTCCTTCTTGCCTGAAAAAGGTAATCACCACACATTGAACAGCAGCAACATAACCAACAGAACTTAATAGTCCACAACAAATTGAGCTAACAAAAAGACAGATACTTAGAGCAGGTTATCGACAACTGATCTTGCTGTACCCATAAGCCATAACCAAACAATAATTTTACCTACAAACAAACGCTAATTTGATGGGAATATGTATATGAAGACAACACTTGAGTAGTGCAGATGCGTCATCGAAATGGATAATACAACATTTATAAATCCCCCCAAACAAAAACTGTAGGAAGATGGACAGAAAATGTAGAACATGCAATTCAAATTACAAATTCACAAATAGCAGATAACTCTAATGAGGTTTTAGACTGCAGTATGTAATCTACTACAGTACTACTAGTAGCAATTGAAAGGAGCGAGTCACTACCTGCTGCGGAAGGGATCCGGCTCGATCCAAGCCACGGTGGAAGAACACACGGTATACAGAAGTCGTTGTGGCTGGTACACATACAGGTCTCGATCACCTCCTCCCTCTCCATGTCGACGACGACAATCTGCGACATTACCATGAGGTACACGACATTGGCATCAAGTGGGTCGATAAGAACGATGCCTGTGTCCCCGCTCATCTGTAATGGCATACACGTGCTGCGCGCCCAGATTTTGTTGAGCACCACCTCGTGCTCCAGCGTCCAGCTTCTGCCCTCGTCGTCAAGCACGAAAGATCTGAGAAGAAACGGTTCCTCTTGAGAGATCTCGACGTACCGCAGCCGCCCTTGGCTGACGTCCACACGCCGGTAGCTGATGGGGCATTGGTCTTGCGCGCGTTCCGGCAGCACGCTCTGCCTCGGCAGCTGGACGAAGGAGAGCTCTGGCCGGTCGCTGAACGGGTCGGCGGAGATTGCGCCGCAGGTCACGTCGACCCACCACAGGCGGCCGCCGAATGCCAGTGGCTCCTGGCCCATGTGGAATAGCCGCGCAAGCGGGAGTCGGAACGGCGAGAGCTCCACGATTTCCCAGTGCCCTGCTTCCGAGAGGAAACGGACCATCGTCTTCGCCCCCAGCCTGGCGGCGGCGAACCTGTCCGGTGGCCCGTGCCCGCGGTCAGCTTGGGTGATGAAGCCCATCTGGAGGCCGCACACAACGTCCTCCTCAAGGCTGCAGATGGAGTCCGGACAGTCCGGGAGGCGGGACAGCTCGCGGGTGAGAGGGTTGCAGACGAAGCGCGTGACGCCGGATACTTGGGCGGGGTCGAGGTCGGCGGGTACCTGGCGCACCCGGCAGTCGCCCTGCTTGCGGACGATGGAAGCCGTGAAGCGCAGGTCCAGGTAGGAGAGGAAGAGGAGGCCGTCGCTGGCGGCGCAGACGGTTCTCACGACGCGGCTGCCGGGGTCGGCGGCGGCGGCGCTGCCACTGGTCGTGATGAGGCGCTCCGGGACGCGTATCTCGGAGACGTGCGGTGGCTCGGCGAGGCGCACGTCCACGCTCGGCGTCCCGACGACCTCCGGCGAGAAGCGCGCCATGGCCCACGGGGGAGGGGACGCGGCGGTGGTGGTGAGGGATCGGCGGACGCCGCCGGAGACGGCGGCGGAGAGGCGCAGGAGACGGCGGCCGAGAAGCATCTCGTAGTGTGGGGATTTTCGGTGTGGTGGGGAAAAAGATTGGATTTTTTCTTCTACAGTTCACATGGACTTGTGCAGGCAGGACAGAGACCGGGTGGCAGGACAAAAAGAACTGTGCGGTTGTTCCATGGGAAGAGAGCTGCCAGGGCCCATACGTCAGTGAAACGAGTCCACTGCACCGAAGTCCACGAGCCACTTTCCTTATCAGGAATGTTTCGTAGGCTGCACGACCTTTTGTAGAAGCCGAGGATGCCGTTTTGAGTGTTTGAACAGCTGGTGCCCATTTTCCCGCTGAAATGCGCTGGGCCTGGGCCTCCCTAACCCGGAGGCCATCTGCAGTCATATGCAGCCCAGTCTAGTAGATCCAACCAAGCTTCTCTCAAAACAAAAAAAAACATTCAAGCTTCAAAAACAAATGTTGGAAAAGATGCACATTTCGAACATAACCAGATGATATAATCTACTGAGTTCAGAGTCATAGAGTCACAAACAGCAACCTGATTTCGTCCTTCTCACTTAACAAGAGCAATGTGCCGTCAACTGGCACGAAGTCGCAATGGATACCGAATTCACCACCTATGACATAAGCAGAGGTCCCTAAATAAGATTTCTTATCAGAGTAATTATGTGGAAGTGTCGATTTGCTAGGAACGAATTCTCCTAATAGTGTTTGTAGCACATACTGCAGCATTCTACTGCCACCAAAAGTCTGACAAAGTTCCCAGATTTTGGCCGTAGTGTGATACAGGCAGTTTATTTTTTTAGAAACTGTGGGGCAATAGATTTGCCCCTTATATTAATTAAGAGAGAGTTGGAACAACAACATTAAAATACAACGGGATTACTCTCCCGGTAAAATTTCTCGTAGACGTTTCGCCCCCGCAAGGGCCCAAATCTTAGCCTCATTCTTGATCTTTGAAAAAATGGCTTGCGAGGATGTATATTTGTTGCGGAACACCCTAGCATTTCTCTCGTTCCAAATCTCCCACGACGGCAAGAGGACAAGGGAGGCCAAGGCTTTGCGGTTGTGAGCGTCACCTCCAGTCATGTGTTGCCACAGGCAGTTTATCGGCAGTGCAAAATCACAGGCTTCTCTAGATACCCCCCAGAATCAATAGCTGCTACCATCACTTCTTAAACGATCAGAGCGCTCATCTGTTAGTTTTAACAAACATGAGAAGAAAAATAGGCGACATAGAGACACAAACACCGCATGTTTTTCTTTTTGTACGATTAAGGTGCGAATTAAAAGGGAGACCTTCATTAGCACGGTGATTAGTTTGAATAAACATGTGAAGAGAATTGCTGATATGGATAACAACAAAAGGAAAACATTGCCTAAACTGATGTTCAGATATACGAATTTCAGATATCTCTTAACGCTTGTGTGCAATGTGGTTCGACTTCCTTGAGTTGAGGTTGTGTCCAGCTTCTGCTGGTATCCCAGTTTTACTTTCCCCCAACAAAAATCTTGAGAAACAAAAAGGCTACTATGGAGTGCATATTTGGTGCTCCCGAGCTCCAGTGATCCCGCCCGTTTCAAAAAATGTAAAAACATATTTAAAAGTTTCAAAAAATTATGAAAAAAATCTTGTATGTTCCTACTGATATTTCCTACAAACGTGCAAAATTTCAATGCAAAATACTTTACGATTTGATCTACACAAAAAAAGAGAAATGTGCAGATCTGTGTAGTGAACAATATAAAGTTTCAAAATTTTAACTTTTGTCTTTTTTGTGTAGCTCAAATCGTAAAGTATTTCGTATTGATATTTTCCACGAGTATAGTACATATCAGTAGGAACATGCATGATTTTTTTCGTAATTTTTTGAAACTTTTAAATATGTTTTTTAATTTTTTGAAACGAGCGGGATCACTGGAGCTCAGGAGCATATACGAATTTCCGGCTACTATGTTCCATCTATGTGCATTCCCAAAACTGAAAAAGGGTCCATAAACATGTTTATTTTCTATCCAAGTCTTGATTGCAGAAGAAAATTACACAACGATTAATTGCTTATAATTATCAAGCTTCAGTTTCAGTCTTTAATCGGCTCGTGACAATATTTCAGGGGAAGGACAGACAATGGTCATCCTCATGACCATTGACAAGGCAACCTATGCTTCAGGCTAATATACATTGATCACCATGATTTGACTACATCTTGCATGCCTGCTTGTTGATAAAAACTCACGAATGATAGGAGCATCCTGACGCACTAACAGATAACTTTCTGTAGCATGACAAGCTGCTGCCAAAAGAATATGAATGGAGGAACGAGTTCAGGTTCTACGGTGAATATCATGCTAATCTCGTTTCCAGATAATATAATACTAGCTCCACTAAAACACCAACTATAACTCAACCAGCAGCGAACCGATATTAATGATAACAATATGTTGCATCGAAAATCAGTTCAAAAGGTTAGTAGTAATCGGCAAAATATGCGCATCTCTGTTTTCCAATCTATAAACTGCAGGTATTGACTAAACTTGTGACTGGATGGATATAGCTGAAAATCAGTAATCAAACATCAGCTAAAGGAAAGTAAGAGAGATTCATTAAATTGATACCACCATCTCTTCTACTGGCTGCCTGAACAAACCAGAGAATCTGCCCAAGTCTTATTTTTCTCAATGTACTTCTTTCCTAAAAAGGGCTCATTTGATCAACGCAAGAGAGTTTGAACAACAAAAACAACACTAACACGGCATAATGTAAATCTGTAAATAGTAATGTGTGTTAGACTTTGTAATACATACGTATAGGAGTATGGAGTAGTACTCCACCTCCGAATACGCCTCCTGTACAATGCCACGTGATGGGCTTTTCATCACTATATAAACACGTAGCCGACCACCCTAACGGGTACGATCGTTCCCACAATTCACATGGTATAAGAGCCACCTCTTCCATGACCTAGCCGTCGCTCCTAAACCCTAGAAACCAATCTGGCCGCCGCCGCCGCACCCATTGCCGCCGCCGCCGCCATACAACCCAAGATCAAGACCAAAAACTAGCCGCCGCCGCTGCACCTCTTGCTGCCGCCGCCGCCACACAACTCAAGAACCAAAACCACGACCAAGACTAGCTGCCGCCGCCGCATCTTCTGCCGCCGCCGCCTCAAGACCAAGATCAAGACTAGCCGCCGCTGCCGCACCTTCTGCCGCCGCCGCCGCATCAAGACCAAGATCAAGATCACGCCCTCTCCCCGCCATCATGTCGTCGTCATCTGCATCGGCACGTGCTTTGGCCGCCGACCTGGGTAACCCTCCAACTCAACTCCTAACCCGGAGCAACTATTTGTTCTGGAAGACGCTTGTGCTGCCTCCTCTTCGTGGCGCACAGGTGACTGGCCTGCTCGATGGCACGGAAGTCGCGCCCGCCAAGACTGTTGAGGTGGAAGATGAAAACCAGAAGAAGGTAACCATGGCGAATCCGGCGTACTCCGCATGGATCGTCAAGGATCAGCAGGTAATGGGGTGGATCCTCAACACCCTCTCCACGGAGATCCTCGCGCACGTGGTGGATCACACCTCCACGGCGCAAGTCTGGGGCACCATCACCAACATGTTTGCCTCAGTCTCGCGTTCGAAGGTGACGCATCTTCGGACTGCGCTGAACAAGACCAAGAAGAAGAAGGACATGACCGCCGCCGAGTACTTCTCCAAGATGAAAGGCCTCTCCTCCGAGCTCGCCGCTGCGGGAAAACCGATTGATGATGATGAACTCATTGGTTATATCCTTAACGGACTTGATGGTTCCTATAATGATGTTGTTGCTGCAGTGAATGGACAGCGTGGCACCACCCTCGACAATCTGTTCGCTCAGATCGCCGCCCATGACATGCGTCGGGAGATGCTCTCCGACGAAGAAGATGCACTGCCGGCGCAAACCTTCACCTCCTCTGCTCACCTCGCTCCTGGTGGCAACGAGCAGGGTCGCTCGGGTGATCAAGGCCGCCGTGATGGTGGCCCCTGGCGCTCACGTGATGATGGTAGCCGTGATGGCGGCCGGCGCGATGATGGAGGCTCCTGGCGCCCACGCAATGATGGTGGCCGCCGCGACGATGGTGGTGCGTGGCGTTCCCGTGACAACGGACGCCGCGACGGTGGCGACGTTGCTCGCCGTGATGGTGGCGGTGGAGGCCGCCGCGATGGCCGCCGTGATGGTGGCAATGGAGGACGCCGCGATGATCGGCGTGATGACGGGCGTCGCCGTGGCCGCGCTCCAACCCCCTATGTCAACGTCACTTGTCAAATTTGCAAGATTCATGGGCACCCAGCAAGTGATTGCTGGTGGCGCTATGAAGATCGTGATGATTCCGATGATG
This sequence comes from Poa pratensis, assembly GCA_947311845.1. NCBI lineage: Eukaryota > Viridiplantae > Streptophyta > Magnoliopsida > Poales > Poaceae > Poa > Poa pratensis. The sequence continues at coordinate 110,790,063 of CAMZMU010000074.1, read as the reverse complement.
ACAACCATGAAGAGGAGAAGAATGCACACCTCGCCTCTTATGGAGTTGACACAAACTGGTACCCCGACACCGGTGCATCCAACCACATTACGGGAGAGTTGAGCAAGCTCTCCACCCACGACAAGTACAAGGGGCATGATTGCGCCCACACTGCTGAAGGACACGGTATGGAAATAAGCAACATTGGTCATTCAATACTGTACACCCCTCATACATTTTGCATCTTAAAAATATTCTTCATGTTCCTAATGCCGCTGCAAATCTTTTGTCTGTCCACAAACTTACACTTGACAATGATATATTCTTTGAATTTCACCCACATTTCTTTTTGATAAAGGACCAGGAAACAAGGCGGGTTCTGTTTAAAGGTCCATGCCATGGTGGTCTCTATCCTCTTGTGTCGTTCTCCACTGGATCCTCCAAGCATGCGTTCATCACAATAAAGCCATCCTCGTCCACCTGGCATCGTCGTTTAGGACACCCCTCATCTTTTGTGGTTCAGCAAGTCCTTAGAAAAAATAAAATTTCGCATTCCCCAGAAATAAGCCCATACATTTGTGATTCTTGTCAGTTAGCTAAGAGCCACCAGTTGCCATATCCTATGTCTACTAGTGTTTCCACTGTTCCACTTGAACAAGTATTTTCTGATGTATGGGGTCCAACACCTGAGTCTGTTGGTAAACACTCTTATTATGTAAGCTTTATTGATGATTTCAGCAAATTTACTTGGATTTACTTGCTTAAGAAACGTTCTGATGTCTACCAAGTGTTTCTCAATTTTCAACAACTTGTCGAGCGCAAGTTTGATAGAAAAATCATTACTATGCAAACGGATTGGGGTGGTGAGTATGAGAAACTCAATAGCTTTTTCCAAAAAGTTGGTATTTCCCATCATGTTTCTTGTCCACATGCCCACCAACAAAATGGTTCCGCTGAACGCAAACACCGCCACATCGTTGAAGTTGGTCTTGCTTTGCTTGCCAATGCATCCATGCCTCTTAAATTTTGGGATGAAGCTTTTCTCACCGCCACTTTTCTCATAAATTACTTCCAAGTAAAGTCATTGATATGGATACACCGTTGAGCGTCTTCTTCATGCCAAGCCGAACTATGAATCCCTTAGAGTTTTTGGGTGTGCTTGCTGGCCTAACCTTCGACCCTATAACAAAAGAAAAGTTGCTTTCGTTCCAAACGATGTGTTTTTCTTGGTTATAGTCCAAGTCATAAAGGGGTAAAATGCTTAGATGTTTCCACCGGCCGAATCTATATATCACGTGATGTTGTCTTTGATGAAAGTGTCTTCCGTTTGCCTCTCTTCATCCTAATGCCGGTGCTCGCCTTCGCCAAGAAATTCTCCTTTTACCATCTTCATCCACCACCACACCAAATAATGAGGGTGCACATATTGATGACTACATGAGTTTGCCTATTATCCTGTTGTTACTGATGCTCATGATGCAGAAACTACAGACCCAGCAGATGCGCATGCTACCCCGCAGCCAGCAGAAAAAATTCGGCGCCAAACGCTGAAGAAACGGTGTCAAATGAGCAAGACACGCTAGGCCTCGTCGTCCATACCGTGATCCCGAGGAAGATTCGATCCTCATGGATCCCCATGCTGATGCTGGCGCAGGTGGCCACGACGATCCCGAGGTGGATTATGTCTCCGCCTCGGACACGCCATCGACAGGGGACTCCCAGCCCGCGTCGCCGCGGTCCCCTTCGTCCCATGCTCCCCAACCGGGTGGCGCCACGTCGCGACGTCGCAGTCGCTCCAGGACCCCGCCACGGTCCCGCTCTCCTACACCGCTCCGGTCCCCATCACCGGGCCCCCATGCTGAGGAATCCGCCGGCGACACGTCGCCCGCGCACGGCAGCTCGTCTGCCCATGATGATCCCGAGGTGGAGGATTCTCCTCTGCCCAATGATGATGCCCCCAGTCCTGCTGGATCTTCTGCGGCTGAATCTGCTGCAGCTTCTCCTGCACCAACGCCACCTCCACCGCCTCCTGAACCCCGTACTCGCTTGCAAAAAGGTATACGTCAGCCCAGAAAACTAACTGATGGCACAATTCGATGGTGTATGTTTGCCTCTACAGATGAGCCACGTACACTCTCAGAGGCGCTAGAAGATGATCGTTGGCGCAAGGCGATGGAGGATGAATACAATGCTCTTATGAAGAACAAAACATGGCATCTTGTCCCTTCACATCACACTAAAAATCTCATTGATTGTAAATGGGTCTATCGCGTCAAGAAACATGCAGATGGCACTGTTGACAGGTACAAAGCACGCTTGGTGGCTAAAGGATTCAAACAACGTTATGGCATAGACTATGAAGATACTTTCAGTCCTGTTATGAAAGCAGCAACTATTCGTATTGTTCTCTCTATTGCTGTTTCTAGAGGTTGGAGTTTGCGACAGCTAGATGTCAAGAACGCGTTCTTACATGGCGTTCTGGAAGAGGAAGTATACATGAAACAACCACCAGGTTTTGAAGATCCTCATACCCCACACTATATATGCAAACTTGATAAGGCATTGTATGGTCTCAAGCAAGCCCCTCGAGCATGGTATTCCAGACTTAGTACCAAGTTGCAACAACTTGGCTTCCTTCCTTCCAAGGCCGACACTTCACTCTTTCTTTATAATAAGTCTGGTGTTATGATGTTTGTTCTAATATATGTTGATGATATTATAGTCACCAGCTCATCAGATCAAGCCATCTCGGCCCTACTTCATGACTTGAATGATGATTTTGCCCTCAAGGATTTGGGAGATTTACATTTCTTCTTGGGCATTGAGGTGAAGAAGACTCGGTCTGGTCTGTTGCTCACACAGGAGAAATATGCCTCAGAATTGCTTGCTAAAGTCGGTATGAAAAAATGTGCACCTTGTCCTACACCTTTATCCTCCACTGAAAAATTGTCCCTAGATGAAGGAACTCCCCTTGGTCCTGATGATAGTACTAGTTACATAAGTATTGTAGGTGCTTTACAGTATTTAACATTGACACGACCTGATATTTCCTTCTCAGTAAATAAGGTTTGTCAGTACTTGCATGCACCTACCTCTTCTCACTGGACAGCTGCCAAACGGATTTTACGATATGTTCAGGGTACAATACATGTTGGACTCACTTTTCAGAAATCTCCATCCACACTTCTAAGTGCTTTCTCAGATGCAGATTGGGCTGGCTGTCCTGATGATAGAAGGTCAACTGGAGGTTTTGCTATATTTATAGGACCAAATTTGGTTTCTTGGTGTGCACGCAAACAGAAAACTGTGTCAAGATCAAGTACTGAAGCAGAGTATAAGTCTCTTGCCAATGCCACAGCTGAGTTGATATGGGTTGAACCTGTTCTGAATGAACTTGGTGTCAAACTCAAGGAAAAACCATGTTTATGTGTGATAACTTGGGTGCTACATACTTATCTGCTAACCATGTGTTTCATGCTAGGACCAAGCATATTGAGATAGACTATCACTTTGTTCGTGAACGAGTTGCAGAAAAATTACTTGACATCAAGTTTATCTCTAGCAAAGATCAAGTTGCAGATGGATTCACCAAGGCATTGCCAGTCAGGAACCTACATGAGTTTATGCATAATCTCAACCTTTCTGCAGGTTGTGATTAAGGGGGGTGTTAGACTTTGTAATACATACGTATAGGAGTATGGAGTAGTACTCCACCTCCGAATACGCCTCCTGTACAATGCCACGTGATGGGCTTTTCGTCACTATATAAACACGTAGCCGATCACCCTAACGGGTACGATCGTTCCCACAATTCACAATGTGCATTGGATATAGCAAATTGAGCTAGAAAAAATGACTAGAGTTAGCTTTTTAGCACGGCAGGAGGCAGTAATGACTAGAGTTAGCTTTTTAGCACGGCAGGAGGCAGTAATAAGTGATGCCATCTCCTCTTTTTTTTCTCTTACTACTAATCGTGCACATGTAACCTAGAAACATATATTCTACACTGAATCAATCCGAGGCTTTGCAATCATACAAGTGAGTCTGGCATACAACTAATATAAATTAAATAAATTTTACTGCTAGCACAAGATTCTACTAAATCATATTGGCAATATTATTCATGATTATGAAAAGGTACAGTTCATCCTAATTCGGAAAATATCGTGTTAAAGGTTTTATGAACAACAGGCCCTTGGGTAGTCAAATTTGCTATATCCAAAATCTCAAGAACTCCAGTATTATCAAAATACTATTTACAGAAAATGTACATTACTATTAACAACAAGTCTTTTAAAAGAACTCCAGTAGTTGTCATCTACAAGAACTCCAGTATTATCAAAATCTCAGAAAAAGACTCCACTAATTATCACAGTCTAATAACAGTATGGTAGTCAAATTGCAAAACAAGAACTGAATATGGTAAACTACAGCGCAGTGCCAGCCCCAACATATGCTGATAAAGATGTGCATTTTGCATACAGGAAATGTGTTACAGCCACATTATCCTACAGTATTAATAGTCATCAAGGCACAAAGAGCAGACTGATTTCATCCTTCTCACTTAACAATACATAGCTTAGGGCACATACTGAGCTGTTGGAACATATAGTCAGTTAAGCACCCATGACATTAGCAGACGTCCCAAAATGATATTTCACATTCGACGACACATGCGGAAGCATCAATTTTGCCACGAATTAATTGTCTTGCTACTGTTGACATCACATACTCCAACATTCTACACTGAATTGAAAGTCTGACAAATACTCCCAGAATTCCCCTGAAACGAGATACAGTTCGCCGATCAAAATTCTCCATGTTTAGCCCAGCATCAGTAAGCTACCACCATCAGCTTCCCAGTCGACATCTGTTAGTTTTAAGAAAACCTGAGAAAAAAGGTAAGTAACATTAGAGATACAAACACCACATCTTTTTATTTCCATACAATTAACGTCGAAATTTACAGAGAGACTGTAAGTAGTACAGTGATTGATCTGATTCTGAACAAGCATGTGAAGAGAATGGGTGATATGGAAAATAGCAAAAGCAAACTATTGAGTGAAGTGATGTTCAGATAACTTCCATTCGGTATGTTATATATGTTCCCTATGCGCAATGCAGTTCAGCTTTCGTGAATGGGGAGTATGTCCAGCTTGGGCAGGTATCCCATCTTTACTTTCCCCTAAAGAAAAAGTCTTGAATAAACCAAAAACACTAACAAGGTCCATCTATGTGCAGTGCTGAAACTGAGTTATAAATGTAAGTCTGGTATTTTTTTCTCTTTTAGTCTTGATTGCAGCAGAAAATTACAGACTGATCAAGTGTTTATAATTCTCAAGCTTCCGTTTCAGGCTTATTTAAGGGAAATGAAAGACAATGGTCATCCTGATGACAAGGGGAGAAGCGATACACACCATGAATACATGAATGCATCCATCATGCCTCTAAATTCAGATACACTGATAGACCTGGATGGAGTGTCCATGTTGAGACACCAACAGATAATTTCTGGCAGCATGGCAAATTGCTGCCACAAGTAAGAAAAAGTTCAGGTAGCACACTTAACCATTATACAGAGTAAATATGTTAGTAGTCCCTGTTCCCACAAATATTACTAATTTCACTAAAGCACCAACTATAACTCAGCTAACGACAGAACCGGTATGAAGGATAACAGTATGCTGGATGATACAGAAAATAAAAGTTCAAAATAGTAGTTATAAACGGCAAAATATGCAAAGAATTGTTTTTCCAATCCATAAACTGCGTTAACGAGTAAGACGCAGCATCCTAAACATGTGAATGGATGCAATACAACTAACTATCAGTAATGAAGGATCAGCAACAAGAGATTCATTAGATGATAAATTGGTACCTTCATCTTTTGTAGTGGCCATCTGAACGAACCAGAACTTCTGCCAAAGTCTTGTTTTTCTCAACGTCCTTCTTGCCTGAAAAAGGTAGTAAACACAAGAATTTAAATAGAAGCAACAACAACACTAACCAACATATTTAAGAACAGTATACATGCACATGCATCGCATACAAGAAATTGAGCTAACAAAAAAACTGACACTTAAGGCAGGTTGTCAACAATTGATCTGACTTGACCCACAAGCCATAACCACACGATAACTTTATTTATAAAACCAATGCTAATTGGATGAATATATTTTATATGAGGATACAATTTGGTGGTGTAGATGCGTCATTAATCCTTCTAAAATAAAATTATATTGATGGATAAAACATGTTGAAAATGCCACGTAAATTACAAATTCACAAACAGCAGATCACTCAGTCAGATCTTCGATGGAAAGTTCCAGCTTGCAACAAGGTTACAAGGCACATAAGGAGGAGGATGCTACTTTGGGGCATCAGAATAAGATAGTCAATAACTGAGTTGTTTGCGTCAAAACGTCAAATCAGTGGACCAATGTCTAAGCATCTCCTATGGAAAACCTCAAATTTTCAAGAGGCGACAGATTGAATTCATGAAACCATTTTACAGAGCAGCTCCCAGAAAATATGTACAGTTCATAACTGAGAATCCAGAGCAGCACCGACCAGGATAAGATGATTCGAGCACTCAAACTAAAGTATACCATGAAAGCAACAAAAATAACCAACATACCTAAATCACTGACACAATCATATATATGTTTTATGAAGAACTCTTTATAACCGAGATAGCATGTACAAATGACCAGACGTTGGAAGTTCTGAATTGAGGGAAGGTTTAGGATTGAGATTTGACGTTCCACCCCCAAGTAGTTGCACCTTCTTAAACAAGAAGAGAATAAGAATAGAACTGCAACTAAATCAATGCATCACCATTTCTCATACACACCAACTAGATCAATGCATCACCATTTCTCAAAACTTGCTTTTGTCTTTCTATGAACTGCCAGACCCATAGGACTTTTTTATGCAGAAAAACTTCTATCTGCCACCAGTCACCAATTATTACCGAACAAATGGCATAAAAATGCTAGTACTAATCATGTGTATTAGTCATTTTGAGTGATTTGTTATGTACAGACAGAATATGAAGTCTGCAGGACAACTGTCGAAGGTGGTCTACAAGGCATGTCATGCATTGGCAGCATTGGAGATCTAAAACTGAAACCAAAACTGAGAAGTATGCAATGAAGCAATTGGAACGAGCAAGTCAGTACCTTTAAAAGGGATCCTGCTCGATCCGAGCCACGATGGAAGAACACATGGTATACAGGAGGAATCGGCGGTATCCAGACAAGTCTCAATCAGCTCCTCCCTCTCCATGTCCACGACGACAATCTGCGACACAACCTTGAGGTACACGACATTTGCATTAAGTGGATCGATAAGCAGGATGCTGGTCGTCCCCTTCATCTGCAAGGATATGCACAGGCTGGGCCCCTAGATCCTGTTGAGCACCACCCGGTGCTCCAGAATCCACTCGTTGTCCTCGTCGTCGAGCACGAAAGAGCTGAGAAGGAACGGCTCCTCTTGGGAGACCTCGACGTACCGCAGCCGGCCCTCGCTGACGCCCACGCGCCGGTACATGAAGGGGTCTTCGTCGTCCTGCACGCGTGCCGGCTGCATGCTGCGGCCCGGCAGACTGGTGAAGGAGAGCTCCGGGCGGTCGCTGAACGGGTCGGCGGAGATCGCGCCACCGCCGGTCAGGTCGACCCACCAGAGGCGGCCGCGGAACGCCAGCGGCTCCTGATCGATCTCCATGCGCCGCGCGAGCGGGAGCCGGCACGGCGGGGAGGCCTCCACGATCCCCCACTCCTCTGTGTCCGACAGGAACCGGATCATCGTGCTCCCCTGCAGCACGGCGAGCGCGAACCTGTCGGGTGGCCCGTGGCCGCGGTCGGCCTGGGTGAGGAGGCCCATGTTGCGGCTGCACAGGATGTCGCCCATGGGGCTGCAGATGGATTCAGGGAGGCGGGAGAGCTCGCGGGTGACGGGGTTGCAGACGAAGCGCGTGACGCTGGGGAGGTCGGCGGGGTCGAGGCCGGTGGTGGGGGCCGTGCGGCGCAGGTCTAGATAGGCGAGGTAGAGGAGGCCGTCGCCGCTCGCGGCGGTGAGGCCGCCGCCGACCGACTGCGGGACAACGCCGCTGGCGGGGTCGGTGCTGCCTTTGGTCTTGATGAGGTGCTCCGGGACGCGTACCTCGGAGACTTGCGGTGGCTCGGCGAGGCGGACATCCACGCTCGGCGCGCCGACGACCGCCGCGGCGCAGTCTATCATAGCCCACGAGGGATGCGAGGGGGCGGTGGTGAGGGAGCGGCGGAGGCCGCCGGCGACGGTGGCGGAGAGACCTAGGACACGGCGGCGGAGAGGCATTGCGTTTCCCGGCGCTGGGTGTGCAGAGTGTATTGGGGAATTTCTCTCGAGTGGACTCTTTTCTTTGAGATTTCCTGATCTTAGTACATCTTGTAGTATCTGAACTCACGCACTACGCACTCCACACACACACAACACCACACACACGTCTCTTGTGCGCAAGCTAGACCTAACCAGACTATACTAAGACTTGAGCCGAGGGTTCTAGTGGCCGGCTCATGTAGACTCGGTGTACGCAGACAGACACCGGGGTGTCGCAGCCTTGCAGGAGTGCACAGTCAGCAAAGGGTGAGAGCTCTCTGGCCCACACGTCAGTGAAAACAGATTTCCGATCCCGCGGAAAGCGAAGGAATAGCTGAACGTTTGAACAGCGGTTTTCCATTGGCCGTGTCTGTGACGTCATCGTTTTCCCGCCAAAATATCTCGCAGCGTTTGGTGCTGGGCCGCTTAATTTTCTCTCCGTGTCTGAGCTTACACAGCTTTGTTGGTTTATTTAGGCCTAGTTTATTATTGGGCCATATTTTACGGGATCATTCTGAATTCCTGAAAATTCTCAATAATATATATTTACCAAAGTCGGCTTCGGATAGAATAATACTAAGATATCCATACAAATAGCCTCATTCTTTTGTATATTGAAAACACTACACCATATTAATATACTGAGATAGAACGAGTGAAAAAAAAGATTTCACAAAATCCCTTCCATTTCCAAATCCCTTGGGATGAGATTAATTCCCTATTATTTTAAAAGGAGACCAAGACTAGTCATTGTTGACTTTAAACTAAACAAGAAACAATCACACACTCGGGATGGAAATGGGTCAGGTTGACCCGCCCGGTCGTTGCATCACTGACCCGGCCCAAAAATTTGAGACCGATGGGTTACGTGAGTCGATCCTAAATAGGATTTGGTTTGGTGGAGTCGACATTGAGTTACCTGTGAGACGGGTCAATCCACCTCATGGCCGAGACGATATCTCAAAACACGCAGTAGCTCTAATACACCCTCGCTCATCTAACTTAAGTAACTTTATAGGTAATGTTTGATCGATAGTCTAGTACCAACAACTAACTTAATTAGCCAGCTAGCTATCTAGCTACTAGTTGTCATTTCAAACAAGAAAGGGAACTAGCTGCCCTACATGAAGTAGTAAAACTTCTTGAGCTCATCTCCATCTTTGAGGAACTTTAATTCTTATATGACCGGATGCATGGAGAAAAGGATATCTTCCTTACGAGTCCCTTTTCTTTTCCTGAAGAGAGGGGAGTTCTTTTGCGACCATATGGTGGCCCCCGATTGTTGTTTCGTCTTATTTATCTTGCTAGAGATGGCCCTCTATATCATTCCCATGGAATGGTGAGATCGCATTGACAAGTCTAATCTTTACTCGAAAGTTGATCTTACTTGTTAATTTCTCTGCAACGAAAAAACCTTTTCACAAATACCCTGAAGTTTTTTTAGTCTTCCCTACAAAATTACTCGGTGAGTATGGTTCTTAGTTGACAATAGAATTCTTGGTATATTTTCACAAAAACCGATGGAGGAGTGATGTTTTGGCGAAACATGAAATCCCCGATTCTTCATTTAATTGTCACAGTAACGTAGTAAATGAGAGAACTAAAAAAATAGAGCTTCGAGGTCATTTGGGGTCAATTTCTTCCCCGCAACTATGGGATCTATTTATGAAAGTCTAGACCAATCAAGGGCCAATGTGCAATTTTCCTGTCACTACAGATTATTAAGAGAATATAGGCTAATCAGGGCCATTTGGCAATCTTTTAGTCACTTGGGGAGCTATTTATAAAAAATCTAGGCCGATCGGAGGCCATTCAACAATTTCCAATCATTCGAGAATCTTTTGACCATTCTCAGCCATTCAACAATTTCTAATCACTCGAGAATATTTTGATGGTAGCCAAAATGAGCGGGGTCTTTTCTGCGAAGGAGCCTCTCCATGAATTCTTTAGATCGCATGGACCATTTTGAATATTACCAAAATACAATGTGATTTGTGAAGATGTATAGGCACCATGTTCTTTGTTTTCATTGGCTAATCTATTGACCATCCTATGTGATCCATGATTTGCAAACTTTGAATTTTCACACTAAAAAATAAAATTATTTGGTGCATCAATTGATGCGGAATAACATACACCTAATTAATCATCACACACGAGGGTAAAATTGAGTTTTAGTTTTTCTCACTTAACCAAAAAAAACATGAACATTATACCATCAATTGGCACGAAAGTATATACTTTATATCAGCGCCTTGTGGGTTGTGTTCTGGACAACACACAGAAAATCAGTTGAAAATAGTTGTAGTAACTGGCAAAAACATGCACACAGTTTGTTTTTTAAACTGTAAGAGATACTTGTAACAACAATGGCATTCCAAGAATGTGAATGGAGGATATGTAATGAACAATGGATCAACAAAGAAGACTCAGCTACAACAAAGTGACGAGAGATTTGTTAGGTAATTGGCACCTTCATCTCTTCAACGGGCTGTTTGAGCGAACCAGAACATCAGCTAGAGTCTTGTTTTTCTCGGCGTCCTTGTTGCCTGACAAGGGTTGCTTTGATCAGGGTTGCTTTGATCAATGTACAAGAATGTAAACACCATCAACAACAAAAACACACGAGATCTTACATCACTGTAGGTTTTAACTACATACGAGAATCAAGGCAGCGAAAAAAAGACAGCAGAGTGCAGGTTCTGAAGAATTCAGCAGTGTACACGTATGCGATAGCACAACAGTAATTAGAGAAAGATAAGACTTGAGTAGTGTAGAGGAATCATTCAAAGGATACAACACATTCAAATTTTAATAAACTTCTGAAACCAAATTATAGATAGATGGACATGGAAATAAATGTAGTAGAACATACAATGTAAATATGTTGTGCTACAGAGAGATATACATAAATTACCATAAAAGCAGCCAAAACCTTGCAGCTCTGTTCAAAATTTAAATCACTTACACTGCCATAATTATGTTTCAAGAAAATTCTTCATGACCAGGACAACAGGTAGAAGGGACAAGGGGGTGGAACTTCAAGTGGAGGAAAGGTTTGGGATTAAGAACTTAAGATCCCACTCCCAAGATCTTGCAGCATTTAAACCCAAGAAAATAATAGAGATATAAATGGAATTATTTTGTGTTTTGGATACAACTAGTACATTTTTAGTCCTTGATTACAGCTTATGGAATGATATACTAGTGGCCAAGATCAATGCATTGCAAATTGTTACCAAATACAAGATATATAAATAGTTCTAGTCATCTGGTCTTGTGGATACAAGCATTGTGCCTACTAGACTGTTCCCACATTGTGATCAACAAATCCAGTCCCTAGGACTAGGGAACACATAAATAACAAAAGTTCTGACAAGATGATCAAGAGAGCAACTCAATCATGCATTTAGGTGTGTATAATTAAGACAAAACCTGACAAGTATGAAATCTAGCAATTGAACCAGCGAGTACTTGCAGAGGGGATCCGGCTGGATCCAAGCCACGGTGGAAGAACACATGGTATACAGCAGAAGTCCTTTTTATAGAGATAACTAGCAGTCACCTCCTTCATGCCCATGTCCACGACGATAACATGCTTGCCAACCTTGAGGTACACGATACTGGCGTCAAGGGGATCAAGAAGAGCAACCTGTGGCGTCTTCCCCTGTTTGATCAAGGGTAGCCATGGGTAGCCTCCATCCGCCCAGAGCTTGCTGAGCGCCACCCGGTGCACCAGCGTCCAGCCGGCGCCGTCGTCGTCGAGCGCAAAGGAACTGAGCAGAAATGGTTCCATTGGAGAGACCTCGACGTACCGCAGCAGCCCTTGGCTGACGCCCACGCGCCGGTATCGATCCCACGACACCTTGCCGTCGTCCTCCTCGTCAGAGTCGCTAAGCGCCGGGTCGTTCGTAAAATGCATACTGACACGCTTCATCTGGGTCGGCGCCGCGGATGGAGGCAGCACGCTTCCTCTGGGAAGCTCGACGAAGGAGAGCTCCGGCCGATCGCTGAACGGATCGACGGAGATTGCTCCCCAGGTGTGGTCGACCCACCAGAGGCGACCGCGGAACGCGAGCACCTCGTCGCGTATCTTCATTCGCCGCGAGGACGGGGGTTGGCACGGCGAGACCATCACGGTCTCCCACTTGTCCTTCTCCGAGAGAAACCGGAGCATGCGCCGCCCTCCGGCAGCTTGGCGACGGCGAACCTGTCAGGCGGCCCGTGCCCGCGGTCGGCTGATCGGGTGAGGAGGCCCATGTGGACGTCGTGGAGCGGGGAGCCGTCGGGGTCGATCTTGGTCACGCGGGGCGGGAGGCGCGATATCTGGAGCGTGCGAGGGTTGAGGACGAAGCGCGTGACGTTGGGGGCGTGGCCGGGGTGGAAGCCGTCGGGCGGCAGCCGCACCGGGACGTCGCCGCGCCTGCCGACGATGGGGGCCCTGAGCCGCATCTGCGCGTAGACGAGGAGGAGGAGGCCGTCGCCGCTCGCGGCGCAGACTACGCCGCCGCGACCTTCCACGGCGTCGCTGGCGGGGTCCGGGACGGGGGTGGTCTTGATGAGGTGGTCCGGGACGTACACCTCGGAGACGCGCGGCGGCTCGACGAGGCGCACCTGCGGGCTCGGCGCGTCGACGGGCCACGCGTTGTGGCGCATCATGGCCCAAGGAATCTGCGCGGCCGCCGCGGTGTGGGAGCGGCGGAGGCTGCCGGAGACGGCGGCGGCGGCGAGGGTTGGGAAGCGGCGCCGGAGAAGCATCGCGTTGCGTGTGTACCTGGGTGTACGCCGTGGTGGGTGGGGGATTTTGTGGTCTAGTGGTGGTCTAGTGGACTGGGTGAAAGAGAGGATTGTTCGAAGACACAGTTCACATGGACAAGGTGCAGGCAGGGAAGGAAGCCAGTGGTGGCAGGACGAAAGCAAGCGTGTAGCTGCTCCACAGGATAGATCTCCCTCAGGCCGGTTTAAAACAAATACAAAACGGTTCTAATGGCAAAAATAAGAATTTTTATTCGCATGACGGTTTTTTAATAGTATATTATTTTTATGAAAAATGCCCAAATATTATCCCAGAAAAATCCAGTAATATTACTCACATGTTAGCCATAAGTACTTAACGTCTCACAGTCGCACATAAATCCCTTACTCGCATTCGAGCATGTCTGATACCGCCACCACCACCACCACCACCTCACTGACATGTCGCCGCTCATGTGGCCCACGACTCTGTAGAGCACTAGAAGCACCACATTTTCTCCCTCTCCATCCTCTCTAAAGGAATCAACTCGAGACAATCCGGATCGTCGACAGTCTTCATCTTCTTTCCCTCGGACCGAGCACGTCGTTGTCGAATTCATCACCTCTGACAGGTCTCCATCTCTAACGAGTCCGCTTGCGTCACCATAGTGAGCTCTACGACCGTTCCCGCTCTCCAGTCTCTTCCCACCAGCGCCCCACCCCGCCCCACCATGGTCGAGTTATCGCATCTTGCACGCGCCCCTGCTTCCATGGCCATGATTGGGCCGGAATGTCATCAAACGCGGGGGCAGGAGGTGGCACGAAGAGCATGGTCGAAAGGAATTGGGCCATGCCGCCAGGGTGACATAGGCTCGTCAGATTTTGGCCTACGACGGAGCTACCCTCCACGGGAGGAGAAAAGAAGAACAACATAAGATGTTACCATTGAACAAAGGAAAGAAAAGATATGATCGTTCAACACATGAATGATAAGATGTTATATTTAGGCATGAGGAAGACGGGGTAATACTATTGAATTTTTTAGGACAATATTTTTGTGAAATTTGATTGAAAATAATTATAAGAGATCCTAAAAGAAAACAGTCATTCAAAAACTATTAAATTATCAACGACATGAAGAAACGGTTCAAATGGCAGAAAAGAAGACTGTTACCAAAAAAGCTGAACAACCAAGCCAATTGACAAAAGAGCTAAGAGAACCATTTGCAGACAAAGATATCTGACTATTTTTCCATGCCTAAATAAGGATGATACGTATAGCTAATCAGAGGGGCTGATTTCCTTCTTTTATCCAACTTATATACCGTGCAATCATTGATTCATCATACAGTACAGGAGGGGTAAACGAAAGAGATAACCTAAATAGCAGTACTCATAATAGACTTACACATTTTGTTAAAAAAATCAACATAATTAAACACTTTTCCTAAAATAATTAAACATGTAAATGTATCAATCATTTTTCCTAGTTTTATACTTCTCTAAAATAACCTCTAATTTTAGTCATAGGAGATCATGGATTCAGAGGTACTATCTAATTTGTAGCGTATGTGGTGACCAAGAGATGAACATGATGTACCTAATCATCACACATACAAGCCAAACTAGGCTTTAACCTTCTTACTTACCTAAATTTACTAGAGCAATGCACCATCAATGAACACAAAAGCATATATTCCTCAGCACATAACTAGTAATATTGCATTAATACAAATCGGCAACGCTGCATGGGTAACAGAGCAGATATCCCAAACAAAGATTTCTCGAAGAGTAACATGTCCAACTCCAAGCATCAACCATTCCCTGATAATGCATTTGCAGGAAATAAACACAGCATATACTATGCCCTGTGATGGTCGTTACATGTTGGTTTAATTTAGCAAATCTATTGGAATGTTCTGTTGTGAACCGATAGTCTAGGAAATCTCCCACATCTCCCCTCAAAACGAGATAAAGTAAATGCAAAACCGCATGAAACAAAGATTTCTCCAGACTTTCCCCAATATAAGAGTTCAGTAAGCTACCACGGTCAGCTTCCTAATTGATTTGATATCAGCATCGGCCACTTTTGAGAACCTGAAAACATAAATAAGAAACATTAGGCACATTTGAATAAACACGCTAAAAAAACAGGTTGGACAAACAGCAAAACAAAATTCATAAACAGGTACCCGCTCTGCAATCATGTTACTAAAATCTATGCAAGGCTTGACTGCAGCAAAAAAATACACAACGATCAATTCAAAAGATAAGCTTCAGTTTCAGGCTTTATTTAGTTGGTCATAATTTTTCAGTAAAAGGAAAGACAAATGTGATCAGAAAAGGCTAGATATCCAGTGTTTTAATACAGTGGTCACCAGATGAACAAGGCTAGGTATCCTTTCTGCCTGCTTGTTCAGAATCACAAATACTCCTGGATGGAAGGATGGAAAGTCCATACTGACACACTAATCAGTATTCTTTGCAAGAAAGTTGCTGACACACTAATCGGTATTTTTTTTGGCAGAAAGTTGGTGCCACAAGAATATGAATGGAGAACAAGTTCAGGTAGCACGCGGTGAATATGTGACTACTCTTGAATACCAGAAAATATTACTAGATCCAACTAACCAGCAAGAAGCTGGTAGCCTGGTACTAAGGACAACAAAATGTTGGAACCTACACAAAATCAGTTGAAAATAATTACAGTAATTGGCAAATATATGCACACCGTTTGTCTTTTCAATCCATCGACTACTGAAAATAATTACAGTAATTGGCAAATATAATTACAGTAAACAGATATTACTTAAAAAGATTTTTTGTAAGAGTAAACATGTCCAAGCATCAACCTTTCCCTGATAATGCATTTGTAGCTAGTAAACACAGCATATAATGCTATGTCATGTGATGGTCGTTCCATGCTTGTTTAATTTAGCGGATCCATTGTAATGTTTTGCTGTGAACCTACAGTACGGAAAATCTCCCACATCTCCCATCAAACGAGATAAAGTAAGTTGCAAAATCCCATCAAACAAACATTTCTCCAATTATCCCCAATATAAGTTCTGTAAGCACAGTTCAAAAAAAAGTTCTGTAAGCTACCACGATCAGCTTCCTAATTGATTTGAGAGCAGCATCGGTCAGTTTTGAGAAACCTGAAAACAAAAAATAAGAAACATTAGGCACATTTGATAAACACGTTAAGACAACAGGTGATATGGAAAAACAGCAAAACAAAATTCATAAAGAGGTTCGACATCCGCCCGTCAGCCAGCTCTGCAATCATGTTACTGAAATCTATACAGGGCTTGACTGCAGCAAAACAATACACTATGATCAATTTTAAGAAAGATCAAGATTCAGTTCCAGGCTTTATTCAGTTGGTCATAATATTCCAGTAAAAGGAAAGACAAAGGTCATCATGATGACAAGGCTACATATCCAGTTTCTAATACAATGGTCACCAGATGTAAGATGAACAGGGCTAGGTATCCTTTCTGCCTGCTTGTTCCGAATCACAAATACTACTGGATGGAAGGATGGAAAGTATATACTGACATAATAATAGGTATTTTTTGGCAGAAAGTTGCTGACATACTAATCAGTATTTTTGGCAGAAAATTGCTGCCACAAGAATATGAATGGAAGAACAAGTTCAGGTAGCACGCGGTGAATACGTTACTATTCTTGAACTAGAAAATATTACTAGATCCAACTAAAGACAAGCAGCAAGAAGCTGGTACTAAGGACTGCAAAATGTTGGAAACTACACAAAACCAGTTGAAAATAATTACAGTATTTGGCAAATATATGCCACCGTTTGTCTTTTCAATCAATAGATTGCATGGACTGAGTAAGAGCTACATGTATCAGGAATGTAACATCCTATTAACTAGGGGGCAAGATACAACAATGAATCAATAAAGAAGGCTCAGCCAAAACAAAGCGAAGGGAATTCATTAGGTGGAATGCATACCTCTCTTCTACGGGATGTCGGGGCGAACCAGAACATCTGCCAAGGTCTTGTTTTTCTCAGCGTTCTTATTGCCTGAAAAGTGTTAATTTGACTAATTAACCAGATTTGGAACAACGTAAAAAAAATTACACAACAAAATCTAGAACAGTATAGAATTATGTGTATCGCATACAAGAATTAAGGTAGCAAAAATATGATAGTTAGAGCAGGTTCTCAGAAACTCAGCAGCATGCCCATCAGCGGTAACACAACAATAATTAGTGGAAGATTACAATTGAATAGTGTAGACGATTATTAAAAGGATACAACACATTTAAATCGCCTAGTTAGCTTCTCAAACCAAATTACAGAGATGCAGAAATATAATGCTGAACATTTAGTGAACCATCAAAGCAACCAAAACCTTGCAAAAAATTGCTGTTCAAAAGGCAAATCACTTCCATGACTGTGAACATGTTTCAAGGAAAATTATTTATCACCAGGACAAAAGGATGAAATGGCAAGGGGTTAGAAATTTCAGATCAAGGAACGGTTTGGGATTGAGAACGTAAGTTCCACTCCAAGTACTTGCACTGTTTATAAAACCAAAGAAAATAACATGATCAAAAGTGGGATAATATTTTGTGCTTTGGATAAAATTGACACATTTTATTCCTTGATTAATTACATCTTATGGAATGATATCTTAGCGGAAAAGATCAATGCATTGTAAACAATCATAGCCATCCCAACTGTTACCAAATGCAGGATATAATAATTACTTCTCATAAACAGGATATTACTAAGAAAAATAGTCATCTGGTCATGTAGAGACAAGCATTATGTGTACCGAACTATTCCCAAACTATGATCAACAAATCCAACCACCAGGAAACACAAATCAAATTCTGTCACAAATGATCTAAAACTGAAGCAAAAACTGAGAAGTGTGTAAGTTAGCAACTGAATGAGCAAGTGACTACCTGCAGAAGGGATCTGGCTCGATTGAAGAACACACGGTATGCAGTAAGCATCGCCTGTATACGGATGCACCCCAGTCACCTCCTTCCTGTCCATGTCCACGACGACAATAGCTTGCTTGTCAACACTGACATACACGACATTTGCGTTAAGTGGGTCAAGAAGGCCAATTTGCGGCGTCTTCCCCTCTTTGATCAAGGGTAGCCATGGGTAGCCTCCATCAGCCCAGAGCTTGCTGAGAGCCACCCGGTGCTCCAGCGTCCAGCCACTTCCATCGCCGTCGAGCGCAAACGAGCTGAGCAGAAACGGTTCCTCCAGAGAGACCTCGACGTACCGCAGCCGGCCTTCACTGACACCCACACGCCGGTACCTGGCGGGCGCCTGCCTCCACCAGACGTTGCCCTGAGCGTCAGGCAGCGGGCTGCCTCGGCGCCGCGCTTCGTCCTGAGCTCCTGCAGGCAGCACGCTGCCCCTCGGCAGCTCGACGAAGGAGACTCCGGCCGGTCGCTGAACGGGTCGGCGGAGATCGCGCCCCAGGTCACATCGACCCACCACAGACAGCCGCCGAATGCCACCGTCTCGTGGTCTATCCTCATTCGCCGCGCAGAAGGGAGCTCGCACGGCGAGACCACCACGTTCTCCCACTCGTCTTTTTCCGAGAGAAACCGGAGCATGAGGTTCCCCTCCGGCGGATCGGCGACGGCGAACCTGTCAGGCGGCCCGTGCCTGCGATCGGCCTGGGTGAGGAGGCCCATGTGGCGGCCGTAGACGAACTTCGTCGCAGGGACGCAGGCGATGTCCGGGAGGCGGGACAGCTGGCGGGTGAGAGGGTTGAAGACGAAGCGCGTGATGTCCGGGGTGTGGG
Source organism: Poa pratensis (assembly GCA_947311845.1). NCBI lineage: Eukaryota > Viridiplantae > Streptophyta > Magnoliopsida > Poales > Poaceae > Poa > Poa pratensis. The sequence goes on along the minus strand of CAMZMU010000074.1, from coordinate 110,771,188 downwards.
TGCGGTCGATGTCGGTGGGTGGCTGACGCACCCAGCTGGAGCCCTGCTTGCCGAGGATGGGGGCCACGAAGCGCAGGTCGGAGTAGACGAGGAAGAGGAGGCCGTCGCCGCTCGCGGCGCAGACCTCGCCGCCGACCATCTGCGAGACTTCGCTGTCGGGGTTGGGGACGGCGCCGGTCTTGACGAGGTGCATCGGGACGTACATGTTGGAGACGCGCGGCGGCTGGCGGAGGTACGCGTCCGCGCTCGGCTCACCGGGGGCCGCGGCGACGATGCGGCCCATCATACACCACGGAGGATGCGAGGCGGCGGTGGTGAGGGAGCGGCGGAGGCAGCAAGAGACGGCGGCGGAGAGGCGGAGGAGCGTCATCTAGCTGCCCTGACGCCGCGGTTGTGATTTGTGAACAGAGGGTGGTGGGGGAAAGCAGAGCTTTCTTTTCACATGGACTAGGTGCAGCAAGGACTGGCAGGAGGGAAAGCAGCGTGTGGTTGTTCCACATGGTACTCAGTAAGTGGAGAGCTCAGTATGGCCCACACGTCAGTTAGACAGGTTGCAGTTTGGTGCATGGCCCGAGTTCTGGGTTATGAGTGGTACGACTGGCTGTAAAAGCTGAGGAGACCACAGTGAACGTTTGAACAGCTGTTTACCAGTGGCTCTGCCTCTGACGTCACCATTTTCCAGCCAAAATTCCCAGAAACTGCTGCTGGGTCTCCAAACTTTATTTCGTGATGGCTGGGCTTTTTAAATCAAATACAAAATAATCCCTCCACACAAAGGTTTTAATTCTCAAAAATATGCTAATAAGAAAACAGTTCAGAGAACTAATAACTCATCAAGGACATGAATATCGCAGACCAGAGCGGTCGATTGGTCGGAGTTCAAAAACTCAGAGAGGCATTTTGTTACAAGGTATCTATGCCCTGTTACAAATAACAGATTAGTTTTCTATGCCCTGTTACAAGGTATCTATGAGAAGCTAATAATTAAATGTATGCTCAAGTGTCGAGACCATTTTTCTTATTTTATTATCAGACATCAAGCTTAATTATACAGTGAAGTGATTATCAATTCATCATGCTGTCTCATACAGTAGTTCGGTAAGCAGAGGGGATTCCTAAACAATATTGCTCACAGGAAAAGAAGAAGCGAGGGGCTGTAAAAAATTATGTCTTACACAATCCACTCTCTAGTAGCGACGAAGTGACAACAAAACAGTATAGAGTTTGCCATTTTCTATCAAAATTTTCCTTGATAAAGTATGTTAGTAGTGTTTTAGGCGTAAGAATTCATTAGATTTCTCGGCGCTAATTATTTGTATACGATAGTATACAAATAATTATTCAAAACACAATATCATGGAAGGAAACTTGTAGTCTTTATTGATATCTTTATAGAAAGCATACAAGTCTCATTTTACATATTTCTTGTGTAGCATCTCACATATAAACGGCGACTATGTGTAATTCTTAACTCCTATAACCTCGAAAGGACTTCTAGTTAATTACATCCACAGATCCATCTCCATGGAAAACCTCCGATTATGCTGGCTCAAATGGTCGTCTTCATCACCTACTCATGACTTATGTCTCCCACGACATACAATGTGCAAATATTTTGTAATATTGAGATCGAGGCCCCCGCGCGCGCTAGCTGTTTCTAACAAGGAAAAGACGAGATCGCTGCAGTTCGATCGGCTACCGTCTCTATATATCTATCCCTGTCGATCGATGCATGCTTTTCCGCGTACATAAACAAGGTCGTCATTGTTGAGTGAGGCAAACAAAGACCGGTTATTAGCTACTACTACTAAACGATCCATCTTTATCGAAAAGAAAAATAAACGGATCAATCAAACCAAACACAAACAGATGCATCTGATCACAAAGCTGCGTGGATAGTATACAAATAATTATTCAAAACACAATATCATGCAAGGAAACTTGTAGTCTTTATTGATATCTTTATAGAAAGCATACAAGTCTCATTTTACATATTTCTTGTGTAGCATCTCACATATAAACGGCGACTATGTGTAATTCTTAACTCCTATAACCTCGAAAGGACTTCTAGTTAATTACATCCACAGATCCATCTCCATGGAAAACCTCCGATTATGCTGGCTCAAATGGTCGTCTTCATCACCTACTCATGACTTATGTCTCCCACGACATACAATGTGCAAATATTTTGTAATACGGGCACAGCCACATCAACTGATTATGAATTTATGGATGTGTATCCCATCAAACGCAGAACTCAGATAAAATCTCATATTTAGGTGTTCGGCCTCATCGGTCATGAACAAGGTATATCATGCCTCGTTGGTCAGGATCAATGTATATATAGAATCCGGTCTCGTCGGTCACGGAATAAGAGTAAACTGGATTGAGATTAGATACTGAGTCTCTGGCTGACGTGCATCCATGTCTATAAATTGTCAATGGGCCTTGCTTATTCCAAGTAAATGGCCATGCTTTATTTATTTGAATCGTGTCGCATATGCATGTGCCTTGTACGTAGATTTTGAAGACTCTCCACCGTCGTATATAGATCTGAGGCAATCTAGTGAACAATAACACACTTGCATTCTTTTGGAGATATATCGTATGACGTGACACATTGCATTATAAACTGTGTGGGCGGCGATATAATCGCGTAGAGCCGATGGACCACCAATTTGCCGAATCAAAACGTAAAACATCCACGGCGGCGACCCCAAGTCGCGTAGAGCCGAGGCGACACCCATTTTGTAGATCGGACCACGAACATCTCCGGCGGCGATCTGATCGCGTATAGCCGTGACGACTGGTTATTCTTTCACATCGGACTATGCAATATCTACGGCGGCGATCTAAATCGCGTAGAGCCGAGACAACACCACTCTTGTAGATCAAACTCAAAATGTCAACGGCGGCGATCGATCTTCGCGTAGAGCCGAGAGACATCAAGAAGTGAAACATCTGTAGCGGCGATATAAATCGCGTAGAGCCACAAGATGCCACGAACCTGCAACATAAAAGAAGAAAATAATACGAGCCGCATGCTACCTTCATGCGATTTACTCACCAAGTGTCGCCATCGATCCACAACTTGAAGAATCTGCTGAGCAAGATGGAAGAGAGTGACGGAATCTGATCTGGGAGTACTTGAGGTGAGCTGGAAATGGAAGTATGAATGGCGATGCATGGTGGTGAAAGTATGAGTGTGTGCGGTGATTGTCTAACCTCTTTGAACTCAACCAGGTCCCCTTTTTATACCAGTCGTAGCACGCGCAGGGATAAGAAGAAAAGCACGAGCGGCGTCACGGCCGCTGCTGTTAACGAGCTGATCATTTAATCCCGGCCGGAGTTTGTTTCACCGGATGATATATCTGATCTTTCATTGACTTAGTCCAATTGGCTAGGCATCCGTATATTCTGTACGTAGGTACATACCCAAGACTCAAACGTGCACGTATCAAACTACTGATCGATGAGCCATGCATGCTTTGCATGCAGTACGTCCAAGATTCAAATGTGTACTTTGCTGCCGCATAAATAAGAAAATAATATGTGCGCGTCTCATTTTGCTGCTAACTGCAGTTCCATACACGTACAACACGTTAATTTATTAAACAATTATCCCGCATAAATATTTCTTAATTCAATTGTCAGTAATTATTCATAATGCTCACCATAATTTTCTGTCAGTAGTTTTCTGCGTATGAGACAAAAACATAGTCGAACAAGTAGCAACACCTGCCTCCAGTTTAATGCAATTATCAGGTCCTCTTGGATTCACATGTACTGTCCAATTTGCAAAAAAATGTGGTGACCAACAGATGAACATGATGTATTTAATCCTCACGCGTGGAAGAAAAATTAAAGTTTTAATTCTTCTTAACTAAAGTTACATGAAAAATATACCATCAACTAACATAAAAGCATACATTACACAGGCACCAATGCTGCATGGATACGCAGAGATCCATAGCTAAGATTTCTCATGTGAGTTGACATGTCAACGCAGCAATCTGTCCCTAGGAATGTTTTGTCTTGACAGAAAAGACAGCATATATGTTTCCCTGCGATGGTCTCACATGCTGGTTTAATTTAGCAAACCTACAAGATTGTTATGCTTTTAACCGATAGTTTGAAAGATCTCCTAGATTTCACCTCAAAACGAGATAAAGTAAATTGTAAAATCCCATCAGACAAAGATTTCTCCAGATTTCCACCAAAATGAGAGTTCAGCAAGCTACCACCATCCGCTTCCTAATTGATTAGAGAGCAGCATCTGTCAGTACTGAAAAATCTGAAAACAAAAATAGGAAACGTCAGGGACAAGAATATGCATGTCAAGGCAATGAATGATATGGAAAACCAGCAAAAAGAAATTCAGTAAACAGAAACGTTGCTATGGTCAATAATGTGTATTTCCGAAACTCAAATAAATAGTGGAACACCATCTGGATAACATGTTTATTTTCTATCCAAGAGACCAAGACAGGATGTAGCCGGAAAGTAGACCAGGATCAATCTTAAGAAAGATAAATCTTCAGTCTCAGGCTTTAATCAGTTGGTCATAACATTCCAGAAAAAGGAAAGAAAATGCTCATCTTGATGACAAAGCCAGTATCCTTTACGTTTTAAAACAGTGGTCATTAGATGATAAGGCTAGGCATCCTTGATCTTTGGCAGCCTGGCAAGTTGCTTCCAGAAGAATATGAATGGAAGAACAAGTATAGGTAGCACAATAACCATTGTTTGTATGGAGTGAGTATGTTACTAGTCTCGAGTCCCAGGAAATATTACTAGTTGCAGGAAAAGCACCAACTAGAACAGAGCTAGCAAGAAGCTTGTATTCAAAATAGCAATATGTTGGATAATACACAGGAAAACCAGCTGAAAAGAAATGTCATAATAGGCGAAAATCTGCACACCATTTGTTGTTTCAATCCATAAACTGCATGGATTGAGTGAGGTTCTTGTGTCAAAAATGCAGCATTCTAAAAATGTGAAGGCTGAGATACACCAATGGGTCAACAAGAAGCATCAGCTTATAACAGATTGAGATATTCATTAGCAGGTAAATTGATACCTTCGTCTCTTCTAAGGGATGTCTGGGCAAACCAGAATGTCTGCCGGCGTCTTGTGTTTCTGACTGTCCATCTTGCATGAAAAGGATTAATTTGATCAACTACCAAGATCCGGAATACAATCAACAACAACAACAACAACAACACAACAAAATTTACAACAGTATATATTTATGTGTATCGCATACAAGAATTATGGTAGAAAAAATGATAATTAAAGCAGGTTCTTAAGAATTCAGCAGCGTACCCATCATCGGTAACACCACAATGGTTAGTGGAAGATAAAATTGAATAGTGTAGAGGGTTATTAAAAAATATATAACACATTTAAATCCTTAAGTTAGCTTCTAAAACCAAATTATAGAGATATGTAAATATAGCGCTAGCGCAGAACATAGTGTACCATCAGAGCAACCAAAACCTTGCAAAATTTCTGCTCAAAAGTTAAATCACTGACATCACTGTGACCATGTTTCAAGGAAAATTCTTTATGGCCAGGACAAAAGGATGAAAAACATGGGGCTAGAAGTTTCAGATCAATGGAAGGTTTGGGGTAGAAATTAAGGTCAAACTACTAGGTACTTGCACCATTTTTCACCCAAGAAAAGAACATGAGCAGAAGTGGGAAAATAATATGTGTCTTCGATACGATTGATACATTTAGTCCTTCATTACAACTAATGGAATTATAATGTAGTGGCAAAGATCAAAGTAAACTCCCAGATCATGAACAAAAGTGAGATTATATTTTGTGTCGATACAGTATTTTAGTCACTGATTACATCTTACAGAATGATATCCTAGTGTCCAAGAACAATGAATTGCCAATTGTACCAAGTACAGGATATATAAATAATTGTTAGTAAACAAGAGGCATTGCTAAACTTTTTGGTCATGTTCTCATGCAGAGATACACATTGTGTCAATTGCACTGCTCCCATTCCCATATTACGATCAACAAATCCAGCCACTAGGATGCACAAAACAAGTATCACAAAAGATGATCGACAAAGCAAAACATGCATAACACATCTAAAACTGAAACAAAAGTTGAGAAGTATGCAGTATAGCAATTGGACGAAGAAGTCACTACCTGCAGAAGGGATCCGGCTTGATCGAAGCCACGGTGGAAGAACACATGGTGTATAGTCGACGGTGTCTGTATACAGATAAGGCCCAGTCACCCCCTTCATGTTCATGTCCACGGCGACAACATGTTTGCCAACCGTGAGGTACACGACATTGGCGTTGAGTGGGTCAAGAAGGCCAATTCGTGGCGCCTTCGCCTCCGTTAAGGGTAGCCATGGGTATCCTCCATCCGCCCAGAGTTTGCTGAGCGACACCCGGTGCTCTAGCGTCCAGCCGCTGCCTTGGTCATCATCAAGCACAAAGGAACTGAGAAGAAATGGTTCCTTCTGAGAGACCTCGACGTACCGCAGCCGGCCTTCGCTGACACCCACACGCCGGTACCTGACTGGCTTCTCGCTCCTAGAGTGCTGCGCGCCATCAGGCAGCACGCTGCTCCTGGGCAGCTCGGCGAAGGAGAACTCCGGCTGGTCGCTGAACGGGTCGGCAGAGACCACGCCCCAGGTCACGTCGACGAACCAGAGGCGGCCGCGGAGTGCCAGCGTCCCCTGGTTCAACACCATCTGCCGCCCAGACGGGAGCTGGCCCGGCGAGACCTCCACGTTCTCCCACTTGCCCTTCTCCGAGAGGAACCGGAGCATGAGGCTGAAGTTCCCTTCCTCCGGCACGGCGACGGCGAACCTGTCAGGCGGGCCGTGGCCGCGATCGGCCTGGGTGAGCAGGCCCATGAAGCCGCCGTACACGAGCTTCGTGGCAGGGTACCAGGCGATGTCCGGGAGGCGGGTGAGCTGGCACGTGAGAGGGTTGAAGACGAAGCGCGTGATGTCGGGGAAGCGGGCGAGGTCGAACTCTCCAATACGACGGCCGGTGAGTGTCGCAGCCGAGAGCCGGTCGGCGCCCTCCTTGACGACGCGCAGGTCCAAGTAGAGGAGGAGGAGGAGGCCGTCGCCGCTCGAGGCGCAGACCTCGCCAGCGACCTTCTGCGCGAGGTCGCTGCCGGGGCCAGGGACGGCGGAGGTCTTGACGAGGTGCATCGGGACGTAGAGATCGGAGGCGCGCGGCGGCTGGACGAGGCTCACGCGCGCGCTCGACGCTCCCTGGGCCGCCGACACGATGCGGGTCATCATAGCCCACTGGGGGTGGGAGGCGGCGGTGGTGAGGGAGCGGCGGAGGCCGCCGGAGAGGCGTAGGAGCCGGCGTAGCGGCATCTCGCTGTCCTGACTACACTGGCTGCGCTGGCTGCAGCTGCGAATTTCCTTGTCTTGTAGTCTGTGGTGGGGAAAGCAGAGTGTGCTGGTAACGCCAAGTTCACATGGACTAGGCGCAGAGGAACATATCGGAAAGCAGCGTCTAGTTGTTCCACATGGAGAGCTCACTCGGGCCCAGCCGTCAGTTAGACTGTTTGCTATGTCATGCATGGACCGAGACCAGCAATACGAGAGGAAGGATTTGCTGCAAAAGCTGAGGAGACCAAAGCGAGCGTTTGAACGAACAGCTGTTTCCCATTGCCTGTGTCTGACGTCACCGTTTTCCCGCCAAAAGTTTCATGGGCCGGTGCTGGGTCTCCAAGACCAAGAGAGCAGTGCCACTGCCATCAGGGCATCAAGAACATGAACATCTCAGAGCAGAACGTTCCATTTATCATAAAAACTCAACAGACAATTGCACATCGACAAAACAGTTAAACCATGCAATTCAGCGATTGTTTTCTTTATCGTCAGAAAATATTGGAGTAGAACTTTTCTCGATACAAAAAGAGAGAGAACTTATACAGTACAAAAATCATCAATTTGTCACAGATATCCCAGAATAATATTTAGCATAAGAGAATCAAACAGAGATCCCTCAAGGCCTAAATGGCACTTCTCACATGAAAAAGATGATGATCAGCTTGCAACCAAACCCATAGCATACGATTCACATGCTTCATTGGACTGAGTGATTCTGCTAGAACATTCTAGAGTGAACTGAAAGTCGGCAGCAATTCCCACAGATTCCACAAAAATAACATGATAAGTTCATCAGCTCATAACTCCAACAAACCTAATCTTCTCCAACTATTCCCCAAAATGAGAGTACGGTAAACTAGCACAATCAGCTGCCTACTTGATCAGAAGATTTGAATCTGTAAGTTTTAAGAAAAAAAAAGGACATGTTAGGCGGTTTTGAGTAAACATATGAACAGAGTGAATGATATGAAAAGAAAAGCATCTGACTAAACATGAAGGATACTTTAGTCCATCTACTATATATGTCTGTTTATTTTCTATGTATGTCTTCATTGCTGTCGAAGATTGCACCATTGACACTTGCTACAAATAGCAAACTTCAGGCTTCATTAGGTCTTTGGTATTATTTCAGCACAAGGAAACACAATTTACATGCTTACGAAGTGGCTATAGGCACTCTTCAGGCTCTTATACAGTATTTGGCAACGCAATATCCAGAATAACGAACAAAGGTACGCATAAGCTACAGGAAAATAGGTAGTGATCATCCTTCACACTTTAGACCTATACCTCTTTATGCGATGATTCAAACAATCTGTAGTTTCACACATAATCACACCTGCTAGTTTAGAAAGTACTAATACAACCGGATGGGAGTTCCATGCTAAAATCCCAACTGAAAATTTTGGCACTATGGCAAGTTGCTTGCAGGACAACTGCTCATCAACACAACAGTGCAATAACTTCAGCAGTATGCATGAAACAGAGGGATGTAATTGCTTTGAGTTCCAACTAATAATTCTAGTTCCAAGAAAATACTGAGTAGAACTCAACCAGAGACAACCAGGTATTTACTGTTAAGGATGTTTTGATACATTGGACTACAGAGAGAACCAGTTGAAAATAGTAATAAGCAGCCACGGATGCACAACATTGTTCTTCTAGTTACATAATGCATGGATTGAGTAACAGATATAGGCAAAAATTATGCAGCATCTACAGCAAAAAGGCATTAACAAAGAAGCATTAGCTAAGAGAAAGTACCCAGAGATTCATTAGCTGGTCAATAGGTACCCTTCAGGTCTTCGGGCGTCTGTCTGAACGAACCAGAACATCGGCCAGAGTCCTGTTTCTTTCAACGTTCTTCTTGCCTAAAAAGGGTTCATTTGATCAGCATACAAGATTTCAAACAACAGCGACAACACTAGCAAAAAAAATTAAAACAGTATAGATTTCTCCGCGCTGCATACTAGAGAAAGCAAAGGAAAAAATCTGATGCATATAGAGAGAATATCAGGAATTCAGTACATGGTGGTGCACAAGAGAATTTAATACAGATTTTTCTGCGTTGCACAATAAACACAATTTTGTTTGATACATAGAGCAAGGTTATCAAGAATTCAGTATGTGGTACAGATAATTCGTAACAAGATAATGATCAGAGCAATACAGATTTTTTAAGAGAACACTTGAGTAGTAACTAGTCAGTCAAATAAAGTTAGTGTATAGGAATGGTTAAAATGGATACAAAAATATTCAAATACTTGAACCGTTCAGCGACAAATTAAAGAGAGGCAAAATAACCAATAGATCATGTAGCCTAAAACATAAATTATAAACAGCAGATAACTCTAATCATACTTTACACTGGAGATTCCAATTACAACAAATCCCAAAATGAGGGTGCTTATATTTTGCTGCCCTAGCAGTCCCCTACTGATAATGGGCAGAAGATGGACACTGATCCAATTGTTAAGACTAAAACTATTGCCAGAATATGCCATATTCATTCCCTGAAAATCCCCACAGTTTTACTCCATGTCAGAAATAGTTTCAGAAAAAACTACAGCATACCAGACAGCAAACTTACAATATCGCAGTTTTAAATCTAAATCACTCATAGTACAACATTATTGTTTCAGATAGTTTGTTATGATCAAGGCAATATAGAACATTATTAGAAAACAGTAGGTTGAAATGCCTGAAGAAACATATGGACAAGCTACAGACATGCTCAAGAACACAACCAAGGTGGCACACAATTAAGGTGCCAAACACACATGAACTAAACTGAAGAGAAATGTGTCAGTGTGATCACCTGGAATCGGGCATGATCCAAGAAATGAGGGGAGCACGCATGGCAGAACGAAACTTGACTCGCACTTGGTCGGATGAATGCCACTGCCTAACAGCATAGACTCAACCGGCCTCTTCCAGCGCATGTCCACGCAACCACAGAATCCTTTGCCCACGCGCAGATCGAGATACAGCAAATCGGCGCTGAGGGGATCGATAGCAGCAATCAAAGGCGTGGCCCTGCTGGCGACTTCGGGACTGCAGAGAGTTCTCCACGACACCTGGTGCTCCAGCATCCAGCGGCCAGTCTTGTCGTCGAGGGTGAAGGATTTGATGCGGAAGGGATCCTCCTGAGACACCTCCACGAACCGCATCGCCCCGTCGCTGACCCCCATGCGCCGGTGCTTGACAAGCCGGCACATTTCTTCCTCGCCCTGTTGGCCGGGAAGCATCATGCCCGCCGGCAGCTCGACGGGGCAGAGCTCAGGCCGGTCGCCGAACGGGTCGACGCAGACGGCGCCCCAGCTGACGTCCACCCACCAGAGGCGGCCCCCGAAGTCCAGCACCTCGTGGTTCATGTGCATCCGGCGCCCGGGCGGCAGCGGGGACGGCAGCGCCAGCTCGTCCCACACCCCCGTCTCCGAGGAGAGCCGGCGCAGCAGGAACCGGCGCCCGCCGTCGAGCACGCTGAGCTGCGCGGCGGCGTACCTCTTGAGCGGCGGCCTGCCGTCGGCGTCGGCATGCTGGGTGAGGAGGCCCGTGGCGGCGGAGTATGCGTTCTCCGCGCCGTCCAGGGCCGGGAGGCGTACCGTCTCGCCGGTGACGGGGTTGCAGACGTGGCGCGCGAGGCTCATCGGGTCGAGGAAGGAGCGCGCGTACACCTGGTCGAACACCTCGAAGGGGGCGGGGGACGGGCGCTGGTGCACGAACATGCTGTAGGCGTTGGCGGCGCGGTTCCTGTAGGTGCCGAGCAGGAGGAGGCCGCCGGCGCTCGCGGCGAGGACGCTGCTGCCGAAGACGTTGATGAAGCTGCCGCCGTCGGTGCTGGCCGCGTCCAGGCCGTCGGAGCCCTGCTTGGTGGGGGACGGCGAGGCGTAGCTGAAGAAGTTGACGGGTTCGTCGCCGTCGGTGTCGGCCGGGAGCGGGTCCAGACCGAAGGCGTGCCTGGGAATGGAGACGCGGGAGGCCAGCGGTGGCGGGGCGAGCGAGAGGGACACGCCGCGCGCGGAGTCGTCCGCCGTGGAGATCCGGTAGATCAAGGCCCAGGGAGGGCGCGAGGCGGCGGTGGAGAGGGAGCGGCGGAGGAGGAGGCCCGGGAGGCGACGGAGCGGGAGCAGCATCTCGGCGGCGGTCGATTTGGTGAGGGGACAAGAGAGGGTTTTGGTGAAATCGGAGAAGCAGAGGAGGAGTGGGCTGGCTCATATGGACTTGGTTCGTGCAGCTCTGAGAAAGAAAGAGCTTTACCCATGACCATGGTGGGTTGAGCAGTACAGCACAGCTAGTCTATCTGAACGTTGTAGCAAGGCAAAACAAAGACCAAACGCAGTCGGTTTTTTTTTTTTTTAATGTCGGGCATTTTTTTACCGACATTTTTTTTTACTAAAATAAGCAAACACGCCCTGCGATAGTAATTCAGCGGCTGTCACATGTGAAAATCGATAATAGTTAGAGGAGCATCTGTAATGGCCCGTTGAGTTTGTGCACCAACCATACTCTACACTTTTTTTTTTGAACATAACCATACTCTACACTTGTTGAGTTGTTTCACCAAGTTATCAAGTCAGAACGCCAAGTTTATGAGGACATCAAATACAAAATACAAAATGATCATATTCTTTGAAACTAAACTTTCGCCCTGCTCCACAAGTGGGATCTTTTACGGTACAACTTACTTGTCGTTTGGGGCAGTAGTATTGTTTGGGCTAGTTTAGAAAACTTTTTTTTTTTTAGAGAACTGCATATGTATTCAACAAGAAACGAGTACACAGACTCGAGCAATACAGCACACATACGCAGGAAGCAAAGCAACAGAGGAAACAACACCGCTGTCGACGCCGGAGACGAAGAAGCCGCACCACCTTCTTACCTTCACCCGAGAGCACCTCCACACATGGACATGGCCGCAGAAGCCGTCCGCCACTCGGTGACGGAACCTTGCTCGATAAACGAACACGGCCGGCGCCCTCCACCGCCTGCAGCACCACCATCCAGCAGCCTCCAAGCTCGACGAAGCCAGCAGCGAGTCCTTGCAAACGCCGCTTCTATCTCCTACACACCACCACCCCAGCTCCACACCGCCGCTGGAGAACACGCCGGCGTGACGACGAACGAGCTGGGGGACCGGAGTCCCAGGGCCCCAGGTCAACGGCGCCGATCCGTCGACCCGAAGCAGGGGCCTGGACCGCTCGAAGCATCCGGAGATCCGCGAGCGCCAGGACGACGGCGGGCGCCCCGCTGCACCCGCAGCGGAGAGGGGAAGCACCACGCCCAAAAACCACCGCCGACCGCGCCACCACCTCCACAGCGCCGCCGGCAGGACCACACTCAACCCAACACTATGTACATGGCGAGATCCGGGGATTCCCCCGCCTCCCGCTGCCGGAGCAGCCGCCGGAGACGGAGGGATCCCACGGATCACCGCCGCGCGAGAGAGGATTGACGAGGACGAGCTCAAAAATCGCCCCTGTGCACTGTAGCGCAAGGGGATAAGGTCGCGGTGGGTGTACGTTATTATTGTAAGGGGATAATTGAATTGTTCTATCCATCCCGCAGGAAAAAGAGCAAACCGAGCCGGAAATCCATATTGCCACCAGAGTACCAGACCACGGATGATCTCTGTATACCGTACATCCATTCTTCTGGAGATTCGGATCCACTCTATACTCCAGTTTATTTCTATTGTGGTAAAAGCAATCCCCTGACCCGCTTCTGTCCCTATATTAATTGCCACGCTGCAGCCAAACCATCTCGGGACAGATGAACAGAACGGAGTGTACCGATAGACTTGCCGTCTTGTTCCGTCTCCATTGGAACCGCCCTGTCACCGCTTGATCCTCCAACCGGCACACATCTACTACTCCCTCCGTCCCAAAATAACTGTCTTAGATTTGTCAAAAAGTGGATGTATCTAGACATGAAACAAGTATAGATACATTCACTTTTGGACAACTTTGAGACACTTATTTTGGAACGGAGGGAGTACATGAGGTTAATAACTGACGACCTCAAGCCTCTAAATCCATCATTTGAATTTCGTTCTTGCCTACTACTCCAAACAGTTGGGAATAACTGACGACCTCCAAACAGTCTTTGGACGAAATGCATCACTTCAGAAGTTACATGGCGATATCACACGCACAAACGTTCAGAGTCTTCACGCATCAGAAATACTGTGTTGCCGCCGAACAGCCACTATAACGAACACATAACAAACCATTAAGAAGCACAACAGCTTCAGTTAAAAAAAAAAGAATCACAACAATTTCATTTACACATGTGCATCCGCAGGAATACATCGCGGGTACTATCAGTCCATGCCTACCAGGAAGACCTATGCTACTGGAGCGGGGCAAATCGTTCATACAAATTAACAAGTCTCGGACCATAGCTAATCATATCAGAACATCTGGTTCGGACTGCATGACTGAAAAAACCCTGTACAGGAACCTTTAACCCCCTAACGCATACACCATTAGCTTCGAGCAAGTTGTCAGTCGATGACCTTCAATGCCGCACCTCATGAATTTCGACGGCTTCCGGGCAAACTTTGGTTCATCGCCTCTGTCTGGGCAGATCATTCAAATATATCTTGCCTCTCTTGTTCACCATTTCTGATATGCCGAGCTGGTATCTCCTTAATGTGCAGGTAGTCCATCACCTGAAAAGTAAAGATCCGGACCATGAGCGAGAGTCGACAAAGGCAACAATTTTCACACCTAACAAAAAGGATTGACTGCATTTCTCGCTTTTATGTGCACCTTCGGCACATGGCAGCACAACATCGCCATGTGTGCAAACTATAATGTAGTAAGGCATTATGAATATATTTCCTAAGACTGAACTTGCTTCTATAATGTAGTAAGGCAAACTATAATGTAGTAAGGCATTATTAAAAACAACACTAAATTTGCTTACAACAGTGAGGTTTGAAGTAGAGCATGGATGAACAATCATCAGACATTACAATCTTCACTTGTTCAAGAAATGAGTGTTTAGGACGAACCTTGCTCTTAGTCTCACAGCCCACAGCAGTGGCATCCTGGCTCAAGCACACTTCAAACTTCCCAAACTGCTCTCTGATGGTCACGCTTGACTGATCAACTTGAACACAGCACATCAAATTGGCGCATGACTGCATGCTTCGGATTGCTTCTGGTCACACCTGAATATTTCATGCATCATAAAGTTGCTTACATTTGTGTTTCTTACATCAGTGAGGTTCAGATCATGGATGAAAAATCATCGGAAATACTTGGCTTCTTCAGTTCAGAGTCAGCCACGAACAGGGTTAGACGAAGAAGAAACAAACATAACTTAGTGCTCCCTGCCGTCCGCCGGTGGCGCCGTCGCCCGTGCTCGCCCCGCAAGGCAGCGCGGCGCTTCCCTCCTGCCTGCCGTCTACCGGCTCCTCCGGGACCTGGCTGCTACAGCAGAAGGTCGAGCAGATGTCGCCCACTCCCCCGCCCGTTCAGCTCGACCCGATGCCGCTCATCATCTGTTCAGGCGGCTGAGGGTGGCACGGCACCGCGCCGCCGCTCGCCCGAGAGTGTGAGGATCGAACCTAACGCTAGCCTAATGGATAACTTGCGAAACAAACCTTGTAGGATTGTGAAATTGCCTCGTGGGACATGTTTTTCTCATTTACAGTTTGACCCTTCGGTGGAAAAATACTGGTGGGTTCCTTGACAAGTATTGATCAGCGTCAGCCGTCGGATCTGGCGGGTTGGACGGTTGACCTTTACCCGTCCGTACCGTAAAACAGCCCCCACAAGTGGTGCAACCATCTCCTCCAACTAATTCGCAATCTCCCACAAGACCGACAAGTTATTCAGGTAGACCTCCAAGTTCAACCATAAAAAAAACAGCGGCTTCTACCGCGTCATCTTAAGCATCAACTGCAAAATTTAGAGATGTCCAATGCTTGAAGCGTGGTGAGAAAGGTCATAAATCTTTTGGATTTCTAGATAACAAGGTCATGAATGATCAAGATCTCTACTATATAATACCATTTTCCCGGACGCTTAGGTGGACGCGTCCCCAGCACGCCTGCGACAGCCCCGGCGGCGCTGGTCTTCGCTGCCCTCGCGCCCTCTCCTCCTCCGGAGAGATGGGGTGCTGTGTTTTTGCCGCCCCTCCGCCCTCCAGCCCCACCGATGCCGACACCTTCGAAGACGGGAAGAGGCCGTGGCTCGACGCGCTCCAAATCTGCCAGCTGCATCTGATGCGTGCTGAACGGCGGGCAATCGCACATCCTCGCCCAAGGCGAAGCCGCCGCCGCGTCCTCGCGTCTACGCGTCAACCGGCCCGCTGAGCTGCTTCTTCGACGTCTAGCAAGAAGCACAAGCTTGTACGTGCTCCTGAAGAGTGAATCTGAAAGTTCATGCGTTGTCATATGGCAGCAAGCGCAGCGTGGCGCCGTTTCCCGTCCTGGCTTGCACTCGGAGATTGCCAGGCCGTGGTGGTTTTCCAGTTCGGGGTTGAAGATTTTTCTGCTCCCTTCTGATGCTTGATGATTTTTAGCTAGCACAAGGTCAGACGTTCAGAACACATCAGGCTACAAGATACAAGCTGCACACATCTGTATCTTATCATGTCTTGTGGCTTCTCTCTTTCCCATCAAGAAGTGTGAATGTTTCTCTCGTATATGTTGCAAACACAAATACTCTGTCAGCCTGTATTTGATTGTATGCATATATTATTTATTTTTTGTGCTACAGTCACAGCATGACACTGAGATGTTCAGACTTGTATTCTGCTGCTCATAGGAGAACTGCCCTAGATGTGTTATTTCGTCATAACGTGTATACATTTTGATTTTACAAATTTGATCACAACAGTTTGTGTTCCTATTATGTTCATCTCAATCTTTATTGAAGAAAATTTATGCCCATCTCAACATCTGTACGAACTAACAAGTTCGGCCTAAAAGTATGCACCAATCCTCTCCGGTGAGTGATTAGAGGTATCATATCCATGCAACATGGGAACGCCATTAAAAGAAAATTCCACCTGGCTTTGCGACCTTGGCATTCTTCGGTGGGGAGGTAGCGCATCAGCTCTTGCGCCGCGAACAGTGCGGCTCCTGGGTTCGGCGCCACCTGGCTTTGCGACGAAGCCCCCTGGTCTCTGGGAAGATGCGGGGAGGAGATGCGGATGTCTCCTTCCCCTGGCCCCTCGACGTAGGGCTCGGGACGGCCGCTGTTCATGGCGCCGTTGGTGCGTGGGCGGACGCGCGGGTTGCGTCCGGGAGCGGGTCCGGTGGTGGCCCTGCCGTGGGCGTTCGCGCGGCGTGCCAGGCGTCCAGTTCGGATTCGTGCCATGGTGCCGGAGAGGTCGGAGAGGAGGTTGATAAGCGCGCCTCAGCCCCCTACCTGGCACGCCAAATGTCGGAGAATAGTCCCCGAGAACCAGGAATCGAGAGGGGCTGAACACGACACTTATCAAACACTCGTCAACCTCGGCGACCAAGCTCGACGAACTTGCGGGAACTCATCACGACAGAGATGGACACGAGCTCGTACCCAGGTTCAGGCCCTCCCTGAGGAGTAAAGACCCTACTTCCTGCTGTGTTGTATTGCACTGCTTCGCGAGGTTACAGTACAGAGGTGCTTGCCGGGGGCCAAGCTTACAACAATGGTGGAGCTCCTTATGTGTGGGAGCTCCCTTCTTTTTGTGGGCTAGTAGTCTTGGGTGAAGGAATTATCGATCCCCTCCTCCAGTGGTGCCCCTCCTCCTTATATAGGCACGGGGGCAGAAGCTAGGGTTCCTCCGTGGTGCCGGTGCAGGAGGGCGGCGCACCCCTGGTCCAGGAGGTCGTGGACGCGGTCCACTGCATTGGTCTTGCCGGTCTCCGTCAGGTCCTGCCACCGTCCGGCCAGAGTGGTGGCCGGCGCTCCAGAGGTCCATGGTGTCACTCCGATGACGTCGCCGTTGGAGTGGAGCGGCAGGCTGTTTCCTTAGCATCAAAGTGGTACGCTTGGTAATCTGCTCCGCTTGGGGCAGCTTTGTTGCTCCTCTTTTAGCATGGAAACGGCAACTGCGGCCTCTCCGTCATCGCGCACAGTCGCACACGTCGCCCTGCTACGGAGCGTAGGGCCCATGTGCGCCCTGCCAAGGCGGCAGAGCATCGCCAAGCACTTCGAGTGCTCCGACACCTCGAGAGGGGAAAGTCTCCTGAGGCGGTCCCCTGGCCTCAGGGACTCAGTCGTTTTCTCCAGTATTGAAGCCCCCCGTGAGGCAGAAATCCTCGCTAGTCTTGTGATTTCAATAAAATTGTTAAACAAATTTGCATGATCTTGATGCATTTGATGCTTTTTGTGCTGTAATTTGAGAACTAGAATTGTTATTAGGGGTCTTAATTCACTAACCCTTGATAAAAGCTCCTGTTTGTGACTGTGTGTTGAGGAAACATGATCTCCTTTATGCAGTGTTTGGATGTTGTTGATGCAGTCGTCTGAAGATTCTCCTCTAGCTCCATTTGATCCAGAACCTGAAAGAACTTTTCTTGCAAGAAAAGAGCAGCTTCAGTGTCTTCAGTTGAGGAAACAGAGGAAAGACAAGCAGTATTCAACATGGGTGACAAGAAACTGAGAGATTTGTGGATCCCCAAGGACCAGATATCAAATGCAGATGTTATTATGCCTGCCATTCAGGCAAATAACTGGGAGATCAAGCCTGCCTTGATCAACATGGTGCAGCATAATCCATTCAAAGGCAGTGCTTTGGAAAGTCCACATGAACATAACAGAAATTTTCTGGAGTATTGTAATACCCTCAAGCACAATGGTGTGGCTCCTGAAGCAATAAGGATGAGATGTTTCCTTTTTCTCTGTCAGACACAGCAAAGATATGGTATCATGCTCT
This sequence comes from Poa pratensis, assembly GCA_947311845.1. Classification (NCBI taxonomy): domain Eukaryota; kingdom Viridiplantae; phylum Streptophyta; class Magnoliopsida; order Poales; family Poaceae; genus Poa; species Poa pratensis. Next base: position 110,752,917 of record CAMZMU010000074.1, on the reverse strand, counting down.
ACCAGTTCATTGCAGAGATACCTGGGAACATTTGGTTCATGCCTTCTTTGAGAGATACTTTTCACCCACCAAAGCAGCTGAGTGCAAGGACAAAATCACCAGATTTGTGCAGTATAATGGCGAGAGTTTGTATGATACCTGGCAGAGATACCAAGGACTCATCAGAATGTGTCCTAATCATGGCCAAAAACAGTGGCTAATTCTGCAGACATTCTATAAGGGTTTGACAGAACAGACTAGAGCTTTTGTTGATTCAGCTGCTGGTGGAGGAATTATGAACAAGACACTAGATGAAGCTACTGAATTAATTGAGAGTGTGGCTTCTCATAATTTCTCTTGGACCAATGAAAGGACAGTTCATCCAAATGGTCAGGGTGCTCTGGAAGCAAAGCTTGATAGCTTGACAACTCAGATATCTCAGCTTATGCAGGAGAAGAACAGTAAGGCAATAGTGCCTGTGAACCAAGTTTGTGCTACTTGTCTCATTTGTGGTAACGAAGGGCATTCACCTCAAGAGTGTACCCTGTTTGTACCCACAGACAACCAACTGGCAGAAGTGAATTATACTCAGAATCAAGGCCCTTTTCCTCAGAGCTACAACCCTGCTTGGAGAAACCATCCCAATTTATCATACAAGAATGCAGCTCAGGAGAGTTATCCTCAAGCAAATCAACAGAATTACCATCAAACAGCTCAGCCACAATATGCTCAAACATCTCAGCAAAATTTCAGACCACAAGGCAATATGCAGTACCAACAACAACAACAACAACAACAACAACAACAACAGCTACAGCAAAATCAAGCTAATCAGCAGAATGCTTCTACAAGCAATAGCAAGTCTGAAATAAATGAAATGATGAGGCTGCAGAATAAAATGTTCAGTGGTATGCAGGAAACAATGAAGATGCAATCTGAGCTTTTTTATAAAACAATGCAGCAACTAACAGCTGGAATCTCTAATACTCAAGGCAGTCAGCCTGAGAACAAGTTGCCAGCACAAGCAGAAAAGAATCCAAAACAGTGTGGTGCCATATCCAGTACTGTAGTTGTGGATGCTGTAACAACTAGGAGTGGAATAAACACTGAACCAGTGCTCAAAACACCCCCAGCTGTCACTTATGTAGCACCACAGAGAAGAGTTCATAATCAGCAAACAAATAGGCAAGAAACTGTCCCAGAAGAGAAGGTAGCAGAGCCAGAAACTGCAGTGCAGCCTGCTACTGAAACTGAAAAAACAGCTAACACTGTAACAAAACCTGCATCAGAAAAGCCTGTGTTACAGAAAATCTCATTTCCTGAAAGATTGGAGAAATCTAAGGATGAAAAGCAGTATGCTAAGTTTCTAGAAACTATGAAAGAAGTTCAAATCACAATACCCATCCTGGATGCAGTGTTACACATTCCCTTGTATGCAAAATTTTTCAAAGACCTGATAACAAAGAAGAGAAGCTTGGAGGACCCAGAAATTGTTGCTCTGACAAAGGACTGCAGTGCTGTCATACTGAATTATATGCCAAAGAAGCTGGGTGACCCAAGTAGTTTGAGCACCCCTTGTGTTGTGGGAAAGAGAACATTCACAACATTATGTGATTTGGGTTCATGAGTTAGTGTTTTACCTCTGGCTGTCAGTCAAATATTACAGTTAGGATATCTGAAGCCTACATCAATGACTCTGCAGTTAGCTGACAGAACACTGAGAAAACCAGCTGGGATTCTCGAAGATGTGTCAGTACAAGTTGGAAATTTTGCTTACCCAGTTGATTTTGTGGTACTAGAGATGGAAGACAATTCTGAACAAGCTGGAGCAATTATAGATGTATAAGGTGGAACTCTGAAACTGCAGTTTGGTTCTGAACAAGCTGAGTTCAGCATGAAGCATGCTTCTCACTTGCCAAACATACTGGAGCAATGCCAGTCCATTTATGTAATAGACCAAAGTGTGCTTGACACACTACAAGAAATGCAGACAGAAGATCCTGAAGCACAAGTGTTTGTGACAGCAGATAGTTCTAATCACCAGGAGCTGTGTGGAATATCTTTCTGTGAAAAAGATGCAGATGCTGTAGGAATTGAAACCAGTAAACCAGTTCACAATTCTATAGTTGAGTTGAAGGAATTACCATCTCATCTGAAATATATATTCCTTGAGAAAGAAAAGATACACCCAGTAATAATCAGTTCTTCTCTGGATAATGAACAAGAAGAAAGCTTGTTGTCAGTATTGAGGCTGTACAAGAATGTTATTGGGTACTCTATTGATGATATCAGGGGAATTGATGAAAGGTTTGCTCTCACCGAATACACTTAGAAGATGGCAGTAAACCAACTAGAGAAGGGCAGAGAAGACTGAATCCAGCAATGCAAGAAGTGGTGAAAAAAGAAGTGCTGAAACTGCTAAAGGCAGGAATGATTTACCCCATTTCTGATAGTGAGTGGGTGAGCCCTATATACATTGTGCCTAAGAAAGGAGGTTATACAGTGGTAGAAAATGATGAAGGGAGATTAATGACCACAAGACCAGTTACTGGATGGAGAATGGTCAATGACTTCAGAAAGTTAAATAAGGCAACTAGGAAAGATCATTTTCCTTTGCCATTTATGGATCAGTTGCTGGAAAGGCTTGCTGGTCAGAAATTCTATTACTATCTAGATGGATATTCTGGGTTTCTGCAAATACCCATTCATCCATCTGACCAGGACAAGACAACATTCACTTGTCCATATGGAACATTTGCTTACAAGAGATTACCATTTGGTTTGTGTAATGCACCTGGCACATTTCAGAGGTGTATGATGTCTATATTTTCTGATCAAATTGAGAAGATCATGGAAGTATTCATGGATGATTTTACAGTATATGGAAAAGATTTCATCTCTTGCCTGAAAAATCTGACAACAGTATTGCACAGATGCTCTGAACAAAATTTGATCTTAAACTGGGAGAAGTGCCACTTCTTGGTAACTGAAGGCATAGTGCTTGGTCATTTGGTGTCTGCCAGAGGAATAGAAATGGACAAAGCAAAAGTAGATGTAATTGCTAAGCTACCTCCTCCTGAAAATGTGAAGGGAATACAGAGCTTCCTAGGACATGTTGGTTTCTACAGAAGGTTCATCAAGGATTTCTCTGACATTGCAAAACCACTTACACACTTGTTGAATCATAGTGTAGAGTTTGTGTTTGTGAAGCATGTATGCAAGCCTTTAACAAGCTAAAAGAAGCTCTGGTTACAGCTCCAATAGTGCAGCCACCTGACTGGACAGTGCCATTTGAACTGATGTGTGATGTGAGTGATTTTGCAGTAGGAGCAGTGCTTGGCCAGAAAAAGGAAAAAGTTGTTCATGTGATTTACTATGCCAGCAGAATACTAGATAATGCTCAGATCAACTACACAACCACTGAGAAGGAACTGCTAGCAGTAGTGTTTGCATTTGATAAATTTAGACCTTACTTGTTGGACACAAGTGCATTGTCTGCACACATCATGCATCCATAAGATACTTGGTGAGCAAAAAGGATGCCAAGCCTAGGCTGATCAGATGGATCCTCTTGCTGAAAGAGTTTAATATTGAAATCAAGGATAAAAAGGGGTCTGAAAATTCAGTGGCAGACCACCTGTCAAGAATCATTTGCCCAGAAGGCAGAGAGATACAAGATAGAATGCCTGGTTAGCAGCTAATGACAGTAAGTGCTAGTTCTCCTTGGTATGCAGATATTGTGAATTATCTGGTCTGTGAAATTATGCCAGCAGATATGTCTTACCAGCAGAAAAAGAAGTTCATGCATGATGCAAAAAGCTATTACTGGGATGAGCCATTCCTGTACAAGCATTGTGCAGATGGAATTGTGAGAAGATGTGTGCCAGCAGAAGAGACTAGTGATGTTATGTACCAATGCCATGCAGGCATGTATGGAGGCCATGCTGGAGTTATGAAGACCCAAGCAAAAATCTTGCAAGCTGGATTCTACTGGCCTAACCTGTTCAAAGATGTATATGATTATATCAAGCAATGTGATCCTTGTCAGAGAACTGGAAAAATATCAAGAAGAAATGAAATGCCACAGAAGGGAATTCTTGAAGTGGAACTATTTGATGTATGGGGAGTGGATTTTGTTGGTCCTTTACCATCATCAAAAGGATACAAGCATATACTAGTTGCAGTGGATTATGTGTCCAAGTGGGTTGAAGCAATACCCACTGTCAGTGCTGATTCAAAAGCTGTCTGCAAATTCTTCAAAATTGTCATTTTCCCAAGATTTGGAGTACCAAGAGTAGTTATCAGTGATGGTGGAGCCCATTTCAACAATGAACAGTTAGAGAAGCTCCTGAACAAACATGGTGTGAGAAATCACAGAGTAACCACACCTTACCATCCTCAAGCCAATGGACAAGTTGAGCTGTCAAACAGAGAAGTGAAACAAATTCTGAAGAAAGTTGTTTCTAAGTCCAGGAGGATTGGTCAATGAAATTACCAGACAGCCTGTGGGCTTACAGGACATGATATAAGACGCCTATTGGTATGTCACCATTCAGGCTAGTCTATGGAAAACATGCCATTCACCTGTTGAGCTAGAATATAGAGCACAGTGGGCAATGAGGAAGCTAAACATGGATTTAGGCAAAGCTGGAACTGCAAGAAAACTTCAGATGTGTGAGTTAGAGGAACTGAGAAATGATGCTTATGAAAGCTCAAAGATCTATAAGGACAAGACCAAGAAATGGCATGACAGGCACATCCTCAGAAAAGAACTCAGTGTTGGACAGACAGTGTTGGTTTATGACTCCAAACTGCATTTGTTCTCTGGGAAATTCAAGTCAAGATGGTTTGGCCCTTGTGTTATCAAGAGAGACCTAGAACATGGTGCTTTTGAAGAACAGAGTGCAACAGATGGTACTTTCAAGGTAAATGGACAGAGACTGAAGCACTACAGAGCAGGAGAGCAGTTGAACACTTTAGAAAGTGAAGAAACAGATGATGATGATGAAGCTGAGGATGATCCCAATACATCCTCTACAGCTGAGAACCATTGAAGGAGCTACAGTCAGGCTCATGACTATAAACAAGCGCTCATCAGGAGGCAGCCTGGTACCTTTGTATATTATGTACTTGTTATTTCCTTTTACTTGCTATGTTTTGTTTGTGTTTTTCTTTTTGTCTTTGCTTTTCAGATTCTGAATAAAGGGAAGTGGAGAGAGTTTTGGCTATGCCATCATGAAGCAAGAGGCAGAAGTTAACACCAGGTGGAAACATTCCAATCTTTTATACCCTATTCACAGCATGAATAACATTGTTATGCCGTGTTTCAGTTTTATGATCAATTTGGCAATTTTATGGCTGTCACATAATTTTTTATGGTTTTGCTCTGTTCTGATTAAATAGCATTACATGCTGTTGTGAATCATGTATTGTATCGGTTTATTACTCTTGCAAAGGCTATGTTCAGATCCATTTCTCAAGGCAGAATAAAACTATTTCCCTATTCAATACTTGTGGAATACTTGATAATGCCATTTGCTAAGAAACTAAATTATATGATCCATTTTAGAGCCATTTACTAACTCCATCTCTGCACATTTGCATTTTTTGCATTAGCAATCAATATCCCTGGATAGTGATTTGTGAAGCACTAACACTAACACTAACTTAACAGGAAATAATTTTTTGCATTAGCAACTACAATCTCGGGATTGTGGTATGTGACGCACTAACCAGAAAAAGTTAACTGAATCTTTAAGCAACAATTTTGGCATTAGCAGCTATGATCCTGGGATGGTAGCATGTGACGCACTAACTAATAAAACAAGTGTCTTCCTAACACTAACTAACTAACTCATGCATATCTGCAGCATTAGCCTATTATGTTCTCTGGAACTGTAGTAGGTGAAGCACTGACTAAGCATGCATCCTTACATCTTGGCTATTTTCTGGATCATTTACTTTCCATTTCTGTGCAAATTGTCTTATCATACTAATCCCAAGCATTTGAACTTAGAAATGGTTAAATTCTGATATTTGAAACTTGTTTCCAAACTAGCACTTGCTCTAATAGTAAACATAACTGCATTGAATCCAACTCGAATGAACTGCTAAGTTTTCAGAACTTTGCATTGTTCATATTTTGCTTGTTGTCATTTGCATCCCGTTTTCTTTACTTGAGGACAAGCAAAGGTTTAAGTCTGGGGTTTGATCACCATCATTTATATGCATAATTCACAGACCTACACTAGTACAGAACGACACATCGGATACCCCTCTATGGCAACGGCAGGAGTTAGGCGACGGTAAATCGCGACATCTCCCGCGTGCCCGCACTGGGCCGTAAAGCAGGCCCACAACATCGGCAACAGGTGAATAGTGGAATATATGTTGGCAACGGAGTTTGGTTTAACTCCGTTACGATGTGTGCTCATCGCACACGGACAGTTTCGTAATCTCCGTTGCCATTAGAAGCAGCCCGACAGCCGGCCTATAAGAACCTACTATGCCCTTCACTCTCACTCTCACTCTCACTCACTTCCAACCCTAGCCGCCGCACAGTCTCCTCTCTCTCCACTCTCTCGCATGGCTTCCACCGTCGGCGCTGGTAGATCCGGCCATCGCGGCCGTGACCGCGGCCGCGGCCGTGACCGCCCCACCCTCCGGGCCTTCAGGCAGCAGCAGCGTCAGCTGGTGTTGCGGGACGAGCTTGCGGAACAGGCCGCCGCCGATTGATACGTCCATTTTGCATCACTATTTTATATCATAATTTACTGCTATTCATCGATATATTTCATATTTAGAAGTGTTACTTATGTTATTTTACCTATTTTGCATGTTTGATGAATAATGGAGAATTGGACACCGGAGTCAGGATTCTGCTGGAAAAAGCACCGTCGAGATGCACTATTTCTGAAGATCAATAAATCGAAGGAGACATATGGAAGTTCCTATTTTACCAGAAGATGGAGGAGGCCAAAAGGGGAGCTGAGATGGGCCATGGTGGGCCCTCCTCACCCCTTGGCGCGGTGGGGCCCCCTGCCGCGCCGAGAGGTGGTTTGGGGGCCCTGGCCCACCTCAGCCGTTCCCCCTTCGCGTACTTGACCCCCTCGGAACCCTAACACACAGGAGGCCATCGAAATATTCCGCCGCCTCCACGAGGCGGAAAACACCAGAGAGCGAAAAGCTCCCCTGCAGGAAGAAATCTGCCGGGGGAAATTCCCTCCCGGAGGGGGAAATCGTCGCCATCATCACCGTCATCGAGCTGGACTTCATCGGGATCATCATCATCATCTCCACCGCCAACACCATCATCACCGCCGCTGCACCCCGTCTCCGTGTAACATCTAGGGCTGAATCTTGTCTATTTCATAGGGGAAACTCTCCCGGTGTTGATTACTCTTGTTATTGATGCTATTGGGTGAAACCATTGGACTAAGGTTTATGTTCAGATTGTTATTCATCATCATATCACCTCTGATCATGTTCCGTATGATGTCTTGTGAGTAGTTCGTTTAGTTCTTGAGGACATGGGAGAAGTCTTGATGTTAGTAGTGAACTATGTTGAGTAATATTTAATGGTTTGATGCTTAAGTTGTGGTGTTATTCTTCTAGTGGTGTCATGTGAACGTCGACTACATGATACTTCACCTTTATGGGCCTAGGGGAATGCATTGTGTATTCGTTTGCCAATTGTGGGGTTGCCGGAGTGACAGAAACCTGAACACCCGTTGGTATATCGATGCATGAGGGATAGCAGGATCTCAAAGTTTAAGGCTGTGGTTAGTTTATCTTAATTACTTTCTTGTATTTGCGGATGCTTGCAAGGGGTATAATCACAAGTATGTATTAGTCCTAGGAAGGGCGGTGCATTAGCATAGGTTCACCCACACAACACTTATCAAAACAATGAAGATTAATCAACTATATGAAGCGAAAGCACTTGACAATATTCCCGTGTGTCCTCAAGAACGTTTGGTCATTATAAGTACAACAACCGGCTTGTCCTTTGCTGTAGAAAGGATTGGGCCACTCGCTGCAACTATTATACTGCATTTTATTTACTTGTACTTTATTTATCTGTCATATCAAAAACTCCTAAAAACTTGTCTGTGAGCATTTACAGTGAATCCTTCATCAAAACCGCTTGTCAACACCTTCTGCTCCTCGTTGGGTTCGACACTCTTATTTATCGAAAGTACTACGATACACCCCCTATACTTGTGGGTTATCAAGACTATTTTCTGGCGCCGTTGCCGGGGAGTGTAGCGCTATTGGTAAGTGGAATTGGTAAGGGAAACATTTATTGTACGTGCTGTTTTTATTTTTGCCTGCTGCTATATCTCATTATGGAGGGGTCTTCTCTTGAATTCCTATTTGGGAAAACAACTACCACTGCTAAGGTAGTAGAGGAGGCGCCAGATGAGCAGGTAATACCGTTCAAAATTCCTATGAAAATTGTTGAACGTGTCACAAATAACCGCTATGCAGGAGATGGAACTGTCCATCCTGGAGATCATTTGTTATTTCTGCATGAATTGTGCGAGTTATTTAAGTGTGCAGGTATCTCGATGGGAGAAGTTAAGAAGAAATTATTCTCTCTATCACTGTCTGGTAAAGCTGCACATTGGTATAAACTGCTGAAGAATGGGTATTCTCTTGGATGGGAGGAAATTGTACCTCTCTTTTACTCCAAATTCTATCCTCCAAGTGAGATTCATAAGGATCGGAACCTCATATATAACTTCTGGCCCTATGATGGAGAGAGTATCGCTCAAGCGTGGGGGAGATTGAAGGCATTAATGCTCAAATGTCCCATTCATGAGCTTCCTGGTAATATTGTTATTGATAACTTTTATGCAAGACTCTCCTTTCAAGATAAAACTCTATTGGATACCACTTGTGCTGGATCGTTCACTCGTAATAAAGAAGAGTTTAAGTGGGACCTTCTTGATCGGATTCAGGAGAACACTGAAGGATGGGAGAATGACAAAGGTAGGGAGTCAGGTATAACTATGACTTTGAGTGTGTTAAAAATTTATGGATACTGATGATTATCGCAAAATTAGCACTACTTATGGTCTTGACTCTCAAATTGTTGCAAACTTTTATAAAGCCTTTGCTTCCTATTTCGGTTTGCCGAAGGAGGGTTTTAAAAATTATCATGAACCATATAAAGATGAATCTGTTTCTCATATATCTAAAGGTGTTGAGGTTAATGTTGCTGATCGCATTATTCCAGAACCTTATATTGAAAAAGTTCCTTTTCCTAATAAGATTAAGGAACATACTATCATAACTGGTGTTGTTAGTAAAAGTAATAAGAAAACTACCAAACCTGATGAGCAAATAACTGTTGAACCTGTTGTAGCATTGGTTAAAGATCTTGTCACTGAAAATTTAGAAGATAGACACATTATCTTTTGTGAGGATGCTTCTAATATTGTCTCACATCCTAAAAGTTCTAGGAAGTCTAGTGTTCCTGTGCTTTCTGTTGGATAGGTGATCATTGCTATTATGGTTTATGTGATATTGGTGCAAGTTCTAGTGCTATTCCTTATGAGCTTTACAGGGAAATTATGCACGAAATTGCTCCTTGTAAACTTGAAGAGATTGATGTGGTTATTCAGCTTGCTAATAGGGAAACTATCTCTCCAATTGGTATCATTAGAGATGTCGAAGTCCTTTGTGGTAAGACTAAATACCCTGCTGATTTTCTTGTACTTGGGTCGGCTGCCAATGATAGTTGTCCTATTATTTTTGGTAGACCTTTTCTGAATACTTGTGGTGCTGTTATAGATTGTAAGAAAGAGAAAATCTTTACTAAATTTGCTGGTGAATCTTATGAATTCAATTTCTCTAAATTTGCTAAAGCACCTTATGAAACTGAATTGCCTAGTGAGGATTTTGAAATTGCTCAACTTGCATCTATTGTTCTTGCTCCTAACAATGCTTTGCAGCAACATATGGAGAATCATGAAAGTGAGAACTTCAGGGAAGAAAGGAATGAGCTTGATGAAGTATTCCTTCGTCAACCTATGCTCAAACACAATTTACCTGTGGAAGATTTGGGTACCACAATGCCACCCAAGGAGGATCCTGTTTTTGATTTGAAACCTCTGCCTGATAATCTTAAATATGCTTATATTGATGATAAGAAAATATATCCTGTTATTATCAGCTCTAAACTTTCAGGTACAGAGGAGGAAAGGTTATTGGGAGTGTTGAGGAAACACCGCGGAGCTATGGGATATACTCTTGATGACCTGAAGGGAATTTCTCCTACTATATGTCAGCACGCCATCAACATGGAACCTGATGCAAAGCCTGTTGTTGAGCATCAGCGTCGTTTAATACCCAAGATGAAAGAAGTGGTAAGAAATGAGGTATTAAAACTTCTTGAAGCTGGTATTATTTATCCTATTGCTGATAGTAGATGGGTAAGTCCTGTGCATTGTGTTCCTAAGAAAGGAGGAATTACCGTTGTTCCTAATGAAAATGATGAACTAATTCCTCAAAGAGTAGTAGTTGGTTATAGGATGTGCATTGATTTTAGAAAGGTTAACAAAGTAACTAAGAAAGATCATTATCCTTTGCCTTTTATTGATCAAATGCTTGAGAGGTTGTCCAAGAAAACTCACTTTTGTTTCCTTGATGGGTATTCTGGGTTTTCTCAAATTGCTGTGAGAGCGCAAGATCAAGAGAAAACTACTTTTACTTGTCCTTATGGAACTTATGCTTATAGACGTATGCCTTTTGGTTTATGTAATGCTCCTGCTACTTTTCAAAGATGCATGTCTGCTATTTTTCATGGCTTTTGTGAGGAAATTGTGGAAGTCTTCATGGACGATTTCTCCGTCTATGGAACTTCCTTTGATAATTGTTTGCACAACCTTGACAAAGTTTTGCAGAGATGTGAAGAAACTAGCCTTGTTCTTAATTGGGAGAAATGCCACTTTATGGTTAATGAAGGAATTGTTCTTGGACATAAAATTTCTGAAAGAGGTATTGAAGTTGATCGAGCTAAAGTGGAGGCAATTGAAAAGATGCCTTGTCCCAAAGATGTTAAAGGTATTCGTAGTATTCTTGGTCATGCTGGTTTTTATAGGAGGTTTATTAAAGATTTCTCTAAAATTTCCAAGCCTCTTACTAATCTTCTTCAAAAAGATGTACCCTTTGTTTTTGATGATGATTGTAAGGAAGCTTTTGAAACTTTGAAAAAGGCTTTAATCACCGCTCCTGTAGTTGAACCACCTGATTGGAATTTACCTTTTGAAATTATGTGTGATGCTAGTGATTATGCTGTAGGCGCTGTTCTTGGGCAGCGAGTAGATAAAAAGTTAAATGTTATTCATTATGCTAGTAAAACTCTTGATTCTGCTCAAAAGAATTATGCCACTACTGAAAAAGAATTTCTAGCTGTAGTTTTTGCTTGTGACAAATTTCGACCCTACATAGTTGATTCGAAAGTCACTATTCATACTGATCATGCTGCAATTAGATACCTTATGGAAAAGAAAGATGCTAAGCCAAGGCTTATTAGATGGGTACTTCTTTTGCAAGAATTTGATTTGCATATCATAGATAGAAAAGGTGCTGAAAATCCTGTTGCTGATAATTTGTCTAGATTGGAAAGCATTCCTTATGATCCTATTCCTGTTAATGATAGCTTTCCAAATGAACAATTGGCTGCAATAAGTGTAAGTTCGCGAGATAGTCCTTGGTATGCTGATTATGCTAACTTTATTGTTTCCAAGTACTTGCCTCCAACCTTTTCAGCTCAGCAAAGAAGGAAATTCTTTTATGACTTGCGGCATTACTTTTGGGATGACCCACACTTATATAAAGAAGGAGTCGATGGTATTATGCGAAGATGTGTTCCTGAATATGAACAACAGGAAATACTGAGGAAATGCCATGGAAGTGCTTATGGAGGGCATCACGCTGGAGATAGAACTGCGCAGAAAGTTCTACAATCAGGTTTTTATTGGCCTACCCTCTTTAAGGATGCAAGAAAGTTTATTTTATCTTGTGATGAATGTCAAAGGGTTGGTAATATCTCTAGACGCAATGAAATGCCTATGAGTTATTCTCTTGTTATTGAACCATTTGATTGTTGGGGATTCGACTTCATGGGTCCTTTTCCTTCTTCACAAGGTAATACTCATATACTTGTTGCTGTTGATTATGTCACTAAATGGGTAGAAGCTATACCTACTAAAAGTGCTGATGGTGAGACCTCTTTAAAAATGCTTCAAGATGTCATTTTTCCTAGGTTTGGTGTACCTAGATATCTTATGACTGATGGAGGTTCTCATTTTATCCATGGTGGTTTTAGAAAGACTCTTGCTAAATATGGTGTTAATCATAGAATTGCTTCAGCCTATCATCCTCAAACTAGTGGACAAGTAGAATTGTCAAATAGGGAGATTAAATCTATCTTGCAAAAGACTGTTAATAAATCTAGAAAAAATTGGGCTAGTAAGTTAAATGATGCTTTATGGGCTTATAGAACTGCTTATAAGAACCCCATGGGCATGTCTCCTTATAAAATGGTTTATGGTAAAGCTTGTCACTTGCCTTTAGAATTAGAACACAAAGCTTATTGGGCAGTGAGAGAACTTAATAGAGATTTTAAACTTGCCGGTGAGAAAAGGTTGTTGCATTAAGTTCTTTAGATGAATGGAGAAGTGAGGCTTATGAAAATGCTAGACTCTTTAAAGAAAAAGTTAAGAGATGGCATGATAGGAGAATTCTTAAAAGAGAATTTAATGTTGGTGAGAAAGTTCTATTGTATAGGTCTCGTCTCAGATTTTTTGCAGGAAAGTTACTCTCAAAATGGGAAGGACCATTTGTTATTGTGGAGGTGTATCGTTCAGGTGCAATAAAAATTGCTTCATTGAAAGATAACTCTACACAAGTGGTAAATGGTCAAAGACTCAAGCATTATATTTCTGGAGATTCTATTAATGAAGAGGTTGATACAATTAAAGTGGTGACTCCGGAAACTTTCATTGAAGAACATTTTTCTGGGACTGCAGAATTCGATTCGAATAGGTAACAGTTTCGGTAAGAAAAGTTTCGCGAATAACTTTCTAGAAGATATTTTCGTCGTTTTTATTAAATATGGAAAAATAAGAGACCGAACCGGATGGGAGACGGCACCCGTGGTGCCCAAACCATAGGTCGGCGCGGTGGGCCCCCAGCCGCGCCGCCTGGTGGTTTGAGCACCCCGGAGCTCGTCTCCGATCAGGTTTCCTCCTGTACCTTCCTTATGTTGTAAAACTTTTTGCTATATAACTCACCCGAACCCCCGAGGTTCGTATCTCGCCTTTTCATCGTGTTTCGTTTCGAGCTGTTTCTGTCCAGATATTGTTTTCAGATCTAGAGCTGCCATGTCTTCATCGAAGCCTCCAAAGGACAGTTTCTTTGTGAACGTCGTCACCCCATACATGGATGAGCTGAAGATGCATCCCAAGGAGTCGCAGATGGTTGATGGAAAGCTGCAGACGGAAGACGTGCGAGGACCCAAAGGAGAAGGGAGCCTGGAAGCCAGGATGGAGAAGCTGGAGCAAGAGGTCTTCACATACAAAAAGCTGGCGGAACGTGAAGTGGGAGTCTTCCACTCAATGGTGTCCGCGCTGGTCGCTGAACATAAGAAGGAGACTGCACAACTCTGGGAAGACATATTTCACCTCATCAACACCACCAACAAACTGCAGGCGCAACTCTATGATGTCCAGAATCAAAACTGTGAGTATGAAACTCGGTTTAAAAACATAAGCGCTGCGCTAGTTTCAGGATAATCGAATCCAAGTCGTCCTTTGTTGATGGGAAACCCCTTCCCTGGAAGTCTGATGATGAGGACAATTCACCACCACCACCGAAGGAGTAATTCATCATAAGTATTGGCATCCCCTTGGTTTGTTCCAAGCTTGGGGGAGTGCCGCGGTATCACATCATTATCTTTACCTTTTACTTTTCCATAAAGTCATATCGTGAGTAGGGAAGTTATCTTATATGATGGTTTGCAATGTGGAAGTATCTCTCTTTTAGTTGGTTATCTATGTATCCCTTGGTGTGAGTTGCCGTTATGAAATATTAATGAGAAGTTTTATCATTTACTTTCTGCATACTTTATTTTAGCTTGCAATTCTCTTTCATATTGATAACCTTGTTGTTAGTATAGGGATCACTTTTTAGAGCACCAAGTTAATCTTTTTGGTTTTGGCAAACTTAGCATTGGTCAGTAGTAGACAATACTTTGAGACTTAAGTAGAGAGAGGGAGTGCATGCAAATATATTATTCCATGATCTTTCTTTCTTTGTAGCTCATAAGCTTAGTATTCTTAAGTTAAACTATTTGTGCTTCTAAGGAAGATTGCATGATTATTCTTATCACTTGTATAATTGTTTGTATCCCTCAACTCTTATGCTTGCTACATAACCTTGCTAGCCAAAGACCTGTATCGAGAGGGAATGCTTCTCATACATCCAAACCTTGAGCCAAACCATTGCCATTCGAGTCCACCATAACTTCCTACTATATGGTATTTTGCGCCATTCCAAGTAAATACTTCATGTGCTACCTTTAAATTATTCAAAACTTATTACTCCTAGTTTTGTGTCACTGTTTATTAGCTCATGAGGGTTCTGTAGAGTTTCTCTAGCACTTTTGTCAAACAGACTTTCACCAATGGACTAGTGGCATATACACCGCTTATCCAACAATTTGCAAAAAGAGCTGGCAAATGGGGTGCCCAGTCCCAATTAACTACAACTTTCATTAATAATTCTCTTCACATGTTTTGCCCTGATTTATCAGTAAGCAACTTAATTTGCAAATAGACACTCCTCCATGGTATGTGAATGTTGGAAGGCACCCGAGGATTCGGTTAGCCATGGCTTGTGTAAGCAAAAGGTTGGGAGGAGTGTCAACTATAAAGAAACTAAAATACATGTGTAAACAAAAGAGAAGAGGGATGATCTACCTTGCTGGTAGAGATAACGTCCTTCATGGGAGCCGCTCTTGAAAGTCTGGTTGACAAGGGGTTAGTGTTCACTTTACTACGATTCGTTGACAACGACATACATAGCTCAAACAACTATTTTCATACTCTCTATATGCTTTGCAAAACTTAAAAGCTCTAGCACATGATTTAATCCCTGCTTCCCTCTGCGAAGGGCCTATCTTTTACATTATTGTTGAGTCAGTAAACCCATTCCTCTCTATCTCAAGCAAGCATTTGAGTTGTTGAGATCCAATTAGTTATATGTGTTGATACTTCTAATCATATCTCTCATTTCCTTGTTTCGCACAATAGCTTTTATCCGAATGAATATAACTTTGAAAGTTATCAATGACTGTAAGGAGACTGTTATGATTAAGGCATGTAAGTTCTGCTATATAAGCTCTGATATAAAGACTCTTCTCGAAAGATAAGTATGATCTGTTAATTGTTCTCTGACCAAGAGTTTAAGTTTGCCTTCACCAATCATGGTTCTCTTTATGCACTTCATCGTGGTTCCCTTTACTTATTTCAAGTTAGATTATATGAAGGGAAGTTGCTGTCTAGAATGACTTGTGTATCAATGAATGTGATGCTTCTTGTCCGTATTTTATTTATCGACACTTTGCTCCATAAACTTGTGGTCATGTTTACTGAGCTCAGTTTTCGCTTGGGGACAAGCGAGGTCTAAGCTTGGGGGGGTTGATACGTCCATTTTGCATCACTATTTTATATCATAATTTACTGCTATTCATCGATATATTTCATATTTAGAAGTGTTACTTATGTTATTTTACCTATTTTGCATGTTTGATGAATAATGGAGAATTGGACACCGGAGTCAGGATTCTGCTGGAAAAAGCACCGTCGAGATGCACTATTTCTGAAGATCAATAAATCGAAGGAGACATATGGAAGTTCCTATTTTACCAGAAGATGGAGGAGGCCAAAAGGGGGAGCTGAGATGGGCCATGGTGGGCCCTCCTCACCCCTTGGCGCGGTGGGGCCCCCTGCCGCGCCGAGAGGTGGTTTGGGGGCCCTGGCCCACCTCAGCCGTTCCCCCTTCGCGTACTTGACCCCCTCGGAACCCTAACACACGGGAGGCCATCGAAATATTCCGCCGCCTCCACGAGGCGGAAAACACCAGAGAGCGAAAAGCTCCCCTGCAGGAAGAAATCTGCCGGGGGAAATTCCCTCCCGGAGGGGGAAATCGTCGCCATCATCACCGTCATCGAGCTGGACTTCATCGGGATCATCATCATCATCATCTCCACCGCCAACACCATCATCACCGCCGCTGCACCCCGTCTCCGTTGTAACATCTAGGGCTGAATCTTGTCTATTTCATAGGGGAAACTCTCCCGGTGTTGATTACTCTTGTTATTGATGCTATTGGGTGAAACCATTGGACTAAGGTTTATGTTCAGATTGTTATTCATCATCATATCACCTCTGATCATGTTCCGTATGATGTCTTGTGAGTAGTTCGTTTAGTTCTTGAGGACATGGGAGAAGTCTTGATGTTAGTAGTGAACTATGTTGAGTAATATTTAATGGTTTGATGCTTAAGTTGTGGTGTTATTCTTCTAGTGGTGTCATGTGAACGTCGACTACATGATACTTCACCTTTATGGGCCTAGGGGAATGCATTGTGTATTCGTTTGCCAATTGTGGGGTTGCCGGAGTGACAGAAACCTGAACACCCGTTGGTATATCGATGCATGAGGGATAGCAGGATCTCAAAGTTTAAGGCTGTGGTTAGTTTACTTAATTACTTTCTTGTATTTGCGGATGCTTGCAAGGGGTATAATCACAAGTATGTATTAGTCCTAGGAAGGGCGGTGCATTAGCATAGGTTCACCCACACAACACTTATCAAAACAATGAAGATTAATCAACTATATGAAGCGAAAGCACTTGACAATATTCCCGTGTGTCCTCAAGAACGTTTGGTCATTATAAGTACAACAACCGGCTTGTCCTTTGCTGTAGAAAGGATTGGGCCACTCGCTGCAACTATTACTACTGCATTTTATTTACTTGTACTTTATTTATCTGTCATATCAAAAACTCCTAAAAACTTGTCTGTGAGCATTTACAGTGAATCCTTCATCAAAACCGCTTGTCAACACCTTCTGCTCCTCGTTGGGTTCGACACTCTTATTTATCGAAAGTACTACGATACACCCCCTATCCGGGGGTGGCGCTAGTGATCCTTGTGATATGCACAAATACACATCGATCTTGTGCATCCTACTTGGCTCGCTTGCTCCATCCCTGGAATTTGTGTGTCCAATCTATCTATATATGAGGCATTGTTTAGACTATGTTCTAGTTGTAATTAGTTCTATATTTTCTGTAATGCCGATGAAGAAGCATATGTCTTGTGTATAGAGATGAAGGAGCTTACATTTTGATTTTTTTCATCTCCTTTAGGGCGAGGAGGAAACCTGGAGACTATGCGGCGGCCGTGAAGACGTAGAAGCGGGGCTCCGTCCACACGGTCCACTGAAGCCGGCGCCTCCAGGAGCAAGACTTTTGTGCAGTACTAAATAGGTAGAAGAAGACCACGCAATGAAGCTGGGAGAAGAGGAAGGTGAAGAACCGGCGGCCGTCAAGCAGGAACCACAGGGCTCCGTCGACGGTGCAGCAGGCGTCACCGGATTTTTTTTTGTTTCCTTTAGCCCTCATTACAAACGGTCAAAAACTAATCTCCGTATCTGATGTAAAGACTAAAGGCAACGGTTATATATTATGCCCGTTGCTAAACTTATTGCAAACGATAAAAATCTCCGTTGCCATTGTGAGGCTTCACATCAGTGACAGAGGCGGGGACACGGACCCTTTCTCCGTTGCCGAAGGGGTTTTTGGCCCGTTTCCGATGTGTCGTTCTGTACTAGTGCTAAAACCTCAAAACCTCACTACTTCTATATCCAGAACTGCAAATATCTGCATTTTACATTGCCTTTCATTCATTTTGCAGTTCAGTGCGCAAAGGCACATAATCTTCAGAAGATACAATGTAAAAGTGAGGCAAGAAGCAACATTCAACTCATGCCAATGCAGCAGACAATATGGCCATGATCAACAAGAGCAATCCAAGCCAGAAACTGATGAACATTCCATGCCAGATAGTGAACAGTAACTGACAGAGATTTCTGTCAGTTAACTCGAGTTCTTCATCACCATTCGAAGCAACACCCAAGACAAGAAGATAAGATGGAATTCAAATGAGTTTGAACCATAAAGAGGAAAATAAGATCAACTTGGAGATCATGGAAACCACAAAAGGCATAAAGGCAAAAAGGTGAAAAAGGGAGAAACATGCCATGTGCACTGTGGGCTGTTGTAAGAAAGAGGAAGCTTCCCTCTCCATCAACTCATACCACACCTCCACTACAAATGGAAAAAGGTGTATAAAGCCACCACCACCACAGAACCTCTCTCTCACCCGACTCGCCAATCCACCATCCACTCCATTCCACTTTCCCCTCAGCCTCCATTACACCCTTTTCACCACCAACCCGAGATCAAGAACTCCAAGAACCAGAGCAAGAACAAGAAGAACATGATGAACAAGGAGAGCAGGAGAAGAAGTACAAGGCCTTGGTGACCAGAAGCTCATGATCTGCAACTCTTCTTCCACACCTCTGCTTCGACTAGGTTTCTGTGAGCTAAAGTCAAAGATTTCTCTCCACTTTCTTGTGTAATCCTGTGTGAACTTTATAGATCATCCATCTGCAAGTAGGGCTTGTGATATTTGGCTACTGCAGTGAATTGAGTGACACAGTTCTCTGCTTTATCTGAAGATTTGCATGTTTTGCCTGCTACGTGTCTTGATCTGTGTGCGTAAGGCTAGTCCCTGCACACTGAGTGTTGTAATTCTGTCCCTAGCCTCCCTTTGCTTGTTAACTCACTTGTGATCTGGCTTGACAACCCAGAAAGCAGTGATCTTTGTGTTATGTATTTTTTCCTGTCTAAAACTTGCTAAAAACTCTTGCTTGCATAACTAGTCTCTACAAGCTGTTCGAGTAAATCTTGTTCCATGTCTACACCTTGCTTGGATCCTTGCAGTGGACTTGATTGACAACCAAGAACCTGCAAGTTAAATTCTGAACCCTAGTGTCGTGGGGTCACTCTTCGACCACCCCACGGTGGGGATACCTGGGTCACGCCAAGCCTATTAGCCTTATGACGAGGGCCCAAGGAAGGCCCAAGGAGGACGACGTGCGGCCCAAGATAGTCGACGTTAGGTCATGCGACTCCAGCCATGCTTGTAAGCGCCATCGGCACCGTTCACCTGAGACCTAGCCTACCATATAAAGGCTAGGAGGGTCCTTCGTCTAGGGTACGCTCATAGCCGCCACCACAAACCCTAGCGAGATTGCCATCTCGCCGTTGTAGCCATAACTCGCCATTCAATACCTGACAAGCAGGAAGTAGGGTGTTATCCTCCGGGAGCCTGAACCTGGGTAAACGCCTTGCTTGTCAGCCGTCGTGATCACCAGCGCTCATCTCTCTCCCCTCAATCAACCCGGGGTACGCAACCCAGGGATTTGCCGAGTCCACACCTCGTCAAATGGCGCCGTCTGTGGGAAAGAACGAGCGCTGGAACCATGGTCGCACCGGCTCCATCGACTTTGAAGACCGACGTCTGCATCACCAAGGAACCAAGGAGGTCGCGTCGTTCTACCCCGCGCCACTCGCGTCTCCGTCGACTTACAAGATCGTCAACAAGTCAATCGCGCCCGCGTCGACGACGGCGACATCACTCCTCGCGTCAGCGACGGAGATCGTGAGACTCCAGGGAAGGAGCCTCGGCAGCGACTGTGGTACCCACCACGTTGCGTCCATTTTCGGCTCCGAGCACGGCTCGGACGAAGGAAGCAGCAGTGGCAGCGCCCGGCCCACTCCCCAGACTTACCCCGCGCAAGTCTTCATGATCGGCCTGAATCAGGGCAACAGCGACGAACCCGCATACCCACTGGAGGTGGCCATGCCGGACCAGGTGACGCGGCTCACCATCACCCGAGAGATAGCAATCAGAGCCCTGAAGCACATCGAGGACGGCACGTACCCCCCCCACCAGACGCACCCCGGGAGGACCTTATGGCGGTCCAATACCTGCTATGGAAGGAAGGCGAACGACTCCGCGCAGAGAAAGCCGAGCTATTCCGACGCAAGGAGGAGGCTGACGCGTCGAGCGCCAGGAGGGCCGCTTACTCATTCACTGCCTCAACAGAAGTCTCACAAGGAGCAAGGCGCCACAGAGCACGCGTGCCCCTGATGACAGAGGTCGACCGCGCTAGAGTCACCCGCAACCTCGAATCATCATACATGAGCGAAGACGCAGACGGGATACCCGTCCCAAAACGCCCGGAGCCGCGCTCATGGCAGTCGAAACATACCTGCGGCTGACGCAGCCGCCCGAGGGCGACTCGCGCGCTCTCCTCCACAAGCAACAGATCATGTCTATCAAGGCAGTCAAAGAAGCTCTGATGAACAAGGCGCCAACAGAAAAGGCGCGAGAAGATCGAGGCCACTGCGACCGCGAGCCCACAGCACTCGCAGGCACAGCCGCAAGACAACTGCGACAACCGCAGCCAGGCGAAGACCTCCGCAACGTCATCACACAGAGGACGGTGGACCGCAGCCGCACCCAGCGGACGGTCAGCACGCCCATTACTGATGACCGCAATGACGGCGACTTCGAGCCATGCGGCGCCGCATGCTTCAGCTTCAACATCCACGACACAAGGATGCCCAAGGGCTTCAAGCTCACGGCAGAAGCAGTCAAGTACGACGGGAAGCAGGACCCGAGACTCTGGCTAGAAGACTACCTCATAGCCTGCAGTTGCCAGGGCGGTACTTCGACTACGGCCATGCAATACATCCAGCTGATGCTCACGGGCTCTGCACGGGGGTGGCTAAACACTCAACCCAAGAACGCCTTCAGGACGTGGGACGAGTTCGCGGAGGCCTTCGTCAAGAGCTTCCTGGGGACGTACTCGAGACCGACGACTTTCGTCGAGCTACAAGCATGCAAGCAAGGACGAGACGAGCCGCTCCGGTCCTACATCCAGCGTTGGACCTGCTCCGCAACACCATGGAGACCGCCTCGGAGGACCGAGTGATGGATGCCTTCATGCACGGCGTCTCCCGCCGCGACCTCCGCGAGGAGTTTGGTAGGCTCCGGCCGAAAAACATGATCGAGGTCATGAAGATAGCCGCGTTACAACGGGAACGACTCAATCGAGTTAGTAACGGCGGGATTCCAAACCCCCCGTGAGGATGAAGCGCGCGACAGCAGTCGCCAATACAGCCATGTACATACAGTCGAAGCGGCAGTGACCAGAGTCGCCAATACAGCCAGGGGCAATTTCAACCGAAGCGGCGGCAGCAGCTACCGCAGCGACGGAGGCCATAAACGCGAGTGGCAGAAACGCACACTAAGCCCAGCGGAAGAGCTGGAACAACCCTGCAGGCACCACATGTTCAGGAACCCGGAAACGGGCAAGTGGGGATCCAACCACCTGTTGAAGGACTGTCGAAAGGCACGCAAGATATACGAGGCCATGCAGAAGATAGTCACTCCAGCACCCGCAGCGCAGCCAATCGCGCAGCTGGCCATCCAGGCAGCACCCGCACCCGCAGTCGCTAATCCAGCACAGGCGGCGGGAGCCTTTCTGCAGCAGCCGCAGCAAGATGCCCCACCGGTGGTCCAGGACGCATATCCAGCGGCACGCGGACAACTCAACATGATACAGAAGGGGCGCCCCTCGAACAGGACCCAGAAGATCATCACTCGCCAAGTTTTCCAGGCCATCACCTGTCCACCTGCAGTACCCGACTACCTGAGAGGGTCAGAGACACCAATCACGTTCTCCAGAGCAGATCACCCGCCTGCAGTACCATGACCCGGGCACGCCGCTCTGGTAGTCGAAGCTCTGATCGGAGATTACACCCTGAAAAAGGTGTTCATGGACGGAGGCAGCGGTATTAACATCATCTTTGCCGACACCCTCAGAAGGATAAACAGGCCAACGACAAACTTGGCGGCATCAGAGACCACCTTCCCTGGCATAGTACCAGGGCAAGCAGTCACACCCATGGGAACGATCACACTCGACGTCATCTTCGGCACACCCGAAAACTTCAAGAGGGAGTCGATCGACTTCGAGGTAGTCGACTGGAAATCGCAGTACCACGCGATACTCGGGCGCCCAACCTTTGCCAGATTCATGGCGGTACCTCACTACGCCTCATGCTCAAGATGCCTGGACCCAAGGGCGTCATCACGGTGCACGGCGACTTCGACCGCTCCAACAGCTGCGACCGCGAGTTCAGCAAGATCTCCGAGTTCTTCGGAATGGAAGAGCAATTCGAGGCGATGGCAGTCGACAACGACAAAACCATCTTCCCGCCACGCAAGAAGCAAGCCAAGGACGCTGCCTTCAACACGACTGACGACACAACAACTCATCAGGTCCACCCGACGGATGCAAACAAGACAGTCAAAGTGTCGTCGAGCCTGCCTATCGCATAAGAAAGCGCGCTCGTCGAGTTTTCTACGTGAGAACTGGGAGATCTTCGCCTGGCAACCTTCTGACATGCCAGGCATACCCAGGAACCTCGCCGAGCACTCTTTAACGCGTCCACAAGGATGCCAAACCGTCAAGCAGACCATGCGACGCTTCTCAGGACCAAACGAGAAATAAGCAAGGAGATCGATCGACTGCTCCACGCTAAATTCATCCGAGAGATCAAGGACTCGGACTGGGTAGCGAACCAGGTCTGGTGGAGAAGAAGAAGACGAGAAACTCCGCATGTGCTTCGACTTCACCGCCCTCAACAAATGCTGCCCCAAGGACCATTTCCCGCTCCCGCGGATAGACCAGATCATCGACTCGACTGCAGCTGCGCACGCCTATCCTTCCTGGACGCCTACTCAGGGTACCAGCAGATCAGGATGAACGTCGACGATGAAGAGAAGACTGCATTCATCACACCCACGGCATCTTCTGCTACCAGACGATGCCCTTCGGTTGAAGAACGCTGGAGCCACGTACCAGCGCACAATGCAAGCCTGCCTAAAGGGGCTAATCGGAGAGAATCGTCCAAGTTTACGTCGATGACATAGTCGTCACCACTCGAACGGAGGACACTCTCATCGCCGACCTCCGCAAGGTCTTCGCCGCCCTCAACGAGTATCAGATCAAACTGAACCCAGACAAGTGTGTCTTCGGCGTGCCAGCCAGAGAACTGCTCGGGTACCTCGTCTCTGCAAGAGGAATCGAAGACAACCCTGAGAAGGTGCAAAACATACTCGCAATGCCAGCACCGACCAAGCTTCATGAGGTGCAATGCCTAGCCGGCCGAGTCGCAGCTCTCAGCCGGTTCATAAGTAAGTTGGGAGAAAAGGCCCTGCCTTTCTACCAACTGATGAAAAAGACAGACAAGTTCGAGTGGACAGAAGAAGCGCAAGTCGCGTTAGACCAACTCAAGAAAACACTCACGACTTCCCAGTACTGGTGGCGCCACTGGAGAACGAGCCGCTATACCTCTATGTGTCAGCCACGAACAGGGTGGTCAGCACGGTACTCGTAGTCGAACGAGAAGAAGAAGGACACAGTTACCCTGTTCAGCGGCCCGTCTACTACCTCAGTGAGGTGCTCACCTTGTCCAAGCAGCGGTACCCGCACTACCAGAAGCTAGCATACGGAGTCTTCATGACATCAAGGAAGGTCGTCCACTACTTCTCCGAGCACTCCATCACGGTTAGTAAGCTCCTCCGGGCTCTCCGACATCCTCACCAACCAAGCCGCGACAGGACGAGTCGCCAAGTGGGTTGTTGAGCTAGGGCCCTGGGGGCTGAAGTACGCGCCCGAAGTCAATCAAGGCCCAGGTGCTTCCTGTGGCGCCCCGAACCGACTGTTATACAGTGATGCTGTGTGTCACCGGTTTAGTGATACAACCGGAGGTTACGGGTTTACCAATCCCGGCCAAAACCTTTGGCAGGCGTTTCTCGGAATGGATCATCGGCAACGCAACACCCGATTGATGCCTTAACACAGGCACAACCCTCAAAATATAATAGAGAGATCAAGACTTGTGGAACAACTGGCACATCACAGACTCTACGACACAAATCATATAGTTCAACTCTTATAATGGAGAAAGATAGCAAATGACAACCAGAGGTCACAGACCCCACATTACAACAAGCGGAAGCAAATTAAGTTGTTCTAAACAACAAGATCCGGATTATGGCCTAAGAGGCCTACAAATAAACATCACAGCGCCAGCTGATCTGGGATGTCCCAAGCTGCCGCCTGGGAACCCCAGACTACTCGTCGACGTCCACAAAGAACCCACCTTCGAGGTCGGTGAAGTCCTCCTCTGAAACAAAACAAACGACGTTGAGTTCGACGAACTCGCAAGATTATATCTAGAGCTTTAGCTCGATGAGGCTTTCAAAGTCATATGACTGTTTTGCATTAAGCTGATTTTATTTATGAAAACATAACTCAAAGGCATCGACTATTCAGAATATTTTCAAAGGGGTAAGGAGTAACTCTTCCTTTCATCACCTTACTCATCATAAACCATCATCAACCACTGTACCTGTTCATCAAAGGCACCTCCCCGAATCACCCTCGAGGAAGCTCACCTTACAATCTTGAGTTGGTACCTTTAGTACCCAGTTTTTAATCATTCCGTTAAAGTTATTCTATGATCTTATCGTCCTTTCCCAAGTTGTCCTTAACCGTGGACACGGCTTTTCGAAAAGATTTGCCCTGCAGGGGTGTACAATGTTTGCCACGCGTACCGTCCGGCCCATTACCTGCGCATTAGCTCTCTTCCTTGGAAAGCCGGCTGGGTGGGAGCGGTGTCGACTTCTCCCTTGTTAAGGACTTTCCAGGATCATCAGTGGCGGTAGGACTGCCAGGATCACAACACCCCTCCCCATGGCCACTCATTTTCCTAACACCACCATCCTCATACCAAAATCTCAGCCACCAACTCACGCACGCGCAAATGGAAGCTCAAACTAGAGGACCCTGGCTAGCCCCGCTCGAGTTATTTAGTCTATGAGGGCTCCTGCAATTGCATAGGCCTCACGCATGGTTGCACGTGATACGTCTCCAACGTATCTATAATTTCTGCTGTTCCATGCTTATATTATACCATTTGCTACATGTTTTATATACACTTCGTATCACTTTTATGCATTTTCTGGGACTAACCTATTAACAAGATGCCACAGTGCCAGTTCCCTGTTTTCTGCTGTTTTTGGTTTCAGAAAGTTACTTCTGGAAATATTCTCGGAATTGCACGAAACAAAAGGCCAGGTCCCTATTTTTCCAGCACGTACACGGAGTCCGAAGGAGAGACGAAGAGAGCCACGAGGTGGCCAAACCACCTGGCGCGGGCCCCCCCGCCCGCCTGTGGTTTGGGCCCCTCGGGGGTCCGCCGACATCGCCCCTTCGCCTATTTATTCCCCGAGACGCGAAAACCCTAAAACACCGAGCCTTTCATCCAGAACATATTCGCTGCCGCCGCCGTCGTCAACCCTAACTCGGGGGGTTCTGAAGCTCTTCCCGGCACCCTGCCGGAGAGGGGAATCATCACCGGAGGGCTCTACATCGCCATGCCCGCCTCCGGAGTGATGCGTGAGTAGTTCATCCTTGGACTATGGGTCCATAGCAGTAGCTAGATGGTTGTCTTCTCCACTTGTGCCATCATGTTTAGATCTTGTGAGCTGCCTATCATGATCAAGATCATCTTATTGTAATGCTACATGTTGTGTTTGCTGGGATCTGACTTATATTGATACCTATGTGGAGCTGAATATTATATTATCATGTCTATGTCATTTGTGATCTTGCATGCTCTCCGTTACTTGTTGAAGCCTTGGCCACGTGAATACTTGTAACTCCAAGAGGGGGTATTTATGCATGATAGTTGGGTTCAACCTCTATTTAACCTGGGATAGTGACAGCAAGTTCTAAGGTTGTAGATGTGTTGTTGCCACTAGGGGTAAAACAGCAATGCTTTATTCAAGGATGAATGTATTGTTTACATTACGCACATTACTTAATGCAATTGTCTGTTGCTTGCAACTTAATACTGGAAGGGGTACGGATGTTAACCGGAAAGTGGACTATTTAGGCATAGATGCATGCTGGATAGCGGTCTATGTACTTTGTCGTAATGCCCAAATGAATCTCATAGTAGACACCACAGCTCACACATGCATGTTATATGCACTTATCAATTGTCAATTGCCCAGCTGTAATTTGTTTACCCAGCATGTTAGTTATCTTATTGGAGAGACACCACTAGTGAACTGTGGACCCCGGTCCATTCTTTTACATCTGAAATACAATCTACTGCAATCATTGTTCTCTACTGTTTTATGCAAACAAACATCATTTTCCATTCGATACGTTTAACCCTTTGTTTTCAGCAAGCCGGTGAGATTGACAACCTCACTGTTAAGTTGGGGCAAAGTAATTTGATTGTGTTGTGCAGGTTCCACGTTGGCACCGGAATCCCTGGTGTTGCGCCGCACTACACTCCTCACCAACACCTTCGAAGCAAACCTCGTTTTCCTACTGGTCGATTAAACCTTGGTTTCATACTGAGGGAAAACTTACTGCTGCACTCATCATACCTTCCTCTTGGGGTTCCCAACTGACGTGTGACGTACAAGCATTGTTTCTGGCACTATTAACCTAGAGCCACCAACACGTTTTCTGGCGCCGTTGCCGGGGAAAACAGAATTGCTTCTGCAAGGGGAGTCTCTCACACCCAATCTCTTTACTTTGTTATTTGTCTTGCTTAGTTTATTTTTATTTAGTTTGTTTGCTTCTTTATATCAAAAACACAAAAAAATTAGTTACTTGTTTAATTCAGTTTGTTTTTTTTTCAAAATGAGTACTCCTGAGAACACTAAGTTGTGTGACTTCACTAGCACAAACAACAATGATTTCATATGCACTCCTATTGCTCCACCTGCTTCTACAGCAGAATTTTATGAAATTAAACCTGCTCTATTAAATCTTGTTATGAAAGAGCAATTTTCTGGTGTTAGTACTGATGATGCTGCTGCCCATCTTAATAACTTTGTTGAACTTTGTGAAATGCAAAAGTATAAGGATATGGATGGGGATATTATAAAACTGAAACTTTTTCCTTTCTCCTTGAGAGGAAGAGCTAAAGAATGGTTGCTTTCTTTGCCTAGAAATAGTATTAATTCTTGGACAAAATGCAAAGATGCTTTCATAGGGAAATATTATCCTCCTGCTAAGATTATATCCTTGAGAAGTAGCATTATGAATTTTAAACAACTTGATAATGAACATGTTGCTCAAGCTTGGGAAAGAATGAAATCTTTGGTGAAGAATTGTCCCACTCATGGACTGACTACTTGGATGATCATCCAAACCTTTTATGCAGGATTAAATTTTTCCTCAAGGAACTTATTGGATTCAGCCTCTGGAGGAACCTTTATGTCCATCACTTTAGGTGCAGCAACAAAGCTACTTGATGATATGATGATCAACTATTCCGAATGGCACACCGAAAGAGCTCCTCAAGGTAAGAAGGTAAATTCTGTTGAAGAAACCTCCTCTTTGAGTGATAAGATTGATGCTATTATGTCTATGCTTGTGAATGGTAGATCTCATGTTGATCCTAATAATATTCCTTTAGCTTCATTGGTTGCTCAAGAAGAGCATGTTGATGTAAACTTCATTAAAAACAACAACTTCAACAACAATGCTTATAGGAATAATTTTGGTAGCAACAATTATAAGCCTTATCCTTCAAATGGTTATGGCAATTCTTATGGTAATTCCTACAGCAACAATAGAAGTGTGTCCTCTGATCTTGAAGCTATGCTTAAAGAATTTATTAGCACACAAAAAGCTTTCAATAAAACTGTTGAGGAAAAGTTTGAAAAAATTGATGATCTTGTCTCTAAAGTTGATAGTCTTGCTCATGATGTTGAAATTCTAAAACTGAAAGTTATGCCTAATGAAGTTAAAGATATTAAGTCATTTGCTACAGCAAATGCCATCCAAGTTCGAATTGATAATAATATTAGGATGTTGGCTGAATTGCATGCTAGGTGGGAAAAAGAGGAAGAACTTGAAAAAGAGAATAGTATAGTTAGAGTTTGTACTATCACCACCACTAGTAATGCTAATGTTTCACATGCTAGTAAACCTCCTACTATTGATGGTAATGTTATTGGTGTTGATAATGTCTCTACTACTTCTGCAAAGCGTTTGAAATTGCCTAAAACTGCTGAAACTTTTTCTGATAAAAGTGCTGAAATTTTTCAAACTATTGGAGACAATGGTTCCACCACCATTGACAATAATGATTTTGATTTTGATGATTGTAACATCTCTGAAGTTATTATGTTCTTGCAAAAATTAGCTAGAAGTCCCAATGCTAGCACTATTAATTTGGCTTTTACAAAGCATATTACAAATGCTCTTTTGCAAGCTAGGGAGGAGAAGTTGAAACTTAAAGCTTCTATTCCTAGGAAATTAGAAGATGGTTGGGAACCCATCATTAAGGTAAAGGTGAATGATTTTTATTGCAATGCCTTGTGTGATCTTGGTGCAAGTGTTTCAGTTTTGCCCAAGAAGCTTTATGATATTCTTGATTTGCCACCTTTGGAACATTGTTATTTGGATGTTTTTCTCGCTGATAATGCTATGAAGAAACCTTTGGGGCGAGTTAATGATGTTTTTATTACGGTAAAAGATAACCTTGTCCCCGTTGATTTTATTGTTATGGATATTGAATGCAATGCATCTTGTCCTATTGTTTTGGGAAGACCTTTTCTTCGAACTGTTGGTGCCATCATTGATATGAAAGAAGGTAATATAAGGTACCAATTTCCTCTCAAGAAAGGTATGGAACACTTCCCTAGGAAGAGAATGAAGTTACCTTTTGACTCTATTGTTAGAGCAAGTTATGATGTTGATGCTTCTTCTCTTGACAACACTTGATTTTCACTTTCTGCGCCTAGCTGAAAGGCGTTAAAGAAAAGCGCTTATGGGAGACAACCCATCGTTTTTATTTGCTGTTATTTTTGTTTTCTTTGAGTCAAGGAGTTTTGTTACTTCTGTAGCAACTCCTTTGTATCTTTATTTTATCGCAATGTTGTGCCAAGTAAAGTTCTATATTGAAAGTTGATGCAAGATTTGGATTTCTGCGCAGTGACAGATTTTTAGCTGTCACGGATTTGAGCTTATCTCCCTGTAGAAAATTCAAAAAATTCTGAGAAAAATCACGCATATTCCTGAGATATGTACGCAACTTTCATTATTTTAGGCCAGATCCATCTGAGCAACTTAAGTGCCTCGAAAAAATTCGTCATTCCAGACTGTTCTGTTTTTGACAGATTCTGCCTTTTGTTTTGCATTCGCTCTTTTACTGTGTTTGTGTGGATTTCTTTGCTCCACAAAGCATTGGTGGCTGTAGCTAATGTCCAGAAGCTTTGGGATTGATTGTATCATTACAGAATATGAGAATTTTTGATTATGCACTAACCCTCTAATGAGAACTGTCTTGAGTTTGGTGTGAAGGAAGTTTTCAAGGATCAAGCGAGAAGGGTGATATTATGTGATCAAGAAGAGTGAAAAGCCTAAGCTTGGGGATGCCCCCGTGGTTCATCCCAACCATATTCAGAGAGACTCAAGCGTCTAAGCTTGGGGATGCCCAAGGCATCCCCTTCTTCATCAACAAACTTATCAGGTCATCTCTAGTGAAACTATATTTTAATTCTTTCACATCTTATGCGCTTTACTTGGAGCGTCTGTGTGTTTTTATTTTTGTTTTTGTTTGAATAAATTCGGATCCTAGCAATCCTTGTGTGGGAGAGAGACACGCTCCGCTTTTTCATGTGAATACTCATGTTCTTCACTTATATTTGTTGAGTATTCTTAACTAGCTACTGCAGTGCTTTTAGCTCCTGTTTTTCATGCATCTCTTCGAGCTGTTAGCACTTGTTTATAAATACTCTCTTGCTGCATTATATTATCATTTGGAGAGTTTATGTTTAAATAAATTATTGGTGTTTGTTTGGAAGAAAGAAAATGCTACATGTAGTAGTTGGTATTGGAAAAGACATATGCATTCTTGTAGATCATTGTCTTGTTTTGATTTGATGCTTTGCAATTGTTTTGAGCTCTCAAGTAGATCATGTTTAAGCTCTTGCATCATGTAGTTAAAGCCTAGTAGTGGAGAACTACCGTAGAGCTTGTTGAGACTTGGGATGCATATTTGTTCTCTCTAAGGTCTAGATATTTTCTGGTAAAATGTTTGAGCAACAAGGAAGACAGTGTAGAGTCTTATAATACTTGCAATATGTTTTTATGTGATTCTTGCTGTACCGGTTTATACTTGTGTTTGCTTCAAACAACCTTGCTAGCCTAAACTCTGTACTGAGAGGGAATGCTTCTCGTGCATCCAAAACTTGAGCCAAAACCCATGCCATTTGTGTCCACCATACCTACCTACTATGTGGTATTTCCTGCCATTCCAAGTAAATATTTCATGTGCTACCTTTAAACTATTCAAAACTTTATTACTCCTTATTTGTGTCAATGTTTTATAGCTCATGAGGAAGTATGTGGTGTTTTATCTTTCAATCTTGTCATTTACTTCTGACAGACTTTCACCAATGGACTAGTGGCATATACATCCGCTTATCCAATAATTTGCAAAAAGAGCTGGCAACGGGGTGCCCAGCCCCAATTAATTACAACTTTCATTAATAATTCTCTTCACATGTTTTGCCCTGATTTATCAGTAAGCAACTTAATTTTGCAATAGACACTCCTCCATGGTATGTGAATGTTGGAAGGCACCCGAGGATTCGGTTAGCCATGGCTTGTGTAAGCAAAAGGTTGGGAGGAGTGTCATCTATAAAGAAACTAAAATACATGTGTAAACAAAAGAGAAGAGGGATGATCTACCTTGCTGGTAGAGATAACGTCCTTCATGGGAGCCGCTCTTTGAAAGTCTGGTTGACAAGGGGGTTAGAGTGCCCACTACCATTCGTTGACAACAACAAACACCTCTCAAATACTTATTTTGTGCTCTCTATATGCTTTCGAAAACTTAAAAAGCTCTAGCACATGATTTAATCCCTGCTTCCCTCTGCGAAGGGCCTATCTTTTACTTTATGTTGAGTCAGTTTACCTACTCCTTTCTATCTTAGAAGCAAACACTTGTGTCAACTTTGTGTGCATTGATTCTTACATATTTACTTATTGCACTTGTTATATTGCTTTATGTTGACAACTATCCATGAGATATACATGTTACAAGTTGAAAGCAAATGCTGAAACTTAATCATCCTTTGTGTTGCTTCAATGCCTTTTACTTTGAATCTATTGCTTTATGAGTTACCTCTTATGCAAAACTTTTTGATGCTTGTCTTGAAA
This sequence comes from Poa pratensis, assembly GCA_947311845.1. NCBI lineage: Eukaryota > Viridiplantae > Streptophyta > Magnoliopsida > Poales > Poaceae > Poa > Poa pratensis. The sequence continues at coordinate 110,721,458 of CAMZMU010000074.1, read as the reverse complement.
GTACTATTCATGAAAAGTTTTTGCTTATATGATTCATTGTTTACTCTTTATCTATTTGTTAGCAAACTATAGATCATTGCTTTGAGTCACTTCATTCATGACATGAGCCTTGCAATATATTGATCAAGATTGTGTGAAAGCATGTCTCCTCAGAAATTATTTGTTGTTATCGTTTTACCTACTCGAGGACGAGTAGAACTAAGCTTGGGGATGCTTGATACGTCTCCAACGTATCCATAATTTCTGCTGTTCCATGCTTATATTATACCATTTGCTACATGTTTTATATACACTTCGTATCACTTTTATGCATTTTCTGGGACTAACCTATTAACAAGATGCCACAGTGCCAGTTCCCTGTTTTCTGCTGTTTTTGGTTTCAGAAAGTTACTTCTGGAAATATTCTCGGAATTGCACGAAACAAAAGGCCAGGTCCCTATTTTTCCAGCACGTACACGGAGTCCGAAGGAGAGACGAAGAGAGCCACGAGGTGGCCAAACCACCTGGCGCGGGCCCCCCGCCGCCTGGTGGTTTGGGCCCCTCGGGGGTCCGCCGACATCGCCCCTTCGCCTATTTATTCCCCGAGACGCGAAAACCCTAAAACACCGAGCCTTTCATCCAGAACATATTCGCTGCCGCCGCCGTCGTCAACCCTAACTCGGGGGGTTCTGAAGCTCTTCCCGGCACCCTGCCGGAGAGGGGAATCATCACCGGAGGGCTCTACATCGCCATGCCCGCCTCCGGAGTGATGCGTGAGTAGTTCATCCTTGGACTATGGGTCCATAGCAGTAGCTAGATGGTTGTCTTCTCCACTTGTGCCATCATGTTTAGATCTTGTGAGCTGCCTATCATGATCAAGATCATCTTATTGTAATGCTACATGTTGTGTTTGCTGGGATCTGACTTATATTGATACCTATGTGGAGCTGAATATTATATTATCATGTCTATGTCATTTGTGATCTTGCATGCTCTCCGTTACTTGTTGAAGCCTTGGCCACGTGAATACTTGTAACTCCAAGAGGGGGTATTTATGCATGATAGTTGGGTTCAACCTCTATTTAACCTGGGATAGTGACAGCAAGTTCTAAGGTTGTAGATGTGTTGTTGCCACTAGGGGTAAAACAGCAATGCTTTATTCAAGGATGAATGTATTGTTTACATTACGCACATTACTTAATGCAATTGTCTGTTGCTTGCAACTTAATACTGGAAGGGGTACGGATGTTAACCGGAAAGTGGACTATTTAGGCATAGATGCATGCTGGATAGCGGTCTATGTACTTTGTCGTAATGCCCAAATGAATCTCATAGTAGACACCACAGCTCACACATGCATGTTATATGCACTTATCAATTGTCAATTGCCCAGCTGTAATTTGTTTACCCAGCATGTTAGTTATCTTATTGGAGAGACACCACTAGTGAACTGTGGACCCCGGTCCATTCTTTTACATCTGAAATACAATCTACTGCAATCATTGTTCTCTACTGTTTTATGCAAACAAACATCATTTTCCATTCGATACGTTTAACCCTTTGTTTTCAGCAAGCCGGTGAGATTGACAACCTCACTGTTAAGTTGGGGCAAAGTAGTTTGATTGTGTTGTGCAGGTTCCACGTTGGCACCGGAATCCCTGGTGTTGCGCCGCACTACACTCCTCCACCAACACCTTCGAAGCAAACCTCGTTTTCCTACTGGTCCGATTAAACCTTGGTTTCATACTGAGGGAAAACTTACTGCTGCACTCATCATACCTTCCTCTTGGGGTTCCCAACTGACGTGTGACGTACAAGCAATTGTTTCTGGCACTATTAACCTAGAGCCACCAGCACGCTCAGTCTTGGTTCGGGAGGTAAAGAACTCGCACCTAGGCGGCGAGAACGAGACAAAGCACCACAACCACAGTGGCCTCTCATCCCCACCTTTTTAGCATCTTATCACCTGTCACCACATTTCTCCACCATCATCTCAACATTTCACACCTGTTTCGAACAACACGTATATTCATCGTACAGCTATGCATATAACTAGGCATGGCTAAGCATCACATAGCATTGATAAGTATCTCGGCCAACAACACAAACCTATGGATAATAGGAGGGGAAACAGATAATGGCATAGGGAAATTAATGCAACTATAGGATACTCTAATCCGACAAAAGTGACATTTGGAACCGCATGCAATAATATAGTGGAGAAAATATTTGCGGAAAACATAGGATAAGATATGCTCAGAGGGGGGATTACGCTTGCCTTGATCAAGGTGCTGGTAGTACGGATCGTTGGGGTATTGCGGTGTGACCCCGGTTGCTTGATCTATCGAAACATAACAACGGAGAAGCAATCAATCACCACACATGTTTCAACAGATGCAATGCGCATACACATGATGACATGACATGTTAAATCCCTGGAGAGGGGAATGATTCATCTATTCAATTTAAACGGAGCTCGGACGCGTGAGGGGGCACATCTCGAATCTTCCGTGGATTTAGGTAAAGCGGCAAATTATTTGTTGAACAATGTCGGTGTAACCCTAGGATTAAATTGTAGATGAAATGTCATGATCATGATATTTATTTTAAATGGTAAAACACATCTTTCCGGACATTTTGATATAGCACACGTATTTTTCGGAAACACCGGTAACAAGTTATTACAATTTAAACTCTCCCTTTTTAAACATGCTCTGATTATCAGATGTTTCCAACACAGAGGATTATTTAAACCAAAAAGAAAGAAAGGAAGAATAAATTAGACAGCAGGAGAAGAAATTGGTACAGGACACTTCGGAATAAACTCGGAATTCCGATGAACTCGGAATAATCCGGATTAATTCCGAGTTAAATCCGAAATATGCAAAAATGGTACTGGTTTGGGTCGGAATCAGGTTGTTAGATACCCGGAAAATTCCGACCGTCCGGAATTCCGGGTTGATTCCGGATTTATTCCGAGCGGAGAGGAAGCGTGCGCGACGGCGAGTTCTACGGCGCACTGGCTTCGACGGCTACGCGAGGCGGGAGCGAGGGGGAGCGCTAGGAGGAGAGGGAAGAGGCCAGGCGAGGCCAGGACACGGCGCGCTGGGAAGGTCGAGGACGGCGGAGGAGCGACGGCGGCGGCGGAAAAGTGCGCGGCGGAGCTGAGGTGGCCGCGGGGAAGTCGCACACGGCGGCGTCGATTCGCGGCGTCTCCGGTCGATTCCTCCGGTGGAAGGTGTAGCATGGCGAGGCGAAGAGTTTGCCCCACACGGCGGTGCTCGGCGTGGGCTAAATCGGCGGGGAGCGGCGGTCAAACGCGGCGGCTCGGTTCCGCCATGGAGAGCAAGAGGGAGAGGAAGAAACGGGGAGGAAGGGTCGGGGACGGAGCAACGGGCTCGTGGGGTGCTCTCCTGGCAGGTTGAGGCAGAGAGGAGGGGCCCGGCGAGCACGGCGAGCTCGAGCTGGTGCGGCTCGGCCGGCCAGCTCGGTCGCTACAGGGGAGGAAGAAGATCATTTCGCGAAAAACCCCCTGGCAATTTTAAGTTCACCACAGATTGGTCCTTGGGTTGTTTCTTTTAAAAACTTTTTAACTCCAGTAGCATTTAGGTAAATTAAATAAGGCACTTAGATAATTTATAAAAATATGAAATAATTTGTATCACCTTTTCATACCATGGGGAAGCTCCACAAAAATTGGGGCCTCCAACTAAAATAGTTTGGTACCACTTTGTTCATAGGTTTCAATTCGGGCAAATTTCTAAATTCCAAAATGTTGTTTATTTGGAACAGATTATAGCAATTGCAAAACATTGTTTTCAACCCTTGGAACTTCCTTGACAAAATATAGGAGTTTAGTTGTGTTGGTTTTGTCACTAACAACTCATTTGAGTTAGGTGGTTTGAAATCAGATATTGCTTTTATTCCCCTCTTGTTTTAATTTGTTGTCCAAAACTTGGTTTCAACATGAGCAATTGAACAAGTTATGCCATGATGCATGGATGAAATGCAAAAGCGAAAATTTTACTCGGGTTTTTGAGGTTCACAACTTTGGGCTGTTACACTTCCAGAGTTCACCACCGAGTGGATAGAGGCCCAGCTACCAGACGTACCTGACCTGTCCAACGCATGGACAATGTACTTCGACGGCTCCAAGAAGTTCAGATCAGCAGGGGCGGGAGTCGTCCTCATCTCACCTAAAGGCGACAAGCTGAGGTACGTGCTGCAGATGAAGTTCCCAACGCCCTCCAACAACGAGGCAGAGTACGAGGCCCTGATCCACGGCATGCGGATGGCCAAGAACTGCGGCGCCACTCACCTCATGATCTACGGAGACTCCTACCTCGTCGTGCAACAAACCATGAAGCAATGTGACGCCATCGCCGACAACATGATCGCCTACAGGGACCTGTACAACCAGCTGGAAGGTACCTTCGACGGCTGCGAGCGGCGGCACATCGGCCGCGAGAGCAACGAGGAAGCCGACACCCTCGCCAACCTGGGCTCAAACAAAGCGCCGGTGCCACCCGGAGTCTTCCTCGAGTGCATCACGCAACGCTCCGTCAAGTTCCGGCCCGCGCCAGGATCCTCTACATCGACAACGAGCATCACCGACCCGCCCAGCACGGAAAAGGAGCCTATGGAGGTGATGCGGATCGAGCCCACATGGACGAGCCCATACCTGGCTTACATACTGCAGCAGAGGGTGCCAACAAACCCAGTCGAAGCCAAGCGCGTCATCCGCCGCTCCAAAGGCTTCACCGTCATCAACGGAGCTCTACAAGCGAAGCATCTCAGGAGTCCTCCAAAGGTGCATCGACCCAGTCGACGGTCAAGCCATCTTACTCGAGATCCACGCTGGCATCTGCGGGCACCACGCCAGCAGTCGAGCCTTAGTGGCCAAAGCCTTACGAGCTGGGTTCTACTGGCCCACCGCAATGCAAGACGCAGAAGAACTCGTGGGAAATGTCTCGGCTGCCAGGAGTTCGCCAACAAGCCGCACGCACCAGCATCAGCACTAAAGACCATCCCACTCGCCTGGCCCTTCGCTCAATGGGGGCTCGACATGGTGGGTCCACTCAAGAAGTCCTCTCCGGGAGGACACACTCATCTCTTGGTGGCAGTTGACAAGTTCACGAAGTGGATCGAAACTGTACCTATTACAAGTTCGACTGCCTCCTCGGCAGTTAACTTCATCAGGTCGATCATCTTCAGGTTTGGAGTGCCGCACAGGATCATCACCGACAACGGCACGAACTTCACAGCCGACGAGTTCAAGGACTTCTGCTCCGAGCAAGGCATCAAGCTCAACTACGCATCTGTCTCGCACCCGCAGTCCAACGGACAGGTCGAAAAGGCCAATGGCTTAGTCTGTAAAGGCATCAAGAAGCGCCTGCGAGTAGCATTAAGGCGCGCTGCAGGCGCCTGGGTTGAAGAGCTGCCATCTGTGCTGTGGAGTCTGCGCACTACGCCAAACAGATCCACTCAGTACACGCCATTCTTCATGGTCTACGGCGCAGAAGCAATCATGCCGTGCGACATCAAGTTCGACGCGCCCCGAGTGGTGGCTTATGACGAGTCCGACGCAGAAGAAGCACTCGAGGACGACATGGATACCCTGGACGAAGCACGCGACATCGCCCTTACCCGCACAGCCGTGTATCAGCAAGACTTACGCAACTACCACGGGCGGCGACTGCGGCCCAGAGCGTTCGTCCCTGGCGACCTTGTCCTCCGCCTCAAACAGAAGAAGGTGCACAAACTAGCCTCCCCGTGGGAGGGTCCATACATCGTGACACAGGCAATCGGCGGCGGAGCTTACCGCCTGAAGGACTCGAAGACGGGGACAGTCTGCAACAACCCGTGGAACGTTGCGCAACTGCGCCGCTTCTACGCCTAATTGACTCCCCCTTGTAACAAAGTGTACTATGTCAAGAGGCGGCAGGTTCCAGATGCACTCTTTCCCTTACCAGGGTACCTGAGGGGACTGGAAGGGTTTTAATGAGGCGGCCTGCTCGCAAAAATCAATGAAGTGATTTGTGGAACAAGCTCTCCCCTTTACTTTTTTAGTCAAAAAGAAACATAAACCTAGGCCGTCACCCGACGCACTCGGGGGCTGCGCCATACAGGTCTAAGTCGAAATCCTAGGCCGCCACCCGAAGCACTCGGGGGCTGCGCCGCACAGGTCTAAGTCAAACCTAGGCCGCACCCGAAGCACTCGGGTGCTGCGCCATACAGGTCCAACTCGAAAAAATCCTTGGCCGCCACCCGAAGCACTCGGGGGCTGCGCCGCACAGGTCTAAATCAAACCTAGGCCGAACCCGAAGCACTCGGGTGCTGCGCCATACAGGTCCAACTCGAAAAATCCTTGGCCGCCACCCGAAGCACTCGGGGCTGCGCCGCACAGGTCTAAATCAAACCTAGGCCGCACCCGACGCACTCGGGTGCTGCGCCATACAGGTCCAACTCGAAAAATCCTTGGCCGCCACCCGAAGCACTCGGGGCTGCGCCGCACAGGTCTAAATCAAACCTAGGCCGCACCCGACGCACTCGGGGGCTGCGCCATACAGGTCGAACTCGAAAACCTAGGTCGCCACCCGACGCACTCGGGGGCTGCGCCATACAGGTCTAACTCGAAAAATCCTTGGCCGTCACCCGAAGCACTCGGGGGCTGCGCCGCACAGGTCTAAGTCAAACCTAGGCCGCACCCGAAGCACTCGGGTGCTGCGCCATACAGGTCCAACTCGAAAAATCCTTGGCCGCCACCCGAAGCACTCGGGGCTGCGCCGCACAGGTCTAAGTCAAACCTAGGCCACACCCGACGCACTCGGGGGCTGCGCCGTACAGGTCCAAGTCAAAAGCCTAGGTCGCCACCCGAAGCACTCGGGGACTGCGCCGCACAGGTCTAAGTCAAACCTAGGCCGCACCCGACGCACTCGGGGACTGCGCCGCACAGGTCCAAGTCAAAATCCTAGGCCGCACCCGACACACTCGGGGGCTGCGCCGCACAGGTCCAAGTCAAAATCCTAGGCCGCACCCGACGCACTCGGGGCTGCGCCGCACAGGTCTGACTCGACACACCTCGGCCGCACTCGAAGCACTCGGAGGCTGCGCCGCACATGTCTAATTCAAAATCCTAGGTCGCACTCGATCCGCTCGGGGGCTGCGCCATACAGGTTTACAGAAGTCTACAAGATACAATTTACTCACTCGGGGGCCACCCCCACCTCGGCATACATACACTCATATTTCCACTTGGAAAAATTACTTTTACAAGCTAACGCTATACAACAGCAGTCTACTACTCTTATTCTACAGGCTCGCCCTTTGGCGCATCGAGTGGCCCTACAAGGTGCTCACTAAAGCTCTGGACCTGCTGAATCATCTGACGCGCAGCCGCAAGAGTATCGGCGTAGTAGTCACCCTCTCCAGGCAAGTCGTCAACCACCTTGTACAGTGGAAGATTAGGCCGGTGCATTCAAACGTACGCCAGCGCCACGTTCGCCCCGGCAACAAGTTGAGTGTGCACGACTTCCTTCAACGCACTGCCTTCACGGAACCTCTCCAGCAGCGCAGCCAGTCCATTAGGCTGCTCGTTGTGCGGAAAGTACACCCTGTTGATCTGCCAGAGGGTTTTTCTACAACCTTCCAAGAGCACAGCAGCCCACCAGGTGCGATCCAACATTCGAGCCAGTACACTGCCTCTGGATTTATTTGACCAAAACTGACGCGCTTCAGGTGAGTCACCGACGGCTTCTTTCTCCACCCGCTCGTCTACTCGACTTTGCTCGGCCTTCCAGTCAGAGTTCACATCTGCATCAAGACCCAGAGCTAAGAATAGTAAAAGGATAAAGAAGTCGAAGTACAGTGCTAGAAAACCAACCTTGCAGCTGCCGACTGATCAAGTCCATCTCGCCTAGCAGAAACTCCTCTCGCTGAGAGAATGGCGCAACGGGCCGCGACCTCAAGCGCTCCAACTCCAACTCCGCGCTCTTCAACTTCGACTCGAGCTCAACAACCTTGTTCCTCATGAAGGTGATCACTCGTTGATCATTCACGCTTCGCGCAGGAGCTGGAGGAGCTCGACGACGACGAGTGGGTGCAGCCGAAGAGGTGTCCTCCTCGTCGCCCGCACCAGTCGTTCCAGCGACCCTAGGAGCTTCGCCCATCTCAGACTGCCAAGTTCGACATCGTCAAGCAAGAAAAAGAACACATTCATTCAAGCTTAGATATGAAAGAAGACTCGAAGGCACAAATTCACATTTCAACATTAGCATGTTCGCGGCCAGAAGACCCGCAAACTATATAGTTCATTACAGACCAAGAACCAAAGCAGAAGAATCCTAAAAGAACGGAGTCTACATCACAGACTCCGACTGGGAACGGCTCTTCCTAGCAGCCAACTCTGCAGCCTTGGCAATCCACTTCTCGAAGGTGGCGACCAACTTTGCAGCCAGCTGACTCGCCTGCGCCTTCACACCGCTAAGGGACGCGGTCCTGCCATCAGGCTTCCGAGGGAAGTCGCTGCTAACCTTCTCAAATCACCTACGACTTGGTGACCAAGAAGTAGCTGGAAAGTGAGCTCTGAGCCGCGTACCGTCTGCGCACGCGTGTAGTCCGCCAAGGTGGTCGCATTGCCTTCGAACGGAGCCGCAAGCGCGTCAACAGCAACCGGCGGTGGCTTGCTGGGGAAGTTGCTCTGGTGCACAGTCGCCAAGGCGCCTGTCGACTTCTGCAGCGCCGCCGAAGCATACGCGCAGACGCGGTCCATGAAGCCAACAGCCTCCGCCAAGCCGACATTCTCGCTGGAAGTCCCTTCTGGAGGAGCACCTCCGCAAGTCTCTGATCAAAAGAAATCCAGACCCGTAAGACGTCAGAAGTCGACCAAAGGCAAAGTAGGCACTGAGCCGAAATACTTACTTCCAACAACATCTGCGAGTGCGAGCAAGCGGTCGACCTGGGTCTTCTCCAGATCATCCCGAGCTTGTTCACGCTCTTGGGCTTCACCCAGCGACTTCTCCAGCTCCGCGACCCGCTTCTTCATGCTCTCCTTCTCGCCTACGGATCAACGGAGCAAAGTTAGCAATAAAAGGCAGCCGAAGCGCCCCTCGAACACAAGGGTTCACACTCACTATTCGCCTGCTCCAGAGCAGTGCGGAGTTGATCCCTCTCCTGCTCCATGCGAACGAAGGCTGCGGCTCCCTCCATCTGCTGGCGATAAAATGGCTGCGGGAAACATAAGACATCAATCTGCGCCCGACTATTCTAGTCACGCACATCTTCGGGGGCTACTCCCATCGGGAGCGCTGTTCGCGCACCCGATACAGATTTTGCAGAATGAGTCAAAGGACACTTACATGCTCAAGCAGCCCAGCGTCAGCCGGAGTCGCATCAGCAGTTTTCTCTGGCACGGAGGAGGTCGAAGCCTTCAAGGCCAAAGCGTCACCGCCTGAGCCTCTTCTCCGGTCGTCTTCACGGTCTGCTCGATCATGGGAGCAGAAGTGTGCTCCATCTCACGAGAAGGAGAACCAGCAGTGCCAGTACGGTCGCTGTGACAAGATAACTCAATTCAAGGACTCACAAATCAAAAAAAAAAGCAAGCTCGACACAAGCGAGGCAATGGTTACGCGACTAACCTGGCGCCATCACATCATGTTCACTGCCCAGGGAGACGAAAGCCATCCTCGCAAACTCAGTCGGCGGTGCAGAGCCGAGGGGAGGCACGATCAAAGGTTCAGCCAGGTCACTCGTGTGCCTAGCGCCCGAGGATGACTCGCTTGCCTCCTCCTCGTTCTCCACACCCGCCTCCTTCACGGGTGACGAAGCCGAAGCAGAGTCGCAACTCTTCGCTTCTGACGCTTCTGGAGTGGCTCCTCATCTTCATCGTCCTCCTCCAACTCTTCACTCGGAGAGGTGGCAGAGGGAACTTCATCGTCATCAACCTCGTCCTCCTCAGGGAACTCAGCCTCTGCGTGAGGTCCATTCTCCATCAACGGAGGAAGACTGACATAGCTCGAACGACCCTGTCAGCAAATGAAGCATTCGAGTCAGGCAAAAGATTCGACAGAAGAAGATACAAGACAAAAACAAAGCACACGAAGCTCACCTCAGGCACAGGGTTATTAGGCCCATACGGCTCGACTGGGCACTTGACATTGCACGGGTCAGCGGCTCGGAGACTAGTGATGCTCCTCACATTCGACTCGACTGCGTCATCATCGAGCTCATCGCCAACATCCTCACGCGCCCACATTGGGTGGACGCGAGTGCGGAGCGGCTGCACCCGAAGCCTGAAGAAGGTGGCGATAAGGTGAACTCCACCTGTCTCGCGCCAAGACTTTTCAGAAGGCCACGAAGAAGCGTCAGCAAGGGCTGAGTCGCCTCCCTGTCCTCCTTCGACAGCGGGTGCGCCCACGCGTTCGTCTTCCGCAACTCGCGATCAGCCGCGAAGTCGGGAAGCCCTTCCTGGTCGCACCTAATGTAGAACCACTTCTTCCGCCAGCCCTGGACGGAGTCGGACTTCTTCATCTGAAAGTAGGTGGTGTCGCCACGCACCTGGATGCCGAAGCCGCCGACCAGATACACCTGCTTGCTTTCCCCACGTTCCTCCTCACGAGGAATAGCGACTTCCACAGCAGCCAGTTGGGTGCAATTCCCAGGAAGCACTCGCAGAGCACGATATAGCTCGCGATGCTCAAGACGCTATTGGGAGTCAGATCGTGGATCTGAATCCCATAGCATACAAGAGACCACGGACGAAATCGTGGAGGGGGAACCCGAAACCCCGCGGAAGGAAATCCACGAAGCAAACGCGTTCCCCCTCGCGAGGAGCAGGGAATACCTCTTTCCCGGGAGCGCGCACCGTCGCCTGATCTGCCGGCGGCAGCAGCCCCTGCGCGCGGAGGGCCTCGAGGTCGGCCTTCTTCACCGACGATTTCACCCAGTCGCCGTCGGGCTTCTTCATCACGCTCGCCTCGGCGGCGGCGACGGCGCCAGCAGCAGGCTTCCCCCTCTTCATCGCGGCCTTGCTCATGGAGGGCGGAGAAAAGAAACTGGCAGAAAAGAGCAACAATGGCGGAGAGAGAGCAGCGGAGACGATGGCAGAATGGGGATGGAATGAACTGTTCGCCGCCGCGGTGAAAAATATATACCGCGTGGCCAGTTAATCCAGGCCGTCTTCCGCAAAACCGCACTCCACAACAACATCTGGCCGTCCACGTGTCGCGCGGAGATAGCAACCGTCGCCGGCCACGCCGCCCACTACGCACGGGAATCAAGGCGCCATCATCACACCGCGAAATTTTCACGCCCAACGGTCAGTATAAAGCGGCAACCGCTGTCTCCAGTCAATACTGACAGTGGGACCGCACTGTCACGTCCCATCGGACACAGAGTAAGCAAAAAAAAAAACGTCAGCGCTGACGTCAACCGCGCAGGCGTAGCAAGTAATCCAATGGGCTGATCGAGAACTCGAACAGTTCATTCGAGTGCAAAAATATTCAGTAAGCTCTAAGAGCCGAATAAACTCGAACAATTCATTCGAGTGCAAAGAGATTCAGTAAGCTCCAATAGCTGAACAAACTTGTGCATTAAGCCAGACCGGCCGAATACACAGTAAGTCCCACAAAGCTAGGCGCGACTCCAACAAGTCGAGTCCCTTCTTTACTCCCATCGGGAGCGGGCTTTTTGACTGAAGAAAAATTGAGTTAAACCTCAATTGCAAGCAATTCAGCTTAATCTCGGGGGCTACTCCCATCGGGAGCGCTGTTCGCGCTCCCGAGTGACTCAGAACAATAGCAGTCGAAAAAATCACCGACTAAGGCTGTACTCACAGTATTTTACCCAGCAGTCGACGGTTCGACTAAGGAATCCTCCATAAGCCCTGAACGGCCGGAGTCGACTAACTTTACTTGTTCCTTTCAGGAACCCGACGGCGTGCCCAGGAGGAAGGAGTCCTTTACCCGACTCTACGATTCGACTAAGCACTCGGGGGCTCCTGTCGTGGGGTCACTCTTCGACCCCCACGGTGGGGATACCTGGGTCACGCCAAGCCTATTAGCCTTATGACGAGGCCCAAGGAAGGCCCAAGGAGGACGACGTGCGGCCCAAGATAGTCGACGTTAGGTCATGCGACTCCAGCCATGCTTGTAAGCGATCGGCACCGTTCACCTGAGACCTAGCCTACCATATAAAGGCTAGGAGGGTCCTTCGTCTAGGGTACGCTCATAGCCGCCACCACAAACCCTAGCGAGATTGCCATCTCGCCGTTGTAGCCACAACTCGCCATTCAATACCAGACAAGCAGGAAGTAGGGTGTTATCCTCCGGGAGCCTGAACCTGGGTAAACGCCTTGCTTGTCAGCCGTCGTGATCACCAGCGCTCATCTCTCCCCCTCAATCAACCCGGGGTACGCAACCCAGGGATTTGCCGAGTCCACACCTCGTCACCTAGTTCTTAAACCCCTTTTCTTTGAAAACCTTTACTTTCTTGTTTGAAACCTGAAAACCTGAAGATTTGATTTAGCTTCTGCCAACCCTTAGCAACATCATAAACTTGTTGATCCCTGTGGAGACGATAACATAAACCCCCCTATATTTTGCACATGATCAGCGCCGCCCACCGCGCCGCCCCTGCCCACGCGCGCCGCCGCTCACGCCGCTGCCGTTGCCGCCTGCACCTTCGCCGCCCTTTGCCACCGCAAGCACGCTGACCCTGCGCCGCCCGCCGACACAGCGCCCCGCGCCGCCCCCGCCGCCGCAATCGCGCCGCCCCTGCTTTTCTCACTCCACCGCCGCCGCTCCCATCCCCCTCAGGCCCGGAGCTCCACGCCCACCCCCACGTCGTCGCCGTGCCGCCGCTTCCGAGCCTCCTCCACCACGAGCTGCTGCCTCGACCATCGCCGCCGCCGCCCCGAGCCGTTGCCGCACGATCTGCATCCGACGGCAAGGTGAGCATTTTCCTCCATTTTTTAATTTGTTGTTAGAGTTTGTTTATTGAGATTAGTGTTACTTATTGTAGATTTGTTTAGATTAGTGTAACATGAATTGTTTGTTTGTTATTTTAGATTTGTTTAATTTAGTGTTAGTTATCTTAGATAAAAAGCAAAATAATAATTCGGGTTAAACATGAATTTGATATAAAAAATAGTTACATAGCACTCGTGTGAGCATTTTGATAGCTCATTATAATTCTCTGTCGATGTATATGAATGTATGCAGGTATCTGAGAGGCCCTTGAGATTGCCGGAATGTTGATTAACTTCCATTCCGACAAATTCGGTTACTTATAAGTCCTATTTTTAGCCAAAGTCATGCCGAAATTTCTCGTGAATTTTGGCATGACTTTGGTCGTAATCCGTGGACTAATTTTTTTTATTTGCCTTGTGTAGAGCATGCCCCCGCGCCGCCGCTCCATGAGCGGGTTCATTGGCGTCCGTCACTGCCCATCTGGCCGCTGGTCCGCGGAGATCACCATGGATGGCCACCGTTGGTACATGGGGACTTTCGACACTGCGGAGCTCGCCGCTCGCGCGTTCGACGCGGCAGCCTGGAGGTTTGGACGCCCACGTTTTGAGCTCAACTTCCCTGACGTTGAGTCCCAGGAGGAGGCTGAGTTCCTCGTGCCGCCGATGGAGATCGTCGACGTAGACGAGGCGCGGCGTAACCGCCGCCAGGGGATGGCTCGCCGCGCTGCCGAGGTCGACGAGTGGCGGATGGACGCACTGCGCCGCAACCGCCCCGATCTGGTGCTGACAGAGCTGGACTTCTACGCCTCGAGGAACAAGAAGAGGCAGGCGAGCTCCGACGTCGCTGGACCCTCCACTGCAGCGCCGCCGTCTCAGAAGACCGGCGCCGATTTGGATTGGAGCCTCTCGAGCTTCTGGGATGATAGTACCACGGAATCCGACTTCGATTTCGGAGATTATCCTTGAGTAGTTGCAGCTTAAGTGAACTAATGCATGTTATTTAGCTTAAGTAGCTTGTCGTATTAGGTTTGTATTGACATATATGTATGTGTGGATGAACTAATGTCGCTTAAGTACCATGTCGTTTTAGGTTTGATCATTTCTATGTGGTTTTGTCTATATTTATGTTGTTTATTTGACGCATGCACTTGAATTTACTGTATTTTATAATGGATATACTGCAATACGATTTTGAAGGAAAAAATAATACCCGGCGTAGTGGATTAGCGCTGGCGGACGCGGCCGCACGCCAGCGCTTTCTAACCTTCTGGCGGGCGGAAATTGTGCCCGCTAGCGGTAGCGAGCCTTACCGCTGGCGGACGGCCGCCCGCCAGCGGTATAAATTACCACTGGCGTAATGATCGCTTGCGTGCGCCTGCCGCCATCGGTATGCCAATTCCGTCCGCCAGCGGTAGGCGTTTTCCTACTAGTGCTTGAAGCCCTCACTTTGCTGGTCCCGCCAATCCGCCTCTACATGTGCTCTTGTGGTTCTTGGTTAGGTCGACTCCATGGTGGGATGACTGGGTTTTGGCGAAAACTTTGTAGGTCCTTAGACTCTACCGGCGGCGACGACGCTCATGGGCGCCGTGTTCCTTCTTGGAGGTGTTGTTGAACCCCCTCCTTTGGATTCTGGAGTCCTGCTAGCTCCCTGGCAGTGTTGGCGGTTGAGGCTCGCTTTGGAGTTGGCTATTTCATCTTGCTTCCGTGCAACAGAAGACGACACGCTCCTTCAATTGGATCAAGTCATAGACTTTTAGTTTTGCTTGTTTCCTTTATCTTTTGTAGTCTTCTGTTGTTTGTGTTCCATTGGTGTAGTTGGTTTTCCCAACTTGTGTGTGTAAGTTGTAACTCTTAACCGGTTGTTGGCTTCGTTAATTCAAAGCCGGGCTCATCTTGAACCTTTCGTATAAATAGTGTACAAATAGTGGCAATGTCAAAATATAACATAAAGTCCACGTCTCTTTCAAGATTGGACCTTATGAGGACATAGTTAAATGTGATGTTGTTAACATGACAGTGTCCCACCTTCTTCTAGGACACCCTTGGCAATTGACAAAATGAGTAATTCAAGATGGTCGCACCACCTACTATTTTTCCCCTTTTTTATTTTCTATAATCGTTGCGTGTCCTAGGTATACTTTTTACTGAGTTTTTTCTGTTCTCCATTTTGTGTTTACATATACTTTTATTAAAAATAACCTTTTATGTTTTACATATAACATGAATATATTTTTACCATGCATATTTTCTGAACCCATGAACATTTTCTGATAATTTATGAATTCATGAACGTGTTTTTTTTAACCACGGATAAATTTCTTAATCTCATGAATCTTTTGAATCCGTGAACCTTTTTTGAGTTCATGAATTTTTATTCTCGAATCATGTTTTTATACCAATGAACACTTCTTTGAACCGTTTGAATATTTGTTTAAATGCCCTGCACATTTTAGCTACATGAACATTTTAAAGTATAAAGAGTACAATTTTTAAGGAGAGAATTCCTTATTTGGCCCTTCCTTAAAATCATCTTCCCTATTTGGCCCTGGAAAAATAAATCTTCCCAATTTGACATCTTAGTTTCACTTCTTTCCTAATATGGCCCTCTAATGCATTTTGAGTATGAAAAAGACTCTTTTACCCCGATAAATTATGTGCCAATTTTCTCTCTCTAATTGTTTGTACATACCAGCGCAGCTGCGCTATTTGGTTCTCCGGATAATCAAATAAACAGGCTGATTACAGGCCTTTAAATAGGCACACAGCCGAAGCAACAAAGTGATCCTGGTTTTGTGCCACTCACGCACTAACCCAGGCCACTTACCACTTGACTTGGCCACACGCACACATGCAGCTAACAAATTTATGCACTAACCTTGTACTGACAGCTAACCTAATCTTCTCTCCTAGAATCACTCGAGGCATATTACCCGGCCAAACCATGCATGCAAACACAGCTAGCCGACCACAATCATTCAGTTGGTGCATCTCGTTTCGCTCCAGCGCCCGCATGCAGCACCGCATCGCACATTTGCACGGTCACGGCATCTCACAACGTCTCGCTGAAACTCACCGCCTCACACTACTACTAGGAGAACATACGACTAGCTACATGCAGTACAAACTTAGATATGCAGGTACAAAATATCAAAATTAGTGCTAACGAGGAAAGGAGAGGACCAGCCTGATACTCTATTTTTGTCACATGATATATCAGGGGTAAAAGGGTCTTTTTCATTCTCAAAATGCACTAGAGGGCCATATTAGAAAAGAAATGAAATTAAGATATCAATTTGGGAAGAATCATTTTTGTAGGGCCAAATAAGGAATAACATTTTAAGGAAGGGCCAAATAAGGAATTCTCTCATTTTTAAGCCTCTACACATTTTCTGACCTCGTGAACATTTTTTCAGTCCATTATCCTACTCCGTACAACAAATTTGAGGAACAATTCTACTGTCAAAATTTAGAAATTTTTGTTTCACTGGCCACGACCACGGTCATCTAACTCAACGAGACAATAAATTTGCAAGAGTTTTCTTTACAGGAAGTTCGCAGGAGTTGATGAGCTCGGCTTTCAAGACTGACATCCCCCCTTGTCTTCTTCTCGTCAGGCTGACCCGAAGAACGTCGACGGGACCTTTCCTCTTGCCAGAAGATTTCACGGACTCGGTCCATGAACCAAACCCTTCTTTCCCCACCACTGCACTGCAAAATCGCTCGCCTCTTCTCTCTGCTTACACTGACACAAATTCACCGGCCTTTCCAGAGGCAAAATGCCCCTCCTGCTCCGCCGCCTCCGTCTCGGCGCCCCTCCGCCGCTCCCTCTCCACGGCGCGCTCCCGCCCCCCGTGGGCCATGCTGAACATCGAGGTGGCGCTGGACGCGTCAGGGGCGCCCTCGCCGGGCGCGCGCGCGTCCTTCGACCTCAAAGCCGCCCCGCGCGCCTCCCACCTCTCCGTCCCCGCCCGCCTCGTCGACCCCCACGGCGACGCCCTGGACTCCCTCGTCGGCATCGTGCGCGGCGCGAGCAGCGACGGCCTCCTCCTCCTCGACTTCCTCGACACCCGCCACTGCCCCAGATCGGCACACGAACTGGCCGTGGGCGGCGGCTTCAAACGGGACGTGAGGCTCTTCGTCTGCAACCCTCTCAGCGGCCAGCTGCTCCACCTCCCTGCCCCGGGCATGCAAGTCCCGAAGGCGAGCACGCCCTTCGGCCTGCTCACCCAATCCTCCCACGGCCCGCCTGATAGGTACGTCGTGGCTCGCTCAGCAGCTGCCGGGAAGGCAGAGTCGTGCGTCGGTTTCTGTCGGAAACAGGGCATTGGGAGGAGCGGCCGCTGGCCCTGCTCGAGCCGTGCGCGCTGCAGTTCCAGGCGGACCGGAGGATGCAGATAGACCACGAGGTGCTGGCGTTTGGGGACGGCTGTGGTGGGTGGACGTGACCTGGGGTGTCTGCTCCGTCGACCCCTTCAGGACCGGCCGGAGCGTCGCTTCGTCGAGCTGCCGGACTGCAGTGTGCTGCATCCTCCATGTGTCGGTGGTGGCCTGGCGCTGGCAGGGAGCCCGATAGAGAGCAGGTACCGGCGCATGGGGGTCAGCGAGGGGAAGCTGCGGTTCGTCCACCTGGACCTGGGCAAGACACAGAAGTCGTTCCTGATCACCTCGTTTTCGCTCGATGTCGAGACCTGCAGCTGGACGCTGGATCACAGGATTGAATTTGAAATTGCAGAAGCCTCGCCCGATAAATCCAAATCATTGGAATACTGCAGACCGGGGATTGCCGCCATAGATCCGTTCAAGGCCAACGTTCTGTACCTCCAACATCGTGGTCTTGTTATTGCCCTGGACATGGCTAAGGCGGAGGAGATTGGGAGGAGTCCCTCTTCCAGATAAAATCGCCTCTCAAATGGCGCGCCACTCTAGTCTCTTTCTTCCGTGCGTGCTCCCAACATGTCTTGCATCAAGCTATATCCCAGGTACAGTATATAAGCTTCCTTCTTCAACATGCTTGTTTCACGCTCTACATTGGATATTGAAGCATTGAATAATTGTTAGATTACACGGGTTTTAGCAGTTTAACATTTTCTCAAATCATGCGCCTATTAGAACCTTGTGCGTAGCATGGATTATTTGGTTAATAGACACCAATAACTAGATTTGTATGTTGAAGTTTCTGAACTGTATGATTTGATCATGGGCATCTTAAATATTGTGGCTTAATCACTGCACATGGGCTCATACTTTTCTGAATTACATTGGCCATAGTTAGTAGTATCTTACACTTTTTTTAAGATATCAGAGGTGGAATTTTGGCATTGCTAGGGAATCTGGTGTATTTTGTTGACGAAATAGCTATGCATACGACAGTTTACATTCAATTCTGGTCCGATGTTATTCCAAGCCAAACTTATTTGAAAACTGAAAACAATCTAAGGGTGCAGTTGGTTCGTCGTACAATGATCGAATTGAAACCGTCGTATGCATAGCATCGCTCTTTTGTTGATCGCATTATGTATAGCCTATCATGTGAAACATTTTTCTGCTTCTCTAAATAATGTCCAGGTATAGATATGCAATGGTCATGTTAAATGTCTTGACGTTGTTTTCCAATTTAATTCTTGGTGTAACGAAGGAACATATACTGCTTTGTTGCTCTGTGTTCATCTTACTTAAGTTCCTGTCTCTATAACTGAAGGAACCATTTCGATCAACACGACTAATTGCAAAAGGAAGACATTGGCGGAGACGCTTGTTCGTGTAGACAGAGGCCACAAAACCTGAAGCGTTCCAGCCAGTTTTGGTACTTTCTCTTGACTTACTCTTGCTTGTGTACCTTTCTTCCTTCGTCTGATATTTAGTCATACGTTATTCTTTCTGTGTTCATGAATCTGGATTTCTCTTACACTGCCCCTGCAACGTGTTGCACAAACAAGTTTCGGTCATGTTTCCAAGTCACTGTGTTCAGCAGGTTATCTTAGATGTCTAATATTTACTAGAACACCATTGCTATGCTTCAATCCAACTTGTTTGGTCGGAGCGTTCGCCACTTGTGAGATGTGATGATTTTTAGTATCCGGACTGTATACACATATTATGGCTGATTACATTCTAGAGTACTTTTTCTTCAATCATTCTGCAGTTTTGGGAAAAAACTATTCTGCTTGAATATGTTCCTTACTCGGCAATGAAGACTGCTCGACTAATCACGAGTGGACTTTGACTTCCAACCAAAAGAACTCGACTAGTTGTGACTATTTACGACTGTCGTGCTAGCTGTCCGACTAGCCAATGAGTTGATAGCACAATGATTGACTCAACTTTCTTGACTTTCTCAATCCTCTGCACTGTCTTCAGTGCTTCACTGCTACGCAGAGTAGTATTTCCTTGTTAGAACTATTCCAGTACATGGTCTGACTTATCCCAGCGATAAAACTGGGACAATTTCTTCAGTGGTTTCCTTTGAGCTATGGAAGATAAGTTTTTTTCGATAAAGTGGAAGATAACCAAATTATACAAATGTTAGATTGGGCACATTTCTCTTTAACATATCTTTGAAAATTATGTGCTTGGATTGGAGGCTTATGTTGGGTCCTCTATATACATATTGGGCTAGAATTTGGGGTGAAATTGAGGTTGATTTGGGGGTAAATTGTGGTTCACCGCTACTACATACAAAAGGAAAAGTGCAGCCAAGGTAGGAAGAATTGGCTGTCTTTTCTAGTCTTTTCATTTGTATCTTGTTGTTTGGCTGCCCTTTAAACCCTTCAGAATGAGCAAATTAGTCCGATCCTAGTGCCAGTCAATGCACATGCTATGTGTGACTGCCTATTTTCGTTACTTTAATTGGATTTATATATATGGAGAAAATACCAGCCTAGCTATGAACTTGTGTTGGTAGGTAAAGGTTACCCTGATACTTCAGTGAGTTGTGGTACCTGCTGCATCCTATATCATCCATTGCGTATTTTCGAGTATCAAAATCATTTCCATGTTAAAATATTTGACCCATCCCCATTTCTAAAATAATATTTGAAACACTCTTTATAATATAGAAATGCCTTACTCTCATGTACTACGTGAACGTACTCCCTGACCATTGCTTCTGGAGGTAGATGTCATCTTACCCCGCCTTAGAGCTCATGTATCGCCTTTTATCCTTGTTTCTAAAATTTTCATTTCACTACTCATATTGCGTGGGCTCCTAGGAACGTGGTATTTTTTTGTCATTGCTTTTATTGGATACTTGAATATCTATATATACATTTCATTCATCTATTTTTTTAAACCTGTTCAATGCCTCATTCTCGTTTGCCATTTCAAGTCATGTGTACTATGCAGAGAATACCATGTTATGTACTTATGAATGTATGATTACTTATGTTATTGCTTGCCTGCTTGAAGGTTGGAGCAAGAAGACCACAGCCAAAAGGGAGGCATCGCCAGACACTGTAAAAAATGAGACGTTGCATGTAGAAATTGAACTGATGAAATGAAGTGCACTAGCAAATCCATATCATGGTACTTTATCGTAACTATATCTCCTTGTTTCATGTACTATTCATCGCAGCCCATTGCTCTTAAAATTGGCTTGCAGTGTTTTACTTAAAAGAGAATAAGTACTATTTGGTGCGTATTACTGCCAGCTGCCAGATTCTATTGAGTAACACCATTTTCTGATTTATCGTGTGTGCCTTATCATTACAAATTTAAGTTGGGAGTGTGAAACATCCTAAGGGATGCCTAGACTTTTCGTTAGGATGAGCTAACTTCATTCTTTAGGCTAAAATATTATCAGCAACATATCCTTACAATATTGAACCCTCTGTCCCTCTTGCTACTTCATGACATTTTCATTGTTGCAACAGAAACTGAGCAAAGCATGTTGCACTTTTCATGGTGTCTTCATTTTCTAATGGTTCCCCAACAATGTGGACTGGTATCTGTTTGTCCTGTTATCCGAACTAATGTTTCTCTTTATTTGTACTTATATTGAGACCAAGAAGAATGGGAGAAAATAACATCTCTTGTTCGTGTTACCCATTCTCTCCATATGAGCATTCAGATGTCCCTAGTGTTTATTACTTTTTCAGAATTATAACAGAGAGATTGCGGGGGACTCATGTTTACAATTCGCTTTGCACGTTTCCCTAAATTATCAGGCCAGAGTTGTTTTGGAGGACTAGGATTGTAGTTTCCTGAAATCTCATTTTGGGGGAAGACTGAGAACTTTGTCTTGTCAGGCTTTGCTGATGTCTCAGTCACAGTTTAGCAAAGTATGGTTTGTTTTACATGGTAAAATGTGACGTCCTTTTAACTTTGGATGGATCAGTATCTCTTAGAAGTTACAGCTATGGATATCATGGCCTAGACTGTTCTGGGATCTCTTTATTATCAACTATAGTATACCATTGTTCAATCTGGAATGCTATTTTAATTTGGGAACGCGTACTTTGAATTGAATGGGTTCTTGCATTGTTATGGAATCTGGAGTTTTTTCGTTTTGTTTTGTTTTGCGGGGAATCTGGAGTTTGTTTTAGTCCTTGGCATTGGCATGTTGAGAGAAACATGCACTTTGGAGAAGCTGCTGTGCTGTTAAGTGTTGCTGATCTTGGCAACTTCGAATCCAGGCATACTATGCAATAGATAACTCAGACACGGATGTTCTGAAGATGGTAAGATACTGATTTTACTGCTCCTACATTTGTCAAAATTTCCCATTCCATTGCTTTACTGCAGACGAGAATGCGTTAATTAAGAAACTTATTGTTTCAGACTTCCAGTTTTGCATTTTGTTTTCAGTTATTTTAAATTATCGGTTGGAGTTAGCTTGAAGCTTCATGATTGGAAGTTTCTTCTTCTTTGTGAGTCACCCCATTTGGAAAAAAAATCCCAAGAAACCTAATCGAAAAAGTTTGGCTGAGTTTTGGAAGCGGGAAGAAGAGGATAGGACTGACCTCCAGCGGGCAACCGTAGAATATAGCTCAAGCCACGTCTTGCCAGTTTAGGAAATTTTGGCGGGAAAAATGATGACCTATGCCCAGCAAAGCCTGAGTTCTGCGCTGCCAATGCGGCACCGCCGCACGCTACCCCTCCTTTTTGCAGGGTAGGATGCAGGTGGTTTCGTGCATAGACCTGCCCCAGTAGACTAGAGCGACGTCACTGAGCTATGGCCCTGAAGGAGCTCGCTGTGGAACAAGCTCACGCTGTCACGCAGCTTGTGAAATCTGAGCTGTGCAGGCGAGAATCTCTTTACCATCGGAACTCGGAGTCTCTCTGCTCACGCACACACTACACCACCACTGGTCCACTGCAGGCTCCAGGACAAAGCGTTGCTGCTCCGGCGCCTCCTCCTCGGCGTCTCCGGCCGCCTCAGGCGTCCCCTCTCCACGGCCGCCGCCTCGCGTCCTCCGTGGATCATGGTCGAGAAGGCGTCACTGCCCACCGAATCTGTACCGCGCGCGTACGTGCGCGTCGTGGAGCCTTCGCGCGTCTCCCTCATCTGCGTCCCGGCCAACCTCGTCCCCACCACCACCAGCCCCGCCCGACCCTGACAGCGGCGTCGAGCGGCTCCATATCGGCACCGTCTCCTCCGCGAGCGACGACGGCCTTCTCTATCTCCAAGTCTCCGTCCACGACGCCTGCGTCAGGGTCCGGCGGTGATCGGCGGCCACACCGTAGACACGGCGCGCTTCGTCTGCAACGCTCTCACCGGCGAGCTGTCCCGCATCCCGGACATGTACACGGGCGGCCCGAGCTCGAGGAAGATCCGGTACCTCCCTGGCATGGGCCTCCTCACCCACGCCGATCGCGGGCACGGGCCGCCCAACAGGTTCGCCCTCGCCGACGTCAAGGGGAACACGATGCTCCGCTTTCTCTCGGAGACGGGCGAGTGGGAGGAGATTGCTGCGACCGCGCCGTACCAAGTCCGGCTTGCGCGGCGGTTTTGCCCGCCGAGGGGCCTGTCGGACCAAGAGCCGTTTGCCTTTGGCGGCCGCCTGTGGTGGGTGGACCTGACCTGGGGTGCCATCTCGGCGGACCCGTTCAGCGACCGGCCCGAGCCCCAGTTCGTCGAGCTGCCGACGAGCAGCGTGCTGCCAACACGCATGGAGAGCACAGAGAGCGCCAAGAAACTACGCAGGTTCCGTCGCATGGGGGTTAGCGAGGGAAGGCTGTGCTACGCCGAGGTGTCGGAGCAGGAGCCGTTCGTGCTCAGCGTCTTCGCGCTCGACGAAGAGGGCAGTGGCTGGACGCTAGAGCACCGCCTGGTGCTCAGCCAGCTCTGGGCGGACAGAGGCCACCCGTGGCTGCCCTTGCCGGAGAAGACCACGCCACAAATTGGCGCTCTTGACCCACTCAACGCCAATGTCATCTACCTGACTGTCGGCGATTACGTTCTCGGCGTGGATATGAAAAGGGAGGAGGTGACCGGGAGTTCTCTGCACAAATACTACTATCACTGTATGCCATGCGTCCTTCCACCCTGGCTTGGTTCGAGGAAGATTCCTCCAATAGGTAATCGCTAGATCATTTCAATTCACATTAGGCCTTACATACTTTCTTAGTTTTACATATGTGCTTGGAGGGCATTGTGCATCAGCTCGTTTCTGGGTGATCCAATTCCTAAGAACTTGTTTGCAAAGGTCCAAACAGTAGTATTGGTTGATCATAGTTAGGGAATTAGCAAACTGAGCCATCCTCTGGATTATCACCACTAGATACGACACTAGTTTCTCTGTATACAACTGTTGTATATAATTATGCAATGGCGAACAAACGTTTCGAGGAAAGATTTGGTATTTTATCTTCTTTGCAGGAAAAGAGTGGTGTATGAGAAATTTTGATGCACCAATCTCAACCACAAAGACATCCCAACACACACACTACAGTTCCACCATTTTCCCATTCTTTTCTTCTTACAGTTTCAAACCATGTATTCCACTTGAAAACTCTGAGCCCCTCCCTGAAGAGGCAAGGGATTGGGAACCATGTTTGCCTCTTGTTAGATTGGAAAATTGCTAAGCTAGCTAATTAGGATTGGGACCAAAGATGTGTTTGGTATTGCATTGTTCTCCTATTTTCTAAACTTGTGTAGATATTCATGGGAGAGATATGATGTCTTGGGCAATAGATTTGATCTGAAAAACTGAATTATTGAGTTTCTTCTGCCAATGATCAGTAGCAGCCTCCTTTGGTGATTAGTTGCGAGTTAAAACTTCCTATCTAAAACCTTTCTTTTTAAGACGGAAACCTGATTCGAGTTATCTGCTGTTTGTGAATTTCTAATTTACTCTGCGTGCAATACCTTTTATTTCCATCTCTATATTTTTGTTTAGGAGACTCTTTAAGGATTTTAATATTGATTTTAATCACTCATCAAGGCTTCTTTATTTGACTGTCTACTCATGTTCACTCTTTAAAATATTTTTATCTATGCTTATCATCTTGTTGTTGCTTATGGGTCTGTTGCACTGAACTATTGGTAACGCCCTCAATGTATCACTTTTTCTTACTAGCTCTTGTATGCAATGCAGAGAAACTGATATGTTATGTATACATTTGTGTGTTAATTAAAAAAATAATACATTTGTGTTACTTTTGTGGCTCATGCTCAAGTCTTGTACGCTAATTAAATTAACCTTTTTTAGGCATGGAAGGTGCTTTGAGAAACAAGACCCTGGCAGATCTTCTGGTTTGTTCAGACAAACACCAGAAGACATGAAGACTACCGGTTTCTAGCTAATGAATCTATGGGTACTTAAGCTTAGCTAATGCTTCTTTATCAATGCATATTTAGATTCATATCATCCTTTCACAGGTTTAGGAGGCCACATTCTTCTTTCATACAACTCTTCATGCATTTTATAACCTGGAAAGCCAATTTTGTGCATCTTTTACCAGTTACTATGTTTTCAACTGGTTCTTTTTGTAGCGCGTTATAAACATCCTTAGTAGTCGATATCATATATTCTTTGATTGAGTTCTACTGTTCTAGTTAGGTTCTTTTTGGGACTAGAATATATTTTTGCTACCTGAGACTAATTCAACAACCACCTTCCATTATTTTTTCTATCATACCATCCGTACCTTCTATGCTTGACATAAATACTCAGGGTTGTTGGAATAATCCTGTGCATTACCCTCTACACAGCACTAGAAAGTTCTACCATAGTAGCTAGTACTGCTGTAGCTTAGTAGCTAGTAGTAAGCTCTAGAAATGTCTACCAAGTTGTCAGTTTTCACTGCTGTGACTTAGTAGCTAAGGTAGTAGCTAGTAGAAGTCTCTAGAATACACATGAGTTGTAATCTGGTAGAACACTGTAGAAGGCAGTAGAAGTAGCAGCTTCCTAGTAGGTCGGTTGTAAAGTCCTATAAATAGGGCATGTACCCATCGTTGTAAAGAACACAAGCAATAGCCAAGATGTAGCCTCAAGCATATCTATGAAATATAGAGCATATATGTGTCTGTCATATATGCATATGTGTTAGTGTGTGTGAAGCATAACCATATTAGAAGGGAGCTAAGTGATTTAGCTTCCAACAGTTGGTATCAGAGCTGCAAGGTTCGGGGCCGTGGTGCGCGGCGGACAGAGGCTGCGGAGGCGCTGCGTGGTGGCGCAGGAGCCGCGGTGGCGCGGCATGGCGGCGGTGTGGAGGTGCTGCGCGGCCACGGAGGCCGTAGCGGCGCCATGCGACGGCCATGGAAGCGGCGACCAGCGTGAGCACGGTGGCGACCGGCGTGTGTGTGCGTTCCGGTTGTTCCGTGTGTCACCGGCGGAGAAGAAGTTCGGCGTGTGTCGCCGAGGAAGAAGACCGCTTCCTGGTCACGAGCTGGGGCGTGTGGAGCGTGGCGACGAGCGAGTTAGGGGGAGGACCAGATCGAGCTGCTCGAGACGGCCGCGTTGCCTGCGTCAGTGCGCGGCATGTGCGTGAGCTGAGGGCGTGCCGATCGTGGCGTAGTGGGTGCGTTGACGCGTGAGTGCGCGTCGTGGTCGCGGCCGTGGCGACGTATGTGCGAGCCATGGCTATATATCCCCACCCCCTGTAACTCCGTTGAAGCACCACGAGGTTGAGCTCGGGTGGAAGAAAGGCGTCAGTGCGCCGAAAAGAGAAGCTGCGGCGTGTGTCGCCGGAGCTTGGCGTATGTGAGCGCCAGGTTGTGTCCGTGGTGGTGGCGACCGGCGTATATGAGCGCCAGGTTGTGTCCGTGGTGGTGGCGACCGGCGTATGTGAGCGCCAGGTTGTGTCCGTGGCGGTGGCGACCGGCGTGTGTATGCCAAGTCGAGTCCGTGGCCACTAGGTTTCACAAGTGAACGCATCAGGATTAGGGGGTGATTGTTGGAATAATCCTGTGCATTACCCTCTACACAGCACTAGAAAGTTCTACCATAGTAGCTAGTACTGCTGTAGCTTAGTAGCTAGTAGTAAGCTCTAGAAATGTCTACCATGTTGTCAGTTTTCACTGCTGTGACTTAGTAGCTAAGGTAGTAGCTAGTAGAAGTCTCTAGAATACACGAGTTGTAATCTGGTAGAACACTGTAGAAGGCAGTAGAAGTAGCAGCTTCCTAGTAGGTCGGTTGTAAAGTCCTATAAATAGGACATGTACCCATCGTTGTAAAGAACACAAGCAATAGCCAAGATGTAGCCTCAAGCATATCTATGAAATATAGAGCATATATGTGTCTGTCATATATGCATATGTGTTAGTGTGTGTGAAGCATAACCGTATTAGAAGGGAGCTAAGTGATTTAGCTTCCAACAAGGGTAGCTCTTTGGGTTTCGAGGGGATTTCACAGACCGATATGGCCTTCAGAAGTTCAGCATGCTTGACACAATGTTCCACGCACACACGAGTGATACTCTTTTGTTTATTTAGTTCTCCGGCATGCTCTATCCAAAAACTTGCCAACATTTATAAATATTCTATTCTCCTTGATGAAAAGACAGCTATATATTCTGCGAATTTCTCGAAGAAAGAAGATCTGAAATCATATCTGATCATTCCGTACACTTCCAGTGTTACAGTTTGATGGCAGCAACCTGCTGCAGTTAGTGGTGTAGTTGTGGCATAGACCTTCGATCCAGGTTTACTAGTGTTCACTGAACTAGTAGCAGGCTTCACTAATTGGAGACTTAAAATTGGGCGAGCCAGCGCTTGTACATTTATAGGAACCAGAAGGATGTCTAGTCTTGTTCATTACGTTCGTCACAGTGTCGCTGATCGCTGTATATGATCCTAAAGGGCCCTAGATCAGGATGTCAATTGTCTTCGCATGTTCTGAAATATTATCAACAACTGATCAAGCCTGAAATTGATACTAAAGTGATGATGGTGATATTCTCTGCTGCAATAACAATGTTGATAGAAAACAAACATGTCACCCAGGTGATTACTCACATTCAGTTTTTGAATGGGATATAGACGGACTAAGCTATCATTTTTGTCTGCTCATAATATTTTGGTTGTTTTCTATATCGGTTATTCTCTACATGTATATTCAGACAGCGCTAATGTTTCTTTTCTGTCTCTAAATACAGATACAAGCATCCTGATCAGTTAGAAGCGGACTATGGTAGTTTACAGAACTCTTTTTGGCGAAACTTTGGAGAAGTTTGGGTTTGTTAGAGCTACTGAGGGAATCTGTGGGACTTGGTTCCGACTTTCAGTTCACAAAAATTCCAGTAGAGTTTGCTCAGTTACATTACCTTGTATTGATCACCCAGAACAATACACTCTGTGTTCATCGAAAGACAATATATCATCTTTTGTAACGAAAAGGCTGATACATGTTTAATTCTCTTGTGAGAAATTTTATTTGGGGTTGTTTGTTTGATTCTGTTTTAGGAAATTGTATTTTGAGTTCTCCTCTGCTTAATCGTCCACTATTGTGTATGTGTGAGACAGCTGCGACCTGTCATGAATCGATGATTGCTTTCACCGTTTAACATCGAGGCCTAATGATAGAAGAGAAACAATTCACATTCTTACCATTACCAATATGTAGTTATTAAGTGCCTACGGATATAATTATTAGGGCAAATTTGGTCTGTGTCACTAATCCTCACCATAATTGGGTATCTACTAATAGAATTCTCAGAATTGGGTGTGTCTCACTAATTAACTCATGGCACGTCTCTTCTACGCCAGGACACATTCTTCCATGCTTTACTAAGGCCAAAAGCATTTGGACTCCAAGAGATGCCCTAGAACTAGTGCACTGAAATAGATCGATGGTGGTGATGGAGGGAGGCGCGTTTGACGGTCGCCGTGTGCTGAGCTAGATTTCTGCCATAGAGGCCGAGGAAAGGCGGCGAGGGCAGGGTAGGGCGGCAGTGGCCTGATAGGCGTAGGGGAGGCTACAGAGGTGGATGTAAGGCCGAGTGGAGGCCGGAGGTGGCGCCAGGTGGAGGCCAAAGAGGTGGATTTGAGGTGGTCGGCTGATTCACGACCCAGTGCCTGTCTCGGCCGTCAGAGTTGAGAAGGGGCAGGGCAGCAAGCACGAGAATGACGCCGGAGAGGTCGACAGTTGGCCGACGGATTGGTGGCCAGCTGAAGAGCGGTTCCATATAGAATCTGAACCCTGAGAGTTCATCGGTAGGTCTTTTGTTTGGGAAATATATTGGACACCTTGGTATTAGAATATCCTTTCCTCTTGGGATTGATGGTATTTATTTTATGATTTGTCTTTGTATCAAAGGAATGATGCTACTCAGTTTTTTTCTGGTTATCATTTCTATGTCTTAATTCAGCAATTTGAACATCCAGCGCAATATCTTTATAAAACTCAATCTCGCCGAATCAAAGTGTCTTATCCCGTGTCATTTTTTTTTTGTGTTCATTCCAAACGACTATTTGTAATCCTATTCAATTCATGTGTACTCTTTGTTCCTACTTCCTACGTTCCGGAGAGACCCCTTAGAGCATCTCTAGCAGAACCCGCAAAAGGGGCAAACCCGCATAATAACCGCCCGATGCGGATTGAAAACCGCAAAAAGGCGGAGAACAGAATCCGCAAATTTGCCCAACCCGCAAAAGATTTTGCAGGGCCCCGTGAATCCGCGCCTCGGAACGGCTTTTTCGCGGATTTCGGCGCCGAATTGAGGGGGCCCTGCATCCGCGCGAGGCGTTGGCGGGCTGAACATTCAGCACCCGCCGACGACCTTCAGCCGCGGAACTCGCCGGAATCTGGCGAACTTCCGCCGTACACACCGAGATCGCCGGAACCGCTGGGCAGGAGTAGAGGCAGCGGCGAGAATGGGCGCCGGAATCGCGAGGAGCAGCGGCGGCGGCGGAATCGCCGGAATCGTGGAGAGGTGGCGGCGACGGAATCGCCGGAATCGTGGAGAGCAGCGGCGGCCGTGAGGGCGGCGGGAAGCTGCGGTGCCGGCGGCCGCGAGGGCCGCGGGGAGCAGCGGTGCCGGCGGCCGAGCTGCTGTCGGGCGAGCTCGAGCTCGAGCTGTTCGTTTCCGCCGCTGGCACCCGGCTTCATGGATCGATCGATTAATTTGTGTTAGCTAGTACGCAGCTCATGGATCGATCGATTAATCTGTGTTAGCTAGTACGCAGCTCATGGATCGATAGATTAGCTAGTACGCAGCTCGTGGATCCATCGATCCGCATGCAGCTAGCTAGCTGAGCGCCTCCTCCGCGTTTGATCGATCGATCCGCATGAGGGAGCTAGCTAGCCGGGCCTCGTCGCTGGGTGCCGGAGGGCCTCCGTCGCTAGGTGCTAGCTGCTGGATTGATTGGTTCGATCGATTTGAGCGGGGTCAACGTGGCCACCGAGCGAGAGGAAGAAGACGACGTGGGGAAAAAAAGAAAAGATGCGAATATTCGGTTTTGCGGTTCTGCTTTGCGGTTTCTGCTCCGCCGCGCCGCGTTTCGAGCTAAAAAACGCAAGTTGCGCGACCTGCAAAACTGTTTTGCGGGTACTGCTAGAGATGCTCTTAGTAAATAGACACAACATTTCAGGCCACGGGTGTAGATGCACCCATTGTGTAAAATATTTTAAAATGTCAAGAAAATATCTTGTACAAAGTCAATTTTAGAGTGCACGGATTTGTCTTTCTGCCACAGGTCACAAAAAAAAAATATTCGCGATTTTTTTTGCTAACCTAAAATGTCTTGAAGTATATATGAATTTTTTTATTATGATTTTTTAACATTTTGAAAATTAATTTTTAATCAATGGGTGCATCTTCACCCCTGACCTATTATAGATTTCCGTTAATAAAACGAGTATTTATTTACTTGTTTTTCTTCTTTATGAAGGAACTGAAACACGAGTCAACAAAGCAGCGAGTGGTCTCGAAACTTTGTTTGCTTGAACTTACCTTCTTCTGTCGTCTTCTCCGGGTGACCCGACGAGGAAGCTGTCAGAGCAGCATGGACCGAGACCGAGTCCATGTGCACCCAAACCATCTTTTTCCCCAGATTCCCAGGTCGCTCACGAACCAGCAGAAGAACACCCACCGACCACCGTACCACAGGCCACATCGCCTCCTCCAAAGCAAAATGCCTCTCCTGCTCCGACGCCTCGCCGCCGCCGTCCAGGCGCCCCTCCGCCGCTCCCTCTGCACGGCCAAGGCGCCCTGGTGCCCTCGCCCTCCGTGGGCCATGCTCTACAACAAGCCGTCTCTGGACGCGTCTGGCTCAGGGGAGCCGTCGCGCGCGTCCTTCCACCTCCACGAGCGCACGATGGTCTCCGAGCTCTCCGTCCCAGCCCACCTCGTCGACCCCGACGGCGACGCCACGGACTTCCTCGACGGCACCGTCCACGCCGCGAGCTCCGACGGGCTCCTCCTCCTCGACTTCGCCGACAGCCGCCACCGCGCCCCGGTCATCGGCAACATCCGCCACACCTGGCTGCACGAGTTCGACTCGGAGGGCGGCCCCGTCGAGCCGGACGTGTCGCGCTTCGTCTGCAACCCTCTCAGCGGCCAGCTGTTCCGCCTCCCCGCCCCGGACATGGACGTCGCCCAGATGAGCACGCCCTTCGGCCTGCTTACCGATTCCTCGGACGGATCCCGCGGCCCGCCTGACAGGTACGTGGTGGCTCAGCTCAGCCGCGGCGGCAGCGGCAGACCGGAGAGCCGCGGAGTCGTGCGCCGGTTTCTGTCGGAAACAGGGGAATGGGACGAACAGGAGCTGGCTGGGCCGTCCGCGACGCCGGCTGGGCGGGTGATGCGCACAGACCTGAAGCACGAGGTCGTGGCCTTCGGCGGCCGCCTGTGGTGGGTCGACGTCACCTGGGGCGTCTGCTCCGTCGACCCGTTCAGCGACCAGCCAGAGCATCGCTTCATCGAACTTCCCCAGGGCAGCGTCCTGCCTGACCTGGCTGGCATGGCGGGGACTCCGATGATGGGCCGGTACCGGCGTGTGGGGGTCAGCGAGGGGAAGCTGCGCTACATCGAGGTGTCCAACACCAAGAATCCCTTCGTGGTCAGCTCGTTCTCGCTCGACGAGAAGGGCTGCTGCTGGACGCTGGAGCACAAGATAAGAGCTACCTCGATCTTGCCCGAAGGCTTCGAATCGTTGGAACACAACATACCAGTCATCGCTGCCATCGATCCATTCAAGACCAACTTTGTGTACCTCATCTATGGTCCTCGGATCCTTCTTGTGCTCGACATGGCCAAGGGAGAAAACTTGGGGGGTTTTAAACTTCCAGAAACAATCGGCTGTCAAGCCATCAGCCGCTCTGGTTTCCTTGTGCCGTGCATGCTCCCAACATGGCTTGAATCAAGCTACATACCTTCTGCAGGTATGTATGTATGTGTGCTTCTTTAGCATCGTTGTTCGAGACATTCGATATTCGAGCTCTCATGCTTGCTCTACTATAACTGTTATACTATTGAACAGGTACTTGTTTAACAGTGCTTTCGAAATCATGTGCCTGCAACATTGTGTTAGCATCAATTGTTTTGTAGATAGAAACCAATTGTATGTGCATTTAAGTTTCTGAAACGAATAATTCGTCTATCATCAGTGGTATCCCGAATGTTGTGGAAACTTCTGTTGCCTCTAGGCTCATAGTTTGCTGATGTAAATTGATTGTTATTGGCAGTTAGTTTGGTACGTTTCATATTAAAACCCTCATGTTTTCTCTGTTATAATTGTTAGATTGCAGATGTATTTGCTTACATTGCTTTCGAAATCGATGTGTTTGGAACCTTGTGCATAGCATGGACTGTTTTGTTGATAGAAACAAATAACTGTATTTATTGAAATTTTGAAACGAACAATTCATCTATGAGAATCAGTGGTTTCTCAGATGTTGTGGAGACTTTGGTTGCCCATTGGCTCATAGACTTCTGAAGTAAATTAACTGTTATTAGCAGCAAGTTTTTATTTTTTACAATATTGCAGGCCGGAAAGTGGAATTTGGCATTATTAAAAAAATCATAATTTTCTTTGTTGCATTTCCTTGAGCTTTTGACATTTTTTTATGATGCAAAAATTATTATGCTCATTTGTTGCCAACGTATACACCTATGCAATTGTCTTGTTAAATGCCTAAACTGTTTCTAAATTCAATTATTACTGTAACTAAGGAACATATACCGTCATTTTGCTTATAAGTTGTACATATAATCATAATTGAAGGAACCCTATCGAGGAAGAAGATGAGTTGCAAAGGTAACACTTTGTCAGGCATGCTGGTTCGTGCAGACAGAGCTCAGAAAAATTGAAGTGTGCTAGCTAACTTATCTCTGGTACTTTCTCTTAATTATCTCTTCTTCTTTTTGGGTACTCTTCTTGTTCATCTGATATTCGACATGTATAATTCTTTCTTGTGTTCATGATTGAAGAAACAAGTAGCTTTGGTCATGTTTCCAACTTCCAAGTCACTATGCTGAGCTAGTTATCTTAATTGTCCAACCTATATTACAATAGTATTATCATCCTTAATTTGAACTCTTTTAGATGTATCATTTTTATTACATATGGCTGCGGGAAAAATATGGTGGGGTTTTCTCTATCTATTGTATGCTTAAATTGTTGCACGTCAAGCTTGCTACATCTTATTTTGAGAACAGCATACTACATTTTTTCAGCAGAATGGAGAATGCTGCTTGAATATGTTACTTCTGTGTACTGCCTTCAGTGCTCTGTATAGGGTTATTACATTTTGACTCTGTTCTGCTGAAATACCTGGCTTGCCTTTTCAGCATGATAAGATTTTGACTAACAAATTGAGATCACACTCACTCATTTGTGGTATTTTCTCATGAGTTACTCTTTCTTGTTTGGATACTTTGTTTGATGTTGGTTATATCTCATTCTTTCTGGTTCCATGATTCTGCACTCCTCTTATACTGCCCATGCAATGTTTGCTTGAACAACTAGTTTGGGACTATTTATCATTTTTACGTGTCATTTTTTTTGCGAGGCATTTTTATAGGCCATTATTGAACTGTTTTTCTTAATTTTCCAATAATATAAACAATAATGTTCCCTTTATTTCAAGTCGTTTAGTTGAACCATGCTGAGTTGCATATGGCATTATGGCTGCGAGAATATGGTGGTGTCTTATTTCTGGATGGTATACAAGCATACTACATTTGTTAGGGGGGGTAGAATAATGCATGCTGCTTGAATGTGCTCTGTACTCATCACTCTTCGTTGCTTGGTACAGAAGTATTGTGTTAACTATTGAACTACCTGGGCTGACTTATCCCAATACCCCATACATAAAATCAGGAAAAGGCTAACAGAAAAAAAGATGCCCTACTATTTTGACATTGATAAGCTTTTTTTTTCCGAGGTTGAAATTGATAAGATCTATTATGTCACTAGTCACTATCATGAAGTGTTATCACCAAATCAAGACTGATTTGAAAGATTTTGTTTGCTGGTATATAGTACCAAGCAACCTTTCTGTTTATTTTTCTCCGCAGATGAACAGTAACTACGAAACAGACATACGATCTTGTATTGCTGACTTGCTCTTCGGCTAGCATTTTAGAAAAGTATCCGAGATTGTGTTCGGGGTGCTTCTATTTACTGTTTCTACTCTTTTGCATTGCAGGTGCCTTCAAATTGACTGACAACAAAGTTGATGGTGCACTGAAAGACATGGCTCTCATTTTAGTGAAGTTCTGGGACAATTTGCTGATGCGTTCCCTGAAGTTCTGTTTTTGGTAAAACTGACAGATGTTCTTTTATATTTTACTACTATTGATATAAGTGGAGAGCACGCCTGCCGAATAGACAGACTGCATTCCTTCCACTGGCAGTTTCGATGGAACAAACTGAAGTCTGAACAATGCGCTGTCGCAACTTGCAAGACATCATGATTATCATTCTCCTCTCTCAAATGTTATAGCAGCTTCGAATGTTTAGTTATCATCGCTTTGGCTATGCTCATCACCATAGTCAGGAACTCAGGATATGAGTTACCATGAATATCAGGATATGATTGATCGGATTGTATTGGTGCATGCTGATTACAGTGACATGAAAATACTCTCCAGAATGGGAAATGATTTGTTACATTTATATAGACATATTTTAGGGTGTAGATACATGCAAATTTAGATAAGGTTGAGACATCACATCATTATTTAATGGACGGAGGGAGTAATTATGTACCTGAATGTCGATTTGGGCTCTAGAACATCCCACTTTAACCCAACATCTTCTATTGTAATTTCTTTTTCCATATATATAGCAAAAATATATGGAAGAACTTGCAAATTTACTGTTCATTTCACATAAACGACTGAAATATTAATCAGAAATTTTTTGGTGGACCGACCATTGCTCCCGCACAGGGAATTCAAACTGATACTCCACAAGGCTCGCTGTCCTCCATTCGAGACCAAATCGCCGCACCCTCGCCAAGATGCTCCGCCGCCTGTCCACCGCCGTCGCCGGCGGCCTCCGCCGCTCCCTCTCCACGGCCGCCTCGCGCCCGCCGTGGGCCCTGGTCCAGCTCACGTCGGTGGACGAGTCAGGGGCGCCGGCGCCGGGCGCGTCCTTCCACCTCGACGCGCCCCCGTTCGTCACCAACCTCGCCGTCCCCGCCCACTTCGTCCACCCGCGCCCGCCCCCCGACCCCGCCACCGGCAACTACGGCTTCGTCTCGGGCCAGGTCGCCGCCACCAGCAGCGACAGCTTCCTCCTCGTGCGCTTCTGGGAAGCCCGCTTCGACATCGCCGCCATCGGCGACTCCTTGGCTTCTGCGGTGCGCGACCTGTCCTGGACCAACATGGACATCAACCCGGAAGGCACGCGCTTTATCTGCAACCCGCTCAGCGGCGAGCTGTACCGCCTGCCGGACCTCGACGGCACCAAGAGGATCACCATGTACCACCACCTCGGCCTCCTCACCCAACCTGAAGGAGCGCAGCAGCAGGGGCCGCCTGCTAGGTACGCGGTGGCAGAGATGTTTGCTCTCGGAGACGGGGGCGAGGAGGAGGGGGGCTTCGTCATGCGCCGGTTTCTCTCGGAGACAGGGGAGTGGGACAAAGTGGTGGGCTTGCCATCCCCTTTGCCTGCTGGGCGGCGGATGGACATCGACAACGCCGTGCTGGCTTTCGGCGACCGGCTGTGGTGGATCGACGAGAGCTGGGGCGCCGTCTCGGTGGATCCGTTCAGCGACCGGCCGGAGCTCTGCTTCACCGAGCTGCCGAGAGGAAGCGTGCTGCCTGACCTGCAGGGCATGGAGTTAACGAGGAACCTTGGCAGATACCTGGGGCAGCGAGGGGAAGATGCGGTACGTCGAGGTGTCCAAGGAGAAGCCGTATGTGATCAGTTCCTTCTCGCTCGACGACGGCGGCAGCAGCTCCTGGACGCTGGACCACGAGGTGTCATTCATCCACATTTGGCTGGACAGCCAGTTTGCACCCTTGAAGGAGATGCCGGCGATCGGGGCCATTGACCCACTGAACGCAAACGTGGTGTACCTTGTCTGCGGCGACCAGCTTGTCGGCGTGGACATGGTTAAGGAGAAAATTACTGGGAGTTCTCGTCTAGCTATACCTGATGTCCCCCTCCTACCATGTGTGCTCCCAACTTGGCTGGAAACAAGCCAAATTCCTTATGCAGCAGGTAACTTCCACATTTCTTTGTGTTGCTTGTTTGAGTCATCTGTACTATACGTCTATACCATTGTAAAACTGGATAAATTTCATTTTAACCTGCCATGCCTTCTGAAATGATGTGCTTGGAGGCTTGTGTAGATCAATTGTAGGGTCTTATGATGTATAAAAATTGTGCTAGAATTTGGTGTGAATTGAGGGAAATTGAGGTGAATTTGGGGAGAGTAGTAGTGCTTTGAGCCTTCGTATTGTGGACCACCACTGCTAGATACAAAAGGAAATGCAGTCAAGGTAGGAACTATGGGCTGTAGGAATGAGTAAGGCGGTTCTAGTCTGTTCGCCACAATTTTCTTTGACCTACCCTTTAAACCCCGCAGAATTGTCCATTGTCCTATCCTAGTTGCCGCCACGGTTTATGTCATTTGCGATGGCCTATTTTTGTTGCTTTTATTGTACTAATTATATGTAGAAATTATCACCATATGAACTTTGTATTGGTAGGTAAAGGTTACCCTGATACCTCATCGAGTTGTTCATGCTGCATCCATTATCCATTTCCATGTATCAAATTTTTGTCCATGTTAAAATAATTGAAAAATCTTCCAATATGCACTGCCTTCCTCCTAAGAGCACGTACAATGTGGATGTGCCGCCTCGATCATTGCTAGTGGGAGCTAGATGCAATCTTGCCGCACGGTTCCTTTTCTCACAATGCCACTCCTTGGCGGCTGTGTGCATTCTTGATGCAGAGGCCGGGTGTAATACTTAAACTTTTGAGTAATAAAGCCCTTTATCTAAAAAATGCCACTCCTTGGAGCTTGTATTCTCATTCATTGTAGTCTCTACATTTTTCTATTTAGCTTAAATTTATATAGCAGTGTAATGCTGTATCCTTGTTTTGGATTTTCGTATCAGTACACATGTATTGTCTATAGGACATCGTAGGGAACATGGTATCTATTTTAGTTTGATTTGTATTTGAATGTTATCACTCAATTGCATTTGATTCATCTAATTATTGAAAAGGTATATCAACTCAGTGCTCTTGTTGAATGTTTCAATTTTGTGCGATTTCAAGTCATGTGTACTATGCAGACAAATGTTTACCTTGTTATCATTGTTTAAGTTCTTGCTTGCATGTTTGAAGGTTGGAGCAAGAAGACTACTGCCAAAAGGGAGGTTTGCCCAGATACGGACAAAAAGAACACTCTGCGTGTAGAAATAGAGCTGATGAAATGAAGCGTACCGTCTAATTCGTATTTTGGTACTTTTTCATAACTATCTCTCATTGTATAATACGTTATTTATCGCATTACGTTCCTCTTAACATGTTTGCAATTTTATACTTCGAAATAACAAAAGTACTATTTGGTTCATATGCCTGCCGGCTGCCAAATAGTATTGAGTGGTACTATTTTCTGATTCACCAGACACAACTTGTTATTAAAAAGTTAAAATGGGAGTGAAATATCGTAGTGGTAATAGAGCTTAGTACATACTGAGTATTTTCAGTATGATGAGCCGTTGTCTTTCATCATTGCAAAATATTACCATCAACTGATCTTGCCTAAACTGAACCATTTTTGCCACTTTGTAACATGAGCATGTCGTACTTTTTGTTGCAGCAGAAAATAGAAAATAAGCAAAGCATGTTGCAGATTGCATCTCATTTTTGTAATCATGGTTCTAAAGCAAGATGTGAATCTGCTTGTGCTGTTGTTTACTTCTGAACTCGTGTTTCCGTTTACTTGTATATATATACCGAGGTCAAGAAGAAATGTTGAAAACCAACTCTTGTTTATGTCACACATTCTCTCCATACAAGTATTCAGAAGTCCCTAGCTAGTGTTCATCTCTTTCGGAGTTATTAGAAAGAGATTTGCAAGAACTCATGTATGTTTGTGTTTACAATTTGTTCTGCAGGTTTCTCAGAGTTGTAAGACTAGAGTTGTTTTGGAGGACTAGAAAATTGATGGTGTTGTTTTCTGAACTCTCATTTTGGGGGAATGCTGTGAGAGTCTGGGTTTGTTCGAATTTGCTCGTGCACTCCCTTGGTCACAATTTGGGCAGCTCTGGCGAATTTTTTACAAATTTTGACTTTGCTTGTTCACCTCTTGAATTTTTGTAGAACGGCTTGATTCTGTTGGCAAATCAGCATGGATCGACAGTTGATAACAGCATTATGTCCTTTTAATTCTGAACGGATCAGTAGCTTATAGAAGTTAGAACTATGAATAACTTGGCCTAGACTGTTCTGAGATTTTGTTATTCTCAACTACTCGCAGTACATTCCATTCTGGAATCTGGAATCTTAATTTATCTTGGGAACTCTTTCTTTGAATGGAATGGTTCTGTAAGCTCAAACCATGTGTTCTTGCAATGTTATTCAGCCTGAAATTTAGCTTAATTCTTGGTATTACATGTTGAGAAAAACCTTTACTTTGGAGAGGTTAGGCTGTTCTGAATTGTGCCTGATCTTACCAGACTTGGAATCCTGCCGTACTCTCCAATGGATCAGTCATGCGTGTATGCCCATTCTAGTTTTCCCGTGAGTTTGGGATGTCAATACGTTATGCACTGATCCTATTCTCCTATATCAAGATTGTCCACTTACAGCTTTGCTGCATAGGTCATTGTTTGAATTAAAGAACCTTTATGTTTAACCCAAAAACTGATCTCATTTCACATTTTTAAATGCTCAGTTCGAATTTCTGGAAATTCACATGTTGACATTGAATTCTAGTTGCAGTTTTTTTAATATTAAGGAGACACCTCACTGAAACTGGGAAAAGAGTAAGATAGTGTAACTGGGAAAGGAGGAGGCTAGGGATTCATTGATCATAATGAGGGAGTTATCGAGTAGAACTGCTCTTTTCTCTGTTTATCAAAGATCAGACGAGTAAACTTCGTCCTGAACTGTAGTAATAGTTTGGTAACGACCGGGATGGGGAACAAAAGTTCTGAAGAGAACTTTGAAATCTTCTGATTGTTAATTAGTTAGGTGCATGAGAAATTTTGATGCATTTTTCTCAATTAGACACTAAGATGTTCTATTATAATTTGCGGTTATTTAATATGATGTGTCAAAACTGATTAGTATTGCTGGATAATTAACAATTGTTCAGAATCTATCAACTTCTTATAACAATTGGGACAATGAATATTTTTTTGAAGAGAGACTGTGAGTGCTAATAGCGAGAGGACAAATGGTGATACACTAGCTTTGGCTCTAAGATATCCTACTAA
Source organism: Poa pratensis (assembly GCA_947311845.1). Lineage (NCBI taxonomy): Eukaryota > Viridiplantae > Streptophyta > Magnoliopsida > Poales > Poaceae > Poa > Poa pratensis. The sequence continues at coordinate 110,682,223 of CAMZMU010000074.1, read as the reverse complement.
CATAAGTTGCAATCTAGGAATAAGATACACTAACAATTTATCTTGTAAACTTCATTGATTGATGTAGAAGTCGAGTATATTCCTCTAAAAAGATTCACTAACAATTTTATCCAAATTTCTATAAGCTACTGTCCAATTTACTGCTTTGCATCATAGGTCATTGCTTTAATTAAGTGACTCTAGTGGTTTTGTTTTTTGTGAAAAATAATTGAAAAGCAATGTATTTTTGTCATTTTTATGTTCTGTATCAAAATGGTCAATCTGATTTTCTGCTAACTCGCAAGTTGAGTTTAAAATTCCTAGTTGGAATTATTTTATAAGTACTGCATTACCGAGGGCCTCAAGTGAAAGTTTTGCGAGTGAGTGAAACTGGGAACGGGGAGGATTGATGAGGACCTGGTCAGGGAAAAAATTTGGCGGGAAAATGATGACGTCTGCTCAGCACATGGTGCCTCCAGCCAATCAGGCGACGCCGTTCAAAACCACCCACTCCCGCCTTTTGCAGGGCCTGCCAGCACACAGCTGCACGGCAGTTCCTTACCGAGAAATTCGCTGCGTAGACCAAGCCTCAGTAGACCAAGGTGACTGACCTGTGGGCCATAATGAGCTGTAACCTCGCAGTATGCCGTGGGCCCGTGGCACAACCCCACGCAGCTCTCACCGTGTCACGCCCTGATATCTTTGCTGCGTGCACCGAGTCCACGCGAACCGAGCCCACTTCTGCTCTCTGCTCACCTCACCGCATCACCAGTTCACCACTACGGAGTGCGCCGCCCACGACACGGCGATGTCGCTCCGGCGCCTCCTAGGCCTATCCGCCGCCGTCTCCGGCCGCCTACCGGCCCGGCGCTCCCTCTCCACGGGCGCCCTCTCCCGTCCTCCCTGGGTCATGGTCGACCAGGCGTCGGTGGCCGCCGGGTGGGGACTGCTCTCGTCCGCGCGCATCGCCGAGCCTCCTCGCCTCTCCCACCTCGTCGTCCCGGCGCTGCAAGTCAAAACCAGCGACGTCCCCGACCCCGACAGCGACATCACGCAGATCCTCTGCGGCAAAGTATGCTCATCCAGCGCCGACGGCCTCGTCCTCATCATGGTGTACGACATGCGCGCCCCGGCTCCCATCCTCGCAAGCAGGGCGCGCATCATGTGCGCCAGATGGTCACCAGCATCGTTCCCGAGCATTACCCAGACACGACGCGCTTCCTCTGCAACCCTCTCACCGGCGAACTGACCCGCTTCCCTGACATCGGGAGCGGCCCGAAGCAGTCCTTGTGCGGCGCTCACATGGGGGTCCTCACCCGAGCCAATCGCGGGCACGGGCCGCCCGGCAGGTTCGCCGTCGCGGAGCTGCAGGGGCGCACGATGCTCCGGTTTCTCTCGGAGAGGGGCGCCTGGGAGGTCGCGTTCACCGCGCCGTACAATCCCCCTCTTGCGCGGCGGGTTTTCTTCGAGAAGGGCCAGCACGACCAAGAGGCGTTTGCCTTCGGCGGTCGCCTGTGGTGGGTCGACCTGACCTGGGGTGCCATCTCGGCAGACCCGTTCAGCGACCGGCCGGAGCCCCGGTTCGTCGAGCTGCCCAGGGGCAGCGTGCTGCCTGCACGCCCTGAGCCGCTGCCCCCGACCGTGCTGCTGCGTACCATTGAGGAGGGGGAGGCCTTGTCGAGATGTGCGCTGGCAAGGTACCGGCGCATGGGGGTCAGTGAGGGAAGGCTGCGCTATGCCGAGGTGTGGGATCGGGAGCCGTTCGTGCTCAGCGTCTTCGCGCTCGACGACGAGGGCAGCAGCTGGACGCTGGAGCACCGCCTGGTGCTCAGCCGGCTCTGGGCGGATGGAGACCACCCGTGGCTGCCCTTGCCGGAGAAGACGACTCCAACAATTGGTGCGCTGGACCCACTTAACGGCGATGTCATCTACCTAATGGTGGGCACGCACGTCGTCGGTGTGGACATGAAGAGGGAGGAGGTGATTGGGAGTTCTTCCAAGGGCGGCGACGGTTCCTGTATACCATGCGTGCTTCCACCGTGGCTTGAATCGAGCCGGATCCCTGCTGCAGGTAATCAATTGTTTGTTTCAATTGTCCATCAGGTTATTCCTCGGCGATCTAATCTGTTTTCAAGTGCCCCAAGAGTAGTATTTGCTGATCATATTGTGGGGGTTGTCGAGTAGATCGTCTCTATCTGATACTGATCAAAAGATTAGACGAGAATAATTCTTTCTGTACAACCGCAGTATATAGTTTGGTAACGATTGGGATGGGGAACAAAAGTTCCGGAGAGCTTCGAAATATGCTGTGATTGTTAATCAGTTAGATGTAGGAGAAAATGTGATGCATCTGTCTTGTAAGACACATCCTAGTGGTCAAGGAATACGATGTACTTCCTCCATCCCAAAAGATAGTGCCAAAAGCTAAAATGTGATGCATAATTTTTCTCGTTACATAACTAGACAGTAGCAATGGATCAGAATTCAGAATTATTTCTATTCATAAATACTTAGGTTTAGAAGAGTGGTGGTGTGATTGATAAATACTTAGAGGATTATGCTAAATGGGATGAATTATCTTTGCCTCCCAAGATATCATACTAACAAAAGTTGCAGTATTTAGAAGTGTCCCCAGTGTTGGATATGTTTATCCTAGTGTCGGGACTGGCCACTCTGATAAGGCCGCCCTATTTATATCGTCAAATGATTATCACTGTTTGGAAAGGAATAAAATGGTTTCAATAATTCAATCCATGAGAAAGACAATAATGACTTGGGATGAATTCCTTATAGAATGCACAGAAATGCATATTTTGTATTGTGTTACTATTTAGTTCCAGTCTGTGTACCTTGATCAGTGGAATTTACCTGTTCAGGCAAGAAGGACGACGAGGAAAACAAGACATTGGCAGATGTTCTGGTTCGTTCAGACGGAAACCACTCGAAATGAAGCATGCCAAGTTACCAGTTGATGTATCCCTGGGTACTACATTCTACATATCTCTCAGCTCATGCTTCTTTATTCATCCATAATTAGTTGTATGCCATCCATTCACATTTTAGGATGTTGAACTCTTGTTACAAATAATATCTAACTCAAACTATTCATTTTATGATTTCAGAGAGCAATGATGTGCAATTGTTTCACAATTACCACTATTATACATTGCCTAACATGTTGTCATCATTAATACCAGTCTGTTGCTTTACCACTATTATATATTACATTTCAGTCATTCAGTGTGTATGCCAAGCTTGTACTGTAATACACATGCTCAAATATTTAATCTCCGCAGATCTTTCTGTACAATGCTAAGCTTGCAAATTGAACTTGTTCTTTCAGCCTTGGCGCAGCGGTAAAAGCTGCTGCCTTGTGACCATGAGGTCACGGGTTCAAGTCCTGGAAACAGCCTCTTGCAGAAATGCAGGGAAAGGCTGCGTACTAAAGACCCAAAGTGGTCGGACCCTTCCCCGGACCCTGCGCAAACAGGAGCTACTGCACCGGGCTGCCCTTTCAGTCAGTAGAGTCTTTGTGGCAGCGGCATGTAATGCTGCTTGAAACTATCGATATGTCTTTAGCATGGACCCTTTATCCAGGAGTATTAGTGTTTGCTGAACTAGATTCCATAATCTAAAAAAGTGTTTCTGAACTAGCAGGCAGGATTGGCATATTAGGTGCAAGAGTACAAGGCAATAAATCATTGATAAGATCCTAAAGGATGCCTCACCTTGTCACCATAATGTCCAATTAAGCACCGTCTTTTTCTTGGCCTGAAACATTATCATAAATATCAAGCATGAAAAACAAAACTGATCTAGCTTGAAACTCAAACTTGCTATTTCATAACAAGTTATCATACATTGTATATTTTTACTGCAATTAAGAAATGATTGTTATCAAAATGATAACTCACTATTATTTCAATTTAAAAGGGACATGTGTAGATGGATTATATTAGCATTTCTGTTTAATTTGTTTTCCTTCTTTTTTTCTCTCTGCTACTTGTTCCAATTATATGTTTATATTAAAACGTCTCCAATGCTTATTATTGTTATTTTCAGGTTTCTTGTAACTGACAATCAAGTAGTACCTGATGGTGGCAGTTTGTCGGACAACCATTTTGCGGAATAGCTACAGAAGTTCGGCGGTTTTGGATTTTGCTCATGAACAAGTTGTTTGAGGAAAAACATGGGAGTTGGTTAAGACTTGAAGTTCACACCAGAATATTTTTTGTAGAACTGCTCTGTTAAATCAATATGTTTGCTTGCAAGACAATATGCTCATCTTTTGTAGTAAAAGGTCGATGCAACACATGTTTAGCTCCCTTGTAAGAAATTCTGATTAGGGACCTCCTCTGCTTACCTCTGTCCCTACGGTATGAAACGTGAGGAAGGTTATTTGAACGTTCAGTTTGATATGCTAGTTATTTGTACTACTTACTATTTAAGTTTCAGTCAATCTATTGCTACCGTTAAGTATAGGTATATGGAGAAACGAATCAGGTATTTGTGATGAGAAGTTTACTATGCAGTCTGAACTCCTTTTGAAATAGTTACAGTAATTATTTTTTCACGATGAGCTGAACTGGATACCTATTCCAGTAAGACATGCTAACACACGCAGTAGTAGCTACATAATCCCGAACCTGTGAGGGATGTTGGCAACCTACCGACTTTCTGTTGCAGCTAGTAGAAAGTATGCTGCCAATTGCTATGTGAATTACGAGACGTGCTTAGAACAACATCGGTTAATACGCACAACAAGCTAGAAACTGCTCGGAGATTCCATTGGTCAAAGTGAAGGCAATTCCTAAGCTTTATCTTAAAAACTCTAGAAACGTTCAATTCTCTTTTCCTGGACGCTAGCTTCTTGAAACTATATACTGAATTGTCTATCTTTGTGACACCAGCCACCCGCCAGTCAGTCTATCTTTGTGTGGCTAGGAGATGGACCGATTAACGGGGTAGCTGGTGTCACCACTGCCTAATACAGTTGTTAATAAAAACGAAAATAAAAGCAGAAGCGGTACCGTACACTTGTACCGTACGCTATGTCCATTAGCTAGCTGCGACTCATCGCATCAAAGACGCGTTTTCTTGGTCCATTGGACAAGTCGCGCCTTTCTTGTTGTTTGAATTTATTATTCGCAAGATAAGATCCGAAAACATTTTCTTTACAGTCAATCAGTCATTCAACAACGATTTCCATATAATACTGGCACCGTAGTACAGCGTATATATATACAGGGTCATCGTCAGTAACGCGCAAGAGGATAAACCTGAAACAAGCCAAAAAGCTACCAAATCAGAATCAGGAAGTCTGCCATGTACGCGACCAAGCCGCTGTCCCTCTTCAAGAACCACCCGGAGGCGGCCGCCCGGCCGCCGCCGGAGGGCCGGAACTCAGGCTACCTCGTCGTGAAGGGCGACGAGGACGCCGAGGCGGACGAGACGTCCTTCTGGGGGATGTTCGGCGGGACGCGCGTGCGCGACCTCCCATTCCCGCAGGACCGCGTGCTCACGCTCAAATACACGACAGGCACAGGGCAGAATAGTAGAACCTACACCGATTCCGTTGTGTTCGTGCCCGTCCCCGACCAGCCCATCGCCTCCAACCGCTACTACGCCGTCGTCGCCAAAGGCACACGCAAGGGGCTCCTCAGGACCTGCTCCGGGGAGGAGGACATGACCCCGTGCTGCTTCTCCAGCTGCATCAGCGACGTGAGGCCACGCCCGTTCGACCCGGCCAACGTCTACCAGCAGATCGAGATCGTCCAGCGCCGCAGTGGGCGGTTCACGGCCAGGGCCGTCGCGCCCGACGGCTTCCCGCCCTACCTCTACCGCCAGAAGTACTGGCGCGTGTACGCCTCCAAGGCCAAGAACCACTTCGACCTCGGCGACGCGCCGGGCATCAACGAGGCGCTCCGGTCGCGCCAGCTCGCCGACGCCACCCTCCCCACGGCGACGCCGACGTCAACGCCAACGCCCGTCGGGAAATGGTACTGCCCGTTCTATCTCGTCAAAGAAGAGGGCGTGTCCCCGGCGGAGCAGATGGGTCGCGGCGTGTTCTACGAGGTGGCGCTCGAGCAGCACTGGGAGCCGATCCACGGCGAATCGAGGATGAACAACACGAGGGTGCTCGTTGGCGGGAACGTGGAGGCGAGGCAGGAGGTACTGACCGGCGCCCAGCGGCACAACGACGGGTACGTGTGGTTCAGGGCGGCGGCCGGGCAGAGCGTGGGGGTGTGCGCGAGCGTGTGGGAGAGGATGCGGTGGGAGGAGTACAGGGGCGGTTGGGTCGACGAGGAGGAGGAGGCCGGGAAGGTGGCCGGCCGGTCAGTGCTGGTGGAAAGGTTCGTGGTCAAGAGGATGGGTGGCAGCGTCGTGGTGGCCATTGACTTCGTGCACCTCGATAAGGTCAGAGGAAAACAAGCGTGACAGAATGTTCCGTTGGTATTGTGTGATAGTAAAACCTTCTGTTGTGTGATAGTAAAACCTATTTTTCTAAAGATGTGCGATGCTTCATGCTTAGCAAACAAAAACAATTTTCAGATGTGGGGTTTGTTGTTCGACACATTTTCAGATTTTCTTATTATTTTGGAGGAGTAATTTGCCTGTAAATTAAGATTGTGTACTTGTGTTTTCTTGAGAAAATATTGTGTACTTCTGTACCCAAGGTTGGAAAAATCGCTAGACGTAAGCGCACTAGGCGCGTTCGTGCTAATGGTTTCAGGTTTCTGAACTAATCGATGTGGGTGTCTAATTGATTAAGAAACTGATGGTGGTATCTTGCTGAACTCTCATTTTGGGGAAAATCTGGAGAAGTCTTGGTTTGACGGAGCTTTGCGATCATCTTACCTTATGTTGTCTTGAGGGGAAAATCTGGGAGATTATTAGACTCTCGGTTCACAGCAGAACGCTCATGTTAAATTGCTAAGTTAACCAGCATGTAACGGCCTTCACAGAACATCGTGTTTGCCGTGTTTGCTAGATACAGATGCATTTTCAGGAAAGATTGATGCTGCGTGGACATGTTTACTCTAGTAGAAATCTTACTTTAAGGATCTCTGCGTATCACATCCGTGCTGCATTGACGATTTGTTCAAGTGCTCCTATTCGTTGTCCTGACTAATACAGTATACTTTCGTGCCAGTTGATGGTATGATGCTCATGTAACTGTTTAGTTAAGTAAGAAATACTAAACCCCAATTTTACTTGCGTGCGTGATGATTAGATGTATGTTGTTCTTTTTTGAAAAGCTAGTAAAACCTTGGACTTTGCATCAATCGATGCACAAAATCATTTTATTGCTTAGTCTGAAAATTTAAAGTTTACAAATCAGGGATCTCATAGGATGGTCAATAGATTAGCCAATGGAAAATAAAGAACATGGAGTGCCTATGCATCTTCACGGATCACATCGTATTTTCATAATACGCAAAACGGCCCTTAGTTCTAAAGAATTCAGGAGAGGCTCCTCCGCCAAACAGAACTCGTTGTAGAAAAGACGGCACACGATTCTAATAACCGTCAAAAGTTTCTCGAGCGATTGGAAATTGCTGAATGGCCTTAGATCGGCTTGGATTATTATAAATATCTCCTCGAGTGATCAGAAAATTGCCAAATGATCCCAATTGGCTTGTATTCTCATAATAAGTCCCTAGTGACCGAAAATATACATTGGCCCTCGATTGGTCTAGACTCTCATAATGTATCCCATAGTGTCCGCAAAGTTGTAGAATGGCTCCCTGGCCTAGATTTCCATACTAGACCCAATTGACCATGAAATCGCAAAATGGCACTCGATTGGCCGAGATTTTCATGAGTTGTGGAATAAACCTTTAATGGTCATAAAGGAACCCCGGAACTCCGTTTTTCATGCTTCGCAAAAACATCACCTCTAAGATATTTTTGTGAAAAGATACCCGATAAGTCTCTTGTCAACTAAGAACCGCGCTCAACAAGTAATAACAAAGATGTGCACAGCCGCAACCACATCGTCATGAGACAAAATGATAGCAATAGACGAAATACAAGTCAAGCTGTAAAGCGCCTATGCCTAAGGTGGGCCAATCCGAACATCACGCGACCATCCATGTTGGATAAAAATAGCCCTCGCCATTTTTTCCAGTCGTGTAGACACCTCCATAAAAAGGTATCGATTTTCCACCCGTCGTAATGTGGACCACGAACGGAGAAAACTTGTGCACCGATAGAGTACCTACATGGGAGAAACATTTTTATCAGTAAAAATCTTGTCATTTCTACATAGCCACAACGACCATATTACGGCTAAGCTCCCACCCGGCCTAATAATAGTTCTAAACTTGTGATCAATCCCATGTAACAAATTGTCAAAAATATTTGCAACGAATCTCGGTGGATACAAGTTAGAAACTATTTGGATGGCTGACCAAATAGAACGAGCAAACCTGCAACGAAAGAATAAGTGTTTGATCGTCTCGTCATGTGGACAGAGAACATACTTTGTACTTCCATGCCAATTGTGTTTAACAAGGTTATCTTTTGTTAAAATGACACCTTTACGAATATACGATTTTAAGTTTTTGTGGTATTTTCAGCTTCCAGATTTTTGATTATTATCAACTGGCATATCGGAATGGACCAACGCCTTGTACATGGAGTCACCTGAGAACTTTACATTCCCAAGAAGATTCCAACGGAATTCATCGGATCCTTGCGACAACTGGACCAAAGCCAGTCACCCTAGTAGGGCATTCCATGACGCAACCCTGAGTCCAAATAAATCTCGCTTGAACGTCACGTTCGGAGGTGAAGACTGCATAACCGTGGCTATGATATCACCTTTATGACGTACAATATTGTACAGAGTTTGATATTGTTCTCGAAGAGTGGTATTTCCTAACCATCTATCCTCCCAGAATCTAATCTTTGATCCATCCTTAATTTTAAATACGCCAAGGCGAAAGAAGTGTTTCTTCGTCGCCATTAGGCCGGCCCAAAAGTGATAATCACAAGGTTCCATTAGACCTGAGATAACGCACTTGTGCCAATGTACTTTCTTTTAAGAGTGTTTGCCACACACCATACCCATGAATAACTTAAAAAGACACTTACCAAGGAGGGTTGTATTTTGACCTGTAGGTCATGAATACCCAACCCTCCCCGATCTTTGGGGTGGCAAATAACGTTCCATTCAGCTAGTCGATATTTCTTTTTCTCGCTATCTCCTTGCCAAAAGAATCTTGATCGTAAATAATCCAATCTTTGTAAGACTCCTTTGGAAAGCTAGAAGATATATATCATATAAAGTACCATATTGCTTACGACTGGATTTACGAGATCCAATCTCCCACCCAAAGATAGTAATTTTCCTTTTCAACTACTCAGCCATTCTTGCAGACGTTTCTCTGACATGTTTCCATTATGCTTTAGTCAACCTCCTATAATGTATTGGTATACCCAAATACCTAATAGGAAAATGACCTTCATTCCTCGACATGCATCCGAATAATTTGGTAAAAAACTATTGAGCAACCTTAAAAGTAAACGAAGCTGGCTTTTCTATGAGTCGTCATACACACATGGCAGAGATGAGCGATGGTGTCGATTAGAGCTAGTGTGTGTTGTGAGATACCAGTTGGGCTATGAGGTTGGTCGACCTGGCTCATGGGTAACTCAATTCCAGCTCCACTGACCCAAATCCTACTTAAGATTGACCCACATTACCCATCGGTCTCAATTTTTTGGGCTGGGTCAGTGTGATCCAGCGACCCAGAGGGACGGCCTTAGTATCTGATTGTTTCTTCTTTTGTTAAAAGTCAACGAACTCAGTCTCTTTTCTAAATAGTTTTCTTAAGACTTTTTTTAATAGGGGAATAATTTGATCCCAAGGGGATTGGATATGAGTAGGGATTTGGTGAAATCCTTTTTTTCCCTCATGCTATTTCAGTATATTAGTATGGTGTAGTGTTTTCAATCTACACAAAAATGAGGCGGTTTATACGGCCATCTTGATAGTATTCTATCCAAAAATGACTTCGGTAAACATATTATTGGGGATTTTTCGGAATCCAGAATGATCCCGTAAAATATACTCCAAATAGGTTAGAACTAAACTAGGCATAAAGAAAGGGAAAATCTACGTTCAAAACGGTCTGAAGTTACTCTTACGCGGCGGACTGTTTTGACCGACCGATTTCGCAGCGCGCAAGAGCTTCTCCGCATGTGAGAGAGACGTCTCACCTGAGTGCGTGCGCTGCTGCCTTGGAGCAGGACCACTCCGGCGCGGGCCACCACATGCATGTATCGATCCCACCCACTGCATGTCCCTTTCTTTGTCGTTAGAGCATCTCCAAGAGCTTACCTAAATTTGCTCTCAATACCCAAAAACTGCTTTTTTAGGTACTGGGAGCAAAAAACTTGCTCCAAGAGCTTACCTAAAAGTGGTCCCCAGCAGATTTTTTTTAGGTTCTTACCTAAATTCTAGCACACAATTGGCAAATATAGCAATCCAAAGCTGGAATACCCATACTACCTAAAATCAAGGCGGGAAGCACCAACCGCCCCGCCCAGACATTTCGCCTCTCCCGCCCGACCCCGCCACCGCGCACTGCCATCGCGCCGGCCGCCGCCGCGCCATGTCCGACCCGGCCGCCTTCCCCGACGCCTCTGCCGCCCCTCCCGCGCCCCCTCCCGCCCCTTCCGCCACCCCTCCCGCCGCCTCGCACGCCGCCGCGACGGCCAAGCCGAAGGCCGCACGAAGCCTAGGGTTGGCGAAGCCGCCGCGGCCGGTCGCCGCCACTGCCGCATCCCCTGGCGCGGTGGAGACCTCCTGCGCCGTCGCTCCGACCGCCGCCCTGCCGAAGAAGAAGCCGGCGACGAAGCGGCCTCCTCGCGACCCGGCGCTCGCGTCGAGGAAGAAGGCGGCCGTGGAGGGGGCTCCCCAGCCATCTCCGGCCGTGCTGGCCCTCCACCGTTCCCTCCCGCAACTCAGGCGGTCCAATCGCCACCGATTGTGGCCGCGCCGGAGTCGCCCATGGCCACCGCGACCAACGCCTTCATGATGTTCGACGAAATGCCAAGGTGAGTTTTCTTTAAATTGTTTTGCAATTGTTGTGTGTTGTATGTTGCATTGTTGTTTATGTAATTGGTGTTGCATATAGAATGGACAATGAGGACTTCCTCAATTATACTTGTGGAGAGGTGCCATCACAAGAATTTGCATCCCATGATGGTGTTGCATCCCATGATGATGAAGGTTTTGTGGGTGAACCAACTCCACAAGATGATGATGAAGGTTTTGTGGATGAACCAACTCCTAAAAGATCGACCCGAGGAGCAAATTTCACACAAAAGGAAGATGAAGCTTTGTGCCATGCATGGAGGTCGGTTGGCCTTGATGCCATCACCGGTAATGAACAAGCTACCAATACTTATTGGAAGCGTATCCATGAGCACTATGAAAAACTCTCCAAGTATGCAAGAAGTCAAGTTTCTCTCCAACATCGGTTTCAAGTCATCAACACCGATTGTTCCAAGTGGTCGGGTTGCTTAGCTCAAGTGGATCGTCTCAACCCTAGTGGGACTAGTGCTTTCGACAAGGTATTCATGTACTCAAGTGTGTTACCATTTGTTCTTTTATGCCAACAATGGTGTGCTAACTTGTTTCTCTTATGTGTAGACAAACATTGCACAAAAATTGTACATGGGTAAACCGAAGAAGAAAAGTGGGAAGCCCGGCAAATCATTCACTCTACATCATTGTTGGGCTATCCTTGAGAATGATGAGAAATGGAAGAACCGTGGCTCCAATGAGATTCCAAACAAGAGGAAAGCCCCATCTACCTCGGTTGGAGAAGGCAAGGTTGTGGACTCCGATGAAGGTTCAAGTATCCCCACTCCGGTGAATAGAAAGAGGCCCGATGGAAGAAAGAAAGCTAAAGACAACCGGGCAAAGGGAGGTGAGAACTCGTACAAGGAGTCATTGGAGAACTTGATGGTGGTGAGAAAGGAGCTCGCCGCCGAGAGAAGGGAGTCAAAGAACAAAGAACTAGAAGATAGGAGGGAAGCCGAGAAGAAGAAGCTCGCCGCCGAGGAGAGGAGGATTGCGGCCGAGGAGAGGAGGGCCGCTGCCGAGGAGAAGCTTGCCGACATTGAAGAGAGGAAGGTGGCAAATGAGGAAATAGTTAAGAGGCTTGAGCAAGAGCAAAAGCTCATGTTCATGGATGCAAGTGGTTTGGATGAGAAGGGCCGAGCTTACTATGAGCTTTGCCGTGATCAAATCTTGATGTCCAGAGGGTATGGTGGAGGCAATGGTGGTGTTGGTGGTGGAGGCTATGGTGGAGGTGAAGGTGGAGGCAATGGTGGTGGTGGTGGTGGTGAAGGTGGTGGCTATGGTGGAGGTAATGGTGGAGGCAATGGTGCCATATGAGAGTTGGTGGTGGTTGATGATGCATTGTGGTAAACTTTATATTCGTGGTGTTGTTCTATGCACCGATGCACTTCTTATTTCTGTTGATGATGCACTTTGTGACTTGTGAGATGCATTTTGCTACCGGTTTTATGGATAATGATGAACTTCTATGATGAGTTTGAATGTCTGTGCAATTGTTTGAATTATCTTGTGTAGGATTTGTAGTTAATTTGGAGTATATTGTGTTTATATATGATATATGTTCGAGAGTAGTAGAGAGAAGGAAATGATGAAAACAATGCAACCAGTTTTTAGGTATCCAAATATAGGTAAGCTAGAAAAGCAGAAAAATTTCTGGATACCTAAACCTTCTCTCTCCTCTACCTATAATGGTTTTAGGTAGTCAAAATTTAGGTAAGCTCTTGGAGATGCTCTTAGCAGCATACTATTGTAGGCACCGTTGGTCTATCACTGCTAGCTAGCTTTTTTAGTCTGCTATGTACGTAGCTACTGTAGCTTGTTGGATACATGTACACGTATAATTACGATGGTGTGTCGAACGTAATTGTGTGTTGGCTGGTCGTTGCTCCTGGCGTCGTCGACTGTGTCACCGTTTCGTAGACCTCATATTGTCGTCTATTGCTACTGTGTCACCGTTTCGTAGACCTCATATTTTCGTCGCGCCGAGTCGTGTCGTTGTTTGAGGGTCGAAGACAACCTCTCTCGTCTTGCATGGGCGTTGTTCACACTAAGTCACGTTGGTACCCGGCAGGCCCTTGTCGGGCTAGTCGTTTGTTGTCAAGCCCTCCGACGACATCAAGATCTTTATGACGACCTCATCCCCTCACCGACCCTTGGAAGCACGACGTTACCCTCTCGGGATCTCATCGAGGCGCCGAAACCTACGTCGGCTATCCTCGGTACTCAACGAACATCGTCGGAGTACGACAAGTCATGTTGAACCAACTCAACACTCGACATAAGTAGTCCACTATGTCCCTCGGCCGACATCTACATCAACACTAGCCTTCGCCTGTCGTCAAACGCTCTGCCTGCATTAAGTGTTCCTCGACAAGCACCCTTGAGCCCCATCACACCCTTCGAAAGCGAGACATGACAATGATAACCCACACATAGGACACAGTCTTCTTCCTCATGGGAGTCACGGAGAAGATCGAGCCGAGTATTAAGGTCGTGAAGGAGCGTCTCGACCATAACCCAATAGTTGAGGTTATAGTTATCACGATGAAATCGATGTAGTTATCTTACTCTATAGGTAATAGTTACTCACCCAGAACTGACGGAGTTACCCATATGTTCATGATATACTTATCACCATGGCACCGATACAATTGCCTTGCCCCGCTCTCTAGATAATAGTTACCCACCAAGTTCTGATGAAGTAACCATGTGTTCATTGATATAGTTATAACCACAGTATTGATACACTTACCCTGCTCTTTAGGTAATAGTTACCCACCTAGTTCTGATGAAGTAACCATGTGTTCATTGATATAGATATCACCACGGTATTGATACAGTTACCCTGCTCTCGAGATAATAGTTACCCACTCAGTACCGAGGGAGATACCCATGTGTTCATGATATAGCTATCACCACGGTATTGATACACTTACCCTGCTCTCTAGGTAACACCATGACATAATTATCCACCATGAAATCGATTTATTCACCCTACTCTCTTGTTAATAGCTCCCCACCCAGCACTTATGGAGTTACTCATGCGTTCATTATATAATTATCGACCATGAAATCGACGTAGCAATCTTACTCTGTCGGCAATAGTTATCCATCCAGTACTGATAGAGTTAGCCATCCTATGTTGATGGAATTACCCATGTGTTCATGATATAGTTATCCACCACGATCGATTTAATAAACCACTCTCTCGGTAATAGTTATCCCCCAAATACTGATGAAGTTATCCTCCCGGTACTTATAAACTTACCCATGTGTTCATGACATAATTATTCACCATGAAATCGATGTAGATACCACACTCTCTCGTTAATATTATCCACCCAGTTTTTATGGAGTTATCCATATGTTTTAGTGTGCAGTTTTCACTATGATATCGATATAGTTGTCACCCTAATACTTATGATATTGCACGGATATTTAGTGTATAATTATCCAATTGATTACGATAGAAAAAATGATAACTCACTTATATAACTAGATGATAACTTCCAAATTCAAAAAAGTCAAAAAAAAAGGGATATAGTTTCAAGCCGAAAACTAACTGTTGATAAAGTGGGTAACGTACATAATATACCTTGGATAACTCACGTGTTAGAGGTGGGTAATTTTGGGGTCACAAAAAAAGTTATCAAAACATATCAACATGGGATCTAGTTTTGAAGATCTCGTCGCGATTATTCCAACGGTGAAAGCAGATCTAAAATCGGATAAACAGTTTGGTCTATAAAAGTTTTTGAACTTTGGATTTTCGCATTAATTCGGTGGCGCAAGCATTTTTGTCTTCTAGCTTTTATGTGCATAGAATTTTGTTCACGTACGGCCGGCCGCATGTGCTCGCGTAAACACTTCCCGTGCTAATTTTGTCGTTTTGTGGGCGCTTAATCCATCAGCTCGCGTGTTTCTATCGGAAACGATCACTGGACGTTCTATGGTTTGTACTAACCGTAGACCGTTCTAAGTGTAGTCGTGCCCAGCACCGAACGTTTCGAATTCTTTTGGCGGGAAAACGATGACGTCACAGGCACAAGAAACAGATGTTCAAACGTTCAGCCACTCCTCGTTTTCTGCGGATCGTACAGCTATTCCTCACTGCGAGTCTGCGACACAATGGACCGGTGTCAATGACGTGTGGGCCTGAGAGCTCTCACCCGGTGACACAGTCACATGCTACTTTTCTCCTGCAAGTGGATGACTGCGTAGACTGAGTCTACATGAACCGAGCACTAGAACACTCTGCTCCTGGAGTGTGCACAGAATCCACTCCAAAGAAATTCCCCAACACAGTACACACCCATCTCCAGCAAACGCAATGGCCCTCCGCCGCCGTCTCCTAGGTCTCTCAGCTACCGTCGCCGACGGCCTCCGCCGCCCCCTCGCCACCGCCCCCTCCCATCCCCCGTGGGCTATGGTGGACCGCGCCGCGAAGGTCGTCGGAACGCCGAGCGTGGACGTCCGTCTCGCCAAGCCACCGCGAGTTTCCGAAATATGCGTCCCGGAGCACCTCATCGAGACCAAAGGCAGCACCGACCCCGCCAGCGGCGTCCCACAGTCGCTCGGCGTCGGAGGCGGCTGATGCATGTAAATGCATACATGAACTTTGCACTTTAATTGCTTATATTCCAATCATATTTGCATCATATAAGGGCTATATCAATGTTTTATCATGATTTTGGGAATACTTCATAGTTTTCCCATTTATTTGGAATTAACCCTGCACAGGCAGAAAACCCTAGTTTTGTATTTTAATGTTTCAGGGACCCAAACGTCAACGAAATCACCTGGAAATTTACGGACGTCAATATTTGGAAGGAAGAAGGACTACGGAAAAAGGAAGCAAGCAAACGGAGACCCGAGGGCCAAACGGGCATGGCCCACGCGGCCACAGTACCAGGCCGCGTGGGACCCACCCGTTCGGGCCTCGTGGCTCCGTTGCCGTCGATCTTCGCTCCACAGACATAGTCTTGACCTAAAAACGCCTATAAAAAAGGTCCCCCGTCGTTCTCTGGAAGGAGCGCCGCACAAACACAGAAACACCGAAACGGAGATCAGGAGCTGCAGATTGGAGGGGGAAAACTCCGGCGGGGCGCTGCCGGCGTGGTCTCCACCTTCTCCATCGACTTCTCCACCGTCTCCATGATGAAGAGGGAGTAGTCCACCTCTGGACTATGGGTTTGTGGAAGTAACTTATGTATCTCTCCTCTCTTGAGCTTCACTAATTAGTACCGTATGAGCTGCTGAACATGATTATGGTCACCGTTGTAATACCTTTGTGGTGGATCTTTATGAGTTAATATATGTTTGAGATTGCAATGTTTGTTTCAGTTATGAGTATAGATGCATATTATGTACCCCGTTCTTGTCTACTTGTTTTGATCAAGCATGTTTATGAGAGCGTGTGTGGGGGAACGTGTGCATTAGTTGGAGTAACGGGGGTGGCTAGTGCAGTGAACGTGAGAGAAAGTTCTGCGATCCACTTTGGTATCTTTACCTTACTTTGTTGCCTCACTAGGGATAAACTAAAATACCATGCTACCGGGGATGTGGGCGTGACCATTGCCACTACTCCATGACTAGATCTAGCATGTTCTTATTTTCACTTCATGTCATGATACTTATTGCTATACTCTGAGTTATCTTAATTACTAAGGTGTTATGATTTTGTTCGCATCTTGGTGTAGTATAAGAGAGGTTAATAACAAAAGATCTCTATGTTAGGACGTGATGCCATATATCTAAGTAACTTGTTATCAAACCCTGTGTTGCAATCTCATATGTTAAACCATGAACCCAGTCCATTTTTAATCATAAGAAACACCTTTCCAACACCATATACCACTTTTCTATTTTCAGCCATCATTAAATCCGAAAATACAAAAATACTTTTCATCTTGCATACATCATTTAAAAACCCAAAAATATCATTTATCATTGCATCCACCATCATTGCATATTTATTTCCTGTTTGCATTGCATAACTATCCTGATATCATTCTTACACCTTGTGCTTGACAACCACAGGTGAGGTTGAGGACCAAAACATCTAACCTTGTTTTGTAGGTAACCAAAGAAGGATAAGAAGATAAATCTACCACTTCAGATTCCCCGAGAGTTTGATATTAAACCCTCGAGTCACCCCTCGTGGGGAAAACTGTCTTCCACTTTACTATACACTCTGCACTTGGAGTCTCAACCTAAATCCCGTTATTTGTGCAGGCATCAAGACTTGCTCTTCGGGATCATCAAGACGTTTTCTGGCGCCGTTGCCGGGGAATCGTAGCTGAGAGATTTATCCAAGGGTGTGCATCATCGCATTCATCTCACAACAAAGTCAACGTCACCAACTTGTGCTAACACCTAAGCTTGGGGAGGTTGCACCTACGTGAGCACCATCTTATCCATCTTTACTTACAATGCAATTTATTTGTTTTGTTAGTGTCATTGCATATCATATCATATTTATTTCAGTTTTGCATAAAAAATTAAAAATACCAAAAAAAAACTTGCTAAAATGGGAGAAAGAACTAAGCTGTGTGACTACACAAACACCTAATGATCAATTTGTCACGAGAGCTATTGCCACACCTAAAATAAATGCTGAGAGTTATGAAGTAAGTCCTAGTTTGTTGAACTTGATAACTAGGGAACAATTTTGTGGTAGTGCTATGGAGGATGCCTCTATGCATCTTCATGATTTTGTTGAAATATGTGACATGCAAAAGTTTAAAAATATGGAAAGTGATATCCTAAAACTAAAGTTATTTCTTTTTTCACTTAGAGGAAAAGCTCAAGAAACTGAACATGATGAATCTCTTATGCTGATTGAGTTGGAAAAGAAAGTTGAGGAAGTTAAAATGCTTAATGAAGTCAAGGATCCTTTGCTTGACTTAGAAAATTGTAGCTTGCATGAATTAATATCTATCTTACAAAAATTTGCAAGTGATCCTTCCATCAACACTAACCAAGCAGGTTTTGGTTCTTATATTGCTAATCATGTCTTGAAAGAAAAGATTGCTAGGTACAACCAAGAGGCTATGATACCACCTAAGCTTGGGGATATGTGGATACCTAAGGTACTAGTAACTATTGGAAAAGAGACACACCATGCCATACTTGATCTAGGATCTAGTGTCTCTGTTTTATCTAAAGAACTATATGAAGTTCTTGAATTGAAAATCTTGAAAAATGCTCTATTGAACTAGCACTTGCTGATGACTCTATTAAACATGCTTTGGGAAAAGTAAGTGATGTTATGGTAGAGTTACATATGACTTTTGTGCCTGTGGATTTTCTAATCATGGATATGGGGAATAAAACCTCTAGTCCTATTATTCTTGGAAGACCTTTTCTTCGTACCACAGGTGCTATCATTGATTCAAAGGAAGGGAATGTAAAGTTTCAGTTTCCACTCAAGAAGTGCATGGAACACTTTCCAAGGAAGAGGGGAACATCAAAGTTCAAGCTCCCTCATGAGCTTCATCTTCAATAAAACAACAAGTAAGAAGCCTAGCTATATGGCTATAAAGAAAGCGCTTTGCGGGAGGCAACCCGGTTATTTTTGTGTGTGATTTTTCTTTGTGTCCTCTTGCTGTAACAAGAGACTTTGTGTCTAGTTTAGGTTCTGGAGTTTTTAATAAAGTGCCAAGTTTTACCCTTTTTGGTTTGAAAAGTTGCTTATTGAGTTCGGAGATTTTATTCCTGCACGAATCAGTGCACGGTATGATTTTTAATTCTTATTATGTAACTCCGAATGAGCTCATATTTGAACTGTAGTTGCAACTTTTCATCCTCTGTATGCATGAATGTTTTCGGAATTTTTCGAGAAAGTTTGGTAGGGTAGAAAAATACGTTTTGCTGCTGCTGTTTTTCTGGACAGATTCTGTCCCATTTTGTTTGATGCATGCTTTGAGCTTTTAAGTTGAATCTTTTTGATCCAATCGAGTTTATGAGTAGGCATACAACATTATATACTTTTTGGACATTCATATGAATTTTTGTTCAAGGATTATATGCAGCAAGGAACCTATTTGTTTATCACTATTAATGCACCCCACAGAAAAGAGATGGGAGAAACGGTGTTTTGAAGTTTTTTCACAGGGATTGGAGGAGATGCACCAAGAGCTATCCAAGGATGGTGAAGACCATAAGCTTGGGGATGTGAAGACAACCCCACTGGACCTACACCCTCTCGGTTTGCACACGTCCAACTTCTGTTTTTTGATCGAAACACTTTATCGCATAAACTTGGAGCGTCGTTTTTGTTTTTGTTTGAGTCTTGAGAGACCACCACACTATCAGTTGGATGCTTTTATAAGATTGGGAAAAGGGATGTTTGACTTGATTTTTAATGATACATATAGTTGCATGATTTATGAGCTTGTTTATGAGTAATAGTTTGCAAATCCTTTTTGTAGAGCTATAACTTATTCATGTTTTGGTGCTGATTGTTATTTTACTTGGTTTAACATGGATTAGTTAGTTCTATGGACACTCATGCATGCATCTAGATGGTCAACTTTCTCCCTTTTGCTAGCCCAAAAACTCCAACAAGCAAAAACTTGTTTCCAACACCTTCAACCAAAGTTATTCCAGTGAGTCCACCATATCTACCTATTGACTTTATGCTATTCCGAGTATGTTTAACATGTTGTTTGTGTTATCTATACCTCTGAATGAAAATGTTTATGTTATTGATTGCCATGGGAAAAGTTGGTTATATAGCTCTCACGAACTTGATGCGCATTTTACTATCATTGCAATAAATAAAACATGACCCATTGTGATTAAGATTATGATGCTAGTGGCTTGATAAATGTTCGAGGTTGGGAGTTAGCCCATATGTGCTGTCACATGCAAAGCTTTCAACATGCTCCTTCATCTCATTTAGTTGATATCATGTACTTTTGTTTATGGATGCCTATCATGGTGAAATGAGGTGGAAATGAAGTAGTTCAAATGAGTTTGTATAAATGGTTAGAGAGACGCCTGGGCCGCTAATCTAAGCCATGCATTATTCATGGTGGAAATTTACTTACATACTATGGTGAACCTTCTGTGATACACCTTGCAATAAAAAACTATTCCAAATGGTAAATAAAAAGGGTGTTGAGATTGTTCATTTTGTTTGTTTGTCTTGTCATTTTGATATGGGCTTGTTCCATATCATGGGACAAGAGGTACCCCAGTTGACGCTCTTGATGATACTATTATTACTTACAATGATAGATAACTTGAACTTGATTTGTTTCCTAAGTTGAGTAATCATGGTGTAGGTACTTGTATTCAAGGGGCATGAGACATCCAACCTTTACTTTGTCAAGCACACTACTCATATTTGCTTTCACTTTAACCTTAATCATTCAAGATGCTATGATAGGGGCAATGAGAGTTTGACACCAATGAATACCTTATTGCAATCATTAACTTAAGTAGAAGAGTTTGGAAGTTCGATGAAACTTATGCATGCTTTACCTCTACTCACATATACATCTTTCCAAAGTGTCCACCTATCATATTCAGATTTTCATCTACACTCTATGACCATTGTAGGATGTTCTTCTTATCATTGTGCATACATGTGTTCCATATTACTTGCTACTATGTTACACTTTGTGAACTATCAATGAACATCCTTGTCTTGAATACTTGATATCACTTCATAAACTATTTGCATATTGCTACTCCTTTGAAGAATGAATCATTTGATTATATGTAGCAATAGTAATCATCTTTGATATCCATTGTTAAGTATTAAATTGCAAAGTCCATGTTAGTTTTATCATCTTCATACTCGAGGACGAGCATGGATTAAGCTTGGGGATGTTGATGCATGTAAAATGCATACATGAACTTTGCACTTTAATTGCTTATATTCCAATCATATTTGCATCATATAAGGGCTATATCAATGTTTTATCATGATTTTGGGAATACTTCATAGTTTTCCCATTTATTTGGAATTAACCCTGCACAGGCAGAAAACCCTAGTTTTGTATTTTAATGTTTCAGGGACCCAAACGTCAACGAAATCACCTGGAAATTTACGGGCGTCAATATTTGGAAGGAAGAAGGACTACGGAAAAAGGAAGCAAGCAAACGGAGACCCGAGGGCCAAACGGGCATGGCCCACGCGGCCACAGTACCAGGCCGCGTGGGACCCACCCGTTCGGGCCTCGTGGCTCCGTTGTCGTCGATCTTCGCTCCACCGACATAGTCTTGACCTAAAAACGCCTATAAAAAAGGTCCACCGTCGTTCTCTGGAAGGAGCGTCGCACAAACACAGTAACACCGAAACGGAGATCAGGAGCTGCAGATTGGAGGGGGAAAACTCCGGCGGGGCGCTGCCGGCGTGGTCTCCACCTTCTCCATCGACTTCTCCACCGTCTCCATGATGAAGAGGGAGTAGTCCACCTCTGGACTATGGGTTTGTGGAAGTAACTTATGTATCTCTCCTCTCTTGAGCTTCACTAATTAGTACCGTATGAGCTGCTGAACATGATTATGGTCACCGTTGTAATACCTTTGTGGTGGATCTTTATGAGTTAATATATGTTTGAGATTGCAATGTTTGTTTCAGTTATGAGTATAGATGCATATTATGTACCCGTTCTTGTCTACTTGTTTTGATCAAGCATGTTTATGAGAGCGTGTGTGGGGGAACGTGTGCATTAGTTGGAGTAACGGGGGGTGGCTAGTGCAGTGAACGTGAGAGAAAGTTCTGCGATCCACTTTGGTATCTTTACCTTACTTTGTTGCCTCACTAGGGATAAACTAAAATACCATGCTACCGGGGATGTGGGCGTGACCATTGCCACTACTCCATGACTAGATCTAGCATGTTCTTATTTTCACTTCATGTCATGATACTTATTGCTATACTCTGAGTTATCTTAATTACTAAGGTGTTATGATTTAGTTCGCATCTTGGTGGAGTATAAGAGAGGTTAATAACCAAAAGATCTCTATGTTAGGACGTGATGCCCATATATCTAAGTAACTTGTTATCAAACCCTGTGTTGCAATCTCATATGTTAACTTTGTGTGTTCCATTGTCTACCACTTTATAAGAGAGAGTGCATTTGTGAAACCATGAACCCCAGTCCATTTTTATCATAAGAAACACCTTTCCAACACCATATACCACTTTTCTATTTTCAGCCATCATTAAATCCGAAAATACAAAAATACTTTTCATCTTGCATACATCATTTAAAAACCCAAAAATATCATTTATCATTGCATCCACCATCGTTGCATATTTATTTCATGTTTGCATTGCATAACTATCCTGATATCATTCTTACACCTTGTGCTTGACAACCACAGGTGAGGTTGAGGACCAAAACATCTAACCTTGTTTTGTAGGTAACCAAAAGAAGGATAAGAAGATAAATCTACCACTTCAGATTCCCCGAGAGTTTGATATTAAACCCTCGAGTCACCCCTCGTGGGGAAAACTGTCTTCCACTTTACTATACACTCTGCACTTGGAGTCTCAACCTAAATCCCGTTATTTGTGCAGGCATCAAGACTTGCTCTTCGGGATCATCAGCGGCCTGACCGCCGCGAGCGGCGACGGCCTCCTCTACCTCGCCTACCTAGACCTGCGCTGCACGGCTCCACCGGCCTCGACCCCTGATACGTCCATTTTGCATCACTATTTTATATCATAATTTGTCATTATCTATCCTTATATTTCATATTAATACATGATACTTATGTTATTTTGCCTTATTTTGCATGTTTGATGATTATTGGGAATTATCCTTCCGGAGTCAGGTTTCTGCTGGAAAAAGCGTCGTCAAGTCAGCATATCAGCGGAACTCCAAAAATCACGAAACCAATTCTGGGGGTCTTATAATGTCAGATGCCGGAGGCAGCCAAAAGGAGGCAGCCAGGTGGGCCAGGTGGGCCCCACGCCACACCTGGGCGCGGCTGGCCTGTGGGCCGCGCCCAGCTATGGCGTGGCCACCTGGGTCCACCCCCCAGGTTGCCTCTTCGCGTATATCTGCCTCCCGAAAACCTAAGCACGGGGGTACGTCCACGAAATATTCCGCCGCCTCCACGG
Source organism: Poa pratensis (assembly GCA_947311845.1). NCBI lineage: Eukaryota > Viridiplantae > Streptophyta > Magnoliopsida > Poales > Poaceae > Poa > Poa pratensis. Next base: position 110,659,061 of record CAMZMU010000074.1, on the reverse strand, counting down.
GACGGAAACCACCGAGAGAGAAAGAGCTCTCTGGCAGGGAGATCCTGCCGGGGAAATTCCCTCCCGGAGAGGGGAAATCATCGCCATCGTCATCGTCATCACGCTGGACTTCATCGGGATCATCATCGCCATCATCTCCACCGACTCCACATCCATCTTGCTGTAACATCTAGGGCTGTACCTTGTCTAGTTCATTGGGGAGACTCTCCCGGTGTTGATTACTCCTTGTTATTGATGCTATTGAGTTTGTTTGGTGGATTAGTGTTCATGTCCAGATTGTTATTCATTGCCATATCATCTCTGATCATGATCCATATGATGTCTTGTGAGTAGTTTGTAGTTCTTGAGGACATGGGGAAGTCATGTTGTTAGTAGTGAAATAATGCTGCGTTAATATTTAATGGTTTGATATTTAAGTTGTGGTGTCATTCTTCTAGTGGTGTCATGTGAACGTCGACTACATGACACTTCACCTTTATGGGCCTAGGGGAATGCATCGTGTACCTAGCTTGCTAGTTGAGGGGTTGCCGGAGTGACAGAAACCTGAACCCCCGTTAGTAAGATAGTGCACGAGGGAGCGTAGGGTCTCAGAGTTTAAAGCTGTGGTTAGATTTATCTTAATTACTTTTCTGCATTCGCGGATGCTTGCAGGGGGTATAATCACAAGTGCGTATTAGTCCTAGGAAGGGCGGTGCGTTAGCATAGATTCACCCACACAACACTTATCAAAACAATGAAGATTAACCAGTTGCACGAAGCGAAAGCACTTGACGAAATTCCCATGTGTCCTCAGGAACATTTGTCTCTTATAAGTAACACACTCGGCTTGTCCTTTGCACTCAAAAGGATTGGGCCACTCGCTGCATTTGTTGCCGCGCTCGTTTATTTACTTGCACTGTTTTTACCTGCTGTTTCGAATACTACTGAAAACCTGTCTGCTAGCTTTTACAGTGAATTCTTGATCAAAACTACTTGCCAGCACCTTCTGCTCCTCGTTGGGTTCGACACTCTTATTTATCGAAAGTACTGCGATACACCCCCTATACTTGTGGGTCATCAAGACTATTTTCTGGCGCCGTTGCCGGGGAGTGAAGCGCTATTGGTAAGGAAATTGGTAAGGAAATTATTTACTGTAATGACTGTTATGGAGTCAAATCCATTTGGTTCGCTGTTTGGGAGGACTACTACCACTGCTACGGTAGTAGATGATCCTCCATCTGCTGAGATTGTTCCATTTAAAATACCTACGAAAATTGTTGGACGTATTATGGATAACCGCTATGATGGAACTGTTCATCCTGGTAATCATTTGCTTTATATACATGAACTATGCGGTTTGTTCAAGTGTGCAGGTATTTCGATGGACATTATTAAAAGGAAATTATTTACTCTGTCGCTGGATGGCAGAGCTGCTGAATGGTATAGTCTGCTGAAGAATGGTCCTTCATTGAGCTGGGCTGAAATTGTCCCTCTCTTTTATTACAAGTTTTATCCTCCAAGTGAGATTCATAAGGATCGGAATTCTATATTCACTTTTTGGCCTTATGAGGGAGAAAGTATTGCCCAAGCTTGGGGGAGATTGAAATTATTAATGCTCAAATGCCCTGTTCATGGGATTCCAAGTAATATTGTCATCAATAACTTTTATGCAAGACTTTCCTATCATGATAAAGATTTATTGGACACTTCTTGTTCTTGGTCATTCACTCGTATGAAGGATGAAGATAAATGGGATCTTCTTGATCGTATCCAGGAAAATACTGAAGGATGGGAGAACGACAAAGGTAGGGAGTCAGGTATAAATTATGATTTCGAATGCATTAAATCCTTTATGGAGACTGATAGTTTTCGTAATTTTAATGCTACTTATGGTCTTGATTCTCAAGTTGTTGTTAATTACTTTAAGGCCTTTGCCTCGTATCTCGATATTCCTAGACAAGGTTGGGAAAAGTATCATGAACCTTATGAAGATAATGCTAATTTTGCTCTTGCTAAAAATGTTGAAGTTCAAACTGTTGATCGCATTATACCAGAACCCTATATTGAAAAAATACCTTTTCCTGTTAAAGTAAAAGAACACTCTATTTTGGCTAGTGTGGTTAGCAAAAGTGAACGTAAACCTAGGGAACCTGATGAGCAAATTAGTGTAGAACATGAAGTAGCTATGGTTAAGGAACTTGTAACTGAAAATGTAGAAGGAGGTCATATTGTGTTTTGTGAAGAAGCTTCTAACATGGTTACACATCCTAAAAGAGCTCGAAAGCCTAGTGTTCCTGTGCTTTCTGTTAAAATAGGTGAGCATTGTTATTATGGTCTCTGTGATATTGGTGCTAGTTCCAGCGCTATCCCTTATGCTCTCTACAAGGAAATCAGGAAGGAAATTGATCCTTGCGAATTGGAAGATATTGATGTGGTTATTCAGCTTGCTAATAGGGAAACTATCTGTCCAGTTGGCATTGTCAGAGATGTTGAAGTTTTATGTGGTAAGACTAAATACCCTGCTGATTTCTTAGTTCTCGGTTCTGCTGCTAGTGACTCTTGTCCTATTATTTTTGGTAGACCTTTCCTGAATACTTGTGGTGCTATTATTGACTGTCAAAAAGAGAAATTTTACTAGATTCGATGGAGAGTCTTATGAGTTTAATTTTTCAAAATTTGCTAAGAATCATTATGAACCTGAAATGCCTAATGAGAACTTTCAAGTTGAACAGCTTGCTTCTATTGCTGTTGGTCCTAACAATGCTTTGCAGCAATTTTTGGAAGACCACGAAAGTGAAGTTTTTGCAGAAGAAAGAAGGGAGATTGACGACATCTTTCTGCGTCAACCTCAAATGCTTAGGCATGATTTACCTGTGGAGGACCTGGGAATTGCGCCCCCTCCTAAAGAAGACCCTGTTTTTGATCTTAAGCCTTTACCTGATAATCTTAAGTATGTTCATATTGATGATAAGAAAATATATCCTGTTATTATTAGTTCTAAACTTTCAGGAGATGAAGAAGCAAAATTATTGCAAGTTCTGAAGAAACATAGAGGCGCAATGGGCTATACTCTTGATGATTTAAAAGGGATTTCTCCTGCTATATGTCAGCATGCTATTAATATTGAGCCTGATGCCAAGCCTGTTGTTGAGCATCAACGTCGTTTAATTCCTAAGATGAAGGAAGTGGTAAGAAATGAGGTATTAAAACTTCTTGAAGCAGGTATAATTTATCCTATTGCTGATAGTAGATGGGTTAGTCCTGTTCATTGTGTTCCTAAGAAAGGAGGAATAACTGTTGTGCCTAATGAAAATGATGAGCTTATTCCTCAGAGAGTTGTAGTTGGTTATAGAATGTGCATTGATTTTCGTAAGGTCAATAAGGTTACTAAGAAAGATCATTATCCTTTGCCTTTTATTGATCAGATGTTAGAAAGGTTGTCTAAGAAAACTCATTTTTGTTTCCTTGATGGTTATTCTGGTTTTTCCCAAATAGCTGTTAGAAAGGAAGATCAGGAGAAAACCACTTTTACCTGTCCTTATGGTACTTATGCTTATAGACGTATGCCTTTTGGTTTATGTAATGCTCCTGCTACTTTTCAGAGATGCATGTCTGCTATTTTTCACGGTTTTTGTGAAGAAATTGTGGAAGTCTTCATGGACGATTTCTCCGTCTATGGAACTTCTTTTGATAACTGTTTGCACAATCTTGACAAAGTTTTGCAGAGATGTGAAGAAACCAATCTTGTTCTTAATTGGGAGAAATGCCATTTTATGGTTAATGAAGGCATTGTTCTTGGGCATAAAATTTCTGAAAGAGGTATTGAAGTTGATAGAGCTAAAGTGGAAGCAATTGAGAAAATGCCATGCCCCCGAGATGTGAAAGGTATTCGTAGTGTTCTTGGTCATGCTGGTTTTTATAGAAGGTTTATTAAAGATTTCTCTAAAATTTCAAAGCCACTTACCAATCTTCTTCAAAAGGATGTTCCATTTGTTTTTGATGACGAGTGTAAAGAGGCATTCGAAATTTTGAAGAAGGCTTTAATAACTGCTCCTATTGTTCAACCACCAGACTGGACTTTACCATTTGAAATTATGTGTGATGCTAGTGATTTTGCTGTAGGTGCTGTTTTAGGACAGCGAGTAGATAAAAAGTTAAATGTTATTCATTATGCTAGTAAGACTCTTGATGCAGCTCAAAAGAATTATGCTACTACTGAGAAGGAATTTTTAGCAGTAGTGTTTGCTTGTGATAAGTTTAGACCTTATATTGTTGATTCTAAGGTAACTATTCATACTGATCATGCTGCTATTAAATACCTTATGGATAAGAAGGATGCTAAGCCTAGACTTATTAGATGGGTTCTCCTGTTACAAGAGTTCGATTTGCATATTGTTGATAGAAAAGGTGCTGAAAATCCTGTTGCTGATAATCTGTCTAGATTAGAAAATATAATGCATGATCCTATTCCTGTTGATGACAATTTTCGAAATGAGCAGTTGGCTTCTATAAAGGTAAATTCGAATGATTGTCCCTGGTATGCTGATTATGCTAACTTTATTGTTGCCAAGTATTTGCCTCCAACTTTTACTTATCAGCAAAGGAGGAAATTCTTCTGTGACTTGAGGCATTATTTTTGGGATGACCCACATTTATATAGAGAAGGAGTTGATGGTATTATGAGAAGATGTGTTCCAGAGCATGAGCAGAAGGAAATATTGGATAAATGCCATGGTAGTGCTTATGGAGGACATCACGCCGGAGACAGAACTGCACAAAAGGTTCTACAATCAGGTTTTTATTGGCCTACTCTTTTTAAAGATGCAAGAAAATTTGTTTTGACCTGTGATCAATGTCAGAGAGTTGGGAATATTAGTAGACGTAATGAGATGCCTATGAATTATTCTCTTGTTATTGAACCTTTTGATTGTTGGGGATTTGACTTTATGGGTCCTTTTCCCGCTTCAGATGGTTATACTCATATTCTAGTTGCTGTTGATTATGTTACTAAGTGGGTAGAGGCTATACCAACCTCTAGTGCTGATGGTAAGACTTCCTTAAAAATGCTTAAGGATGTTATTTTCTCGAGGTTTGGTGTGCCTAGATATCTCATGACTGATGGTGGTTCACACTTTATTCATGGTGGTTTTAGAAAAACTCTTGCTAAATATGGTGTCAATCACAGAATTGCTTCACCGTATCATCCTCAAACTAGTGGTCAAGTAGAGTTATCAAATAGAGAAATTAAGTTGATTTTGCAAAAGACTGTCAATAGGTCTAGAAAGAATTGGGCTAGAAAGCTTAATGATGCTTTGTGGGCTTATAGAACAGCATATAAAAATCCTATGGGCATGTCTCCTTATAAAATGGTTTATGGAAAAGCTTGTCATTTACCTCTAGAATTAGAACACAAGGCCTATTGGGCAATCAAAGAGCTTAATAGAGATTTCAAATTAGCTGGTGAGAAAAGGTTGCTAGAGTTAAGCTCTCTAGATGAATGGAGAAGTGAAGCATATGAAAATGCTAAACTTTTCAAAGAGAAAGTTAAGAGATGGCATGACAAGAGAATTTTAAAAAGAGAATTTTGCATAGGTGATAAAGTTTTATTGTATAGGTCTCGTCTCAGATTTTTTGCAGGAAAATTACTCTCAAAATGGGAAGGACCTTACATTGTGGAAGAAGTTTATCGTTCTGGTGCAATAAAAATTAATTCACTTGACGGTGACAAACCTCAAGTTGTTAATGGGCAGAGACTTAAACATTATATTTCTGGAGAATCTTATAATGAAAATGTTGATATTATTCAAATGGTATCTCCGGAGGAATTTATTAAAACTCAGAAACAGGAAACTGCAGAGTCTGATTTGAAGTAGGTATGAGTTTCGGTAAGAAAAAGTCCGCGTTTTACTTCGAAACTTTTATATTAGTTATTTTTATACAATTTTGGAAATATCAAGACGAATAAGTGCCGGAGGAGGTGCCCGAGGGCACCACGCCACAGCAGGGCGCGGGCCCCACCTGGGCCGCGCCCAGCTATGGCGTGGTCGCCTCGGAGACCCCCTCCGACTCCGCTTCGCCCTGTGCTTTCCTTTTCACGCGTTATTTTCTGCTATATATTTACCCGGATCTCCCGAGGTCCGTATCTCGTGTTTTCGTCGCGTTTGTTTTCGAGCTGTTTCTGCCAGGGTTGTAGAAGTCTAGAGCACCATGGTCGCCTCCAACAACCCTGACAAGGAGGGCCTGAAGAAAGATCTGAAAGACCAAGATGCTGAGGAGGAGAAGGAGAAGACTGAAGCTGTCGGTGAAGAAGAGGAAGATCCAAGTCCTATTCCCACCGCTACCGTTGCAAGCATCGGAGTGGTGCAGAACAAGCCCAGGGCCAGGCAGGGCGCGAGGATGAGCACTGGTGGGAGAGTTCCTCGTCGCTTCCTAGCTCCAAGAACACTTCCTTCAGATACCAAAAGGCCTTTTCACACTCTCATCCATAAGTATCCCTTTGAAAAAGTTCCAGAATCAGAATTGCCCAGTAGCTGGGATATGGATCGTTCTGACCATGCAGGAAAAGGGAGCTCCAAAGCTGAAGAGAAGTGGGGTAACAACTCCAAAAGCTGGGATTCACCCTCTGACAGGATGATGAACCGCATTGAGCAGAATTCAGAGCTTGTCCGCACCCTCATTGGTAGAGTTGATGAGTTAATGGAGCTTGCCGAGAAGCTCATTAGAGGGGCGCCACCACCATCACCGCCAAGGGAGTAATTCACCATGGGTAACAACACACTCCCAGCTTGTTTCAAGCTTGGGGGGGGGGTGTTTTCAGTATCACCATCTTTATCTTTATCTTTATCTTTATATTTTTGCTTAGTACCATGAGTAGAGAAGTTATCATATGAGATAGTTTGCAATGTGGAGTATCACTCCTTAGTTGGTTATCGTTGTATCCGTTGGTGTGAGGTTTATTGTGATGGAATATTAATGAGAAGCTTTATCTTTACTTTCTGCACACTTTATTTTAGCCAGCAAGTCCTTTGTCATATGCTGATCTTGTTACATTAGTATTGGCATCACTTTGGGTGCAGCAAGTAAATTTAGTTGGTTGTGGCAAACTTAGACTGGTCAGTAGTATCAATACTTTTTACACTTAAGTAGAAAAGAGGGAACTGGTTGCAATAACATTATCCCTATTGTTTTCCTCTTTGTTGGCCAATGAGTTTATTATTCTTGAATTAAAGTGTTTTGTGCCCACAAAGTAGATAGCATGGTTGTTCTATTAGATCTATAAGTGTTTGTCTCTCTCAATTCTTGTGCTTGCTACTAAACCTTGCTAGCCTAAAACCTTGTACTGAGAGGAGATACTTCTCGTGCATCCAAAACCCTGAACCAAAGCACTCCATTCGTGTCCACCATAACTACCTATCATGTAGTGTTCGCACTACTCCAAGTACATTTTCTCGTGTGCTACCTTTAACTATTCAAAACTATTATTATATCCCTTTTTGTGTCACTGTTCACCAAGCTCATAAGGACGTGGTAGCAGATGTGTCATCTTCCATGCTAACTGATTTACAAGGATTGGCAGCTTCATCTGCTTCTCCACCTTTTATTTTGCATTAAAAGAGCTGGTTAGTCCACCCTATAAATAAATAAATAAATAAATAGACACTCCTCCACGGTGATTGTTGGTCGGCAACCGAGGATTCGGTCAAGCCATGGTTTGTGGAAAGAAATGGTTGGGAGGAGTGTCATCAATAAGTGCTTGTTACAAGTGCAGTTCTATAAACTCTCGGAACCGCTCTAAAAGTTAATTAGTATGGAAGATGACAAGGATTCTACCACTGATTTGTTGACCAATAGCATACACCTCTCAAAGCAATATTTTTACACTCTCTATGCCTTCGGGAACTAAAAAGCTCTAGCACACGTTTTAATCCCTGCTTCCCTCTGCGAAGGGCCTATCATTTATTTATTGTTGAGTCAGTAAACCTATTCCCTCTATCCCGAGCAAGCACTCGAATTGTTATAGATACAATCATTTATAGTTCATAATATTTCCTATCATGTTTTGTCTACTTTGCTTGAGCACATGAAGTTTTATCTTTGAGAATATGACTTTGACAGTTTTCTTTGGAATGTGAAAGGAACAGTGATGATTGAGCAACTCTATTTCTGCAATATAGCTCTAGTATAAAGACTCTTCTTGAAAGATAAGTTAGAATGTTGATTGTTCTCTGACCAAGAACACAGTTTGCCACATCCAATTGGTTTGCTTAATGTACCTTTATTTGTGGTTGTTCCATTACTTGTTCCAAGTTAAGTAGAATGTAGAGACTGCTGTTTAAAATGACTTGTTTAGCTGAGTAAATACTGATGCTTCTTGTCCGTATTCTTTATTATCGACACTTCACTCCATAAACATGTGGACTTGTTTACTGAGCTCAGTTTTCGCTTGGGGACAAGCGAGTCTAAGCTTGGGGGGAGTTGATACGTCCATTTTGCATCACTATTTTATATCATAATTTGTCATTATCTATCCTTATATTTCATATTAATACATGATACTTATGTTATTTTGCCTTATTTTGCATGTTTGATGATTATTGGGAATTATCCTTCCGGAGTCAGGTTTCTGCTGGAAAAAGCGTCGTCAAGTCAGCATATCAGCGGAACTCCAAAAATCACGAAACCAATTCTGGGGGTCTTATAATGTCAGATGCCGGAGGCAGCCAAAAGGAGGCAGCCAGGTGGGCCAGGTGGGCCCCACGCCACACCTGGGCGCGGCTGGCCTGTGGGCCGCGCCCAGCTATGGCGTGGCCACCTGGGTCCACCCCCAGGTTGCCTCTTCGCGTATATCTGCCTCCCGAAAACCTAAGCACGGGGGGTACGTCCACGAAATATTCCGCCGCCTCCACGGGACGGAAACCACCGAGAGAGAAAGAGCTCTCTGGCAGGGAGATCCTGCCGGGGAAATTCCCTCCCGGAGAGGGGAAATCATCGCCATCGTCATCGTCATCACGCTGGACTTCATCGGGATCATCATCACCATCATCCACTGCGCCATCACCATCATCTCCACCGACTCCACATCCATCTTGCTGTAACATCTAGGGCTGTACCTTGTCTAGTTCATTGGGGAGACTCTCCCGGTGTTGATTACTCCTTGTTATTGATGCTATTGAGTTTGTTTGGTGGATTAGTGTTCATGTCCAGATTGTTATTCATTGCCATATCATCTCTGATCATGATCCATATGATGTCTTGTGAGTAGTTTGTAGTTCTTGAGGACATGGGGAAGTCATGTTGTTAGTAGTGAAATAATGCTGCGTTAATATTTAATGGTTTGATATTTAAGTTGTGGTGTCATTCTTCTAGTGGTGTCATGTGAACGTCGACTACATGACACTTCACCTTTATGGGCCTAGGGGAATGCATCGTGTACCTAGCTTGCTAGTTGAGGGGTTGCCGGAGTGACAGAAACCTGAACCCCCGTTAGTAAGATAGTGCACGAGGGAGCGTAGGGTCTCAGAGTTTAAAGCTGTGGTTAGATTTATCTTAATTACTTTTCTGCATTCGCGGATGCTTGCAGGGGGTATAATCACAAGTGCGTATTAGTCCTAGGAAGGGCGGTGCGTTAGCATAGATTCACCCACACAACACTTATCAAAACAATGAAGATTAACCAGTTGCACGAAGCGAAAGCACTTGACGAAATTCCCATGTGTCCTCAGGAACATTTGTCTCTTATAAGTAACACACTCGGCTTGTCCTTTGCACTCAAAAGGATTGGGCCACTCGCTGCATTTGTTGCCGCGCTCGTTTATTTACTTGCACTGTTTTTACCTGCTGTTTCGAATACTACTGAAAACCTGTCTGCTAGCTTTTACAGTGAATTCTTGATCAAAACTACTTGCCAGCACCTTCTGCTCCTCGTTGGGTTCGACACTCTTATTTATCGAAAGTACTGCGATACACCCCCTATACTTGTGGGTCATCAACCCCGCCGACCTCCCCAGTGTCACACGCTTCGTCTGCAACCCTGTCACCCGCGAGCTATCCCGCCTCCCCGCCTCCATCTGCAGCCCTATGGGCGACATCTTGTGCAGCCGCAACATGGGCCTCCTCACTCAAGCCGATCGCGGCCACGGGCCGCCTGACAGGTTCGCCCTCGCTGTGCTGCAGGGGAACATGATGATCCGGTTTCTGTCGGAAACAGAGGAGTGGGGAATCGTGGAGGCCTCCCGTGCCGGCTCCCACTTGCGCCGCGGATGGAGATAGACCAGGAGCCACTGGCATTCCGCGGTCGCCTGTGGTGGGTCGACCTGACCTGCGGCGCAATCTCCGCCGACCCGTTCAGCGACCGGCCGGAGCTCTCCTTCATCAGGCTGCCGGGTCGCAGCATGCAGCCGGCACGCGCGCAGGACGAAGCGCCCGCCATGTACCGGCGCGTGGGTGTCAGCGAAGGCCGGCTGCGGTACATCGAGGTCTCTCAAGAGGAACCGTTTCTTCTCAGCTCTTTTGTGTTCGACGACGACGACCACCACTGGATGCTGGAGCACCGGGTGGTGCTCAACAAGATCTGGGGGCCCAGCCTCTGCATACCCTTACAGATGAAGGGGACGACCAGCATTGTGCTTATCGATCCGCTTAATGCAAATGTCGTGTACCTCATGGTAGTGTCGCAGATTGTCGTCGTGGACATGGAGAGGGAGGAGCTGATTGAGACTTGTCCGGATACCGCCGACTCCTCCTGTATACCATGTGTTCTTCCATCCTGGCTTGGAGCGAGCAGGATCCCTTCTAAAGGTACTGACTTGCTCGTTTTAATTGCTTCATTGCATAGTTCTCAGTGTTAGTTTCTGTTTTAGATCTGCAATGCTGCCAATGCATGACATGCCCAGTCCATCACCTTCGACAGTTGTCCTGCAGACTTCATTTTGTACATAACCAAATCAATCAAAATGACTAATACGCATGATTAGTACTAACATTTTTATGCCATTTGTTCGGTAACAATTGGTGTGGCAAATAGAAGTTTTTTGCACAAAAGTACTTTGGGCCTGGCACTTCATCGAAAGACTAAATCAAATATAAGTTTTGAGAAATGGTGATGCATTGATCTAATTGGAGAGGTGTATAAGAAATGGTGATGCATTAATTTAATCACAGTTCTATTCTTAGTCTCTTCTTGTGTTTAAAAAGGTGCAACAACTTGGGGGTGGAACTTCAAATTTCAATACCAAACCTTCTCTCAATTCGAAATTTCCAACATCTGTTCTTTTCTACATGTTGTCTCGGTTATGAAGAGTTCTTCATAAAACATATATGCAGTGTCAGTGATTTAGCTTTTGTACATACTTTTTGGTTATTTTTTTATTGCTTTCATGGTATAATTTTACTTTGATTGCTCGAATAATTTTACTTTGGATCGAGCAGGATCCCTTCTGTAGGCAGTGACTTGCTCGTTTTAATTTCTTCATTGCATAGTTCTCAGTTTTGGTTTCAGTTTTAGATCTACAATCCTGCCAATGCATGAGATACCTTCTAGACCATCTTCGACAATTGTCCTACAGACTAAATATTCTGTCTGTACATAACCAAATCACTCAAAATGACTAATACACATGATCATTATCATTTTTATGCCATTTGTTCGGTAACAATTGGTGTGGCAAATAGAAGGGTTTTGCACAAAATTAAAGTCCTTTGGGTCTGGCAGTTCATATAAAGACAAAAGCAAGTTTTGAGAAATGGTGATGCATTGATTTAATTGCAGTTCTATTCTGATTCTCTTCTTGTGTTTAAAAAGGTGCAACTTACTTGGGGGTGGAACGTCAAATCTCAATCCTAAACCTTCCCTCACTTCGAAACTTCCAACGTCTGGTTATTTGTACATGTTGTCTCGGTTATAAAGAGTTCTTCATAAAACATATATATGATTGTGTCAGTGATTTAGGGTTTTGGGTTATTTTTGTTGCTTTCATGGTATACTCTAGTTTGAGTGCTCGAATAATCTTATCCTGGTCGGTGCTACTGTGGATTCTCAGTTATGAACTGTACATATTTTCTGGGAGCTACTCTATAAAATGGTTTCATGATTTCCTTGAATATTTGGGGTTTTATATAGGAGAATGCTAATAGACCTTGGTCAACAGATTTGACGGTTGGACGTAAACAACTCAATTAGTGACTATCTTATGCTCCAAAGTAGCATCCTCCTCCTTCTGTGCCTTGTTGCAAGCTGGAACCTTCCATCTAAGATCTGACCGAGTGATCTTATGTTTGTGAATTTGTAATTTGCATGTCCTTTTCTACATATTTTGTCCATCAATATAATTTTATTTTAGAAGGATAAATGACACATCTACACCACTCAAATTTTATCCTCATATAAATATATTCATCAAATTAACATTGGTTTTATAAATAAAGTGTCAGTTTTTTTGTTAGCTCAATTTCTTGTATATGTGCATATATACTGTTATTAATTATGTTGGTTAGTGTTGTTGCTTCTATTTAAATTTTTGTGTGTTGATTACCTTTTTAAGGCAAGAAGGACGTTGAGAAAAACAAGACTTTGGCAGACGTTCTGGTTCGTTCAGATGGCCAGTACAAGAGATGAAGGTACCAATTCCATCTAACGAATCTCTTGTTGCTTTCCTTCAGCTGATCCTTCGTTACTGATAGTTAGTTGTATTGCATCCATTCACATGTTTAGGATGCCGCGTCTTACTCGTTGATGCAGTTTATGGATTGGAAAAACTATTATTTGCATATTTTGCCGTTTACAACTACTATTTTGAACTTTTATGTTCTGTATCGTCCAGCATACAGTTATCCTTCATACCAGTCTGTCGTTAGCTGAGTTACAGTTGGTGCTTTAGTGGAACTAGTAATATTTGCTGGGAACTGGGACTAATAACATATTTACTCCGTATAATGGTTAAGTGTGCTACCTGAACTTTTTCTTTCTATTCATATACTTGTGGCATCAACTTGCCATGCTGCCAGAAATTATTGGTTGGTGTCTCAACATGGACATTTTATCCATGTCTATTAGTGTGTCTGAAGTTAGCAGGCATGATGGATGCAGACATGTTCATCATGTATTCATTGGTGTTCTCCCCTTGTCATCAGGATGACCATCTTTCATTTCCCTGAAATAAGCCTGAACTAAAGCTTGAGAATTATAAACACTTGATCATTGTGTAATTTTCTACTGCAATCAAGACTAAAAGAGAGAAAAAAATTACCAGACTTACATTTATAATTAAGTTTTAGCATTGCACATTGATGGACCACGTTAGTGTTTTTCGTTTACTCAAGATTTTTTCTTTAGGGGAAAGTAAAGATGGGATACTGGCACAAGCTGGACATACTCCCCTTCACGAAAGCTGAACTGCATTGCGCATAGGGAACAAAACATACCGAATGGAAGTTATCTGAACATCAGTTCACTCAATAGTTTGCTTTTGCTATTTTCCATATCACCCATTCTCTTCACATGATTGTCAGATTCACTGTAAAATTTACAGTCTATCTGTAAATTTCCACGTTAATCGTACGGAAAGAAAAAGATGTGGTGTCTGCATCTCTAATGTTCCTTACTTTTATTCTCAGGTTTTCTTAAAACTAACAGATGTCGACTGGGAAGCTGATGGTGGTAGCTTACTGATGCTGGGGTAAATCTGGAGAATCTCGATCGACGAACTGTATCTCGTTTCAGGGGAATTCTGGGAGTATTTGTCAGACTTTCAGTTCACTGTAGAATGTTCGAGTATGTGATGTCAACAGTAGCAAGACAATTCATTCGTGGCAAAATTGACGCTTCTGCATGTTTACTCAAATGTGAAATCTCATTTTGGGACCTCTGCTTATAACATGGGTGCTTAACTGAGGATATGTTCCAACGGCTCAGTATGTGCCCTAAGCTATGTATTGTCAAGTGAGAAGGATGAAATCAGTCTGCTATTTATGCCTCGATGACTCTGAATTCCATAGGATAATGTGGCTGTAACACATTTCCTGTATGCAAAATGCACATCTTTACCAGCATATGTTGGGGCCTGCACTGCGCTGTAGTTTAGCAGTATTCAGTTCTTATTTTGTAATTATGACTACCTGTTATCATTTAGACTGTGGTAATTAGTGGAGTCTTTTTCTGATATTTTGATAATACTGGAGTTAGCATTTAGGACGGGTGGAGGCAGAAATAAGCAATGACATCTCCTCTCCTTACAAAAAAATATGTAAAGTGAAAGCTTGAATGTGTCTACTAGATTGGGCTGTGTAGCATTGCAGATTGGCGCCAGATTAGGGAGGCCCAAGCCCAGAGCATTTCAGCGGGAAAATGGTACCGTTGAGCTTTCGTGCACTGAGCCGCAGTGGGCCAATCTCACTGACGTCTGGGTCCAGATAGCTCTTCCAGTGGAACAAGATGTGTTTTTCGTCCAGCCACCCCTGCAGAACCAGTCGATGTGAACCGGCCATTCCCAACTTCACAACCAGCGCCACCACACCACGCTGTCTCTCCGATCTCTATGTAGGAAAATCACGTCAAGACATCTCTTTGTAATTCTTCTTGTGAGCAATAGTTTTTAGATCTCTCCTATGAGTTGAGATTCATGCAAGAGCAAGAAAATAAAAATTAGATCAGAGCGCCAGCACCACTAAGTATTGATCTGATTGGTCCACTCGTGAGAGAAACGTGCCATCAAAAGACAGATAGGTTCGTGGTTGCGATCCAAGGCTACCTCCCGTGTATCTTTCACTTTGTGTTCGAGTTAATACTTGTCCCTTCCATTTTTTTGCCGTTTTTGTTATCTTATCAGTGAAGATCGGCACCGTACCCGCATTAGGGACTGCCTCAGATACTTTCTCTAGCTGCTCTTCCCCGCCTTCAACAATGCCGCAAAATACAAGGCCATTCTCCACGGGCTTTGTATGGCCTCCTCGCTCAGGATCCGGTGACTGCTTGAACATACTGGGTTCGATCTGGTGGTTCGACAGGTGACGAGGGAATGGACATGTCGTGACATGACGATGGAAAAATATTGTCGAGTTGTACGCAAGATGAAACCCACATTCGACGGCTTCTAGCTCACGCACGTGTTACGACGCGACAACGGGGTAGCAGCTGCGCTCGTTTGGTTAGGTTCCACTCAGGTCAAAATCCCGAACCGAACCTCCAACTGCTCTATGCCCCTCAGCCACGATGAACGGGCTACCGTCAGCTCGCCGTGGACACACCTGTCGAGCCCGTCGAGGAAGCAGCAGAATCAGCTATACAAGAGCAGGAGCTCATCACCATATGTTACGAGGCGCCACAGCAGCCTGACTATGGGACCGCCTTGTCGGATACAGTGTCAAACGAGCTACAGTTAGAGGCCCAACCGGTGTTTTTTCTTAAATATTTTTATGAAAAGTGGCGGTTTTTTAAAGCCCTAACCTGAAATGTGGTAGGTTTTTGCAATTTACTCCTAAAACCTTTATAGACTATCTCACCGACAAGGCCCTCTCCAAGGAGTGAGGCCCGTTCTCGCCAAATAAATCGTAAGGAGGGCCAAATCACACACGCCCAGAAATGGAGAGCTATATTAGCGCAGCGTTATAAGAATCCCTAGATTTCTTTTTCTATTTATTTTTCCATCTAGGAGGCGCAACATTGCCAAAATTTATTTATGTGGGACACAAGTACACAGTCTTAATTTACATGCAAATGACTCGTTCAATATGAACGCGGCTTTTCTAGCGGCACCGTGTCCTACCGGGTAAGAATCCACCGTTCATTTGCTGCTTGCCATGCGATGCGATGAGCGTAGTGCATGCATGTATGGAATACGTAGCTGGACCCCCCTAGCATTAACTCCTTGCCCAACTGGTAGGCAACCCTCCATACTTTTTAGTTCCATTCTAAAAATTGTATCTGTCATATCTTTTGAACTGAGTGTCCAATTTTTGATATGTTTTGATATTTGAGTTCCTGACGACGAGATCTTCAAAATAAGTTCAATATTGGATACATTTTGAAAAGTTTTAAAATTCGACAGTGAAATTGAATTGAAATTTCAATGAAATTAATTTATCAAAATCGACTTTTTCATTCCGATATGACATTCGTACGAGTATAATAGGGATTTCATGAATATTTCATTGTGCTTTCATGCGATGCCATAAAAATTTCAAAACATTTTCATAACAACAACATTCGTACGAGTATAATAGGGATTTCATGAATATTTCATTGTGCTTTCATGCGATACCATAAAAATTTCAAAATATTTTCATAACAACAACATGTCGTCGAAAATTATAAGAAATTGATTAGAAAATGAAAATTTGAATCATTTATTAAAAATATTTTGGGGGAAATCAATTGAAAATATTGTGGAATTCATTAATAAAAATTATTTTCTGATAAAAATATATTATTTATATGTTACAAATACGTATAAAATACATAGCTACGTATATGTATCCGTGCACGCCCGGCCGTCCGGCCGCACGTGGCAGCAGCTGAAGACCCCGGTAGGTCGCGGCTGCGCTAGAATTCACTTTTCGCATTCAATATAACAAGAATATCTGAAAATGTGTCCAACAGCAAACTACACATCTGAAAATCTCTTTTGTTTGCCGAGCATCTCAAAGCATTAGGAAAAGAAGAGGGTGCTACTACTATGACACGAAGCTAGCTGAAGATTCTGTCACGCTTGTTTTCCTCTGACCTTGTTGAGGTGCACGAAGTCAAAGGCCACCACGACGCTGCCGCCCATCCTCTTGACCACGAGCCTCTCCACCAGCACCGACCGGCCGGCCACCTTCCCGGCCTCCTCCTCCTCCTCGTCGACCCAACCGCCCTTGTACTCCTCCCACCGCATCCTCTCCCACACGCTGGCGCACACCCCCACGCTCTGCCCGGCCGCCGCCCTGAACCACACGTACCCATCGCCTTGCCTCTCGGCCCCGCCCGATACCTCCTGTCTCGCCTCCACGTTCCCGTTCCCGCCGACGAGCACCCTCGAGCTGTACATCCTCGACCCGCCGTGGATCGGCTCCCAGTGCTGCTCGAGCGCCACCTCGTAGAACGCGCCGCGACCCATCTGCTCCGACGGGGACACACCCTCTTCCTTGACAAGATAGAACGGGCAGTACCATTTCCCAACAGCCGCTGTTGGCATCGGTGTCGCCGTGGGGAGGGTGGCGTCGGCGAGCTGGCGCGACCGGAGCGCCTCGTTCATGCCGGGCGCGTCGCCGAGGTCGAAGTGGTTCTTGGCCTTGGAGGCGTACACGCGCCAGTACTTTTGGCGGTAGAGGTAGGGCGGGAAGCCGTCGGGCGCGACGGCCCTGGCCGTGAACTGGCCACGACGGCGCTGGACGATCTCGATCTGCTGGTAGACGTCGGCCGGGTCGAACGGGCGTGGTTTCACGTCGTTGATGCAGCGGGAGAAGCAGCACGGGGTCATGTCCTCCTCCGCGGAGCAGGTCCTGACGAGCCCCTTGCGTGTGCCTTTGGCGACGACGGCGTAGTAGCGGTTGGAGGCGATGGGCTGGTCGGGGACGGGCACGAACACAACGCAATCGGTGTACGTTGTGCTGTTCTCCCCGCCCGTTGAATAGCGGAGCATGAGCACGCGGTCCTGCGGGAACGGGAGGTCGCGCACGCCCGTCCCGCCGCACTCCCCCCAGCAGCACGTCTCGTCCGCCTCCCCGTCCTCGTCGCCCTTCACGACGAGGTAGCCTGAGTTCCGGCCCTCCGGCGGCGGCTGGGCGGCCGTCTCCGGGTGGCTCTTGAAGAGAGACAGCGGCTTGGTCGCGTACATGGCAGACTCTCTGATTCTGATTTGGTATTGATTTTTTTTGCTTCTTCTGCTCTTGTATCGTCGTTTTTATTTCTCTACTCGAAACAGCTGCGCATGCGACCTTTCGTGGAACATGAGCTGCGCATATGACTTTTTTTACGGGAAACAGCAAGGAAGATGGGAGAAATCCAAGTACAGAGAAGACCGGCTCTGTGGCTCAAGAACAACCAGCCTAAACACAGCCACACCCACACAGGAACAAAGAAACCCCAAGATTAAAGCCCAACTCTGCCCCGTGCAAGCGAGCTCCACGTCCGATCTGATTAAACTTGCAACCACATGTGCCGGCTTCGACCCTTTCTGAAAAATCCGCAGGTAACGAGATGATTTGTCTCTTCTGGTCATCGGTCTTGCCTCTTCTGACCTTAGCCCACCAATTGTGACTTTTCTTGGCCATGGTTCTAAGCGAGAACAAAATCTCAGCCACGCATTGATTGGAGATGCGTGTTGTATTCTGTATTTGGAAAATTTCAAACCCTTTTTCTTTTGCAGGTGTGTATTTTTTATAAAGGGAATATATTAATAGTGTCAATATATACAAGCGTGCAAATTTTTAACTCAGTTTTTTTTGTATTCTGGGCTACACAAAAAGACAAATCATTTAAAATTTCAAAAAGTTAAACTATGTACTCTTCATTACCCAGATCCACCCATTTGTCATTTTAGCCTAGCCCAAATACAACGAATTTCGAGTCGAAAATTTGCACACTTGTAGAACATGTCACTATATATCTGGATCTGAGATTTTTATTCCCATTCTTCCGAGAATAACGGGGGGGATTGCTCCCCACCGCTTGTTATATTTCCGAAAGTAGCCTGGCGGGCCATGTTCTTACAACAGAATAGCAGTTTTACAGGGGGATACAAGGGAGAGAACAAAGAAAAACAGAAAAAAAGACCACTAGAAAAGGAAAGCAAGAGCCGCCAAGAGACACAAGAGGTGGGGGTGCGGTCGAGGGATCACCAATGCCAAGAGTCTTCAATCAGCCCCACGCACACGCACCGGCATGCGACTCGAACCCCACGGCACAACTGAGGAGCACCACCAACGTCATCGGCGAGTGTCAAGCCTAGCACCTAGCACAAACCTAGCTAGGGAGCTCCGCCACGAAGGCCGAGAAGCAGCAGGTGGGGGAGACACACATTGAGTCGTCGTTGAGCAAAGTTGAGCCAAGACGCGACCAAAAGCCCGAAGCTCCACACCGCAACAGCAACCAAAGGAGAGTCTTGGGCAAGCACATCAGCGGAGCCGAGACCACGCGAAGGCCAGCCGAGTAGAGAAACAAACCACCATCGACCCCAAGCTGGCCGCCCACCACCACCACCAAAACACAGCCCCGACATCACACGTATTTGTAGGTGCTGGAGCTCCACAGCGGCACCTCCAGCGAGGAAAACGGCGTCCAGAGACACCGCTGCCGCCGGCATTGACAAGTCAATGCAGAGTTTTCACCCGGAGTTGAGCATTTCCCCTACAACAGAGGCCGTCGGACACCACCAGCCGCAGTCGTCAACCACACCATGCGGAGACCACCACGGCCAACACCAGAACAAGCTCAGGATCCTCCAGGGTCGCCGGACGCAGCGCCAGCCATCATCCCCGCCGAGCACCATGCCGGACGAAGCATAGGAGCGATGCCCGTGGTCCAGAACCTCCACGGTCCCGGACTGCAGCCCTGCAACCGCCGCCGCCGCGCCCCAAGCGCACCACCGCGCGGCTGCCGAGGGAGGATCCGGCGCCACAGCACCGGAGATGGTGCGCCCGGAGCGCCGTCTGGCCACACAACCCAGCGCCACCGAAGAGATCTCCCAGCAGGCAAGATCTGGATCCCCGCAGCTTGGTCGCGACCAGCTTCAGCTCGCCGAGCGCGCGTAGGAACCACCACGCAGCCACCACCACAGCACGACCCCCCGCACCCGCCGGCACGAAGGAGAGCAGCGCCGCCGCAACGCCCTGCGCAAGCGTCGCGTCCTCGTCAGGCAGCCCCGGCCCGCGCCGCAGCTACCCAGTGAGTAGGAAGAAGGGCCCCGCCGCCGCCGACACCGGCCGGGCTTTGCCCGGCGGCGCTCTCCGGCGGCGGCGAGGGGGAGGAGAGGTGGGGAAGGGGTGGGAGGCGGCGGCGGCTAGGGTTCGCCCTCCGCTCGCGGGAGCGGGGCAGGGCGAAGAGTTTTCTCCTTATTCCCATTCTTTGAAACTTTCAAATATCATTTTCGATTTTTTTTTTTTCATAAAACGAGCTCCATGGAGCTCAGGAGACATTTGTCCTCTCTCGTTATATAAAGGACTACGGTATCTAGTTCAGCTCACCGAGAGAAATTAATCACTGTAACTAATTCAAAAGAGTCCAGATGCCTAGTGATCTACTCGTCACAAATACCTGATTTGTTTTCCGATATACCTGACGGTAACAATAGATGGATTGAAACTTAAATAGTTAGTACGATTAACTTTTTATAGATAAAAGGAAATAGATTGCCCGGCTTTAAATTAACAAAGCCCCAGAGTTTTAGCGGCGAGTACATCATGCTTACAGGCAACAGGAAGCACAAGTAACTAGCATATCCAACTAAATGTTCAAACAACTTCCTCACGTTTCTCGTGCATACCATAGGGACAAGGTAAGCAGAGGAGGTACCTAATCAGAATTTCTCACAAGGGAGTTTAACATGGGTTGCATCCACCTTTTACTACAAAAAGATGAGCATGTTGTTTTGCAAGCAAACATACTAATTTGATTGAGCAGTTCTGCAAAAATGTTCTAGTGTGAATTTAAAGTCTGAACGAACGCAGTAGGGCTCTCCCCTACTGTTTAAGGTTCAAAAAAAAAGTCTGAACCAACTCTCATGTTTTCCCTAAAACGACTTGTTCACGAGCAAACTCCAAAACCCCCGAACTTCTCCAGCTTTTCCACAAAATGGGTGTCCGCCAAACTGCCACCATCAGCTACTACTTAATTGTCAGTTTCATGAAACCTGAAAATAATAGTAATATACAATGGAGGCATTATTAATACAAACATATATGTGGAACGACTAGCAGGGGAAAAAAGGAGGAAAAACAAGTAAACAGAAATGCTAATATAGTGCATCTACTATTGTCCCTTTTAGATTGAAATTAATAGTGAGTATCATTTTGATATCAATCATTTCTTAATTTCAGCAAAAATACTCAATGTATGATAACATGTTATGAAATAGCAATGCGTCAGGTTCTTATCAATGATTTATTGCCCAGTTTGTAGTCCTACATGCACTTAATATGCTAACCATGCCCGCTAGTTCAGAAACACTTTGAGATTATGGAATCTAGTCCAGCAAACACTAACACTCCTAGATAAAGGATTAAATGGTCCATGTTAAAAGACACATCGATAGTTTTAAGCAGCATTTACATGCCGCTGCTATAAGACTGAGAAAACAAGTTCGGAGAAATAAAGAAGGGGGTCAAACTTGGTACGGGTGAAGCAGACACGCGCGCGACCCCGCCCATGGCGACGAGGGCCGAACTGCCGCCGCCGGCCTGATCTCCCTCCTCCGACCTCCTCTCCGAGCTCCGCAGCAAGATCCGGCCTCCCTTCGACGACCTCCTCCCGCCCATCTGCCTGCCATGTAGGGGCTCGGTCTGCTGACTCCGCGCGCGCCTGAAGCTTCCGCCCCCCGTGGCCGCGTCGGCGGCCTCCATGGCCTCGTTGTCCGCCGCCGCCGCTTTGGCTGCAGCTGCTCTCGCCTCTCGCCGGTCGGGTCCTGCAGTTCGTGGAAGGTTGTCGGCGGAGCGCTTGCCGGCGGTTGCGATGGCGGCTGTTCCGTCCACGTCCGCCGCTGCCCCTGCTCTTCTCGCCGGAACCTCCTCCGACCTGCTGCCGTCGTCCCTGAAGCCTCTCCCTGCAGGTTCGAGCTCTCCGGCCTCTTCCGTCCAGGAGCAGCGCCCCCAGCTTCGTCCTGCTGCATCTGCTGCTTCCGCGGCCTTTTCTCCGACGCCTCCTTGCTCACACTCGGCTCCCATGTCGGATGCAGGGCTCGGGTCTGACCCTGCCGTGTTGGTAGAGGGCCTTGGGTTCTTGTCGCTGCCGCCGACTGCCTCGGGCGGCCCGGTCTCTACGGGTGTGTGCTCCGTCCTCGACGAGGATAAAGAATTTGCTACACCGTTGGCCTCCGCCAAGGGCGTTCTTTCCGACTCGGAGGAGGTGATTGCGGAGCCATGCCACGACCTCTCTGCTGCTGCCGCTGTTGATGATGAGGAAGGCTGGATCCAGGTGGGTCGGGGCGGCCGTCCCGGCCGAGCGCCATTGTCTCCGCTTCGGGAAGAAGGTCTCGACCGTAGCCTTGCCTTCAAGCGTTGGGCTCGAGGGAGGTGTTTTCGATGCCTCGAGCGTGGTCACCAGGTCAGCTCATGTCGTGGGCCCTTCAGATGCATCCGATGTTGTCGTCTTGGTCATCGGCAGCGTTTCTGCCATGCGCGCTCTCCCGACGCTCGGTCTCGCTCTCCGGAGGCTCGGGCTCGTTCTTCAGACACTCGTGCTCCATCTCAGCGAAGCCGCTCTCTGTATGCTCAGCCTCGTCATCCTCATCGCCTCATAGTTGGGCCGATGTTGCGGGCCTCTCGTCGTTGCGTCCTATGGTGCAGCCGTGTTGCAAGGATTCCAATGCCAACACTTTTTCAGTCTCTACTGTGGAGTCCTAGTTTGCCCTGCTATGCATGGAGGTCCTCCAAAAGTTTGAGTTGCTTCGCTCTGAGGTACATGACGCTCTTGCCAAGCTTCAGGTTGCGTCGGTTGTGCCTCTGCCACCTGAGATACAGATTGGTTCTATTGATGAGGGGTCTGAATGTTGCTGACGAGGGGTAGACTCATCAAGACCCATGGTTAAGGTCCCTAGGTTATGAATATGGGGGAGAGAACGTGGTAGAGCTGGAAGTATCGTCGGCTGACAAGCAGGGCAAAGATTTTACCCAGGTTCAGGGCCCTCGTGTGGAGGTAACACCCCTACGTCCTGCCTGTCTGTTATTGCTTTGTGAATATGATGGTTACAAGGGTCCCGGCGAGATGTCGATCTCGCTAGGGTTTTGGTGGCTCTGAAAGTACGTGGTCTGGTTCGATGGCCCTCCCAGTCCTTAAATAATAGGCTGGGTCTCGGGTGTTCGTAACCGACTCGATTTACAAGTAAGGAAACTCTAAACCGACTATTGTTTCGCCAAACTTGGAGGATACTCCATCTTCGTGGGCCTCCCTTCATGGGCTTCATGTAGGCTCTGATAGTTGGGCCTAGTCGATACGTGCACCAGGTACCCTCATGGTAGGGTACCCGATAGGCATACCCATGTCAGTAGCCCCCGAGTACTTGTCTGATTCGAAGAGTCGGGCATGGACTCATACATCATGCACGTTACATTTTTTGCATCTGTATTTAGAATTCTTATGAAATAGCACATGTTGGCTATGTCGAGTGTTTCATCGACTATGAGTTTTTGCTTATGATAGTCAAGGGATATTAGCTTAGCAGGCCCGGCACACACGACGGATCGGGGCCAGTTAACTACCATTTGTGGCAAAACCATACTAGCTTTCAATCAAACTCGAGTCCCCGGACTCGAATCTGGAACAAACTGGACAGACTCGAAACGGCCGTTGAGGTCTTACTGAATCGAACTGCAGTATAATTTTGAATCTACCCAACGCGTCCGTCGGGGATTATTCATCATGTCTGCTGACACGGAACACTTAAGGATAACGCTGCTGGAGCGGTCCTTAGCCCAGCTCGACTGATCGGCGGGTCTTACCTTTGCACTATGCATGCAGCATCCAAGGATCGTCGGATCAACTCGGGAATATTTCGAGTATGATTTTGCTTATGAACTGAGTCGAATGATTTGTCGACTGATACTTTGCCATAATTCTATCGGGTGCGCGACAGCGCTCCCGATGGGAGTAGCCCCCGAGATTGTGCTTTATTGCTTGCAATGGAGGATAATCTCAAAATCTTTTACCCTGCACATATTAGTCAAAGAAATTTTTTGATATGCTCCCGATGGGAGTATGATGTTGCAGTCGAAATTCTTTCGACTGACATGTATGACCTTTGCTCGAGAACCAATCGAAATTCCTGTGAGAAGCCACCCTAAGATGTCATCGAGTGACTTTTATGCCATTTGTGCAGTATGAATAACGTCAGCAATGACGCATTTTTGCGACTGCCATCTCTGACAAGCGGTGGCGTGCTTGGTAAGGCTTTGATAAGACGTGACCCTGTTTTGTGGGCCCGTTTTGCAGAGCTGACCAGGGATGACGCCGCGTGGACTTGATTTGACCGTTCTGGCGCGATTTTCACGGGGCGTGATGATGGTTTCCTGGATTCTCGTGCGTAGTGGGCGGAGTGGCCGGCGACGGTTGCTCTCCGTGGCTGCCACGTGTATGGCCAGATTTCGCGCGGAGCGTATGCATTTGTTTTAACGGCTGCGATCGTTTTTGCGCTCTGTGGTAAATAGGGGGACGGCGCTGGCAGAGTTTTTTACTTGCCATTTGCTCCCTGCGCCGCCCCTCGTCTCCTTCCTCGCGCTGCCCCTCCATTGCTCTGCGCCCAAGTTCTTTGCCCCACACACCCTCCACTGTAGCAATGGCGAAAGGTGGAGGTGCGAAGCGTGGTGCTGCCGCCGCCGCCGCGACCGATGCGGCCAAGGGCAAGAAGACCGTGGCGGGTACATCTGCACGCCGCCACACTGAAGAAGGGCAGCGGGGATTGGGCAAGTCCACCATCAAGGACGCCCATTTGCTCAAGCTCCGCGAGCAGGGTATCTGCCACCCGCGGAGCAGCTCGCCGTCCGCGCGCCGTCGCCCAAGGAGGTATTCCCCGAACCACGCGCCAACGAGCGTGTTTGTTTTGCGGAGTTTTGTCCAGGGGCTTCTCGCTTCCCCTCCACGACTTTGTCGTGGTCTTCTTTTTGCCTACGGGGTGCAGATCCATGATCTCACCCCGAACGGTATTATGCATATTGCGTGTTTCATCACGCTGTGCGAGTGCTTCCTCGGCGTCGCACCCAGCTGGGCGCTGTGGAAAGCCATATTCATGGTGCGACCAACAGAGGAGGTGGTCGCACCTACCCCGTGGGCGGCTGCGGAATCCAGGTGCGCAGCGACACCCGCTATTTCCGCCTGAAGACCGTCGACTCCGCCCAAGGCTGGAGGAAGGGTGGTTTTATGCGACTGTCGAGCAAGACGGAGTCGCCGCCTTCTCGACTGCAGCTTTGCCAAGACCAAGGCGTGGGATCACCAACTCTCAGCCGAAGAAATGGAGGAGGCAAGCCCTTTGCTGGCTCGGATCGGAGGCATGCTGGACAAGGTCACAGGCATCCAATCGCCACCTTTGTGAAGAGCGGGTGTGGCCCATCCGTGCCCGAGCGCACCCCATGTGGGAGTATGAAGGCGCGGGTGACATCACCCGAATGAACCCAGAGGAGCTGTCAAGGAGTGAGCTGCTGACGCATGTGCGGCACATCACCAATCTGACGGCAGCCGACACTTGCAACGTCGACTGCCCTGTTGAACCATATGGGTTGGAGAACCCTTTGCTTGAGGTATGTATGTGTTATAGCCTGCTTGCAATGAAGAGTTTGCCACTCGTATGTTCTGCGATATGCGATTTTTGATTCTGACTTTGCAATTTGTGATGTATGCTATGCAGGGTCACTCGACTGCTGCCTCCCTTCCTCCTCTGCCTGAAAATGGCGAGACTGAAGAAACCAGGTACAGGTGGTGGACCCGAAAGGGGATCAGTCGCCCATCCCTTCTGCCACCACTTCACATGTGGAGGAGGTCGAGGAGGAAGCAGCAGAAGAGGTCCAATCTGAAGACAAGGCCACCGCTGACCAAGAAGTCGATACCGCGCCACCGAAGCGGCGTCGACTGGCCAAGAAGGCGCCTTCTGCTGTGAGTTCACCCGCGAGGGGCAGGGCTTGGAGGATGACGAGGAATCAGGCTCACCACCTGTTTTCCAAGCCGCTCCTTTGCGTGCGTGCTCAACAAGCTCAACTCTTCCTCTTCAGTCGAGTGGTACCCCAGCCTTTGGGGACCAATTTTTGGCGACTCCGAAGATGAGGAAGATGAGGAGCACAGGTATGTGTTTTTTGAGTATGATATGAGAATTTTGTGCTGTCACATATTTGTGCTGACCGTCCTTTTGTTTTGTTGTGTTGCCACAGCGCTGAAAACAATCAGCCTGGGACTCCTCCAGTCGAGAATGTTCCAACCCTGGAGCACTCGAATTTGCACCGACTGGAAACGAGGCTGCCCAGCCAATGGCCACTGATGCTGTCGTTGAGACAGCCAAGGCGGCAACTCCAGATGTCGGGACATCAGTCGCGGCTCCTGAGCCGTGGATGAACCACGTAAGTAGCTTTTTGCTTGACCCGTTTAGTTGTAGGTCTGTGAGAGTTTGAATTTTTGCTGAATTCGTGTGCTTGCAGCCCTTCTACCACACCTTGGCAGATTCTGCCAAGGCTTATGTCCAGGTGGAGCAGGAGAGGGATACCATGCGCGCCGAGCTAGAGCGGCTCAGTCGTGAGTTCTCCTTTTGCTTTTGTTTTGCTGAATTTCTTTTTGCAATGCTTGATTTTGTCGAGTATTGAATGCACGTGATTTTGCTGGGCCAGGCGAGAAGAAGGAGCTGGAAGACGCACTCGCCGCGCAGCGCGAAGAGTCGAAGAAAGAGCTGGCTGCCGCCACCAACTCAGCCGCTGCACGCGAGCGAGGATATGCTGACCAGCTCGCGGCACTCGCGCAGGCCATGGGAGGTGAGTAATCTTTTCTCCTTTTGATATGATGATATAACTGTCGAGTGTCATGAAATGACTTTTGCCTTTTTGAATTGTGCAGAAGCTGTTGGCGCACCGGCCTCTGCGGACGTGGCGAGTGACGATCTTTCGCTGGAACAGGCTGTGGGCGGCTTAGGCGCCTATGCAACCAGGCGAAAGAGCACTCGCCAAATCGACGAGCACACTTGGCGCTGTATACAAGGTGGTGTTCCCGACTGGCGTAGTGCCGTCGACGGCGGACGACTTCGCCGACGTGTTTGGCCCCGGGACGTCCACCATGGCGGGTTTCGCTCGCGCCAACACGGTACGCGGATCCGAGTCCACCATCAAGCTTCTTATGGGACATGGGATAGATTGCGACTACGAGGCAGCACTGTCTGCGTTCCCTCGGAAGCCAGATGGGAAGCCCATTTCTCTGAAGGGGGTGAGCGGAGCCGCCGCGCGACTGGCCGAGGTTTTTATGACACCATGGAGCGCCGGGCACTCGAGACTGCCAATCGTCTGCTTAGGAAATCGAATCTTAGGTTTAGGGTAGCTGTACCCTTTTGTTTTATGCCTTGTAATGATACCTTCTGAACTGCGCGAGTCTGCGCTTTGTTTGTGCTACCTTGTTTATGCAAATAGTCTTTTGCTAATGTCTTTCACTCGAAGAGTTGTATGCTTATGACATGAGTTTTAGCTTCTGACACAAACTTTGTGTTTGTGATTATGCTCTTTGAACAGTCACGAGAACCTGCTACTGCGACTAGTTCCTCGCAGGCTCCAATCACCACCCGATCCCAGGGTCAGGTGGTAAATGATGCCAAGGTGATGGAGTTATGAAGGCCAAATTTGTGAGAATGGAGCAAGATCTGAAGGACGCCCAGGCTGAGCTGAATCGATTGAGGGCGAGACCCGCGTTGGCCACCCAACGCGAGGAATATGTGCTCGGGGAGATGGATCTTGTGAACAGGCAACTCGAGTGTAAGTTCGAGTCTTGCTCTGTTTACAAGCTTTTTGCGTAGCTATTGTCCTTTTGATCTGACTGGTGCGCCCGTGTTTGTAGGCTTTGTCGACAACTTCCAGGCTGAAAAGATTCGCGTGGAAGGGCGTCTGGATAGCGTGGTTGACGACCCTACGACTGGGCGTCAACACTTTTGGCTTGATAGGTACCATGCCCGCATACTCGCCACCCTGAAGGATCGCGTCTGGCGAAGTGCTGAACTGCTGGAGTTATGCCGGGCAGCGTTTATTCGCCTGAACGAGACTCTTTTTCCTGCGGGGCCACAACCACAAGGGATTCGTGCTTTGTTGAACATCTTCCGTCAAACAAATCCCATTCGAGAGTTGCTGTCTCAGAGACTTGTGATTGGAGCCAACGCTGCAATGGCGTATATGCGTAGTCGAAAACCAAGGTTGGTGTTGCGGACACCTGCAGCCGGAGAGGTTCTCGAACAAAAGACCTGGATGACACGATCCAAGCTGCGGAGACACTAATCGAGTGCACTCGCGAACAGCTTTGCGGTCCCGAGCTGCCCGTAAAGGACGAGCCTGAGGATTAGAATAGTTTGCGAGTGCAATTTTTGTATAGGGGGCAGCCCCCGAGTGTAATTTTTGACTCTTTGTATATTGTATAGTTTGTATACTTTGATTTTTTGTCGAGCCCCCGAGTCAGTCGAGCGGGGTTTGTGAAATATGTGTTGGTTGTGAACCAATGACTGTGCAGCCCCCGAGTATTCGAGTGCGGCTGCAGAGTTTTTGTGTTCTTTGTTTGGATCCTTGTTACGCAGCCCCCGAGCATTCGGGTGCGGCTAAGGCATTGTGTTTCTGCAAGAGCGAGAGCTCATTTGATCGATAACACAGCCCCCGAGGGTTTCGGGTGCGGTTAAGGTATGAATTATGCGGGTAGTACCACAAAGAAGTCGAAGGAACATTGATTTTATTCCTCTTTTGAATGTTAGGCTGCAGGCCGCCTCATTAAAAACCTTCCAGTCCCCTTAGGTACCCTGGTAAGGAAAAGAGCGCGTCTGAAACCTGCAGCCATCCGACATATAGCCTATTACATTGTATGACTGTGAGCACTTTATGCGTAGAAACGGCGCAGATGCGCAACGTTCCAAGGATTATGAGAGAGTTCGCCTGTCTTCGCGTGCTTCAGTCGATATGCGCCTCCACCAAGGACCTCCGTGATGATGAAGGGACCTTCCCATGGGGAAGCGAGCTTGTGCACCTTCTTTTGCTTCAATCGAAGAACCAGGTCGCCACAACAAAGGACCTGGTTCGCAGTCGACGGCTATGGTAGTTGCGGAGATCCTGCTGGTAAACAGCTGTGCGGGCCAAGGCCGTGTCTCGCGCCTCATCGAGCAAGTCGACTGCGTCTTCGAGTGCTTCTTCCGCGTCTTCTTCATTGTATGCTTCAACTCGTGGCGCATTGAACCTTACATCTGATGGCAGATTGCCTCTGCACCGTAGACCATGAAGAATGGGGTGAACTGCGTAGAAGTGTTGGGAGTTGGTGCCACTCAAAAGAGCTGCGAGTGCTTGGGTCGAAGAACTACCATCTGTGCTATGGTGGTGGTTGCGGTGGCGGCTGTGGCGCCATGAGAGCGGGCACAGCGTTCGGCTGTGGTACGGGTGCAGGCGTGGGCTGAGCAGGTGCTAGGCCGTACCTTTTGAGTCGTATCATGTAGTCAGTCGCCATTTGGTCGAATTCCCTGCAGTTCCTTAGGGTGTGATTGGAGCGTAGTTTTCCGTCGTCCCCTTGAAAAGGTGGAATCTGCACCAGTCGTCCATCTTTTCCTCGAATGACCTCTCGGGTTTTGCGTCGCTGCGTTTGCGCCATTCATGCCTTTTGTAGCTGTCACTCCGCTGCTCACGATCTCGACTGTCCCGTCGATCATCCGAGCGTCGATTCCTTCTATCTTGGTCCTCCCGGGGTTGTGTGTATCCAGCCGCCATGAACTCGGGTCTGTTATCGTCGTAAGGACGTTTGGAACGTTTGCGCCTGCGATCTTCTCTGTATGAATCTCTGCGGCCTCGACTGCCGCTTTCGTAGTTGTCGCGTGATGGGGAAGCACGGGATCTGCGTACAGAATCCTCTCCATCTGCCCACTCAGTCGCAACTTTGATGAGGTCAGCCAGGGAGGTTGGCTTTTCACGACCCAGTGCCTCTTTGAAGTCCTTCCTGGCGAGACCTTGTATGAAGGCATCCATGGCCCTGTCTTCTGACACTTTGCCAACGAATTGCGTATTTCGGTCCACCGCCGTATGTATGATCTCAACGACTCGTCTGATCGTTGAGTGCATGCCCTTAATTTTTCGAATGTCTTCGGGCGCTCACACAGAGGCTCGAAGTTTTTGATGAAGTCTCTGTGAAAATCGTCCCACGAGTCGTATGATGATGGAGGGAGCGACTTGAGCCAGTCGCGGGCAGTTCCTTCGAGCATGAGTCGTATGTACTGCATCGCCGTGGTGTTCGTGCCACGTTGGCATGCCACGGCGAGTCTGTAATCTTCTAGCCACCTGGAAGGCTCTTGGCGACCGTTGTACTTGGGGTGTTCGCCTGTCAACGTGAACCCTTTGGGCATCCGCGTCCCACGGATGCGTCGAGTGAAGCACAATGCTCCGCATGGCTCTGGTTCACGATCAGAGTATGAATCGCTGCTATAGGATCTTCGAGATCTGCTTCTGCTGGACCTGTGCCGGCGCGTGCTTCTCCTTCCTTCATCCGAGTGGTGGCTGCGACCACTGCGATGATGTGCTGCGTGTCGTGAGTCGACTATGTCGCGATCGCGATTCCTTGCTGGAGTTTTGTCTTCTGGCTGTATAGCCTGTGCCGCTAGAGCTAGCGATTTGAGTTGTTGGCGATGCAGGGCCGCGTTAGGGTCATTCGCCGGAGGTTGCATTGCCTTGAGGTAAGCACCTACGGAGAATAATGCACCCGCAGCAGTTTTGGGCACTGGGATTCCATTAGCGTCCTCTGTCATGAACGACAGGTTACGGGTGATTGCTACCCTTTCATGTTCTGGAAGGCTTGCCAACCGCGACCTAGGTCGTGGGGTTGGTTGCATTGTGGACTCGAGGGATTGCTCCTTCTTCGGGCACTCGAGAGGCTGGCTTGCCTTTTGCGCTCCTCGAGCGTCGCTCGGTAGTTTTGCAGTCGAATTGACTCCTGCCAGTTGAAGTACTGGAAGGTCAACATCTCCTCTGGGGTGGAATTTGGTGGCATCATTGTGCACTCCTTTATGACTTTATCTGCTTTTGCTGCCATCTCCTCCGTGATTGTCAAGGTTGTGACCCCATCCGGCATGGTTACCGTGCATGGGAATTGTGCAGGCCTGCGAGCGGCTGCGTCTGCGGATGATTCTGCGGTGAAGGCCACGTAGACCTGATGGGGCGTGACCCGTGGACAGGTGTATGTGCGGTCGATTCCAGTCATGGACTCGACGTCGCCGTCGAGGCTCATGTCAGAGCCAGTATGTTCATCGAGTAGATCTTCGAGGCGAATCTCGTTGTCGGCGTGCTCATCGCCTATGCTCATCTCGGTGTTGGCGAGGCCATTATGGATGTCTGAGTCGAGGTTGGTGTTGGTGAAGATCTCCGAGTCGACGTTGTTGTCGTTATGAATCGCGGGCTCGTAGAAGTCATCGAGGGAGATCCCGCAGTCGAAATTCTCGTCGAGTGGTAGGTTGAAGTCGACGTTGCTTGTGCGGTATGCTGATTCTGCCTCCTCGCCTTGGAGTTCCGTCATCATGAACCTGTCGATCTCGCCGGTCGACATGGTTGTTGCGGGCGAGCAGGCTTCAGGAATCGACGACGGGGCAAGCGCAGTCGACGGAGCTTCGAGTGCGCCCAGCGCCAATTGTTGCGGATCTATTGAGTCCTGCGTGCCAAGATTGTTTACGAAAAAATTGAACGCTCCAACAGTTAAACTCAAACCTGATTCAAGGCCGGAAAACGCCTCCTGAAGCTCCGGGGAGTGCGGACTGAAATTTATTGGAAGAGCAGATGCGCTTTTTGCAGGTGAAGCGGGCAGGCTGCCGCTCTTCGAGTGGATCGGCGAGTCGCGTGTGTCGCCTGGATCGGCGAGTTGCTGTTTGCTGACATGGCCGGCGAGTTGCCGTTTGCAGATGAGATCGGCGAGTTGCCGTTTGCTGTTGTGATCGGCGATTTGCCGTTTGCTGTTGGGACCGGCGAAACTTCGAGTCCAGCGCTATTCGTTCCCACAGACGGCGCCACTTGACGAGGGGTAGACTCATCAAGACCCATGGTTAAGGTCCCTAGGTTATGAATATGGGGAGAGAACGTGGTAGAGCTGGAAGTATCGTCGGCTGACAAGCAGGGCAAAGATTTTACCCAGGTTCAGGGCCCTCGTGTGGAGGTAACACCCCTACGTCCTGCCTGTCTGTTATTGCTTTGTGAATATGATGGTTACAAGGGTCCCGGCGAGATGTCGATCTCGCTAGGGTTTTGGTGGCTCTGAAAGTACGTGGTCTGGTTCGATGGCCCTCCCAGTCCTTAAATAGTAGGCTGGGTCTCGGGCGTTCGTAACCGACTCGATTTACAAGTAAGGAAACTCTAAACCGACTATTGTTTCGCCAAACTTGGAGGATACTCCATCTTCGTGGGCCTCCCTTCATGGGCTTCATGTAGGCTCTGATAGTTGGGCCTAGTCGATACGTGCACCAGGTACCCTTATGGTAGGGTACCTGATAGGCATACCCATGTCAGTTGCTTTGGAGAATTTTCTCCTCGTGCTCTACATGAGTCGTCGTCTGTCATTACGAGGGTTGTCGCCACCGAGGTTGTGGCTCCAGTTGTGGAGAACTTGCCCGAGCTGCAGGGTCATTGTGGGGAATCATCTGTGGTGCTTCCAGTTGAGCTGGGCCTTTTGGAGCCTTTGGCGGTGGACATCGCGCCATCCCCACCTCCGTCTGAGTCCTGCGAGTTGCCCTCCTCTGTGGATAGTGGAGATCTATCCATCCGGTAGCCCCTTTGACCGTGAAGCTATTTTGGCACGTATTGACCAGGCGGTCTTCGTGAAAAAACTTGGTGGCTTGCTCGCTTGCTTGGAGGCAGCTAGCCCTGGATCTGGCGAGGCGATTGCTTGCCTCATACCTGAGGAGGCTTCTACTGGCAAAATCAAGAAGGTGAAAAAGGCTCTTAGGAGCATAGGAAAGAAGAGTGGCGCCATTGGTAAGGCGCCCGCGACTGCTTAACGGCAGCTGCGTGGTCCTACGGTAGTCGTCAGTCTGCGGTTGCTTAGGTAGAGTGGGATTGTCCCTTCGGGAGTTGCTGGTTTCAGCTGTTGCCCTTTGTGGTTGTTTTGGCCCCTCTCGTGTTGTTGGTCTTTGTTGTATGGTTTTCGTCCGGTTTCTCCCATAGTAAACCGGTCACTTTCTTCTTAATAAATGGTTGGGGCAAAGCTTTTGCCCCACGGTTCTAAATAAATAAAAAAAACAAGTTCAGTTTGCAAGCTTAGCATTGTACAGGACGATATGCGGAAATTAAATATTTGAGTATGTGTATTACAAGCTTGGCATAGACACACTGAATGACTGAAACGTAATTCTGTAACTAGTACGCTTGCTAACTATTACTAGTTCCAATAAAACATGAACCAGAGCTTAACCAACAACAGGCTGGTATTAATGATGACAACATATTAGGCAATATATAGTACTCCCTCCGTCCACAAATAACTGTCTTAGATTTGTCAAAAACTGGATGTATCTAGACTTGAAACATGTATAGATACATCCACTTTTGTACAAATTTGAGACACTTATTATGGGACGGAGGGAGTAGTAGGAATTGCCAAAAAATTGCACATCATTGCTCTCTGAAATCATAAGATGAATGGTTTGAGTTAGACATATTTGTAACAAGAATACAACATTCTAAACATGTGAATGGATGACAAGCAACTAATGATGGATGAATAGAGAAGTATGAGCAGAGAGAGATATAGAACATAGTACCGGGGATACATCAACTGGTAACTTAATTGGCACGCTTCATTTCAAGTGGTTTCCGTCTAAACGAACCAGAACATCTGCCAATGTCTTGTTTTCCTCCTCCTCCTTCTTGCCTGAAAATGCGAATTCCTCTGATCAAGGTACACAAACTTGAACAAAATAGAGCCAAAAGCACTCCTGAACTTTTGTTCCCCAACGTTACCAAACTACATACTGCAAAAGAATTATTCTCGTCTAATCTTTTGATCGGTATAAAATAGAGCGGATCTACTCGACGAGCCCCCACAATATGATCAGCAAATACTACTCTTTTGGGACAGTTGCAAACAGATTGTTTGAAAATCAGATCGCCGAGGAAAAGCTCATGGACAATTGAAACAACCCAGTGATTACCTGCAGCAGGGATCCGGCTCGATTCAAGCCACGGTGGAAGCACGCATGGTATACAGGAACCGTCGCCGCCCTTTGGAGAAGTCCCAATCACCTCCTCCCTCTTCATGTCCACACAGACGACGTGTGTGCCCACCATTAGGTAGATGATATCGCCGTTCAGTGGGTCCAGTGCGCCAATTTTTGGAGTCGTCTTCTCCGGCAAGGGCAGCCACGGGTGGTCTCCATCCGCCCAGAGCCGGCTGAGCACCAGGCGGTGCGCCAGCGTCCAGCCGCTGCCCTCGTCATCGAGCACGAAGACGGTGAGCACGAACGGCTCCCGATCCCACACCTCGGCATAGCGCAGCCTGCCCTCGCTGACCCCCATGCGCCGGTACCTTGTCAGCGCACATCTCCGCGCGGCCGCCGCATCCTCGATGGTACGCGGGCGCGGCACGCTCCCGGTCCGCACTGTGCTGCGTGCAGGCAGCACGCTGCCCCTCGGCAGCTCGACGAACCGGGGTTCTGGCTGGTCGCTGAACGGGTCCGCCGAGATGGCACCCAGGTCAGGTCCACCCACCACAGGCGACCGCCGAAGGCAAACGCCTCTTGGTCGTGCTGGCCCTTCTCGAAGAAAACCCGCCGCGCAAGCGGGAGCTTGCACGGCGCGGTGACCGCGATCTCCCAGTCGTCCGTGTCGGAGAGAAACCTGAACATCATGTTCCCCTGCAGCTCGGCGACCGCGAACCTGTTGGGTGGCCCGCGCCCGCTGTCGGCTTGGGTGAGGACGCCCATGTGAGGGCCGCACTGCCTCGGGCCTTTGCTGATGTCAGGGAGGCGGGTCAGTTCGCCGGTGAGAGGGTTGCAGAGGAAGCGCGTGGTTTCTGGGCAGTGCCCGGGGTCGACGCCGGTGATCTGGCGCACATGACGCGCGCCCTGCTTTGCGAGGATGGGAGCCGTGGCGCGGGTATCGTAGACGGTGACGAGGAGGAGGCCGTCGCCGCTCGTGGAGCATACTCCGGCGACGAGCACTTGCGTGACGTCGCTGTCGGGGTCTGGGGCGGCGCTGGTGTTGACGCGGAGCGCCGGCAGGGTGAGGTGGGAGAAGCGCGGGGGCTCGACGATGCGCGCCCACGAGCGCAGCCCCGACCCGGCGGCCACTGACCCCTGCGCGAACAAGACCCAGGGAGGAAGGGAGGAGGTGCCCGTGTAGAGGGAGCGGCGTTGGCGGCCGGAGACGGCGGCTGACAGGCCTAGGAGGCGCCGGAGCGACATCGCGTTGTCCTGAGGTGGGCGGCGCACACTGTAGTGGTGATGGGGTGAGGTGAGCAGAGAGCAGAAGAGGGCTGGGTTCGTGTGGACTCGGTGCATGTAGCAGAGATATCAGGGTGTGGAACGGTGAGAGCTGCGTGGGGTTGTGCCACCGCGTACTCCGACGATACAGCTCTTTCAGGCCCACGGGTCAGTGACGTTGGTCTACCGAGGCTTGGTCTATGCAGCGAATTTCTCTGTCAGGAATGCCGTGCAGCTGTGTCCTAGCAGGCCCTGCAATTCTGCAAAGAGGATTTAACATATTTAGTCCCACATCTTGCACTCTTGGAACTTTTTAGTCCCACTTCTTGCAAATTGAACGTCATTAGTACCACAACTTGTTCAGTCTGAACTTTTTAGTCCTGGCCGCCTCTGATGACGACAAGTGGACGCCATGTCAGCACGCTAATTTTACAGAGAACCCCCCAGCATCTGCAGAAATTCTGTTTAGGTCCTCCCCACTAGTGACAGTTAGCGATCCACAATTACAGGGATTTCTGTCCTTCCTTTTCTGTCGAGGCAGAGCATCTCCTGTGCGAGGCGACGGCGAGCACGGCGGCGGCTGGCCCATTCGGCGAACGAAGACGCGGATATGAGATACCGCGAGTTTGGCGATGATCCTCCGGCGTACAGTAAGTCGAATTAGGCCTCCCGTGTCTTCGTTTCGCCATTGATTTGGTTCGCCGCGGTCGGCTCGCCTTGAGGCTCCGGTGGAGGTTCGGCAATGGCGGAGGGTTGCCGTGCGCTCCGGTCGATCGACGGGATCGAGAAATAACTGAGCAGGTTTTCTAGCACCACGGCGACTGTCTCTGATTGGCAGGCCATGTTGGTCGCTGTGCCCCTTGCTTGTGGTTCAGTGCGTGTGCGATCGGGAAGAAGTTAGGGATTTGTACTTGTAAAAATCAATGGGAATCAGTAGTTTAGAACAGGAACGATGTTGTAGACGCTTTAATTCATGAAATTGTTCGCTTTTTGCCCAGATTAATCGCCCTGTTGTTTCAGTTCTGGTCTGTTTCAGTTCTGTTCGTACTGCAGTCTGAATATGAACTGAATTTATGCCTTTGGTTTGCTAGCTGTTGTTATGTCTGAATATGTTGTGCATCGACATTGATTTGCTTGTTGTTGTTACATTGTCTCATTGCAGTCGTTGGTAGGCCGAATAGACTGTAGTTGTGACGAACTGCAGTCTACTAAGTTAACTGAACCTACTCTAGTTTTGACATACACTGCACTGTACTATGTTAACTGAACCTGCTGTTGTGTCGACATATCACTGAAGTTTCAGCAATTATGCAGTAGCTGTTTTCTGTTGACTGAACCTAGTGCAGTTTGTTAAGATGTTGATGTTTCATGTTGATCTAGTGTGGATATGAACTGTTATTTCATTGTAAATATAAAATTCAGCATTTTTTAACAGAATTGTAATATTTGGTACAGTTTTGAATAATGCAGGAGAAGAAACCTGCATGTTCACGGTTGAAGTTGCCTACAATGGCTTATTTTGTGGTTTGAGAGATAATTTGGAGTATGTGTCTTCTACAACAGCACATTTTGATAATTGCACTACAGATACTTGGTCTCTTTTCTGGATTGATGAAATATTGAGAAATCTGGGAGAGAAGCGAGATGGAAAACTTCATGTGTATTGGTGTTTGCCAAACAAGGAAATTTGGAATGGCTTAGTCCTGGTGGATGACCAATCTGTAATTTATCAAATGATCAAAGCAAGCTGGAAACATAAAACACTTGTGCTATTTGTGGATCACAATGACTTTTTCGGGAGAATTAGACCAGATATTCCAGTGAGAATTACATCTGTGCCAAAAGCCAGGAAAGCAGCTATAGCAGAGAAGGATAAGGTGAGAGCCGAAGCAAGTGCTGAAGCTGGAGCATCGAGTTCATCTCGTGTGTTGCTATCAGAGAAGAATTGTTCATCATCACCAACACATTATTCAGTACAAGCACTACAACCACTACAAGCAGTACAACCACTACAAGCACTACAACCACACAATACACATATTATTCATCATCACCAACACATTATTCAGTACAAGCACTACAACCACTACATTATTCAGTACATCTTGTTCTTCTACTCTGCATCTTCTTGCTGTCTGCGTCTTCTTCTTCTCTGCATCTTGTTCTTGACTGCGTCTTCTTCTTCTTCTTCTATGCACAGTAATTTAATCCGAGCTCTCACGTACATGAGTCACCATAGAATGGTACCGCCGTGGAGCTCTCCGTGGGGCTCGAGCAGCACCAATTCGCTGTCCCCGTTGAGTGCTAACTGAATCTTGCTGAATGTCAGAATAATCAGCTGCATTAGCTGAGTAATTACGCCTAGGTCTCTCCCTGTGCCTTCTGTGAGACTGCTGTGTGAATCCCCACTTGCGATTCTCCTGCCCGCTGCCTTGTTGTACGACGTCTCCTCCGATGCCTGACGAGAGGACGCCTCCTCCGCCGCACAGGACCGCACTCCAGCAGACCCTACGCGACCACGCGAGAGCGCCGCAGCACCCCATCCTCCGCTGCCCGACGGGAGCGCGCCGGAGACATCGCATCCTTCCCTGCCCGACGGGAGGGCGCCGGAGCCACCGCATCCTCCCCTGCCCGACGCAAGGGCGCCGCGACCACCGGAGCGCGCCCAGGCGCAGGGGACCTGGCCGTACTCTCCAGCGAGTCCTCCGACACCGCCTCTCCGTACGACGCCATTGGGGAGCTCCGCCGCCGCCGTGGAGGATTTGGTCAACTCGATTTGGGGAGGAGGATGCGGTGTCGATTGTCGAAGCAACCCTGTCTAGTTGAGCAGTGGACCTATCGGTGAATATTAAAATTCGAGGGGGTTCTCTGTAAAATTAGCGTGCTGACATGGCGTCCACGTGTCATCATCAGAGACGGTCAGGACTAAAAAGTTCACTGTTAGCAAGTTGTGGTACTAACCATGTTCAATTTGCAAGATGTGGGACTAAAAAGTTCCAAGAGTGCAAGATGTGGGACTAAAACTGTTAAATCCTCTTCTGCAAAAGGAGGGGCGGTGGAGGTGATTTTGAACGGCGTCGCCCTATTGGCTGGGGCACCATGTGCTGAGCAGACGTCATCGTTTTCCCGCCAAAACTTTGCCCTTGCAAGAATGAGTCGGGTTCAGCTCTTTTTTTTTCGAGAGTAGGAGCATCTCCACCGGGTGCCTCCAAATGATCCCCAAAGACCCATTGAGGGTCCGGACGGCCAAAAACGCCGCTAGCGGCACCCCAAAAGGGTCGTCCCGAGCAAAATCGTGTCCGGCACCCCGAAAGGGTCACCAAGTTTGGAGGCCCTCTCGGGGGTGCCGGACATCGGGGCGGAGATAACCCTGACAGGGCTAGCCCGCCCGTCATACACACAACGCGGGCGTGACCTGAATCATTCGCTCCCCACACCCTCCTCTTTTCCTCTCGCCGGCGATTCGCACCATCGCCGCCACTCTCGTCGCCGCTTGCTTGATTCGCACCTCGGCTACCTAGCCGGAGCGGCAACACAGACCCACGTGCCGCCGTTCCCCGCCTGTCTTCGACCAGTCCAGCGCCGGCGTAGCTAGTTTCTAAGTCGGGTACGCCTCTTCTTTCCTCCCACCCCGCCCGCAACCTGTTCGACCATTCGTTCGTAGGCGATTGTTCATTTTTGGCTTTGTTTCATTGCTTTCTTTCGTCCAATAGGCCATAGACAGTGACGACGAGGTCATGTTTTTGGAATTGATGAAGGACGATGCCGCCCTTGCGGTCGACATCGAGGAGAATGAGATGGTCATGGCCGCACTTCTACAAGCCGCGATCGAGGAAGACGCGGCGCCGAAGTTTGGAGGATCAGAGAAGGGGCGGAGGCCCAACAAGGAACGCAACAGAGCAACTGGGCACATGCTCTTGTACCAAGATTACTTTGCCGACAATCCGACGAACTTGCCTCATAAATTTCCCCGGCGCTTTAGGATGAGCAGGTCATTGTTCAGGACGATTGTGCATGGCGTTCGGGAATACGACGACTACTTTGAGCTGAAGAGAGACTGCACCGGCCTCATTGGGTTTTCATCACTTCAGAAATGCACGGCGGCCATACGGTGCCTTGCTTACGGGCTTCCCGCCGATGCGTTGAATGACTATCTCCGCATGTCTGAGTCCACCGCCGTCGAAGCCACCTACAGATTCTATAAGGCAGTTGTGAAGGTGTTTGGAAAGCAATATCTGAGGACACCAAATGAGCCAGACATAGCTCGTCTCTTGGCACAGAAGAAGCAAGAGGATTTCCAGGGATGCTTGGAAGTATCGATTGCATGCATTGAAACTGGAAGAACTGTCCGTTTTCTTGGCAAGGGATGTACAAGTCAGGGCACCACGAAAAGTGCAGTGTTATACTTGAGGCAGTGGCAGATTGTGATCTTTGGATATGGCATGCATATTTCGGCACCGCCGGTGCCGCCAATGACATCAACGTGCTCCACCAATCCAATGTGTTCAAAAAACTTTGTGATGGCCTAACTCCACCATGCAACTATGTGATCAATGGCCATGAGTACGACAAGGGGTACTATCTTGCTGACGGCATCTATCCCACTTGGTCTACATTTGTGAAGACCATCCGCAACCCTCACGGCGAGGCAGATTGTCATTTTGCAAAGAAGCAAGAGTCAGTTCGCAAAGATGTGGAGCGAGCTTTTGGTGTGCTCCAGGGCAGGTTTGCCGTTGTTCGCTACCCTTGTCTTTCATGCACAACATGATCATTGAATACGAGCGTGATACGAGGCCGCAACTGGTCGATGAAGTGTTTGATTTCCAGGGGCCTATGGCCCATCCACAGCCGGGCGTGCCGACGCGGTATGCAGAATTCCTTGCCATACATCGGGAAAACAAAACATCAGCAGCTGGACGATGACCTCGTGCACCACCTGTGGACCATCAAAGCGACTCAGCGGCGGCTGTTTCATAGGTCATGGTTAAAACTTGAATTCGTATTGAAACTTTGTATTTCAAATTTGAACTTGTGTTGTATTTACATCAATTCTTATGACAAGATGTTCGGGCGCAGCACCGCCGATGTGTTGACGATTTGATTTTTTTTTGAATTGGCCTTTGGGGGGCGGGCCTTTGGGGTGCGCCGCTGTGGGCGGCCTCCAAATCTGGGGCGGACACATGTCCGGCACCCCCCAATTGGGCCTCCATTGGGGGTGTCGGACACGAATTTGGAGGCCCCCGGTGGAGATGCTCTAAGTCTTGCCAAAACTTCTTCCTCGCGCTCGACGCTCACGTCTTCTCCGAGGGGGAGGTGAGGGCTAGCCGAGGGTCGCTGTAGTTATAGTGGCGTCATGTGTGTGGGGAAGGGATTCATATTGATGGGAAGATAGATTCCACGTTTTACAAAGTAAGAAACGAGTCAAAGCGACGACTTGATAGGAAGATAGATTCTATAATTTACAAAGTAAGCAACGAGTCAAAGCAACGACAAGTTTACCAATTGCCCTTTGTAAAACATGCAAGAATGCTTCTTGACGTAGAAGAAACAGGAGAAGCCAAATTCTAAGAATTCTATTAGCACAGACCCAAGTAGACTTTGTTCGGTTAATCCACTCTCCAAGTGGACTGGAGTGGATTGTAGGGAAATGGGGTGGAATTTGACTTAGATGGGATTTAATCCCCCCAATCCATGCCAGTCCCCTTCATTTTTCATGAAGCCGAACAAACCCTTATGTCGAGGACTAGTGGGCAGACCAAAATTTCCCTAATAAGTACTCCCTCCGTTCCAAATTAGTTGTCTTCCATTTGCCAAAAAGTGGTTCCAAATTAGTTGTCTTCCATTTGCCAAAAAGTGGATGTATCGATACATCCACTTTTTGGCAAATGGAAGACAACTAATTTGGAACGGAGGGAGTATATATGTAGGCACATAATAACACTATGAGCTTCTTTTGGATTGAAGGATTCTGAAAATGAAGAAATAAGAAAAGTACATGATTGAGATGTCATGTGAAGTGCATTCCCACACGATTATGGAATGCGGGGATTTCGGAGCAGGTGTTTTCGGATGGTGCACGGGAATTAAACACGGGAATTTTGGAGGATTGATGATAGAGTGAAACTACATTAGAGTTCGCAAAAGAAAATTAATGAGCTTTGAGCTCATGTTGAGAATCCTATGGATTTAGGGGCATAGGAATGGAATTTTGTAGCCCCAATCCTATGATCCAAAGGGCTTCCATAGGAAGAATTCCATAGGATTCAAACTCTCCAAAATTCTGACAAAAATCATACAATCCAAAGAGGCCCTATATATTGGTCAATGCTAAGAATGGAAATTGTTTCTCTTTTATAATTAGGCGTCAAACTTAAATTGTGAAAACAATCATCGATTCATGACAGGTCGCAGCTGTCTCATTCATACACAATAGTGGACGAGTAAGCAGAGGATAATTCAAAATACAGTTTCTCAAAAGAGAATCAAACAAACACCCCCAAATAGGATTTCTCTTGAGAGAATTAAACATGTATCAGCCTTTTCGTTACAAAAGATGAGATATTGTCTTGCGGTGAACACAGAGTGTACTGTTCCGGGGTGATTAATACAAGGCAATATAACTGAGCAAACTCTACTGGAATGTGTGTGAACTCAAAGTCGGAACCAAGTCCCAAGATTCCCCAACAACGATGTAGTAAGTTGTCAGTAGCTCTAACAAACCCAAACTTCTCCAAATTTTGGCCAAAAGAGAGTTCTGCAAACTACCATAATCCGCTTCTTACTGATCAGAATGCCTGTATCTGTATTAAGAGACAGAAAAGAAACATTAGTGCCGTCTGAATATACATGTTGAGAATAACAGATATGGAGAAACCGCCAAAATAATATGAGCAGACAGAAATGATAGTTTAGTCCATCTATATCCCATTCCAAAACTGAAAGTGAGTAATCACCTGGGTGACATGTTTGTTTTCTAACAGTGTCTTTATTGCTGCAGAGAATATCACCATCATCACTTTAGGATCAATTTCAGGCTTGATCAGTTGTTGATAATACTTCAGAAAATGCGAAGACAATTGATATCCTGATCTAGGGCCCTTTAGGATCTTATACAGGAATCAACGACACAGTGATAAACGTAATGAACAAGACTAGACATCCTTCAAATCCATATAAATCTACAAGCGCTGGCTCGCAAAATCTAGGTCTTCAATTAGTGAAGTCTGCTACTAGTTAGGTCTATGCCACAACTATAACACTAACTGCAGCAGGTTGCTGCCATCAAACTGTAAAACTAGAAGTGTACGGAATGATCAGATACAATTTCAGATCTTCTTTCTTCGAGCAATTCGCAGAATAGCTGCTTGTTCATTAAGGAGAATAGAACATTTACAAATGTTGGTCATGTTTTTGGATGGAACATGCCGGAGAACTAAGTAAGCAAAAGAGTTACTCGCGTGTGCGTGGAACATCGTGTCAAGCATGCTGAACTACTGAAGGCCATATTCCTGTGGGAGATCCCCTCCCAAAAGAGTTACTTCGAGTATAGAAAAGTTAATGGAAGGTGATTGTTTTCAGGGTAGCAAAAATATTTCTAGACCCCCAAAAAATCCAACTAGAACTCAATCAAAGAATACCGGATACCAACTACTAAAGATGTTTAATTATAACGCACTACAGAAAGAACCAGTTGAAAACAGTAGTAACTGGTAAAGGATACACAAAATTGCCTTTCCAGGTTATAAAATGCATGAAGTAAAAGTTATATGAAAAAAATTTGGCCTCCTAAACCTGTGAAAGGAGGATATGAACCTAAATATGCATTGATAAAGAAGCATTAGCTAAGCTTAAGTACCCATAGATTCACTAGCTGGAAACCGGTAGTCTTCACGCCTTCTGGTGTTTGTCTGAAGGAACCAGAACATCTGCCAGGGTCTTATTTCTCACAGCACCTTTCATGCCTAGAAAAGGTTCATTTAATTAGCATACAAGACTTGAGCATGAGCCACAACACTAACACAGATGTATTTATTTTTTGAATTAACACACAAATGTATTCATAAGAGTATTAGTTTCTCTGCATTGCATACACGAGCTAGCAAGAAAGCTGATACATCGAGCAGGTTACCAACAATTCAGTGCAGCAGACCCATAAGCCACAACAATATGACAAGCATAGATAAATATATGTTAAAGAGTGAACATGATTAGATAGTCAAATAAAGAAGCCTAGCCGAGTGATTAAAATGAATATTAAATAATTAAAGAGCCTCCTAAACAAAATATAGAGATGGAAAAAAGGTATAGCATGCAGTGTAAATTAGAAATTCAGTTATCTGCTGTTTGGACAATTGAAACAAACCAGTGATTACCTGCAGCAGGGATCCGGCTCGATTCGAGCCACGGTGGAAGCACGCATGGTATACAGGAACTGTCGCCGCCCTTCGGAGAACTACCAATCACCTCCTCCCTCTTCATGTCCACGCCGACGACGTGCGTGCCCACCATTAGGTAGATGACATCGCCGTTCAGTGGGTCCAGTGCGCCAATTTGTGGAGTCGTGTTCTCCGGCAAGGGCAGCCACGGGTGGCCTCCGTCCGCCCAGAGCTGGCTGAGCAGCAGGCGGTGCTCCAGCGTCCAGCCACTGCCCTCTTCGTCGAGTGCGAAGACGCTGAGCACGAAAGGCTCCTGCTCCGACACTTCGGCGTAGCACAGCCTTCCCTCGCTAACCCCCATGCGACGGTACCTGCGTAGGTTCTCGGCGCTCTCCATGGGATCCGGCAACGTGCGTGTCGGCAGCACGCTGGCCGTCGGCAGCTCGACGAACTGGGGCTCCGGCCGGTCGCCGAACGGGTCCGCCGAGATGGCACCCCAGGTCAGGTCCACCCACCACAGCCGGCCGCCAAAGGCAAGCGGCTCTTGGTCCGAAATCCAACTCGGCGGGCAAAACCGCCGCGCGAGCCGGACTTGGTACGGCGCGGTCGCCGCAATCTCCTCCCAGTGGCCCGTCTCCGAGAGAAACCGGAGCATCGTGTTCCCCCTGACGTCGGCGAGGGCGAACCTGTTGGGCGGCCCGTGGCCGAGATCGGCCTGGGTGAGGAGGCCCATGCCAGGGAGGTACCGGATCTTCCTGGAGCTCGGGCCG
The DNA here is from genome assembly GCA_947311845.1 of Poa pratensis. NCBI lineage: Eukaryota > Viridiplantae > Streptophyta > Magnoliopsida > Poales > Poaceae > Poa > Poa pratensis. The sequence continues at coordinate 110,614,667 of CAMZMU010000074.1, read as the reverse complement.
CCCGTGTACATGTCCGGTATGCGGGACAGTTCGCGGTGAGAGCGTTGCAGACGTAGCGCGCCGTTTCATGGGGGGTGTGGCCGTCGATCCCTTGGCGCACCTGGTTGGGGTCATGCGTGACGGGGGCGTCGAAGACGGAGACTTGGAGCAAGAGAAGGCCGTCGGTGCTCGCGGAGGAGACGACGCCAACATCCAACGGACCAGCCTAATTACCTCACGCAAATCAAACGCAATCAAACACAATCAAAGGGCCAGCGGAAACCGTCGGACAAACGTCGGACAGGAACTGTCGTACGCATAGCAAGGCTCCTCCGCGAATCCAGCTGCAAAAGGAGGGATAGCGTGCGGCGTTGCCGCATTGGCAGCGAAGGCTGTGCTGGGCATACGTCATCATTTTCCCGCCAAAATTTCCTAGACTGGCCAGACGTGCCTTGACTCCATTCTACGGTTGCCCGCTGGAGGTCAGTCCTATTCCTATCCTCTTCTTCCCAGCTTCCAAAACTCAGCCAAACTTTCGATTAGGTTTCTTGGGAATTTTTGTTTCGAATGGGGTGACTCACATAGAAGAAAAACTTCCAATCATGCAGCTTCAAGCTAACTTGTGAAAATTTAAAATAATTGAAAACAAAATGCTAAACCGCAAGTCTGAAACAATATGTTTCTTAACTAATGCATTCACGTGTGTAGTAAAGCAATGAAATGTGAATTATCGACAGATGTAGGAGAGGAAAATCAGCAGATTACCATCTCTACAGCTCAAACTCGCAGTATCTTGGTACAGAGAGGAGCATACATGTCTCAGTAGTAATCTACTACATTTTTTTTATAGATAAGGGGGTGCGGATCCCCGGCCTCTGTATCAAAATGATACACACATCCATAGTAATCTACTACATAGTACGCCGGATTCCAAGTTTCCAAGACCAGCAACACTTCACAGCAGCTTCTCTAAAATACATGTTCCTCTCAACATGACAATGCCAAGGACTACACAAAACTCCATATTCCATAACAATTTAACAACACAATGGTCTAAGAGCATCTCCACCGGCGCGCCCAATAGAGCGTCCGACAAAGTTGCCGGACCGGCTCTTTTGGGCGCGCCGGCAGCAGTTGCCGCCTATTGGGAGCGGCGCGCCCCACCGGTCGCTCCCAATAGACGCTCCCAATAGCCTGACCCCACAAATTCAAATTCGAAAAGCCAGGTTCGGCGATCACACCCAAAATACGTCGCCATGGATCGGCGATCACACCCAAATACATTGCCAGGTTCGGCGATCACACCCAAAAGAATCGCCAGGTTCGGCGATCACACCCAAAAGCATCGCCAGGTCCGGCGAAAATATTACAGAACGTCGATGAATCAGTCGATCGTCAACACCGGCTCGAGGACCGACTCCTCCTGCGTGTCGGCGTCCTCCCAGCCAGCCGCAGCGGCGGCGCAGCGGCGGCGCAGCGGCTGCGTCGGAAGAAGTCTTGGTCGTCGTAGGCTCCCCCCCTGTGGCGTCCATCGGCATGGTGGTCGTAGGCTCCTCCGTCGTGCCCATCCGCGTTTGCTCCTCCGTCGTGCCCATCCGCGTTTGCTCCTCCGTCGTGCCCATCCGCGTCGGCTCCGGCGGAATGACCCCCATCTCACGCAGGATGCGCTGCTGGCTGATCTGTAACCAAGCTCTCACCTCCGGCGTGTATGTGGAGACGTCGGCGGTCAAGATCTTGAAGTCCTCCTTCATCTTCCGAGTGGCGGATTGCGACGCCTCGGACATGGCCTGCATCCTCGCCGTGTCGGCTTGCATGACCGCCGCTTGGGCCTTCTCCTTCTCGACCTCGAGCCGTTCCTTCTCCAGCTTGATCTTCTCCTTCTCGAGGGCGACCTTCTCGTCGTGCTTGCTCATCAATGACGACCAACTGTCGGCGAAGGTGCTTGCGTTTTGCTTCGACATGGTGGTGACGTCGGCGAGGCACTTGTCGATGGACGCTTGCACGGCCACCGCGTTCCCCTTGTCGTTCTTGGCCTTCTTCTGCCCAACAGGGCGGCCCTCGGACGCTGGCATCGCCGGGTCGTTGGGCCCTCGTGCGCCCTGGCCGTTGTTGAGGTCGATCCGCGTCCTCTCCCACTTCTTGTTTGATTGCAGCTTGACGAAGCAATGCATGAACTTGAAGGACTTGTGATCATTGTTCTCACGGAACAACACCTCAGCGTCGGTGGTCATGTCCTTCACCGTCTTGCCACTCGCTTTCCGTTTTTGAATTTGCTCGAGGTCGCCGTGGAACTTGTTGCCTTCGGCTTGGATAATCCTCCACCGATGCGTCATTGCATTCCAATTGCGATCCATGTGCACCTTCGCATAGTCGCCGTACCACATCGTCTCATGGAATTGGGCTTCGATCCTCTTCCAATACCGTCCGTAGGTTTGGTTGGCGCCTACGATGGAGTCGTTGGTGATTAGCTTCCATGCGTCGCAAAGGCACTCGTCCTGTTTCGTCTTCCAGTGTTTCCCTTTGGTATCCTTCTGCCGAGCCGGCGCAGAGATGCGCCGCCCTCGCCTGTCGTTGGTCGCCGCTTGACGACTCGCCCGCTTGGTCTCCCAGGCCGCTTCAGACATATCCGGCGGCTGCGCGCGAGATTTCCGCGGGGCGACGTAGCCGCTAGCAGCACCACCGCGAGCGGCGCCCCGGCGCGCGGCGGCGCCCCCGCGAGCAGCACCTCGCTTGCCTCCTTCGGCGCGTCCGGCGCCACGGTTCCGTTTGGTCGGCGACATCGCCGATGGACGTAGATTGCTGGGAGAGGCAGGAAAGTGGAGGGAGGGAGGGGAAAGTGATAAAACGTCGGTGTCGCTGACGCGCCGGGCCCATCCGTCGGGTTTGGATGAGGCGCGCGTTGCCGCGGTTGCCGGCGCACCCGGTTGCGTCCCTAGAAGCTGGGCGCGAAGCGGGGTTGCCAGACGATTTATTGGGACGTGCCGGCAACTTTTTTCGTATTGGGCACGCCGGTGGGGTGTTTTTTCGTGCTGGCGCGCCCAAAACGTCTATTGGGAGTAGAGTTGGGCGCACCGGTGGAGATGCTCTAAGCTTACAAATACATTCAGTTCAGAGTGCACGTTCTCAAGTTAAACAGCATTCCAGATTCAACAATGGCACACAATAGGGGATAATAGCAAGATCCCACAACAGTCTAAGACATAATATTCATAGCTCTATCCTCTACGGATTAAAAGATACTGATACATCCAAAGTTAAAAGGACATAACATTGTACCATGTAAAATAAAGCCATATTTTTCCCCAACTGCGATTGAGGAAGTGCATCAGTAAAGCCCTTCTCATAGCCTTCCCTCAGAATGAGATTTCAGGAAACTACAATCCTAGTCCTCCAAAACAACACTTGTCTGACAATTCAGAGAAACCTGCAAAGCGAATTGTAAAGATGAGTCTCCCCAAACTGTCTGTTATAATGAGTGACAGGAATAAGGGATGTCCATTTCTCCTTTTCTTCTTGGTCTCAGTATAAGTATAAGTAAATAGAAACATTAGTTCAGAAGTAAATAACAGGACAAGCAGATAGCCATCCTTACTGTTTGGTAACAATTACAAAAATGAAAACGCCATATGAACACTGCAACATGTGTTTATTTTCTGTTGCAACAATAAAAAGGCATGGTCATGTCACAAAGTAGCAAGAGGGTTCAGTTTTGGAAAGATATGTTGCTGATGATATTTTAGCCTAATGTATGATGCTGGCTCATCATAACGAAAAATCTAAGCATCTGCTGACCTCTACTACCCTTAGGATGTTTCACAGTCCACAATTTGAATTTGTAATAATAAGACACGCATGGTAAATCAGAAAATATGCTTCAAATAGTACTCTAAGCATCTGCTGACCTCTACTACTCAATAGAATGTGGCAGTTGGCAGAAATATGCTTCAAATAGTACTTAATTCTTTCAAGTAAAACACTTCAGACAATTTTAAGATTAATGGGCTGTGCTAAATAGTACATGAAACAGGGAGCGATAAAGTACCATGATATGGCTTCGCTAGTGCACTTCATTTCATCAGTTCTATTTCTACAAGCAACGTCTCATTTTTTACAGTGTCTGGCGATGCCTCCTTTTTGGATGTGGTCTTGTTGCTCCAACCTTCAAGCAGGCAAGCAATAACATAAGTAATGATAAGTACTTAACATGGTATTCTCTGCATAGTACACCTGACTTGAAATGGCAAACGAGAATGAGGCATTGAACAGGTTAACAAACATAGATGAATGAAATGTATATGTAGATATTCAAGTATCCAATAATAGCAATAGCAAAAAATAACACATTCCTAGGAGCCCACACAATATGAGTAGTGACATGAAAATTTCAGAACAAGGATAAAAATACACTGGTACATAATTATAGAAGCTGTAAGAAAATGAGAAGAAAAGGCGGTGCAAGAGCTCTAAGGCGCGGTAAGATGGCAGCTAGCTCCGGAAGCAATGGTCGGGGACAGGGGCGGGCCCAGCTCAAGTCAAGTGTATTCAGTTGAATACCCAAATATTTTTACAAATTGTTGATATGTGATTTTTCTATGGTTTAAATAATAAGAATACTATCCTGCAATTACACAAATGATGAAGCAGTGGTCAATTGGTTAACCCATATTGCAAATTCCTTAGGTTGAGAGTTCGAACCTCAAAGCTGCATTAATTTTTTCACAAATTTTTCTTGCATGTATAGGATTAGTAGTCCATATTCTTTCTTTTATAATCATTTTTTTCGTTTACAAAAACATTTTTATAATTTTGAATACCCACCCTCAAAATTCTAGGCCCGCCCCTGGTCGGGGAGTACGTTCACGTAGTACATGAGAGTAAGGCATTCTGTACTATAAAGTGTGTTCAAATATTATTGTAGAAAGGGGAATGTTTCAAATATTTTAACATGGATATGATTTCGATACTTGAAAATACACAATGGAGGCCTTCATACAGGATGCAGCAGGTACCACAACTCACTGAAGTATCAGGGTAACCTTTACCTACCAACACAAAGTTCATAGCTAGGCTAGTATTTTCTCCATATATATAAATACAATTAATGTAACCAAAATAGGAAGTCACAAGTAGCATGGGCCGTGGCTGCCTCGGACTTGGCTCATTCTGAAGGGTTTAAAGGACAGTAAGGGCTCCTTTGATTTGGAGGATAGGAAAATCAAAGGAATTGGAAAGGTATAGGAATAGGAAAGGATTACATGTGTAATCCTTTGCCTTGTTCCTTGTGCAAAGGAATCAAAAAATGAGCTTTGAGTGGATTTTTTGTTTCCTGTACTTTTGCCTTGAATTTGAGAGATGTAGGAAAAATTCCTATGATTTTCCTTTGTACCATTCCTATGAATCAAACATGTGAACAGTAGCATCTTGGGAATATTTCCTAATCCTTTATGTTTCCTCCATATTTCCTCCAAATCAAAGGAGCCCTAAAACAAGAAGATACAAATGAACATACTGGAAAAGACTCAGCCTTTTGCCTAGCTTTAGCTCTCTATTCCTTCAACAGCTTATTCTTTCTATCTTGGCTGCACTTCTCATTTTGTATATGTAGCAGTGGTGAACCACAATTTACCCCCAAATCAACCTCAATTTCCCCCAATTTACTCCCAAATTTTAGCCCAGTTTGTATACAGAGGACCCAACAAGCCTCCAATCCAAGCACATAATTTCCAAAGATATGTCAAAGTGAAATGTGCCCAATCTAGCAGTTGTATAATTTACTTGTCTTCCACTTTTTCAAAAAACCTTAGTCTTCCTTAGCTCATAGGAAGGCACTGAAGAAATTTGCGAATGTTACCTGCATATGGAATCTTGTTTGATTCCAGCCAAGTCGGGAGCACACATGGTTGGATGGGGACAGTGGGTATAGCTAGACGAGAACTCGCAGTAACTCTCTCCTTAACCATGTCCACGCCGACAAGCTGGTCGCCGCAGACAAGGTACACCACATTGGCGTTCAGTGGGTCAATGGCCCCGATCGCCGGCATCTCCTTCAAGGGTGGAAACTGGTTGCGTTCGTCCATCCAAATGTGGATGAATGACACCTCGTGGTCCAGCGTCCAGGAGCTGCCGCCGTCGTCGAGCGAGAAGGAACTGATCACGTACGGCTTCTCCTTGGACACCTCGACGTACCGCATCTTCCCATCGCTGACCCCCATGCGCCGGTAGCGGCCAACCTTGCTCATTAACTCCATGCCCTCCAGGTCAGGCAGCACGCTCCCTCTCGGCAGCCCAGTGAAGTGGAGTTTTGGGCGGTCACTGAGCGGATCTGCCGAGATGGCGCCCCAGCTCTCATCGATCCACCACAGGCGGTCGCCGAAGGCCACGACGGCGTTGGTGATGTGCATCCGGCGCTCAGCCGGGAAAGGGGACGGCAAGCCCACGAGCTTGTCCCACTCCCCCGTCTCCGAGAGAAACCGGCGCATGACCAGTCCCTCTTTCTCCTCCTCCCTGCTTCCGATGGTAAACATCTCAGCCACCGCATACCTGTCCGGGGGCGCGTCGACCCCGGCTTCGGAGTGGGTGAGGAGGCCCATGTAGCGGCAGAAAGAGGTCCTCTTGGTGCCGTCGAGGTCGGGGAGGCGGTACAGCTCGCCGCTGAGCGGGTTGCAGACGAAGCGCGTGGTCTCCGGGTGGAGGTCCGTGCCGGCCCAGGACATGTCGCGCACAGACGACGACGCGCCGATGGTGGGGAGGCTGAAGCGGGTTTGCCAGAAGCTCACGAGGAGGAAGCCGTCGCTGCTGGTGGCGCAGACCTGGGCCGCGACGGAGCCGATGACGCCGGTGGCGGGGTCGGGGCGCGGGCGCGGGTGGACGAAGTGGGCGGGGACGGTGAGGGTGGTGAGGAACGGGGGCTCGTCGAGGTGGAAGGACGCGCCCGGCGCCGGCGCCCCGGACTTGTCCATGGACGTGAGCTGGATCAGGGCCCAGGGCGGCCGGCGCGAGGCGGCCGTGGAGAGGGAGCGGCGGAGGCCGCCGGAGAGGAGGCGCAGCATTCTGCGGCGGATTGGGGCGATTTGGCGGAGGAGGTTTGATTTGCTTTTTGGAGAGCGAGCGGCGTGGGCTGGTGGGTGCGTTGGTTCACGAGACGGCTGCTGTGGACTAGTTCTAGCGAATGCTCTGTTGCAGCTGTGCTGAGGCCTGTTCCCTTTCTTACTTTCCAGTTTTGACCCAGCTGTGTGTTCAAATCAGCTCCATGGGAAGCAATCAAGCAAGCAATGGTGAGGCCACCTCCTCTGGTTCTGCAGAACTGCAGGCAAGGAAACCAAGAAAAATCATTTAAATCTCGATATATGGACGAACCGTCTAAAGTTTCATTTAAATTAAAAAGACATTTAACAAAATTTGACAAACTTAAACGAATTTTTTGGTTGTGATGTGTGGGATTGCTCCTCGGAAACCCCTGGCCAGTCTACTGCCTATGTCTGCAAAATCTTGACTGGGAATCATGATACAACTCTGGCAAAAGTAATCTATTTTGGTTGCTTCGCCGAGATAATATTCAATACTAGAACAATCTTGCAAAGCGAGAGTTTCCAAAAAAAAAAATGAATATGACCGTGCCCCTGTGTCGGCTCCATGTTTACTGAAACCAGGCATTCTCTTTTCTTTCACAGTAAGTTTGTGAAAACCTGCCAGTCTTACATTATGCCCCAACAATGATATGCACAACAATCCTCTCTGATGCAGAAGGAAGATTTCATATGTCCCTTTATTCATGTGATGGTGATCACCAGGGTAGCATTCTGGAGTACCTGGAAGTGCAGGAATGGTTGCCAAATACTGTAGTTCTTAAGGAGGAAATGAACTTTTGGTATTTCAGATAGCAAGGAGGAAGTCTCATTCTAATCTCAGCAGCTGGTTAGCCAGATTTGTATAATGGAGTAGTTCTTAGGTTGCTATGATTTTAGCTCTATAGCATATTTCTTATTAAAATATTTTTTCACTGTATGAAATTACCTGTTGTTTCTTCTAGAAAAATCCATGGAAAGAAGTATCATTCTTCCCTTTAAAACACGAATCCATATCAAACTAACATTTATACCAGCAGACAGTTCGTTTTAGTCAGAGAAGTTTAATAAAGTTAAAGACAGTGCATCCATTTCTCATCATCAGCATGCAAATATCTTATGCAAAATAATCCGATCCCAGTTTTGATGATTATAAAGTAAAACAGATCAGAACCAAACATTTTAAGTGCATGAACATTTTAACGAAGAGCATATGCATGATGTCTTGCAGTAGTACATTGCATTTTCTGAGACTGTTTGGTAAAAGTTGCCAATGAAATGCAATGACATCCTATTGAACAACTGTGCACCTAAACAAGTGCGGGATATATAAGACATCTGTCAGTTACACATAGAGTTGCATCAGCCAATACAACAAGCACAGAACTGTCATGTAATTTCGCCAAAATGAGATCTCATGACTTCCAGTTGCCACCTTCAACTTTGTTGCTGGTCAAAATGAAGGAACCTGCAAGAAAACATAGTAAGCACGAATTTTTTGGTGATGACATACATGGGTAACATTTCTGTTGAGGTACTAGATAACATTTCAATATTGGTGATAAGTCAATTTACAGCATGGTTACTTGGTAAGAAATAGCAAGGAGCATGCTTAAGTCCTGATTTGGAAGTTCAACTTTGTCCCAATTTTAAGAGAGGGATATGACAGACCAGCTAGTGGAGTAGTTTCGGCAAGGTAGTACTATATGTAGCAAGCGCTGAAGACAGTGCAAACGATTGGTAGTCAAAAAATTGAGTTAGCGCCGTGCTGTCGACTCATTTGCTAGTCGAACGACTAGTAGGACTAGACTAGTCGTAAATAGTCACAACTCACAAGTAGCCGGGAATTTTTGGTTGGAAGCCAAGTGCCAACTCAAATACCAGTCTAGCGACTAGTTGAAAAACTCTTAATTATTACGAGTAAGAAACAAATACAAACAGCATACTTTTATTTTCCTAAAAATGCATCATGATTGAAAGAAAAGTAGAACTCTATAATGTAACCAGCCATAATATGTGTACAGAGTCCAGAAACTAAAACGACGTCATATTCTCACAAACTAGCAAGGTGGCCCTCGCAAATGCGAGGGCATCGTCTTTAGCATTTTGAAAGATCTAAGGAATTAAATTTATTTTAATATGCTATCATATTATTTCCTAAGAACTTATACATCTCTACCACACGACCACCAATAATTCAGATATGACATATGTAGGTATGTAGTATCTCTAATCAACAGTAATTTCAGGCTAAGGATTGTGACATCATTTCCCTAAACACACATGTGTTATTTGTGTCTGATATTAGGTTATTAAACATAAATTTATTTACATGGTGCAGTAGGTGGGGTTAATATCAATACTATATGTAGTTACAAAAGTCTTCATATTTTTGTTAAATTACCAAAGGTAATTGTGAGTTACTCGACTTTAGTATGTTAAAAAGTTTATGAGAAATGAAATTATGTTATGGATATCACATTATATGAGAAGAAATAGTGTGCCTCTAACATCGACATAAATGATATGGTAAATAATTTTTGGACCACCGATTATTGTGTCATTTTATAAACACATATATTTTTCATTATGATTCATGTAAATTAGTAAGTCTAATCAATAGGTGAGAATTAATGGTGGCATTATATATATAGTTACGAAAGTCTTCCTGTTGTGGCTGTAATAACGATAAGGGCATGTCAACGCCTAGCTTATGTTACCGTGATCTTTTATCGAACTTATTTTCCTTAGGTGCAGTAATTAATACAATTGGGTGATGAAACAACGGTTGTTATTTTGTATACATATAGTTTTTTCAGAAATATTAGTTGGATTATACAAACAGAATAGTGTACGCAAGATTCATCTTTCATATCTTTTATGTTTTGGAATTAGAATTTGAAATATATATTTCTTAGAGAACAAATGTGTGCTTGGATTCCTAGAAGGGATCTTGTACTAATTACAACATTTCAACACCCTCGATAATTCTAAACAGGAAATTATGATATTCATTAGGATTCCATGTCTAACATATATTAACCCTAGGTCATACTTAGCCTCTCATCACAATAACTAAAAGTCGTAGGGAAGATTACATACTGAACCAAAAAATATAGATCGGAGCTCACGCTTTTCTATGTAAACTAAAAGTCGTGAAGACTGTGCGTTTCTTATGTTGGTGTGGAACTTTCAAGTTTCGTATCATGGCACTAAGATGTGCAGCCTTGAGAAGATTGTTTTTGGTGAGTCGGTTTGAGACCATTCATATAATCTGTATGTTTTCAACTCAAAACTAGAAATGTAGATGTCTTAAACTGTGTGGTTGGATGGCTAGAGAGGTGTCTCACTAAAATAAATTATATTCTAAATGGAAAATGACATTGTTGTCGATAATTTGTGTGTGATCACTGGAGTTCACAGCCACTTGGTGCTCCCCGGATTAAGTGATCTCACTATTTCAAACTATCAAAAAAGTTTTAATGCTTGTTCGCATAATATATCCTACAAGCGTATATCTCAATGCAAATACTTTACGTTTTGAATTACAAAAAAAAAAGACAAATGTACATATCTGAGTATAGTTTCTGATTTCCAACTTTTTATGTATCCCATAATATAAATAATTTCGTATTGGGATTGTGCACACTTGTAACATCGATATTATTGAGAACATGCACATTTTTAAGAACTTTTAAATATATTTTCCAAAAAAAACGTCTGCAGTTTGTACCCCTATTTGTATATCGATATCACACTCTATGGTCACAAAAAATCATGAAGTAGTTAACTGATGCACACACACGTTACACATATTACTGATACATGTACCATCACGATCTAGCTACAGAAGTAGTTTTTCCTATTTTGTTACGTACACGACCACGTATTGGATGGAACAGAAGATTCTTTTTTCTTAACGTGAAGCAGCAATTTTAGTTTGGAGGAGCACATGATAGGCCCAGTTTTTTTTCCGACAGAACGGTATGCCCTCCCTTTGCTTTTCACGATTGATCAGTTACAATTCTCAAAGGGAAAAAAAGAGTCCAAGTTAGATTGAACACACAACTAACGTCCAATCAGCTTTTTTCTGAGAAGTTCACGAAAGTTGTGCGTGCAGTGCCGTGAACTATGCAGGCACGTACATGCGTGTATGCACAAATATGTGGTGTAACGTTTCAAGTATTAAATCTGAATGGTCTAATTTTTCTTTAGACTATATGTTGGGTAGATCTGGACTGAACGTGTCAAACTGGATTAGCTAGTTACGTAACAATTAAACTCTTGTTAAATCTTATCCACATATTTTAGATCTAACTATTAAGATGACGGAGATGAAAAAACATTTGTGGGGCATTTCCTTTTATTAAATTTGTTAAATCAAAATGATAGGTGTCACTTTGCTGAGGTGGGTAGGCTGCATGTTAAGAGAAATAGTTAGTGGGGATGAACTATTTAGTTATATAGGATTTAGATGATGTGGCTTAACGTGGTGTCTCGGAAAACTAACTCATTTTGCTTTTAGTATATAATAGATGACGAACATATGTAATCAAACATGGCTCTGACCAAAAAAGTTGGAGTTAAGGATAACAATAGTGTTCTAGTATAAATATTGGACATTTAAGATAACCAGTTCAACACAGTGACTTGGAAAACCAAACCTTCCTTGTTTGTGCAAGTAACCCACTGCAGGGGTTGTGTAGAAGAAATGCAGAATCATGAGCACAGAATGAATAAGGCATGCCAATTATCAAGCGAAAGAAAAGGGTACCGAAACAAGAAAAAGTTACTTAGGAGAAAGTACCAAAGGTAAGTTTAGTTGGAAGCCAATTACCAACTCAAAGACAAACCTAGCGACTAGTCAAAAGACTCTCAGTCATTGCGAGTCATATTCAAGTAGCATACTTCTATTTTCCTAAAAGTATAGAATGGTTGAAGAAAAAGAAGAACTCCATAATGTAATGTATACAGTCCAGATTCTATAACATCATCATATTCGCACAATTGACAAACATATGTAATTAAACATGACTCAAACCAAACAAGTTGTACTTAAGGATACAATGTTGTTCTAGTACAAATATTGGACAATTAAGATAACCAGTTCAACATAGTGGCTTGGAAACATGACTGAACCTTCCTTGTTTGTGCAAGTAACACATTGCAGGGGTAGTGTAGTAGAAATGCAGAATCATGAACACATAAAGAATAAGGTATGACTAAATATTAAACGAATGAATAAGGGTATCCAAACAAGAAAGAATTTCTCAAGAGAAAGTACCAAAGATAAGTTTGCTGGAATGCTTCAGTTTTTCTAGCCTTTGTCTACACGAACCAACATCTCTGCCAAAGTCTTCCTTTTGCAATTGGTCTTGTTGCTCGCAAGGGTTCCTTCAGTAATATTTGGACAAGAGCTTAAATAAGAATAGCAGAGAGCAACAACAGCGGTCTTTATCTAAAAAAAACAGCAGTATATATTTCTTCTTCACACCAAGAATTGAATGGAAAACAGCATTCATGCATTTAACATGACAATTGCATCACGTTGCCATGAATCAGAGAAACAAAACAGTTTTATACATGATAAACAATCCCCTATCAGATGTGATCAACAAATTACAGCAGATTCTCTAGCAATGCCGAATTCAACCTTTGATATCCTAAATGAAAAGGTAACAAATGCTGCTAACGATGGCCAATGTAATTAAGAAAAGTATGAGCCCATGTGCAATGATTAAGCCACAATGTTAAAGATATCGACGATCAAATCACAGAGTTCAGAAACTTCAGTACAAAAACAATCGGTGTCTATTAGCAGAATAATGCCTGCTATGCACAAGGTTCTAATAAGCAAATAATTTGATTTTATATTAAAGTATAACCTGTGCAATCTAACCATTACAGGACCAAAAAAAGATCAATACTTCAATATCCAATTTTAGGATATACCTGGGATAGAGCTTGATGTTGGGAGCACGCACGGCACAAGGAAACTAGGGTGACGCTCCATTTGACAGGCGACGTTGTCTGGAAGAGGACTCCTCGAAATCTCCACCCGTGAAGCTATGTCCACGGCGCTAACATCTCCGTCATCTTGGAGGTACAGAACATTGGCTTTGAACGGATCCATGGCAGCAATCCGCAGAGCGTTGGATTCGAATATACAGTGCGAGCTTTCTGGTTTTTCAATCTGGTGATCCAGCGTCCAGCTGCAGGTGTCGGCATCGAGCGAGAACGAGCCGATCAGGGACGTCTTCTCCGGTGTACTGGCCTGGTGGATGAACCGCAGCTTCCCTCGCTGAACCCCATGCGCCGGTACCTGCTCAGTATGGGATTCGCCTGAGGCAGCACACTGCAGTCGGGCAGCTCGACGAAGCGAGCCTCCGGCCGGTCGCTGAAGGGGTCGACGGAGCAGACACCCAGCTGACGTCCACCCACCACAGCCGGTCCCCGAACGCCAGTACCTCGTGCTCCATCACCAACCTCCGTTCACCGTGCAGCGCGCACGGCTCGAGCAGGGCCAGCGGCCGCTCCTCCCACTGCCCTGTCTCCGACAGAAACCGACGCACGACCCTGCCTTCCGGGCCGCTGCTGATCTGAGCCACCACGTACCTATCAGGCGAGCCTTGGGAGGATTGGGTGAGCAGGCCGAAGGACGTGGTCGAGCTCATCTTCATGACGTGCATGCCGGGGCAGGGAGGCGGAACAGCTGGCCGCTCACAGGGTTGCAGACGAAGAGCCTCACGTCCAGTCGCTGGGCGCCGCCGCCCGCGGCCACTTCGTGTGGCGATCTGGGCGGGTAGTGGCGGGTGTCGAGGAAGTCGAGGAGGAGGAGGCCGTCGCAGCTCGCGCCACGCACGACGCCAAGGAGGAAGTCCACGGCGTCGCCGCGGGGGTCGACGAAGCGGGCGGGGACGGAGAGCTGGGAGGCGCGCGGGGCCGCGTTGAGGTCGAGGGACGCGCGCGCGCCCGGTGAGCGCGCCCTTGCTGACGCGTCCAGCGCCACCTCGGTATTCACCATGGCCCACGGGGGCCCCGTGCAGAGGGAGCGGCGGAGGGGCGCCGAGATGGCGGCGGCGGCGAGGCGTCGGAGCATGAGGGGCATTTTGCCTCCGGCGATGGTGTGTCAGTGTTGGCAGAGACGAGGAGAGGGGAGTGGAAGAACAAAGGCGAGATATTTTGCGGTGCCGTGGACCCGTGGTGGGGAAAAAATGGGTTTGGTCCATGGACTGAGAGAGTCTGAGTCCATGTATGATGTATCTCTGAATTTTTCTGCCAAGATGAAAGGTCCCGTTGAGCGTTCTTCGGGTCAGCACGTCTGACGGAGAAGACGACACGGGTATGTCAGTTCGAACATCGAAGCCCGTGCTCCATCAACTCCTGCGAATTTGCTGTAGAAGACACTTTTGCAAATTTGTTGTCTCGTACGGTCGTACGTAGTAGGTTGGAATTTTTTTAAATACTACCTCCGATCCATATTAGTGGGCATAGCTTTGTCTAAATTGATACATATGAATTTAGACAAACCTATGCCCACTAATATGGATCGGAGGGAGTAATATTTTTTAAACAGTTATTTAAAAAATAGCGCGCCGTCTTCATGGGCAATAACAAAAGCAGTGGTTTTGTCTTCGGCCGTGTCGAAAGGAAGCTAAACCGTGAATTTGTGCATCCTACTTTTTCTTGACATGTTTAATTTTGTAGCCAGTGAAGCCCATGTACCTAAAAAAAAATGATCCACGAGCGCGCTTTATTGGGAACCAATGAACATTTTATAGAACCCGTAATTAAGTTTTCATACCAATATACAATTTTAAAATCGTGAAAGTATTATTTTAAACATCTGAATTCTTGTTAGAATCTGTGAACATTGTTTGAACCAGTGGTTATTTTTTAAAATCCATGAACATACTTTCTTTGGATCCCATGAACATATTTTCTAATCCACAAATCTAACTTTATAGCTAAGGCCCATATACAAAAACAAAATCCATGAACACGCTCTTTTTAAAAAAACCATGAGAATTTTCTCAAACTTGTGAACTTACTTATTTTAACCCGTGAATCTTTTTGATTCCATAAAAATATTGGAATCCATGAACTTATTCTTTTATACACTTAATATTTTCCGTACCCGTCACCATTATTTGAACCTGTGAGCATTTTCTTGAACTTGGGTGAATTTTTATTTCAAAATACGATTTTTTAATCAAACATACCTTTTGTCCGAATCCCGTAAATCTTTTTGTATACATGAACATTTTTTAATCCATAAACGTATTTTTTTCAGACTGTGAAAATCTGTAGAGGAAAACATAATTACAATTGTTTCAATATATATGATTGTTTATATTTCCACATATCTCAAAAAAGTTCCTATATCAATTTAAAGGGGAATGAAAATAAAAAAGAAAACATAAATAAATTAAATAGATAAAGGAAAAAAAAGAAAGAATGAAAACAAAAAATGTAAAGAAAAATAAAAAATACAAAACATGCAAGAAAATAATATGGAAAATGTAAACATGAAGAGGTACAGAAATAGAAAACAGATGGGAAGAATGTTGGCTCCATGGAAACCACACATCTTTTCTTTCAGTGTCAGTTTGTGAAAACATGCGCTGGTCTTACTTATGCGCCAATAATGATATGCACAGCAATCCTCTCCAGTGCAGGAGTTCAATGTCCCTTTGTTCATGCCGATAATCACATTAGCTCATGGAGTTTTGAAAGTGCAGGAGTCGATGCACATCAATGGAGTTGAGCCAAACATTTAGAAATGTCAAAGGGTTTTTACAGAGGAAATGAACTTAGTGTTTGAGTGTTTGACAGAACAAAGAGAAAGTCTCGTTCTTATGTCAGTATCTCGTTAGCCATATTTGTATAATACGTAGTAGTTTCTTAGGTTGTCACCATTTTAGCTCTATAACAAACTTATTAACATAATTTTTCACTATAAGAATTACCTATTGTTTCTCCTCACAAATATCCATAGAAAGAAGTATCATTCTTTGCTCCCTGCATTAGAATAGCATCAACTTTGGATCCAGCCTTCCTGATGAATATCTGAATCATCCATTTTAAAACACATGCACACTCTGTCTAAAAAAACTCTTCCATAATTACACTTTATATCAGATATACATAAAATGGTATGTTCTACAGCACATGCCGTGGTAATCGATAAAAATAGTTCTTCCAAATTACGCTTCAGTTATTTTAGTTATTCAGAGGAGTCTAAACAGAATAAAGAAGCGCATCCATTTCTCATCATTAGCATGCAAATATCCTATGCAAACAAATCAGATCCAAGTTTGATGATTATAAAGTGAAACAAATCATAACCAAACATTTTAAGTGCACAACATTTTCAAAAAGAGCATAAACATGTGTCTTGTAGGTAACATTGCATTCCTGAGACTGCTCTATAAAATCTGCCGATAAAATATGGTCAATGCAATGTAGTCAGCCTATTCAGCAATTGTGCACCTAAACAAGTCCAAGATGTATAAGACATCCGCCCGTTACAGAGAGAGTTGCATCAGCCAATAGAACAAGCCCAGAATTGTCACGTAATTTCGCCAAAATGAGATCTCATGACTTCGAGTTGCCCCCTTCAGCTTTGTTGTCGGCCAAAGTTAAGGAACCCTGCAAGGAAACATTGTAAGCACAAATAGTTTTTGTGATGGCATACTTGGGTAACATTTATGTTGAAGTACTAATTGGATCACATTTCAATATTGGTGGTAAGTCAATTTAAAGCATGATTACTTGGTAAGATATAGCAAGTAGCATACTTCAGTTCAGTCCTAATTTACAGGTTCAACTCTGTACCAATTTTATGGCTAGGATAAGTCGGACCAGGTACTGGAGTAGTTCTGAGTTCTGACAAGGTAATATTACTATGCGTAGCAGTCAAGCACTGAAGACAGTGCAGAGGATTGAGAAAGTCAAGAAAGTTGAGTCAGTCGCTGTGCTACGAACTCACTGGCTAGTCGCACAACTAGCACGACAGTTGTAAATTGTCACAACTACCGACTAGTCGTAATTAGTCAAACGAGTCTCCAATGGCAAATCATATTCAAGCAAAAATACTTTTTTCCCAAAACTGCAGCATGATTGAACAAAAAGTACTCTAGAATGTAATCAGCCATAATATGTGTATACAGTCTGGATACTAAAACATCATCACATCTCATAAGTGACAAACACTCGGACTAAACAAGTTGGATTAAGCATAGCAATGGTGTTCTAGTAAAATAATGACAGCTAAGATAACCAGCTGAACACAGTGACTTGGAAACATGACCGAAACTTCCTTGTTTGTGCAACACATTGCAGAGGCAGTGTAGGAGAAATGCGTATTCATCAACACAGAAAGAATAAGGTATGACTAAATATCAAACGGAAAAAGAAAGGTACACAAACAAGAGTAGCTCAAGAGAAAGTACCAAAAGTGGCTGGAACGCTTCAGTTTTTGTGGGCGCGAACCAGCATCTCTGCCAATGTCTTCCTTTCGCAGTTGGTCTTGTTGCTCAAAAGGGTTCCTTCAATTACAGAGACAAGAACTTAAATAAAAATAACAAAAGCAACAATGCAGTATATGTTTCTTCGTTACACTTAGAATTGAATGGGAAAACAACGTCTAGGAATTTAACATGACCATTGCATATCGATACGTGGATATTAATTTGAGAGGAGAACAATGTTTTAGATGATAGGCAATCTCATGCATAATGATATCAACAAAAGAGCAATGCTATGCATATGACGGTTTCAATCCGACCATTGTACGACGAACCATCTGCAACCTTAGATTGCTTCAGTTCTCAAATCAGTTTGGGTTAGGTATAATATCGTACCAGAACCGAATGTGAACTGTCATATGCATAGCATTTCATCAACAAAATACACCAGATTCGCTTGCGCTGCCAAAATTCCACCTGTGATATCCTAAAAAAGTGGAAGATACTGCTAACTATGACCAATGTAATCCAGAAAAGTATGAGCCCATCATGCGCAATGATTAAGCCCCAATATCTAAGATATCGATGATCAAATCATACAGTTGAGAAACTTCAATATACGAATATAATTGCTACGCACGAAGTTGTAACAGGCGCATGATTTGGGAAAATGTTAAACTGCTAAAACCTGTGTAATCTAACAATTATAGGACATGTTGAAGAAGAGAGGCTTATATTATATATACCTGGGATATGGGTTGATGCAAGGCATGTTGGGAGCACGCACGGATGGAAGAGACTAGAGTAGCGCTTCATTTGACTGACGATTTCTTCTGGAAGAGTACAAGTCGAAGTCACCTCGGCCTTAGCCATGTCCAGGGCAATGACGACATCACGTTGCTGGATGTACACAACGTTGGCTTTGAGAGGATCTATGGCGGCAACCCACGGTCTGCGGTGTTCCAGTGGAATGGATTTATGATGGGAGGAGGTTTCCGCACCTCCAAGTTGAATCGCGTGATCCAGCGTCCAGCTGCCGCTCTCGACATCAAGCGAAAACGAGCCGATCGCGGACGACTTGTCTGCGTTGCTAAGGTGGACGAACCGGAGCTTCCCCTCGCTGAACCCCATGCGCCGGTAGCTGCTCAGCATCAGACTCCCTGCCAGGCCACCGGCACATGAAGCAGGAATCTTACTGCAGTCCGGCAGCTCGACGAAGCGAAGCTCCGGCCGGTCGCTGAAGGGGTCGACGGAGCAGACGCCCCAGGTGACGTCCGCCCACCACAGCCGGTCCCCGAACGCCAGTACCTCGTGGTCTAGCAGCATCCTCCGCTCAGCCTTCTCCGCCGTGTACGCCCCGGCCACGACCATCGGCCGCTCCTCCCACCGCCCTGTCTCCGACAGAAACCGATGCACGACCTTGCGGTCGCCCCCATCCTGGCAGCTGAGCTGAGCCACCACGTACCTATCAGGCGGGCCGCGGGAGCCTCCGGAGGATTGGGTGAGCAGGCCGAACGGCGTGCTCCCCTTCTCGACATCCATGTCCGGGAAAGGGAGGCGGAGGAGCTGGCCGGTGAGAGGGTTGCAGACGAGGAGGCGGAACGACTCCCGGTCGACGGTGCCGGCCGCGGCCATTTCGTGCAGCGATTTGGGGCGGCGGCGGGTGTCGACGAAGTCGAGGAGGAGGAGGCCGTCGCTGCTCGCGCCGCGCACGATGCCGACGAGGGAGTCCAGGGCGTCGCCGCGGGGGTCGACGAGGCCGGCGGGGACGGAGAGCCGGGAGGCGCGCGGGGCGGCGTTGAGCTCGAAGGACGCGCGCGCGACCGGCGACGGCGCCCTGCTGACGCGTCCAGCGCCACCTCGATATTCAGCATGGCCCACGGGGGGCGGGAGCGCACGGTGCAGAGGGAGCGGCGGAGGGGCGCGGAGACGGCGGCGGCGAGCCGTCGGAGCAGCAGGGTCATTTTGCCTTTGGAAAGGCCGGTGATTTTGTGTCAGTGTGAGCAGAGACGAGGAGAGAGCGATTTTTGCAGGCCGTGGTGGGGAAAGAAGGGTTTGGCGTATGGACTGAGTCCATGTATCTCTGAAATCTTGTGGCAAGAAGAAAGGTCGTGTCATCCCAGCCAGAATGGTCTGACGGAGAAGACGACGAGGGGAGTTCAGTTCGAACTTCGAACCCGTGCTCCATCAGCTCCTGCGAATTTCCTGTAAAAAAGCTCTTGGCAATTTGTTGTCTCGTGAGCTGTGAATATTTGAGCTGTGACCAAGCAAACTCACAAATAGATCATTGGTGGGCAAGGCTGACTTGCGCGCGCAACCGCTCAGTGCGGTTTCGGACACCGTACGTGGGCGTTCCGACAGCGATGCCCCCGCCGCGATCGCCGGCCTGGCCGCCTACCTCCGCCCCCATGGCTCGCAAATTTGATACAATGTTTTGTTAGTTGGGAATAAAACTACAATAGATGACTGCCATAGCACTTGACACTTCATGAGGGGAAGTGCAGGAAGTCGATGACCATAGCACTTGCAACTTCATGAGGGAAGTGCCAAAGCAAGAATTTCTAAATTCTACCCATACTCGCTAATGCATGACTTACATAACTGACTTATGGATCAATTTTAAATTTGGGAAACTTATATTTTTGGGAAATTTTATCTTTTGTTAGTAGTCTGAACATAGTTACACTCGATGGCCATGCCACCTGAAACTTTGTGAGGTAAATGCCAAAGCAAGTATTTGTAAATCCTACTCACAATCGCTAAATCATGACTTACAAAGTCAACTTCTCGATCAACTTTTTATTCGGGAAAGGTATTTTTGTTAATTAAGAACATAAACAATCCATATCCATATCACTTGAGGGAAGTACACAAACCTAAGTCTACGTAAATTCTCCCATGCACATAATTAACTTCTTTTTTTGTGAAAAGAGATTATATTAATTTGGAAAAAGAATTAAAGAAGTGTCAAAACATTTTTTTTTGTAAGTTCTATACATACCGCTAAATCACGACTTACTACTATCTATTATGTACAAAAGACTATTGAATATTTATTAAAATCAAGTGTGTACCACGTACTTATGAACAAACCAACCTAATCAACAATAACAATTTAGTTAGGGTTATAGGCGTGCTCTAATGGAAGTTTGACAGATTGTATGACAAACCAAATATATGCCAATAGATTCACATGTTTAATTTTGTGCAGGAATATTTATTTCGAAGCATGCCTGAGCATTTGTATAGAGAAGTTGGTACAAGCGGATTTAGTTTATTTACTCGACGGTGATTACTATTAGTGATGCCATTTAAATAACAAGCATTCATCATGCATAAAATTTCATTTCATTAGTATACCCATTGTAACCTGCAAGATATATTTGACCACAAAAATGTAAAGAATCATACCAACGTTCAAATCATACTCTAGAAGTTTCTATAAATATGCTTAGCTAATCTTACACTAAATCCCACTTTTAAGATATTAAATATTATATATGTACTACACATAGTTTATTCGGTTATCCGAGATTAATTGGCCAAGAAAAATATGCTCCAAAATATTGTTTCGGTCTACCACGATGCAAATTAATTTTTTTCAAATATGTAACTTACGAATATATATATAACAGATGCTCCATGGTGACCGGGCACCAGGATGAATACAAACACAATCTGGGTATCTAGACAATATGTATACCCGTGTATACCACGGGTATGCATACCTTGGGTATACATATCTCCTACATACATTAGAATTTAGCATATATATAAGGATCGAATGTTACAACCACATTTAGCATTTTTTATGTGGTCAAGAATACAAATAAAAATAGAACATTTTGCTTTTTAAGACTTTTGCATACCAAAATTAAGTATAAAAGTTTAATATAAATTACGGGGAACGTTCTAAACCTTCCACGCAAAGTGGCGAAGAAGTACCAGCGAGTCACACCGTCACGTGAGGTGACCGACGCTTACTCGCTGGTGAGTTCTTCTAGAGACGCCGATGTTGTGGAAGAAGGGGGAGGGAGAGTTGTCGGAGGTGATCCATGGGAGGAGGTAGTCTTGAGCTCGTAATGGGAGGGGTGATTCAGGAATTTGACGGCTACATGTGTTTATATAATTGACCCCACAACATTAGTACCAAAATACTAAAACGCTAGGTAGAGTTTGCGACATGAGCAAATATTCAGAGATTATTATATCCAAACCTTGAGAAATTGTTATATTCAAATCTTGTTTGGAGAGAGGAAAATGCATCTACCTCTCCTAAGCCGGCCAGCCTTCAAACGCACCGACATTGTATTCTTTCGACATGATGGTTTTCTCCTGTGACATCGTCCCGTTGGGTGCTAGATCTACACTTTGAGGCCTGTCTGCGACTCTGCGTGCTGCCTCGGCCAAATTCTTTCAACAACAATGGTTCTATCTTTGGCACGCTACTTCGAAGGTATGCCAAGATGTAGCTTCAGGACGGAGCCGCGTGAGTGAAGATGTCATATATCCACTTTTTACTAGGTGGCCGCTACGTTGGTGCCAGAAGCTACGTTGGTGCCAGAAGTGAGTGACAAACGTTAGTATCATGCTCACGGTTTCTTTGGTGTAATTATACCTTCTCGACATCCAAGTCCGAGGCAGGGAGACGGGACAGCTGGCCGCTGAGAGGGTTGCATACGAGGAGGCGGAACGACTCCCGATCAACGGTGCCGGCCGCGGCCATTTCGTGTAGCGATTTGTGGCGGCGGCGGGTGTCAACGAAGTCGAGGAGGAGGAGGCCGTCGCTGCTCGCGCCGCGCACGATGCCAATGAGGGGGGGTCCAGGGAGTCGCCACGGGGGTCGACGAGGCGGGCGGGGACGGAGAGCCTGGAGGCGCGCGGGGCGGCGTTGAGGTCGAAGGACGCGCGCGCGACCGGCGACGGCGCCCCTGCTGACGCATCGAGCGCCACCTCGATATTCAGCATGGCCCATGGGGGATGGGAGCCCGCCGTGCAGAGGGAGCGGCGGAGGGGCGCCGAGACGGCGGTGGTGAGGCGGCGGAGCAGGAGGGGCATTTTTCCTCTAGAAAGGCCGGTAATTTGTGTCAGTGCGAGCAGAGACGAGGAGAGAGCGATTTTTGCAGGCCGTGGTGGGGAAAGAAGGGGTTTGGCCCATGGACTGAGTCCATGTATCTCTGAAATCTTCTGGCAAGAAGAAAGGTCCTGTCTAGCGTTTCTTCGGGTCAGCCAGAATGGTCTGACGGAGAAGACGACACGGGGTGTCAGTTCGAACTTCGAACTTTTTTTTTTTGAGACAAACTTCGAACTTCAAAGCCCGTGTTCCATCAGCTACTGCGAATTTCTTGTAAAAAAAACTGTTTCGAATGTGTTCTCTCGCATGTGACTATTTGAGCTGTGACCGTGGTCGTGGACAGTGCATGCAAAACAAAAAAAATGGTCGAAATTTCGATTGAAACTCGCAAAATAGATCATTGGCTGTGCAAACCTGCGTTGGGCATACGTCTTCATATTCCGCAAAATTTCCTGCGCTAGGAGGTAGTTTGACCATTTGCAATAGGAGAGAAAGTGTCGAAATCCCGAACTCCCCAAACGATTACACTCATCCCAAACTTTATGGGGAAACTACAACTTGCAACTAGTTGCACGCGCACCATTGGTTGCCCCACTTCGCGTTTCCAAAAAGTGTAAAATAAATCATGGTCATAGATTATGTCGCGTCATGTGCACCCACAAGTTTTCATCAAAATATATGATTATATGTGAGTTTCAAATTATGAACTACCGGAAGCTCTAGTTAAACATAAAAAATGAAATCCGCAGATTTTTTTAGCCAGTTTAAATTATAAATAAAACACAAATGTTGTTACAAAAGATAGCACGAAAACGATGAAGAGCGGAAAGATCAAACCAGCGGGACACGAGATTTAACGTGGAAAAACCTCTCCAAACAAAGGAGAGAAAAAAACCACGGACGCCAGCCAGCAATACTTCACTATATCAGGATGAGGTTACAAACGCCGTGGGTTTATAATGTGTGGCTTACCCCAACCGGCGGCTTACAAGATGTATTTATAGTGGACAAACCCTAAGTCGGCATCAACGAGAACCTTCACCCCTGAAAAAACAAAGAAAACACCTTCGGCGCCAAATAGCCTCTTGGTCTAGACAGTGATACCAACTAAGCCTGAGCATAGCTCAAACTTAGTAACAGGAACAGGCTTTGTCATCATATCAGCCGGATTATCATGAGTACTAATCTTGCATACCTTCAGCTTACCTTGTGCAACAACATCACGCACATAATGGTATTTGATGTCAATGCGCTTTGTTCTCTCATGGAACATCTGATCCTTAATAAGGTAAATGGCACTCTGACTATCACAAAACAGGTTAATGCAAGTATCAACTCCACAAAGCTCAGCAAACAAACCTTTCAACCAAACAGTTTCTTTAACTGCTTCTGCAATGGCCATGTATTCAGCCTCCATCGTGGATTGGGCAACAACCGGCTGAAAGTGTTGCCTTCCAACTAACAGCACAACCACCAATGGTGAACACATAACCTGTGAGGGACCTCCTCTTATCCAAGTCGGCAGCAAAATCTGAATCCACATAGCCTACGAGTCCCTCACCAGCTCTGCCAAACTTCAAGCAAGCATCAGACGTGCCACGGAGGTACCTGAAAATCCACTGAACAGCTTTCCAATGTTCTTTACCAAGATTAGCCATGTATCTACTCACCAAGCTCATAGCATATGACAAATCAGGACGTGAACAGACCATAGCATACATCAAGGAACCAACAGCACTAGAGTATGGAACTCGAGACATGTACTCCAAATCATCATCAGTAGTAGGACATTGAGTAGATGACAACTTAAAATGAGAAGCAATGAGAGTACTAACAGACTTTGCATCATGCATGTTAAAACGATGAAGAACTTTCTTAATGTAACTCTGCTGACTAAGAAATAAGAACCTAGACTTTCTGTCACGTGTAATTTCCATACCTAGGATTTTCTAAGCAGCACCAAGATCCTTCATCTCAAATTCGCTACTCAATTGTGACTTGAGAGCAACGACATCTTTCATGCTCATGGCAGCAATCAACATATCATCAACATATAACAGCAAGTATATAGGCGATCCATCAACAAACTTAATGTACACACAACTATCAAATTCAGACCTCTTAAAGCCATGTGACAACATAACTGAATCAAACCTTTTATACCACTGCCGAGGAGATTGTTTCAAACCGTATAAGGACCTTTTCAACTTACAAACAAGATCCTCCTTACCCGGCACTATGAACCCTTCAGGCTGGTCCATGTATATCTCTTCCTCCAACTCTCCATGCAGAAACGCAGTTTTAACATCTAACTGCTCAAGCTCAAGATCATGCATAGCAACCATGATTTTTGAGTCGCGGTATAGTCGCTGTATAGTCGCCGAGTCGTCGCGGCGTCGCCAACTCGCGCAGGCGACTTGACTCACGGAGCGAGTCGCGTGCCTCGGCGGCTCGTCGACGACTTGCTGCGATTAGTCGCCGGAGTTGAGCCGCAAGTCGCTCGACTTGCTCAGAAATTTTTGGCGCAGATGCGCGGGATTCACAGAGAAAGAGAGGGAAAGGGCGCAGAGGCGCGGGAGAAAGAGAGGGAAAGGCAGAAATTTTGGCGCAGAGGCGCGGGATTCATAGAGAAAGAGAGGGAAAGGGCGCAGAGGCGCGGGATTCACAGAGAAAGAGAGGGAAAGGGCGCCCTCGAGCTCAGACCGGCGCGGGAGAAAGAGAGGGAAAGGGAGGGAAAGGGCGGGAGCGGAAGCATGGCGCACCTCGCCGTGACCTAGAGGAGTCGACGCCGCACCTCGCCGGCGACGCGCGACCCTCAATTCGGTCGCGATTGGGCATCCGCGGCAACGGGGCCCTCCTCTGCTCGCGTCCTGGACTGGATTCCGCCGCCTCCAAGCTCCCACGACAGGGTCCCCTCCCGTAGCAGCTGGGCAGGTACTGCTCCCTTTGCTGCTTGCGCTGCTCTGCTCCGTGTGCTTGTGCTGCTCTGCTCTGCTCCCTTTGCTGTTTGCTCCGTGTGCTTGTGCTGCTCTGCTCTGCTCCGTGTGCTTGTGCTGCTCTGCTCCCTGTGCTTGTGCTGCTCTGTTTACTGCTGCATATTGCTCTCAATTTCCTTGTGCTGCTTGTGTTGTTCTCAATTGGGCTCAATTACTTGGAATTATGCTTGAAAATCAAGGCTTTATTGCTTAGGCGACTCGGGGCGACTAATCAAGCCTAGTCGCTGAGTCAAGTCAGCAAGTCATGAGTCTCGGCCTCGGCGACTTGACTCGACTCGGCGACTCAAAAATCATGATAGCAACAATGGAGAAAAATGTCTGAATATAACTATGCTTGACAACAGGAGAGAAAACATCATTGTAATCAATATCTGGGATTTGACTGAAGCCTTTTGCCACTAACCTTGCCTTAAATCTTGGCCTTTATCAGTACATACGAATTTGGATCACCAGAAAACAACAAATGTCAAACTAAAAAACAGGGATTTCATCCTAAAGCGTGTGAAAGCGAACTTGGCAAGATCATTAGCATACTATCTTCGCATTCACTCACGGCAACTTAAATGAAAAGGAAACAAAAAATAATTAGGACTCATTCAGTTCAACGTTCATACTATAGTACTTGTTTACAGACCCATTCAGTTCAAAGTGCATTCTAAAGTTAAAACGAGATTCCAGATTCTACAATGCTACATAATAGCTCAGAACAGTGTGTACGCCATAGTGATCCATAGTTCTAAGTTTCTAACCTCTAAACATATTAATGCATCCAAAGTTAAGGAAATAAGGTCGAGTCATGTTCTTTTGTTGGCTGTTGTTCCATGCTGAAATTCCAAGGAATCAAACCATTCTACTGAAATTTAACAGGAGAACAAGCAAAGAAAAATATATATTAAATACTCATTTTGCCAGAGTTTTACCGAACTGAGATTGTGCATTAGCAAAGCCTAACAAACAGAACACCTCGTGCCATTGCCCCCAAAATGAGAATTTAGAAAGCTACCACCATACATTGCCTAGTTCTCCATAACAACTCTTTATCTGACAATTTTGAGTGACCTGAAAAGCAAAATTTAAACTTGAGTCTCGCTGATCTCCTTGTCATGATTCTGAAAAATAAGTAAACACTACAGACATCTGAATAGTGGTATAAGAGAACATGTGATAGAAACATGAGACATTGTTTCTCTTTCATTTCTTCTTGAGCTCAATGTAAATATAAGTAGGCACAAACATGAGTTCAGGAGTACTCAACAGCACGAGCAGATTCCCATTCATATTTCTTTTGAACAAATACAAAAATGAGATGCTATCTGCGCACTGCAACATGGTTGTTTATTTACTTTTGAGATGAAAATTACAACATGATCGTGTTACGAAGTAGCAAAGGCATGGTTCAGTTTAGACAAGATGTTGGTGAAAATATTTCTCAATAATGAAAAGAATGGATAATCGTAACGAAAATGTTAGGTCTCTGCTAAGCTCCATAACATTTATGATGTTCCACACTCCAAGTTTGAGCTTCAAATAACAAGTCATGCTTGGTGAATCAGATAAGTGTTCCTTGATAGAATTTAGTAACCGGCAGGCATATATGCACATAATATGACTTATCTTCCCAAGTAACACACTGTAGACACACGAAGAAAAATGGGTGTAGGAGGTATAGATATGAGAAAGTACCGCAATACGAATTATCAGGCACACTTCATTTCAGCAGTTCCACTTCTACATGGAAAGTCTTGTTTTTTACAGTCTCCTTTTTGACAGTGGTCTTCTTGCTCCAACCTTCAACCATGCAAGCAAGAACTTAAACAATTATAACATGGTATATATTTATCAGCAGATTATACATGTGTTGAAATGGCAGGGAATGAAACATTAATATGTTATAGTAATTAGATGAAAAAAGTGCATCGAAACATTCAAATGTCTAATCTAAGAATGACAAAAAATACCACATTGCATAGGCTGTTCTGATCAGCAATACCGATGCAGTGAAATAATGGAGGCATTGGTATACATGCAGCAGGTACGACGACACAACAAAGTATCATGATAACCTTTACCCACCTATGAAAGTTCATACGCTGATATTTTCTTCATTACTCCATATATACATATAAATCTAATAAAACTCACAGAAATGGGCATTCGTAAGTGCCATGCGCCGCATGCTGCAACTAGGACGAGAGGTGACCCATTCTGATGACTTTTACCAGAAGATAGACATGAACAGACTAGAACTAACTCAGCTCGTTTCACTTAGCTAGAATCCTTCTACAGCCTATTCATCCTATCTTGAATGCACTTCTCGTTTTGTATCTAGTACTGGCGAAGCACAAACAAAAGCCCCAAGTATCCCCCCCAACTTCACCAAACTCTAGAACTAGTGTATAGATGACCGTGCAAAAGACAAGTTGTATAATTTACTTTTCTTGTATTTGAATTCTACACTACTTCCACAACTTCAACAAGCAATTCAAAAGGGAGCACATGATCGTTACCTGCAGCATACGGAATCTGGCTTGATTCCAGCCACGTTGGGAGCACGCAAGGTAGTAGGGGAAAATCTGGTAGAGCTACATCTAGACGAGACCTCCCAGCTATCTTCATGTTAACCATGTCCAAGCCCAGAAGTTGGTCGCCGCAGATGAGGTACACGACACTGGCATCCAGTGGGTCAATGGCGCCAATCCCCGGCATCTCCTCCAAGGGTATCAAACGGCGGTGTTCAACCTCCCAGATTGGGCTGAACGCCACCTCGTGCTCCAGCGTCCAGGAGCTGCCGCCGTCGTCGAGCGAGAATGAGCTGATCACGTAGGGCTCCTCCTTGGACACCTCGACGTAGCGCATCTTCCCTCGCTGACCCCCATGCGCCGGTAGCTGCCCAATGTCCTGAATAACACCACGCCCTCCAGATCAGGCAGCACGCTCCCTCTGGGCAGCTCGACGAATCGGAGCTCCGGACGGTCGCTGAACGGGTCCACCGAGATGGCGCCCCAGCTCTCGTCGATCCACCACAGCCGGTCGCCGAAGGCCACCACGGCGTTGTCGATGAACATCCGCCGCCTAGCCGGCAACGGGGACGGCAAGCCCACCACTTTGTCCCACTTCCCTGTCTCCGAGAGAAACCGCCGCATGACGAAGCAGTCCGTCCCCCTGGTTCCGGCAGTAAACATCTCGGCTACCGCGTACCTGCCAGGCGGCCCGTGCCCGCCCTCGGATTTGGTGAGGAGGCCGAGGTGGCGGCAGGCGGAGGTCCTCTTGGTGCCGTCGAGGTCCGGGAGGCGGTACAGCTCGCCGCTGAGCGGGTTGCAGACGAAGCGAACCACTTCCGGGTCCATGTCCGTGCCGGCCCAGGACAAGTTGCGCATCAGGGATGAGAAGGGGTGGGCGTGGTCGCCGAGGGCGGGGGCGTCGAGGCGGGCTTCGCAGAAGCGTAGGAGGAGGAAGCCGTCGGAGCTCGTGGCGGCGACTTGGCCCGAGACGTACCCGCCCTTGTCGGTTTCGGGGTCCGGGAGACGGCGCGGCTGGACGAAGTGGACGGGGATGGTGAGGTTGGTGATGGACGGGGGCTCGTCCACGGGGAAGGACACGCCCGGCGGCGCTGCCCCGGACTCGTCCACCGATGCAAGCTGGGTCAGGGCCCACGGTGGGCGCGAGGCGGCCGTGGAGAGGGAGCGGCGGAGGCCGCCGGCGACGGAGACGGATAGGCGGCGGAGCATTTTGGCGATTTGGTGTGGTAGAGCGGAGAAGCGGGCTGCGGTGGGGGGAGGCTATCTGACAGCAGTCTGTTCAACTGCGCTTTCCTTCTTTCTTCCCTTTGACCCAGCTGTCTGTTCGAATTCGCGCAATTGGAAAACGAACAGTGGACGATGCATTCAAAATCAACAAGAGCAAATTGCATACGAATACGACCGTTACAAATTCACCATGAGATAGTTTGATGGAACTACCGTTGTGTTGATATTTTTGCTCAAAAGTCACCCTTACTCGGCTCAAAAGTTTCACTTGGCATGGACCAAAATCATTGTCGACATGGGAAGGCGCCGCCCGCGACGCTTTTATCCTCCTCACCGACGGGGGTCGGCGGTGCTCTTCTCACTGGCGGATCCACCTTGAGCCAGCCGGGTGCACATGACACCGGGAGAAGAAAATTTTCTTTGTAAATTAGCAATTTTTCACCACATATGCACCCCCCCCCCCAAAAAAGTTGTTTTAAATGTGTTGTGGCACCATGTGTGCACCTGGTTCAAGATGTTCTAGCTCCGCCACTGGCTCTTCTCCCTTCCAATTTGGGTACATGAAGTTTAATTTAGAGAAAACCAAATCTTCAACTAATTTGGGACAAAGGGAGAACAACATAACACTTTCAACCTACAATGCATGCTTTGTTGGTTTGCAAAAGTTCTTTCATTAATTATAGTTTATTAAACCAGGAGCGTTCCATCTTGTTGAAGAAAAGAAAATCAGATTCAAGAGTTAAGTTGGAAGATACATGGAACATGGTGGTCGTAAACTGGTGTTTTCTACAACCCATATCGATATCGAACTAACATTTAGGCCAAGGATCAGTTCGTTTTGTAGTCATGCAGAGTCGTATAATAAGAGTGTGGTTACTTATGATCAGCATAGAAAAACAATACACGACAGTTTAATACGATCAAAGATATCCTAATTTTTATGATGAGCAAACTGAACTTAAGATTAACACACAAGTGCATTAAGTTATTGACAGTTTCTATACATAGGATAAGCATAGTTTTTTGCACATTGTATTTCAGTAAATCTGCCATCCAATTTGCTGAAGAAATGTAACCCAAAAATATATAAGAACATCCACATGTTTCAAAAAGAAATGCGTCAGCAAATATGCAAGTCCAAAGTTGTCCCGGAATTTGCCCAGAATGAGGTTCATGTCCTCCCGGTGCCACCATCAACGTTGCTCCATTCCAAATTGAGAACTATCAACTTTGTTGCAGTCAAATTTAAGAAATCTGCAAGGAAAACAGTAAACAAAAACATCAACAGCCTTCCGGATGATTTTGGTAACGACATTCTTGCATAACTTATTAACATTTCAATTTTGGTGGGAAGTAAATTTACAGCATGGTTGGTGAGAATCAGCATGCAACATAGTTCAGTTCAGTCTTAATTTGGGATAACTATTTCAGGATACTGACTAGTGAAAGAAAAGAAATTCATCATAGTGAAAAGGTTCAATTTTCACATAAGCTAAATGCTCCTGTGCCAAGCAGTCAAGCGTGAGAGGTAAAATGTGAGGAACATATTTGAGCAGCATCCTTTATTCCCTTAAACATACAGCGTGCTTGAAGAAAATGAACTATTCTATAATGCAATCTGCTACAAAGCCCCAAATTGTGTTTTCTTCCAACAAACGATAAAACCCCAATTTGAGTATAGAATCAAGGACTTAAAACACAATCGTATTGTCATAGCCATATCAAAAAATGGAACTGAAAAAAATTCTACAAAATGAGTTGGCATTGATGATAACAACTGTAGTTTCTCAACCACTTCAACGTAGTGATTTGGAAACATGACCAAGCTATTTGTTTTTGCAAGTAAACATTGCACAGGCAGTGTAGGCGAAATGCACATGATCACGAGAAATAAAAAAATATGACGAAATATACAACAAAAAAGAGTATCCAAACGTGAAAGAATGATTTAAGAAAAACTACCAAAGATAAGTTAGCTGGTGCGCTTCAACTCTTCTGGTCTTTATCCACACGAACCAACATGTCTGCCAAAGTCTTCCTTGTGCGATTGGTTGTCTCGCTCAAAAATGTACCTTCAATTATATCCATAGATACAAGAACTTAAACATAAATAACAGAGAACAGAGAGCTATATATTTACATATGACAATTGGGTGATACATATATTGACATTAAATAAGGGAAAACATTTTTTACTCTATATGTTTTACATTCCCATGTTCAATTAATGCAATCGACAAAATACAGTAGTTATATAGCAATACTAAATTCAGCCTCCGATATTCCGAAGACAATGACTGATAATAATGGTCAATTTAGTTCTGAAATGTATGAGGCTATGTGCAATGATTAACTCTAAAGAATTTTCAAGATAGATATCAGCATCCAAATCACTCCCTTCTGAAAGTTCAGTACAAATAAATCTGCGTGTATTAACCAACCAAACAATGTTGTGACAAGGTTTCACGCACATGATTTGAAAGATAAGCTAAAGTAAAACTACACAATCTCTAACAGTTATAGTGCAACGAAGTTCAGAGCTTCAATATCCAATGCGTCCAACAAAATACATGTTTTTACTCTACATGATATGCATAAATACTTGTTCAATGGAATCGACAAAATACACCAGTTATGTAGCAATACAAAATTCAGCCTCCCACATTCCAAAAACAATCACTGGTAATAATGGCCTGTTTCGTTCTGAAATGTATGAGCCTATGTTCTAAATTCCAAAATAATAATATCAGCTTCCAAATCACTCCCTTCAGAAACTTCAGTACAGATAATTTGTTTGTATTAACCAACCAAACAATGCTGTTACAAGGTTCCAAGCACATGATTTGAAAGATAGGCTAAACTCAAAGTAAAACTACACAATCTCTAACAGTTATAGTACAACGAATTTCAGAGCTTCAATATCCAATGTAACGAAGAAGCATCTTATTAGAGGAGCATATACATATATACTTGCTGCTGCTGCGCCAGGGATATGGTTTCATTCAAGCCATGTTGGCAGCACGCATGGAACAAGTAGACTAGAATTGTGCATGCCTAGATGTGTGATGCTGTCTGGAAAATAACACCCCCCAACCTCCTCCCCCTTAGCCATGTCTACGGCAAGTAGAGTGCGACCATATTTGAGATACAAGACGTTGGCGTTGAGTGGATCAATGGCCGCGATCCACGGCATGTGGTCTTCAACAACAGGTTCAGGTTTTCCAGGCGAGGTTATGTTGATTGTCAGCTCGTGCTCCAGAGTCCAGCAGCAGCCCTCGTCGTCGAGCGAGAACGAGCTGATCAGGCAGGCCGTGGGAGCCTTGGGAGGATTGGGTGAGCAGGCCGAAGGGCGTGGTCCCCTTGGCGACGTCCATGTCCGGGAAAGGGAGGCGGAGCAGCTGGCCGCTAAGCGGATTGCAGACGAAGCGCGCGACGTCCAGCTCGACGCCGGCGCCAGCCGCGGCCATCTCGTGTAGCAGGCTGCTGTGGCAGAGCTTGCGGACGACCGGGGGATGTGGCTGGTGTCGGCGAAGTCGAGGAGGAGGAGGCCGTCGCAGCTCGCGGCGCGGACGCTTCCGGCGGCGTCGGGGTCGGCGAAGTGGGCAGGGACGGAGAGCTGGGAGACGCGCGGGGCCTCGTTGAGGTCGAGGGACGCGCGACGGCCCGGCGTGGGCACCCGTGACGCGTGCTGCGCCGGCTTCTTGTAGACCATGGCCCAGGAGGGGCGTGAGGGCGCGCTGGAGAGGGGGCGTCGGAGGGGCGCGGAGACCTCGCCGGCGAGGCGCCGGAGCAGGAGGGACATTCTGGTTCCGGAGGAGCAGAGTGGGCGTGGTACGGTGTCAGGCAAGAGGAGGAATGGGGAACAGGGGTTTGTGCTTTTTCTTTGCCCGTGGTGGGGATGGGATCATGGGGTTTGGCGCACATGGACTCGGTCCATACGGCTCTGGCAGCTTCTCGCAAAACTCTAGAAGAGTACGACTCATCGAGCCTGTTCACCTGGTCAACCTGAAATCTTTGAATGGCCTTCCGAGAAGACGACACTGGGGGTGAGTTCGAACTCTGTAGTATTTGTTTTTTCACATAAAGAATTACCGCAATACTATTAGTAAAAACCTAGGCATCCAAAATCTATAAAGTCACTAAGACTTCTGCAATTTGATTTGACTAGAAGGGGAAGGCGCGCGTTGATGCGCCCGTTGTTTCTTAGGGACGTGATGATCAAGAGATAAATAATTTTCTTCATTGGCTAGAATATATATTTAATTGTCATGCTGTAGGAAATCTTATTATACCAAGACATCTATGTAATATGAAAAGATGCAACAAAGGAACATAAATGTACCATCCATCATTTGTGTATGTTGCATGCTTATGCAAATAAAACCAATGTTGCCGCCCACTGAAAGGATGCAATTCAATACAGTTATGAGATACAGAACTAAACTTTGATTAAAAAAAGTTGTTGAAAAGCAACAATATAACAGCAGCTTCCTCGATAACCAACTGTTGGAGCCATGAACAAGCAGAGGGGCATTCCTCACAATGTCCTTGATACAAGTAATCTTCACAATCTTCAACAGTGTCGTGTGTAAGTCTTAAATATCATATAATCAACTCTACAACAAAAGAACTATGTAGTGGCTGCTGCTCAAATCATGTAAAAACAAAATGAACAAGCATTGCTTGCATTCCATCAGTTATGTAGCCATAGATAATAATTGGTCTCAATCTGTACATCATATATCACACTCGATGCACCAATCTCGGCAAAAGAAATACACCCAGCATCTCCAAGCGTGCAGAGAAACAGATCCGTGTGAAACTTGACAGAAAAAAGGTAAATGATATGCTATGACTGATCACAGAAAATACACTACACATCGCCTTCATTTTATTTGCCTGTATACAACAAAGTTCCAAAGCAATGCATCTGTTTTGCCCAGAGAGATGTCTACACATGCAGATTGCTCCAAAACGGATCTGCATTTCCAGGAGTAAACAGGATCATCAAAGTATTTTACATGGCATTTTTTGCGAATGGCAAGCTATAGTCCTAAAAACAGAAACCGAGAGCATGTACCATGCTGTTTTCTGTTTCTGAAATGCCCGAATCAAAGAAAGATCGAAAAGAGAGTATTTATTCTGTCCAAGCACAACTGGAATCAAACTTATCTTCACAGATGTAGTTACCAACGATAATGGATTGCATTTTATTCTGACTGAGCAGACTGTGTTCGTGCATGCGAAGTAAATAAAATCCTTTCAATCTAACTCGTATTCACACAAACGCAGTTAGCAAAGATACAGTTGATGGCATTTTGGAGCTCTAAACTACGCGTGCATACATGAGCCTGAAAATAAATTGATCTTCTTTGTGCAGAACACTCCTCTAAATAGGCAAGGACGTTGGCTTCGTATGCCGATTAAATAAAGCTCTAAAACGAAGGAGCACTAACATGAGTAAAAAGGGCATTACAAACCTGTTTGACTGAATATATCATCTAAATTACTATGATGCAAGGAGAATGGGACGAAAAAGGTGCATGCCTCTTTAGGGATCTGCCCGCTCAAGATCGGTGGCAAGACATCGGTGGAGCATGGCTCGTTGATCTGGAAATTCACTATAGTGTCCAGCACCTGCGCCACCATCCGGTTATGTGACTTCATTGTTGCGAGAATATCTGAGATTCTGAGCGGCTATGTAGCCGCTCTGCTGCATGCTGCCGACCACTCCGCCCATCAACGACTGAAACATCAGCCATGCGAAGTTTACCCACTGACATCTGATCACCATGCATATGAATTGTAGTGCGTAATTGTGGTCCAGTAAGGGTAAAGTCAAAGGAAATCCTATAAATAAAGATAACAAAGAGAAATCACTTGGCCTTCCTAAAGCAAACCAATTCGAAGGTGGTTATTTCTAACCATTTCTTTCTGCAGTCATTGCTCTCACGGCGTGAACAACCACTCGAACAATCCATTGATATAGATACGGGATAGGTAAAATATCTTGGCTGGATAAAAGTCACCTGCATCAAGCACCAAACAAATTGTATTTTTATTGAATCTGATTCTTGATTCTTTTCTCATTCCACAATAGATAAATAAAGTACTTGATTCTGATCCATACTGTTAGCTAACAAACTACATGTGCTTCTCGTGATTAAACGATATAACATGTGCTTTAGATTTTCTAACTATATGTGTGTAAAGTATGCCTCATAAATACATATGGTACAATAATATGGTAGCTGGGGGTTCACATGATTTTGGAGATGAAACTGGATTCACTAGCGACGATGTGGTTTCCTGTGCAGCGACCACAACCTTCATCACTCAATTAACGAGCTAAATATACCTTATTCTCAACTAAATGTATGATTCTATACATTTAAATGAACAAGGTAGTGTAGAAAAACCTGTGGATTAACAGTCATATATTTCTTTAATATCTTTTTAGCCAGTCTATCCTGCAATGTCCTTATTCTCAACTTGTTCTTGAGTCAAAATCATTGGCTATATGGGCAACAGAGAAAAAAGTGAAATGTACCACAATGGACTGGCAAGACAAGAGATCGCTACTATGATTAGTTAAATAAATTCACATCCTTAACTAAATGTTTATCTGAATAAAAAGATTCAGTGTTGTTATTAGTTCAATATCACAACTCTCTTGTTCTATTGCTCATCCTAAAATTCCTGCTGCGTATCTAGAATTCTGATAATATCTTCTCCTTGAAACGACTTCAGACACAGTTACGCATACAGTGGATAGTAGGCATAGGCATTCACCATTTCACCAAGGTAGAAGCTCTTGGCCGTCCCCAGCAATAGCTCCACCTCGTACTGTCGTGCACAACCTCCTCCATTGCAGTCCTAGTGTACAGATGTCAAAACGAAAATTATTTTTCAAAACATGGAAAACAAACTGTTAAGAGAAATTGCCGCAAAAGCAAAAAGTAAATAAGAGGCAGAAATGCGCCAGAAACTGGAATAGTGAAGGATAGAAATAAATCAGCTCAGAAACCATCGATACAAACTTATACCTTAGATAACTACAGTCTGTGTACAATGTTTTCCAATAACTACAATATCATGAATGTGGTGTATTTACACTGATTAAGCATTTGAAGATTGAAGGAAACACCAACAATCAGAATTGCTATAAGCCTATCGATCATGGACAAAGTGGCATGTTTCTTTGTTTTGTTTTTTGGTCTGTTGTACCTATATATAACAACAAGTTAAATAAAATGTGGGAGAAGACTCCATGACTCACAACATCATTTATCTTGATTTCTCCATGCACATAGCTAGAACTTCAAAATGAACTGAACCACTTGCACGTGAGTACCAGCGTGAAAATTTTGATAATTTGGCATACAAGAACAAATCAATCTATCTAATAAGTAATGAAGGGAGGCAATACATTTTGCTAAGCTAGTCAATCATGCATCTGCACAGAACAGACAAGAGTCTGATGTGAAATCAGAGGGCGGAGCAGAAACCCGAGGCCAGGCGCGCCGGGAGTTAGCTGACACCGAGGAGCAGCGACCCGGCGCGTAACGCCGCTCGGGAGCCTGGGCCTGCGCTGGCGGCTCCTCCAACCTCCATCATTGACGCCATGCGGACAGGAGACGCTT
This sequence comes from Poa pratensis, assembly GCA_947311845.1. Taxonomy (NCBI): domain Eukaryota; kingdom Viridiplantae; phylum Streptophyta; class Magnoliopsida; order Poales; family Poaceae; genus Poa; species Poa pratensis. Next base: position 110,577,696 of record CAMZMU010000074.1, on the reverse strand, counting down.
CCCCAAAGGTAGTCGGACATGGTTTGATGAGTACTTGGAGATGAAGGTTTGCGGCAATCGATAGGTGGAAGACGACCTTAAACACCGCGAAGCAGACCAGATGCTGGACGGCGGAGGCTGGTGGCGACCTCGGCGGGATCCCACATGAACCCCCAAAAGCAATAGGAAAAAGAATGTAGGGAAAATACCACCAAAAAGAGGCATCAAAATTAGATCGATCTGCTCATCGCGGCGCTGGGGCACCAGCGGGCACTGGTTGAAGCGCCACTTGGGGCCGAAGCGCGGGTGACGCGCCGGCTGAAGGAGGAGGCCTCGACGAGTCTTCCGCGAAGGAGAAGCCGAAGATGGAGTCACAGGCTCACAGCGTGCGCGCCCGGGCTGGGCGTCCAGTCTGCGGTGCGGCCAAGCTTGTTGGAGCGGGAGAAGGGCGTGAAGGGGATGGAGGTGGGGCTCTGTTGGCACGGCTTTTCCGGCGGCGCAGGGAGGGCAGAGAGGATCACCACGGAGACGCGGCGGCGAGGCTGGGGAGGGCGGGCGGTGGCGGAGCTCGTGGCGCCGGCCTTGTCGGCGCATGCGTAGGAGGACTCGGGGATGCAAGATGCAGCAGCCCGTCAACGGTGCTTGAACGGCAATAGTCGGTATTGCGCTAGTACATCTGCACCATCCACGGCTGATCGAACGGATGAAAACTTGCGATTAACCACAGCTCACCATTTCTTGTGGGATTGTGGGATTGAATGTTGTAGAGATTTGGTAGGTCATACGAATTACTCATAAAGTTGTACAAAATTACCCACCCTGCCAATTATATAAGTTAAATAACGCTTTGTTTTTATTTCAATATCAACCCGTGGTCGACGCAACACACGCGCGACCTCCCCGTCCACACTGCCGCCACCGCCGCGCCGGACGACTGCGCCTGGCCTTGAGGGCGAGCTCGCCGTCAATGGTTATGCCGTGCTTGTGGGAAGGTCGCTTTCGTGGCGTGATCCACTTTTGTGGTGTTAGACTGGCTCTGACGGGTTGAGGACGGATGAGAGGAGCATAGCCGCCACATAATCGTTGGCCCCTTGCTCTGCGTGGCCTAGCCGCACGTCGCAGACGGATATGCTCGCGTCGAGCGAAATAAAAGGTATTGTTCGTCCTATGGACACTACGGCGAGGCATGACAGAGATCCAGTACCTTGCTGAAGGCACGGTGTGCCTCGCACCCTAGCATCCGCCGTCTAATACTCCCTCGTTTCAAAATAGATGATTTACATTTGTCCAAATCTAGACGTGTTACACATCTAAATACATCGGCATGTAGATAAATGGAATTCATGAAATTTTGAACGGAGGGAGTAGAATGTAACGGCCAGCGGCAGCTAAACGCCAAGCCACATTGCCACACCACATCGTCCTCCCTCATCCAGCCACACATCGATAGGAACAAGAGTTGTGCGCCATGTTCTTGGGCAGAGCTCTACCCCCGGCCGCGGGCGCCGCCATGGGAATGGAGGGGAGGCCACTGTATAAAATTGAAAAACGGAGCTGGTAGGCCCCTCCGCCGCCACTTCGATCGGCTCTTCCACCCAGCCGCGATGGCACCCTCCGCTTCGCTCCGGCGGTTCCACCGTGATGTAGTGCAAACCACCCTAAGCTCGTCATCGAACCTAAAGGTGAACTTTTTCCACTATGTGATTCACTATATGTCGCCTTCGAACGGTATACTACTTGACCAACGTCCCCTTTGCTTTACTAGGTATGACTTGGCGAGTACATCTACACGTGAGGATGACCAAGGTGCACGAGGAGTGAAGGCCGACAAGACGATGGCTTGGAAGAAAAGACGAAAGCGTCAAGACGGAGGAGAAGACGCGGGGCAAGAATCAGAAGATGCTGCGGTCGAAGACCCAGCCGGCCCCCAGGCCAGCCTTGGCTGGCCCACGAGCTGGCCAGTGCGCAGAAGGCGCCAGCTCGCAGGCCAGCCAAGGCCGGGCCAGGAGCTGGTCAAGCGGCCGAGCCAGCCAGCCCGCAGGCCGGCCAAGACTGGTGGGCTGGCTGAGCAGCTGAGCGCGCCAGCCGGCAGACCAGCCAGGGCTAGGCCTGGAGCTGGCCAGACTCCAGCTCGCGACGGCCACGCACGTTTTGCCCACCGTTTTCCGATTTTACCCTTGAGTTGTACTAGCCTATAAATATGAGCTCCCCACCTCCTAGAGAAGGAGAGACAAGCTAAGAGATAGAGCTTGTGCTCATCCCCTCCCCTTGTGGAGTTGCCTCCCCTTGTGGAGAAGATCCCTCTTGTGGATTCAAAACCTCTACTTGTAGTAGTAGCTACTTGCCAATCTTTCATCTTAGGGTGACTCTATTGGATCGGTTTGGTTGACCGTTGGAGAAACAACCATTCAAGATCCCTCCTTGTATCTTCTTGCCAATCTCTCCCTTTGGGATTCTATTGGACCGGCTTGGACCTATCGGTGAGGGAAACGTGTCTTTGTATCGTGTTTGTGTTCTTGTGTTCTTGCGTTCTTCGTGTTCTTCCTCGTGTTCTTCGCGTTCCTCGTCGAATCCGCCCAAATCCATGAAGATCGGGACAAACCTACAACATATGGTATCAGAGCAACGGTTGCCACGGATTTGATTTGTGTTTCCCCCACTTTTCCCTCAAATTTTTCTTTGATTTTGAGAAATTCAAAAATTTCACCAAAAAAATCCCAAATTGCTTTTGGATCGATCTGAGATTTGAGTGCGTTTTTGCAAGTTTTGATCCATGTATCTCGTGCAAAACATGTTGATCTTGCTTCCTTTGCGTTGCCATAGCCTAATTCCATCTTTTTCCCCTTCAATTTGAGGGTTTTTGGGCCGAAATCGGGCATTTTCGAGGAGGAAATCGCGTCCCAGCTCGGCCAGCCACCAGCCCGGCCAAGGCTGGCCCCTCGGCTGGTCACCCGCCGTCAGCCACCAGGCCAGCCAAGGCTGCCCCCTCGGCTGGTCCGAAAACAGAAAATTTTGAAAATCGTTTCGACCATATCTTTCGACTCCGGACTCCAAATTTGGTGTTCTTTGGTTCGTTTCGAAGCTACGAGCGAGGGCTACGTCACCATACCGGTTGATCCATCATTCCACCACTCCCTAAATTCATGGGCAAGCACGAGACTCCGACAACAACGGGTGAAGATCGTCGACAAAGGTATAACTTCACAAATCTTTACCCCTTGCCATTCCTTTGTGAGCCACACTATATCTTTGCGATTACCATGTCCTATTGAGGCTAGCTCTTGATGATTGCTTGGGCTTTGCACATTTGCACCGTGTAGTTTCCGAGAAAAAGTTGTATGCGCTAGTTTTCATATATTATATATCTTGTTGTTGGCACAAAGTGGGTGAGAAAAGACTCAAAAGAGCAAAGAGAAAAGAAGCAAAAAATTGCCAAATCAAAAGAAAGAAAGAAAAGAAGAAACACCACTTGCCACATCTCTTGTAGGAAGCGCGCAAGCTTGATGAACATCTTGTAGGTGGTGACTTTTGTGCAAATCTTGTAGCCCACAAATAATTTGCAATCGAGCTAGTGGCTCTTCTTGTACTTATGCAACATCGAGCTTATAGTCTTCGCTAGGATCATTTGGTTCTTTAGCTCATTTCTATAGTTGCACGAGTCCCATTTATCTCCACGTGTGTGTTTCCATGAGCCTTGCTCATATCTTTGGAGATTGACTAGTTTTGCTTTGTGATCATTGTGGTTCTCTACTTGCTTTAACAATATCTTGGTTTCGGTTGGTTCAATTTGCATTCTACATACCATACATTCCTATCCACTATTAAGCCGTGTGTGTTTTGGAGTTTGCTTTGGATACTTGAACACAAGCACTTTACTTTGTGATCGTTTCCTTTGGTTGTCCACGACGTCCAATACTATCTACAAAGGTGAGAGGTTGTGTTCTAGTTCCTTTCCACTCCACATATATACACTTGCTTGTGAGTTAACATGTCTAGGGAGAGCGAATGCGGCTATGGAGGCCAAGATGATAACGAGTACACGATGAGTCACATGGACTATGATGCCTCAAGTGTTGAGGACATGGGGGACTACTACATCGACAATGACCCCCATGACATGTGTGAGCGTCACGAAGACTTCCGCTACCGCGACTACGACTCCACGAGCGTGCATGATACAATGGATCATCACCAAGACTTCCGCTACGACTCCGGCTATTCAAGCGTCAACGACATGGAGCGGTACAACGACGTCGTCAAACCTTCATCATATAGTATCGACTCCAAGTACATACGAATCGAAGACATGGAGCGGTACCACGACACCGACGACACAAGCTCCAACGACAATGAGGCGCACCTTCCCTCACATGCCTCATCATATGGTACCGACTTCGACTACAACGACATGGTGGAGCGCCACTACTACGAGTACCACTCCGATGACATGGTGGAGAACGTCTACGACTACCACTCTTCATGCATGTGCGACGACATTGACTACTCCTTCGACAACATGCACGAGGAGAAGAACCCCATCACCACCATGTTCAAGAGCGACCCCACCAAGCGTCGTGGCAAAACCTACTATGGTTCAAGCGCAAGATGGAGCACCGACAAGACCACCTTGAGTCCATCCTATGAAGCTCCATCTACTTCACGAAGGAGCCATGACAAGAACATCGCCAAGAACGCCAAGCATCGACATTCTACATCAACAAGAAGACGACGCCCCAAGAAGTGCATCGACAAGGCCAAGCCAAGCCAAGGCCCATCAAGCTCAAGAAGGCGCCACAAGAACGATGCTACGGTGCACCATGACATGACCAAGTTTCAAGGCGACATCGACACACTTGCCAAGCTTCGGAACATCTCATCAAGCTCGAGTACAAGCTCCAAGGCAAGGTCGCCAAGAGATCAAGAACGTCGACATCGCCATGAGGAGAAGCATCCAAATGACTTTCGACGTCATCCCTCCCCTCAAGAGCGTCAACGTCGACATGAGGAGAAGTCAAGACGCAAGGCACGCCATCAAGCAAGTGCTCCTCATACGGTGTCTACTTCAAGTTCCACCACGACATTGGCACCAACAAGAGCCTCAAGATCCATGTTTGATGAGATCATGGACGGCATCGACAAATTCTTTGAGCAAAGCCTACGTCGACGCCGGAAGAAACATGGTCACAAACGTGAGGACTCAACCCCATTGGCGCCATTCTCAAGGACTTCTCTTGATATGGTTTCTACATCAAATGCCACCACCACATTGGCTCCCATATGGCAAGAAGAAGACCTCATATGCGACAATTGCCAAGGTCAAGACCATGATCCACGAGAATGTCCCAATCTTTGTGCCCCCTATGCAATGTCCATGGTCACATGATGTGGATTGCCAAGTTGGTGACCAACATGGCGAGAAGACGGTCGAGCATGAGATTTTCCCTTCGGCCATGGAGTCAAGTGATGATGCCTACACTAGGGCATTAACCTTTGGAGGCGAGTTGGTTGAGGAGGTTGAGCATGGGAGTTTTCCTTCAACCTTGGAGGCGTTTGGAGTTGAGAACATTGAGCCTACCCTCTTGTGTTTGACTTATGAGATGGTACCAAACCCATGTGAGCATGAGAGCCACTTAGCCCACTTGAGTAAGAGTGATAGTGAGTTGAGTGCCTCCACCATATGTGAGTTTGAGTGCTTTCATTTTGAGGGAATGAGTGATACACCACATGAATTAAGAGAGGTAGTTGATAGGTCTTGTGAGGCCATTTCGATTTCTAACACCTTACCACCTTTCTCTATTGTGTTCTCTCATTGTATGCTAGGTTCCATGGATGATGAGACGCCACTCCTCGACATGACGGTGCCTCATATGAGAAGATGTACATGGAGGATGATGATGTTGATGCCACCCCATGTCTACATCAAGATGGACAAGTCGGCTTCATGGAAGCGACTATTACTTCAACACCTACTTCACATGAGCGGGACTACAAAGGTATGGGTGTTGATGTGACCATGATCCCACTAGTGGACATGATGAACTATGATTGCTTGCATGCTATGGATGATTCTTTCTATGTCACATATGATTCGTTCTTATTCCCTTGTGATACTTTGTTTGAAACCAATGTTGATCATGTGGAATTACCTATTTGTGACGATTTTGCCATGAGCATGCCTTGTTATGAATGTTTCTATTTTTCTCCCATTGTGGCATGCAACATGTTGAACAACTTCTCTTTCACATGTGTTGCTTGCAATAATGTTGAAATGCTTGCGAATGAGATTGCCCCCATAGCTTTCTCACATTTTGGAGATGTTTCATTTTCTCTTATGGACCTTGTTCCATCCTTCACTTTGCATAGTGACCACTCACATATGTCATATTTTTCTATTGATTTTGATGTGTTTGGTGATGAGCAAATGAAGAGACGCTCATGATGGATGATGTGTTCATTTACCGTGCACATAATTTCTTCATTTGGTGTTTTGTGTGTACCGGTAACCACATGATAATGTCAACCTCAAGTGAACATGAGTTGACAAAAAGAGCTCTTGAGAGCATATATGTGAGTAGTGGATCGAATCCAACTCTCAAATCTTTCTCATGTTTTGCATCAAACAAGTTAAACAATTTCTCTTGCTTATGGTTTGTTCGCAATCATGATGATGCTTTTGGTTTTCCCTTTGACAAGCATGTTTACTTGATCTTTCACTTGAATGATTTATGTGTTGCAACAAAAATGATGAACATTTGTTCTTTGAGATGGCTTATTTGCAACCATAATGACATTTTGTGCATGTCTTGTCATGAGTGTTTTGGTTTCTACCAATTAGGCGTGGCAACAATTATGTTGAAAACTTCCTCTTTCATGTGCTTTGTTTGTCACCATGATGATCTTTTGGACATTCTATATTGTGTGTTTTTGCCAAATTCTCCTCTTGTTGCATCAAGGTTGATGACAAATTGTCCCTTCCAATGCCTTGTGTGCAATAACGATAATATGTTTCAAGATGAGATACCTAGATGGCATTCTCATATTTTCATGGAGCTTTTGTGTTACCACATTTTGAAGATGTTCCATTGGATTGATTGCACATTGACCTTGCACTTGCACTACCTTTTCATATTCTTGTGTTGTGCTAATGGTGCTATGACAAAGAATGGACATGTCATTGTTGATATGCTCCTCTTTCTTGCACACAAATGGTTTGCTTGGTCTTTGGTGTTTGTAGGCATGGTGAATTCCAATTCTTCGACAACACATCTACCTCCTTTGCATGGTAATGAAGAGCAAGAGTCGAGGACGACTCTTTTTAAAGGGGGAGATGATGTAGTGCAAACCACCCTAAGCTCGTCATCGAACCTAAAGGTGAACTTTTTCCACTATGTGATTCACTATATGTCACCTTCGAACGGTATAGTACTTGACCAACGTCCCCTTTGCTTTACTAGGTATGACTTGGCGAGTACATCTACACGTGAGGATGACCAAGGTGCACGAGGAGTGAAGGCCGACAAGACGATGGCTTGGAAGAGAAGACGAAAGCGTCAAGACGGAGGAGAAGACGTGGGGCAAGAATCAGAAGATGCTGCAGTCGAAGACCCAGCCAGCCCCCAGGCCAGCATTGGCTGGCCCACGAGCTGACCAGTGCACAGAAGGCGCCAGCTCGCAGGCCAGCCAAGGCCGGGCCAGGAGCTGGTCAAGCGGCCGAGCCAGCCAGCCCGCAGGCCGGCCAAGGCTGGTCCCTGGGCTGGCCGAGCAGCTGAGCGCGCCAGCCGGCAGGCCAGCCAGGGCTAGGCCTGGAGCTGGCCAGACTCCAGCTCGCGACGGCCACGCACGTTTTGCCCACCGTTTTTCCGATTTTACCCTTGAGTTGTACTAGCCTATAAATATGAGCTCCCCACCTCCTAGAGAAGGAGAGACAAGCTAAGAGATAGAGATAGAGCTTGTGCTCATCCCCTCCCCTTATGGAGTTGCCTCCCCTTGTGGAGAAGATCCCTCTTGTGGATTCAAGACCTCTACTTGTAGTAGTAGCTACTTGCCAATCTTTCATCTTAGGGTGACTCTATTGGATCGGTTTGGTTGACCGTTGGAGAAACAACCATTCAAGATCCTTCCTTGTATATCTTCTTGCCAATCTCTCCCTTTGGGATTCTATTGGACCGGCTTGGACCGACCGGTGAGGGAAACGTGTCTTTGTATCGTGTTTGTGTTCTTGTGTTCTTGCGTTCTTCGTGTTCTTCCTCGTGTTCTTCGCGTTCCTCATCGAATCCGCCCAAATCCGTGAAGATCGGGACAACCCTACAACACACCGGATCTGGCGATGGCGAACTCTGTGTCGTGCTCCTTCTTGAGGGCATCACTTTGGAGCTGGATTCGGCTAGAGGGACGTGTGGTTTTGGCGGTGGTTGGGCTCCTCTTCTTGCTCTTCTCTCGGCGTCGTCGCTCCATGGCCACAATGCTCTACGGGGGGCTGGATTCCCTCCTCTGACGACAGTTGCTGGATTCCCTCCTCTGATGACGGTTAATTGTAGGGCCAGTGCTGGTGAAGCTTTCTGGGTGTCGACTCAGTTATGTGATGCCCTTCGATTACGCTGTTGGCTGTTGTGTTTAGCCTCGGCGACGCATGACCCTTCGTCCTATGGTGAGGACTCGGCGTTGTGCTGCCCTTCGGCTGCTCCGGCACCATCGTGGCTGGTCTCGGCAGATTGTAGCCTTTTGTCTACGGCGGTGAAGTTTCCTATGCAATGGCGTCCAACGGTAACCAGAGAATGAGGGTGAAGGCTCTCCCTGCGGGGTTGGGCTTAGTGCCATGTTGTAGGTTTGCTTTTTATTTATTTTCCCCGCTTTATGCATCCCTGTAATTCTGGTTCACTTGAACCCATTAAATAGAAAAATGGATACTGGTCTTCTCCCTCCCCCGTTGACCATTAAAAAAACAGGTTAGAAAAATTCGAAGAACTTCACTCGATGCAAGTTTATTTAGTTGGCTAAAGCTACTGGAGCGGAGCAGAGCGAAACGTCTAGCTGTTGAGCGCGCAACCCCTTGCTCGGTCGTGCACGCGGCCCCACCCACGTTCCTTCTCCTTTTCTTCCTCTCCTTTCTCCTGACGCCATTAGGCTCTGTTTGTTTCTAAAGTATTTTCATCGATTGGTGAGAATTATCTCGGTTAAACGTCCAAATCCTCGCATATTAGAAAAACACCGTTTGTTTCAAGTGTATTTGGCAGGGCTTATTCCCACATTTCCGCTATAATCCTCAAAAAACTCTAGTAACAACAAAGCCTTAAATTTTGATGCCACAATGTCACCACCTAACTCTCAGTTCTTTTACCAACTTAAAAAGTAAGTTGCACCTCCCCAACTTCTCACTTAAATAGCTTAGCTTATTATTTGGAGCTTCTAAACTGTGTATGGGATAACTAATTTAGAAACTCCGAGCAATAAGTCAGACGACTTATGTGAGAGTTGGACAGGGATAGTTTATTTTAAGCTACTAGACTTAAAGCCCTATTTATTAATTATGTGTGAAGTGGGAGACAATTTTTTTCTTTGTAATGTCTGTTTAACAATTGAGCGGTTTTCAATTTGGTAGCAATCAAATTTTTATACCAATTAACGGGCGACACGTGTTTACTGGCAACAACAATAACAACTAAAACTTTTGTCCCAAGCAAATTGAGTAGGCTAGATATAAAACCCATATAGAAACTTTTGAAACCATAAAAGAAAAAAAGATAAAAAAACAAGAGACAAAATAGTAAATGAAGTTTCGGGCATATGGATACTGATTTCCATGCAATCCTATCAAAAGAAAAGAAAAAAAAATCTCGAGGTACATTCAGTCCTTCAAGTCCTTTTAATTGCCTCCTCCCATGTCAATTTTGGTCGCCCTCTACTCCTTTTTGTATCATCTATGCATGCCCCTTAGAATCCCACTATTAACCGGTGCTTCCGGTGGCCTCTGTTGGACATGTCTAAACCATCTTAGCATATGTTGTACCAACTTCTCTCCAATCGATGCCACTCCTACCTTTTCGATCACATGTTTACTAACAACCTAGCGATCAAAATGCACGAGGCGCTCCCTTGCCCAGGAGCTAGGCGAGTGATCACCTTCTTCTTCCTCAAGAGATTGTGTCGCCAAGATCCAAAAATAGGAGGCCAAAATGAATAAAGAGAGGAGGGGAAATAAAAAGGCAGAATCACATAGGGAGGAGGTGTCTAATTTGCTCTAACCCTGAGCTAATTCCCAGATTACACCTCTCGTGTAAAATCGGCAGTTGATCCGAGCGGGATGGAATAAAGTGACTTACAACACCGCCCGCCAAAGGAATGAAGTGACCATACGATAACGCACATGGACCCTCATTCTGGGAGATCGACGTTCTCACCTACTCCGATGGCACTGCGTTGTAGTTTAGCCTTATTCAGTTCTTCTTTTGAAATTATGACTACCATACTGGTATATTTAGACTGTGATAACCAGTGGAGATTTTTTCTGAGATTTTGAGAGCAATTGATAAAGTAGGAAGCAGCTGATTGTGATAGAGTTTACCGTACTCTCAACTCTCATTGCTACTTGTAGAAGAAAGGAAACGCACCTAGTCCGATGGATCGATGGATGGATTGGCTGCCAGGAATACTCCGATCGACCAAGTACGTCCGTCCGCGCCCTTGACACTGCCTGCAAAACGCAAACAATTTGCACAGCATTAAGCTAATGCGGCACGACCACAATCTACTATCTATCGAAATTACTATATAGACTGAATAAACCTACTGCATGCAGACACATTGCTCATAACCCCAAATATAGTTGGTCATAATTTGACACTCGAATTTTCGTACTTGGGTTTTTGTTCTGGTAAAAAATGTAGTACTACCACCGGTCAGTACAAATTCCCACATACCTCGCGGAAACAATCTAAGCTTTTACCACATAGCTGTGGCAAATGTGTTATTTCCCGTAATCGGTCGATGTAGTTGATTGCCGCGTCAAAAGTAATAGGACAAACTGCAATGTCTAACTGATTGTGGTAAGAGCATCTGCGCGCGTGTTGGTGCCGTACGTCGATCATTCCTTAGCCTCGAATTCTGCTCCATCACTGAGCTCGAGCACGCACACATCCTCGTTAGCCCCCTGCATCCCCAATCTCTCTCTCTCTCTCTCTCTCTCTCTCTCTCTCTCTCTCTCTCGCGCGCGCGATTTCTCTCTCTCGATCACCCTCTCTCTCTCACGCGCGCACGACCTCTCCATGAGCCATGGCACCCAGCGATTTCTTGAAACCATTCCTCTCCCAGTTCGTGCAAGGGGTCCTCACATCGTCCATAACCATGCTCGCACTCGGCTCTATGCTAAAGATAACGTTCGGAGGAGGGGTTGTGGCTGCAATCGTGGTGTTTTTGCAAACGTGTGCCGGAGAAATCATTTCAGGAGGATTTACTTCAACGCGCTTGATGCATGCTGCTCTGGACACGGGATTCGCCCTCGCCTCCTTCTTGGCCGGCACGGGCCCCGCGCTGCTCGCTGGATTCATCGCCGGCCCTGGAAGGCCGTATGCTATAGTCGGGAGCACGGTACTACTCAATGGCGAAGGACGGCCCAAAATTTAGATATGGTGGAGTAAAAAACATTATCATCATTTATTTGCAGTCATGGGTGTGGGGTGGGGAGGGGGGCAATTGCCCCCATCCAACCAGGTAATATGTAGAATTTGTTTAACATAATTTTGAACATGAATATGCAAGTTTCAGTTGACCAAAGTAGTTAATTTATAAATATCGTCAAAAACTCACTCCAAGTGGCTTCAAGCACAAATTGATAAATTCATTAAGTTAGTCTGAACTCTCTGAATCCCTGAATAGCAGCGATTTGTGCTCAATGAACATGAATGATTTCTCGCACTTAGAACATGCTCTATCTAAAGTAAAGACATCGGTATGACAATAACTACGGTAAAAATCTAACTGTCAAATAAATCTTATGATAACACTGTTATTTGGTTCATTGGTATAATAGAGTCATCGGTTCAACATGTCATCTTGATTTCGTTTGAAGCAGGAAACACTTTGAATTTTTTCCAAATAAATATTATTCTGACTAGTTTTATTCAATGTAAGACAAGTTCCCAAGAAAAAATCATACAAAAATAACCAAGACAAGACAAATTCAGAACAACTCTGAAAATAGCTCATTTAACCAATGGTCAAAATCAGTGGTAATACAGTGTTTTGCAAAATAGAAGATCTGCAGATTGCAAAATAGTAATTACATGAATAAAGTGCATGGAAACAATCAATTATCCAATCAAAGGAATTAGGGATACTATTAAAACTGAGCTAACTAGGAGGCCTCTCAGGCAACTCTCACGATCTGGATGTTTTCGGCCGTCCGATCTCTCTCTGTTAAGTTTCGGACCGTTCGATTTTAATCCCTGAGGGACGCTTCATTGGGCATCGATTTGGCGTTCTGTGGTTTACTGGGCCTGATTATGAGCAAAGCCCAGCGACCTGGTCGTTGACTAGCGACACGAAGGAGCAAAGAAGCCAGACGACGGTCCCCTAAAAAAAAATACGACGGAAGACGAAATCACCGCGAGCGAAGCAACCGATGCGACGCCGTCAATCGATCCATGGAGCCATACAGGGAAGGAGAAGGAAGATCCGCCGAGCGGGCGGACGCACGCGAGCCGGGCGGCCGATCCCATCCGACCCGTCACCCGTGCCTCCGATCAAAAGCTTGCAGATGACATCCATCTCTGATTCGGCCGTCAACAGCTGGTGTGGTAGGCTCGCAGCGCGCGTCCCTGGCTCCATCTGCCGCCGGGGAGCACGGGACTGTCTCTTTTCTGCGAGAGACGCTTTGGTGGATATCAGCTCGGGATGGCAATGGGTACCCATTACCCTTTTACCCTGCGGGTAAAAAACCCTATTAGGGTAAGGGTATGGGATAAAAAATTACCCATGGGTAGGGATGAAAACGGAGCGAAATATTTCCGACTTTTCCGCGGAAAAACGGAAATGGAATGAAAATACGGAAACAAAAACGGAATTTTGCGGAACGGAAACAAATACGGAATTTTTTTGACGGAAACGGAAACAAATATGGTACGGCGTGTTCCGGCGGAACAGTGACGAAAACGGAATTTCCGTTTCCGCCAATACGGAATTTCCGTTTCTGTATGCTATGTACTATGTACTATGTAGACTATGGTAGCCCAACCCACGTTAAGGCCCAACAAGGATATGAAGCGACCAGGTTATCCCTTACTCAGTGAATCACTATCGCTTCTAATCTCCCCTGATTCATTTCCAAATCACGAACACTAGGGTTAGGGCTGATGAGCAGCAGCCGCCGCCGCCGCCGTGGTGCTGCCCACCCGTACTGATCTTTGCCGGCGCATCGAGCTGTCCAACCAGAGTGCCTCCACATCGGTGTGGGAGCCCCGCCGTTGGCCGACACCCTGGTTCCCTCTGTCGCCGCCATCCGCCAAGGACCCATCTCCGACGTCGACGCCGCCAGAGCTCTGCAAGGCTCACAGTAACAGCCTAGCAGGTAATCCCTACTCCTATGATGCGTTGATGTCTACTTGTCCTGTATGAAGTTTGGATGTTCATTATGGTTACGGTAGTGAGCAGTTTTCCCGTACTGTTACAGGTACAATGGAGAACTGGACATGGAGAGCTTGGAACGACGTTTTGCAACGATGGTGCACATGGTTCGTATTTTATTATCTACTGTCAACTACTCATGGAAGGATCATAATAAATTTGTTTCCGTGATTGTAGTTGGAGGAGCAAGAAGATGATAATGCAGATGACTCGGAGGATTTTATGGATGTTGAAGAGGAGGACTGAATCTTGCCATGCTGGGATTGGACTATTATTTACCTACTATTATTATCGTGGACTCTTTTCTTGCTGAACTTTTTGAAGTGTGAACTATGTGTGAAACCTTATCATGTGACGTGATCTAAATTTATATATGTTTGCTCAGCGTCAAGTTTAAAATCCGCTCCAAGTCATCAGTATATATTTATAAATTTATATGTGTGAAACCTGATCATGTGATTGTTGCTTGAATTTTTCTACATGTTTCAAGGGGTCTCTTTGTTCCGGCAAACATCCGCTTTCCGTTCCGTGACCGTGCCGTATTCGGTCCGTGTCTGTTTCCGACAATATCTGTTTCCGTATTTGTTTCCGGGGTTTCCGTATTCGTTTCCGCTTCCGCCACAAAATATGGAAACAAATGTGGCACCACTCAGTTCCGTCCGTATTCGCTCCGTTTTCATCCCTACCCATGGGTACGTAAATGGGAAAATATCATACCCATCGGGTAGAGAGGGTACGGGTATGGGATCGTATAACCCATACCCGCGTACCCATGTACCCATATAATATTTGACAAGTGAGTCTAAACTTTCACGCACGGATATATGAGTAGGGTCTATGCATGAGGTTACAATCGTAATTCAAAGATATAGGCAGGGATTGCTCGCTAACCCTTCGCGGATGGCGCACCATCCGGTGACTACCTCACTATACCGATAATTTAGCTATTCCTAATATTATATCTAATCTATCTGATTCACGTGATCACGTCTCGACCCCTGATATAGCAAAACAATGAAATATAACTCTTCTGCATGAGTTATGTGTTGTTTTTACGATTATTTTCTGCCCAATTTTATGTGTTTTAAACACGAGTATTTTTATCCGTGGGTACCCATCTACCCTGTCGGGTGACGGGTATGGGAAAAAGTTGTACCCGTTGACGGGTATGGGTAAGGGTGACGGGTAAGATCGTGGTCGACGGGTAAGGGTATGGGGGTGGCTCCACCCTTACCCATACCCTGCAGGTGCCATCCCTAATATCAGCGTACATGATGCCCGTCCCGGAACCCTTCATCGACGACCGCGTGGCGAGGAACGGCGGCGTGTTCACCTCCCACCTCTTCGGCGAGCGCATCGTCTTCTCCGCCGATTCGATCTTCAACCGCGTCCTCCTCGCCGTCGAGACCGTCAGCTGCAGGTAACCTCCTTAATCACCAGGCTCATCGGAGCGTGATACCTGCTCCTTGCTTGTCCTGCACTAGACCACGTCTGTCATCAGGACCGTCGAGTTCCTCACCGAACTGCCATGCGGTATGGAATGGCACAGCTCACTAGCTCAGGGCATGGAATGAATCATGCGAATTGTTTCCGGTGATATTCTTCTTCCGTATATGTGCAGTTGATCTAGATGTCATGTTGACTTTACAGGAAGAGCATCCACGTATGACAAAAATGAAAGGCGAAAACCAACCCTTAGAATGGAGCGATTGCAAATCAATGAAATTCACCTGATGTGTAATGATTTGATTGCCCCATATTCTTAAATTTGTGTCCATGTCATGCCAAAAACACGATGCCGCCACAACATAATGGGTGACATTTTTGTAGTTAATAAATGAGACAGTTCATGTGGCTAACATTATTAGTAGTGTATTCACACGCGCATATTTATTTCAAAAGTATTTCGGTAAGGCTACTAAACCTTTTGGTCAGAAACTATTGCTAATGTGTAACATTTGGTTTATTCATTATTAGACTACACTATTTTGATAGGCTGCAATTTTTTTTGCTTCATTCCGAGCTGTGCACCTCGTTAACGGGAGAATGGAACGATATTTGACCCTTGGCAGTCGCAGGCATTCTTCCCATCGTTACTTGCCTACTTATTTGGTTGTGTCATGGCTTAAAAAATGTTGATTAAATGCATGCAGATGCATACAACTTCATTATACTTCGTACTCATTTTCGTTCGACTCATATCCCAACTAGCAACCCACCCCTTCGCCGTGACGACGATGTGGCCGGGGAGAGGGTTGACAGGAAGAGCGCCGCGAAGATGGGGATCGTCTCTCCCCATGCTCATCCCGATCAGCTTGTTGAGGCACCGCCCCTTGTACGGTTCGCCGTTCGTGCTCCTCCTTCTACCCTCCTTTGCTCCTGCCACCCTCTGTCCCTCTGGACGAGCAGAGTCAGGGCGTCAGGCAAGCAGGTATATTTTATATTTGTTAAGCTTTTTTTATAATTATACCCCAAAAAAAATCTCCATGTACTTATTGCTGAATTCCTATGCAGGGTAGCATGATATATGGTGAAATCCTCGCAGCTCATGCAAAAAAAGTTCAGGGAAAAGCTCACGGAAGGGAATCATTGAATAACATGCACAAGGCTATTGAAGGGAGTTCATGATTAAACTAGCTCCATGGACAAATTAAGTGCAACATGATGTATCTGCTGGTTTCATATTCACTTACGGATTTTAAAGTTTTGCACAGTCTGTTTGGAACAAGTTTTTAGCCAAGTCAATTGTACTTAAATATTTTCACATTTTATTACTTTGCGAACTCTCTTTCTATGTTGTACTGTCCATTTTCACTTTAATGTTCGTAGGTGCAGATGTTATTGGAATAGTTTCTTGGATCGGATCTCCAGAAGACCCGTTTGCCGGCTAGAGCATATGAGCCGGAATAGAGGAACTTCCAGATAGAAGATAACGCGTAAGCTATCTATTTATTGTTAAACACTATGCATCATCTTACCTTCGTAGCGATGCTGCAAAGATTTATATCAACCCTGATATTCCTGAAAAGGTCGAATACTGGAACCAATATTTTTTTCTTCTAACTGGGGTTTACATATCACAAGGTGTAACTTTAATCGTACATAACTACTAACTACATTTTATCCAGTCTTGGTCAGCAAATACCTGCTCTTAAGGCTGATACCAGTCCTCAATGATTAGTGCAACACATCGTTTAATTAGGGCTAAACCTGAGATTGTTGCCATTAGATTACTGAATATAACAGATGCGAATAAGTTTTTTGTAAGTTAATTTCCTATTCACTAATATTGAAACAGTGTTACATACCCACACACTAATTGCTAAATTTATTTCGTTTCTCGAATAGGGAAAGAATATGACAAGTAATGTCACAATTATGAGGCTGGCTTCAGAACAATGGTGGTGCCTTGTCTGCCAGTAGATTCACAAGAAAGCATTTCAAACTGGAAATGCATTTGTTTGCAGCTCTATTTAGTTAACATACATATAAGCTAATGGCAGTGTGCATATGATTTGCAGACCCGCAACAGAAGAATGTATAACCTATTCCACAAAGAAGAAATCTCAGCTTGGCTGAGACAAGGAATGGCTCCTGAACTTCAGTTCACTATCAAGGACTCCACAAAGATACTTCGACATACCTCCGTCATATGCAATGCTTTAGTTTTCTGTGAATATTTTGTGCATCATATATGGAGGTTATACCAAACTTTGTGTTGTCCATTTGAGGCATTTTCCTGCTATATTTGGGAGAACCATTGTTATGCGATCAGAACAATCAAAAACTTTGCTGTTCTTATCGGGCTCAATAGCCTCTATCAGATATGATGGATTTGAGTAACCACAACCTTCCTCCCTCCGAAAGAAGCCTCACTTAATCATGTTGTAACTGTTTCTTAACTTACTAGGCATACCAATGTCACAACTATGTCCTTAGATGGAGATACTTAGTGTTAGTGGTAGTCTTATCATTACAACCCGTTCAGTGAGGAACTTAACATCTACCGATTTGCACGGTCATTGTTTGCTATAAAATGTACTATAGTTTTTCCTCTAAATACCCGATAATGACCTTTTAGTTTATACTCAAGATAGTCATCATACAATTTAAATTTAAAAACAAAGCGTAGCAACCTTGATCCTCATGTAAGTAGCTTTGAAACTGTGTTTGGCCATGTGGTTCAAAACATCATAAACTTTTAAGATCCAGATATATATTAAACCATTCCGAATAATCTATTTATCTAAACGACGGGCGTGGCAACGCGCGCCTAAATGATCTAGTAAAAAAGTACCACATTGCATACTGGTGCAGTGATAGAATGGAGGCATAGGTATACATGCAGCAGGTACGCCAACACAACGAAGTATCATGATAACCAATACCTACCTATGATAGTTCATAGGCTGATGTTTTTTCTCCATATACAAATAAATCTACTAATCTAATAAAGCTCACAGAAATGGGATCGCAAGTGGCATGCGCCACGTGGCTGCCACAGGTGACACATTCTGATGACTATTACCAGAAGATATAAATGAACAGACTAGAACTAACTCAGCGTTCCACTCAGCTTGAATCCTTCTACAGCCTATTCTTCCTATCTTAAATGTACTTGTCGTTTTGTATCTAGTAGTAGTACTGGTGAATCACAAGAAAAAGCTCCAAGTACTCCCCACCCAAATCACCTCCATTTTCCCCCCAATTTCACAAAATTCTAGAACAAGATGTATATAGAGAACCCTGCTTAAGCCTTCAAGGCTCCAGGCACATAATTTCCGAAGACACGTTGTATAATTCACTTGTCTTCAATTCTACTTCCATAACCCAAAAGAACACAACTCAAATAGGAGTTACCTGCATCTGCATACGGAATCTGGCTTGATTCCAGCCACGTTGGGAGCACGCACGGTAGGAGGGGAAATCTGGTAGTGCTACATCCATACGAGACCTCCCAGTTATCTTCATATTAACCATGTCCAAGCCCAGAACCAGAAGTTGATCGCCTCAGATGAGGTACACGGCACCCCGGCATCTCCTCCAAGGGTACCAAACGGCGGTGTTCAGCCTCCCAGATCGGGCTGAACGCCACCTCCTGGTCCAGCGTCCAGGAGCTGCCCTTATCATCAAGCGAGAATGAGCTGATCATCCTCTTCACCGCATCTTCTCAACCGAGGGAAATCAAGTCAATTAAAAGAATTACCCAACCGATGGTAGCTGCAGCCGCGTTCAACCGAGCCCTACCCACAGGCAGGGGCGAAAGACGGCGGGCGGGCGCCGCCGCGCAGGGAGTCCTGGGGACGAAGGCTCGGCCACGGCGTCTCGCCATCGCCAGCGTGGGGCGCGATGCAGGGGACGAGGGGATGCGGCCTGGCGACCCAGCGAGAAGAATGAGGCCGACGAGTGAATTGGGCCCTGGGCGGGCTCCTGCTCTGTCGCTCGTGTGTCGGGCGCGGGCCGCGCCGCATAGCCGAAGGTTAGGAAAGTATAGTACCACACCGCTTACTTAACATGATCGAAACCCGTTTAAAAGGTTAAACCGTAGTGCTTCACTCGCCGGGCTCAGCAGTGTGGGCCTGTAACCCTAGCTACGGGGGGTAAAGAAATTCCAACTGAAAGTTGTTGGGCTCAGGTCGTGTCGCCCGCAAACCTGATTACCGAGGCTACGTCTCCGCCGGGGCAACGTCTAAGTTGGAGTTTCTTTTTATTTTTTGTTTTTAAAATAGAGTTTTATTTATTTAATTGGGACATAATTGTGTAGTTTATTTTTGTTTTCTTTAAAAAGAGATTTTTTTATTAATTGGGAACATAGTTGTGTAGTGTGCAAAACTGCAAATACAAGGCCATGCGCTGGAAACAGTGACCCTTCTTGCTTTTAAAAATGGAGTTTTCTATTTAATTGGGACATAATTGTGTAGTATATTTTTGTTTTCTATAAAAAGATTTTTTTTTATTAATTGGGAACATACTTGTGTAGTGTGAAAAACTGCAAATTCAAGGCCATGCGCTGGAAACAGTGGCCCTTCTTGCTTCATTTTGCACTTAATACTACATAGTACTATACATCCTTTTTCAGTTATGTTTAGGTCACGGGAGGCTGTGTACATACCAGCTGTTCTTGCATACTTGCGTTGCTCAGTGAACTGTTATGCATTAATGGACATGACCTAACATTCCCCTATGATCTTGCATACATATATAATATATATGTACGGAAAAAAGAAAAGGGTTGATCAGGGAGTACAAAAAATTCTCATGTTTATAGCTATTCTTTTCCCTGACGTCCAACCATCCGGTGTAACTCATCTTTCCCCATGTTTTTTGCCATTTTATTTTCCTCTACGTCCTCATCCAATTTACTCGGTTTGGAGTTTGAAGAGTTGTGCCCTTGTGTTTGTGTACTCCAAAGTTTTGACGAAATAGGCCGTAGCCCCGCTATATTAATATAGCAACCACCTGGTACAACCAACTGTCTCGAAATGCTGGTGCGGCAGCAAACATACACCTAAAGAAGAAAAGAACAAGAAAAATGACGACAAAGGCGGATTGCCTAAGCAACAGTGACCCGTAACCGCTGCGCCCTTTCCAACGAAGTACCACCACGCTCCTAGTATCGACTCGTCGAGTACCAAGCAACATCTTCAAGAAGGAAAGCAAATGATGTTGCCCGGACCAGTGCACTGGTCTTAGGGTTTCCCCTGGTACACCGAGTGAGTGGTGAAAGGGTAGCCACGACGCCCTCCAGGAAGGAAAGATGCCACCCGACGGCGGCACCGTGTCGGTGTCAGACGAGCCGACAAGGATTTCTCCCAAAAAACCCTCTCCACAACTCGGTGATCCGTATAGAAGCCACGCAAGGACAAAGCCTTGACACCACCAGACTCACCGTCCACCAACATGCGCCACAACGGTCACGAAGCCATTGTCGCCGTCTCACCGAAGGTACCGTCACGAGGTCTGCGAGGTGGAGTGATGCGTGTAAAGTACACGTTCGTCAGGAGACCCCAAGAGTAAGGTTTGATGAATGTAGCAGCAAGTCTTCCTCAGTAAGAAACCGAGGTTATCAATCCAGTAGGAGGTGAAGACACTTCTGAAGGTGTCAACGGCGCCAGAAAACTTGCTGGTGCGTAGGGGAGGTCCTGGCGGTTGACTTGGAACCTGCACACAAGACAATCAAACTACTTTGCCCCCAACGAATCAGTGAGGGTGTCAATCTCACCGGCTTGCTGAAAACAAAGGATTAAAAGTGTGGTGTGGAAAATGATGTTTAATTGCAGAGAATGAAAGAGAACAATGATTGCAGTAGGTTGTATTTCAGATGTAAAAGAATGGACCGGGTCCACAGTTCACTAGTGGTGTCTCTCCATAAAGATAACTAACATGCTGGGTAAACAAATTACAGCTGGGCAATTGACAATATTGAAAGTGCATAATAACAATGCATGTGCAAGTAGTGTCTACTATGAGATTCATTTGGGCATTACGACAAAGTACACATACCGCTATCCAGCATGCATCTGTGCCTAAATAGTCCACCTTCAGGTTAACATCCGTACCCCTTCCAGTATTGAGTTGCAAGCAACAGACAATTGCATTAAGTAAAGTGCATAATGTAAACAACACATTTATCCTTAGACAAAGCATCATTAGGTTACCCCTAGTGGCAACAGCACATCCACAATCTTAGAACTTTCTGTCACTGTCCCAGATTAAATGGAGACTTAACCCACTATCTAGCATAAATACTCCCTCTTGGAGTCACAAGCATCAACTTGGCCAGAGTATCAACAAGCAACGAGAGCATGCAAGATCATAAATGACATAGACATGATATTTTAGTATTCAACTTGACATAGTATCAATATTCATCGGATCCCAGCAAACACAACATGTAGCATTACAATAAGATGATCTTGATCATGATAGGCAGCTCACAAGAGCTAAACATGAGGCACAAGAGGAGAAGACAACCATCTAGCTACTGCTATGGACCCATAGTCCAAGATGAACTACTCACACATCACTCCGGAGGCAGGCATGGCGATGTAGAGCCCTCCGGTGATGATTCCTCTCTCCGACAGGGTGCCGGGAAGAGCTTCAGAACCCTCCCGAGTTAGGGTTGACGGCGGCGGCGGCTCTGGAACTTTTCGTGGATAATGACTCGGGTATCTAGGGTTTTCCCGAAAGATGAATATATAGGCGAACGGGCGACGTCGGTGGAGGCCCGTGGGCCCCTCACCACGTCACGACGCGGCAGAGGTGGGGCCGCGCCGCCACGTGGTGAGGGCGGCCCACGGCCCCCTTCGTCTCTCCTTCGGACTCCGTGTACGTGTCAGAAAAATAGGGACTTGGCTTTTGTTTCGTCCAATTCCGAGAATATTTCCAGAACAACTTTTCTGAAACCAAAAACAACAGAAAACAGGAACTGGCACTGTGGCATCTTGTTAATAGGTTAGTCCCAGAAAATGCATAAAAATGATATAAAGTGTATATAAAACATGTAGCAATTGGCACAATATAAGCATGGAACATCAGAAATTATAGATACATTGGAGACGTATCAAGCATCCCCAAGCTTAGTTCTACTCGTCCTCGAGTAGGTAAAACGATAACAACAAAATAATTTCTGAGGAGACATGCTTCACACAATCTTGATCAAATAATATTGCAAGGCTCATGTCATGAATGAAGTGACTCAACAATGGTCTATAGTTTGCTAACAAATAGATAAAGAGTAAACAACTGAATCATATAAGCAAAAACTTTTCATGAATAGTACTTTCAAGACAAGCATCAAAAAGCTTTGCATAAGAGTTAACTCATAAAGCAATAGATTCTAAATAAAACATTGAAGCAACACATAGGAAGATTTAAGTTTCAGCAATTGCTTTCAACATGTATATCTCATGGATAATTGTCAACACAAAGTAATATAACAAGTGCAATAAGTAAGCATATAAGAATTGATGCACACAAAGTTGACACAAGTGTTTGCTTCTGAGATAGAAAGAAGTAGGTAAACTGACTCAACATAAAGTAAAAGAAAGGCCCTTCGCAGAGGGAAGCAGGGATTAAATCATGTGCTAGAGCTTTTTAAGTTTTTGAAATCATATAGAGAGCATAAAGTAAGTTTTTGAGAGGTGTTTGTTGTTGTCAACGAATGGCAGTGGGCACTCTATCCCCCTTGTCACCCAGACTTTCAAGAGCGGCTCCCATGAAGGACGTTATTTCTACCCAAGGGTAGATCATCCCTCTTCTCTTTTGTTTACACATGCATATTTATAAATTGGTATGACACTCCTCCCAACCTTTGCTTACACAAGCCATGGCTAACCGAATCCTCGGGTGCCTTCCAACAATCACATACCATGGAGGAGTGCCTATTTGATAATGTTTAACACTTTGAAATTTGCTTTGATAAATCATTGGCAAACATGTGAAGAGAATTAACAGTTATAGTTGTAATTAATTGGGACTGGGCACCCCATTTGCCAGCTCTTTTTGCAAAGTTATTGGATAAGCGGATGTATATGCCACTAGTCCATTGGTGAAAGTCTGTCATGAGTAAATGACAAGGTGATAGAGAAAACACCACATAACTTCCTCATGAGCTATAAAACATTGACACAAATAAGGAGTAATAGTTTTGAATAGTTTAAAGGTAGCACATGAAGTATTTACTTGGAATGGCAGGAAATACCACATAATAGGTAGTTATGGTGGACACAAATGGCATGGGTTTTGGCTCAAGGTTTGGATGCACGAGAAGCATTCCCTCTCAGTACAGAGTTTAGGCTAGCAAGGTTGTTTGAAGCAAACACAGGATATCAACCGGTACAGCAAGACTTACATAAAAACATATTGCAAGCATTATAAGACTCTACACTGTCTTCCTTGTTACTCAAACACTTTACCAGAAAATATCTAGACCTTAGAGATACCAAACATGCAAACCAATTTCAACAAGCTCTACGGTAGTTCTCCACTAATAGGCTTTAACTACATGATGCAAGAGCTTAAACATGATCTACTTGAGAGCTCAAAACAATTGCAAAGCATCAAATTATCCAAGACAATGATCTACAAGAATGATATGTCTTTTCAATATACCATCTACCACATGTAGCATTTTCTGTTTCCAACCAAACACCAATCAACTTATTTCAACATAAAACTCTCCAAATAATACAACAATGAAACAAGAGAGTACTTCTCTACAAGAACTAACAGCTCTGAACAAGAGATGCATGAAAAACAGGAGCTAAAAGCATTGCAGTAGCTAGTCAAGAATACTCAACAAATATAAGTGAAGAATACGAGTATTCACATGAAAAAGCGGAGCGTGTCTCTCTCCCACACAAGAATGCTAGGATCCAATTTATTCAGAAAAAGAAAACAACAAAGCAAAAATAAAAGCACACAGACGCTCCAAGTAAAGCACATAAGATGTGAAAGAATTAAAATATAGTTTCACTAGAGATGACCTGATAAGTTGTTGATGAAGAAGGGGATGCCGCTTAGACGCTTGAGTCTTCTTGAAATATGCTTGGGTGCACCACGGGGGCATCCCCAAGCTTAGGCTTTTCACTCTTCTTGATCATATCATATCATCCTCCTCTCTTGATCCTTGAAAACTTCCTTCACACCAAACTTAAGTAATTCTCATTAAGGGTTAGTGCATAATCAAAAATTCACATGTTCTGTAAGGACACAATCATCTCCAACACTTCTGGACATTAGCTACAGCCACTGATATTTTGTGGAGCAAAGAAATCCACTCAAACACAGTAAAAGAGAGAATGCAAAATAAAAGGCAGAATCTGTCAAAAACAGAACAGTCTGTAAAGACGAATTTTTTCGAGGCACTTAAGTTGCTCAGATCCGAAAACTTAAAACTAATGAAAGTTGCGTACATATATGAGGATCACGCCGGAATGTTTTCAGAATTTTTAATTTTTCTGGAGTGCGTACAGCTCAAAACGGTGGACAGCAAAAATCTGTCTCTGCGCAGAAATCCAAATCTAGCATCAACTTTCTATTAGAGACTTTACTTGGCACAACAATGCAATAAAATAAAGATACAAAGGAGTTGTTACAGAAGTAAGCAAGCTCCAAGACTCAAATAAAAGAAAAATTACAGAAATAAAAACATGGGTTGTCTCCCATAAGCGCTTTTCTTTAACGCCTTTCAGCTAGGCGCAGAAAGTGAAAATCAAGTGTTTCCAAGTGAAGAAGCATCAAAATCACCAAAGGCTTCTTCTAAAACACAACTTGTCACAATAGGTACTTTAGGTCCCTGAAGATGTTCCAATGTGTAAGTCACCATTAATTGTACTAAAGGTTTTATCAATTTTAAGCGCACTAGGAGGCTTTGGCTTAGGCATCTTGGGAACATAAATGAACTTTTGCTCTTTACCCACAAAAGTCTTCTCCCTCTTAGTTTTAAGAGAAGAAAAAGTCGAACTTAAGGTCTCCATAGCCTCCTCTAACTCCCCAATTCTATGATTTTGAGTATCATGAGTGTTACTAGCCTCTAAAACGGCATTCTTTCATTGATGCTTACTATTGATTCATTAGCCTTACTACATTATCAAGAAAATTTGGCACGTTTTTCTCCATAGAATCCAACTTCTTTATAACATCTTCCAAAGTGATCTCGGCTTTAATATCTTTAGTAGGTGGTATCCCTACCAAACTTTCAATTAAATTGCAAGCTTCCAAAGCAGGAGTACCCAGAAAATTACCTCTGTAAGAGTGTCTAGAACATACCTATACCAGCTAGTAATACCAACATAAAAATTCCTAAGAAGGATCAAGGTAGAATATTTTTTAGTGCATCTATGATGAGCATCACTTATCCTATACCAAGCATCTTTCAAACTCTCTCCCCCTTGTTGCCTAAACGAACGAACTTCAACCTCAGGACTACTCATTTTAGCAAAAACAAGACTAGGCCGAAATTACAAAATAAAAACAAGTAACTAATTTTTTTTGTATTTTTGATAAAGAGAGCAAACAAGACAAAATAAAAATAAACTAAGCAAGACAATAACAAAGTAAAGAGATTGGAAGTGAGAGACTCCCCTTGCAGAAGGCTTGACCTCCCCAGCAACGGCGCTAGAAAACTTGCTTGATGCGTGTAAAGTACACGTTCGTCAAGAGACCCCAAGAGTAAGGTTTGATGAGTGTAGCAGCAAGTCTTCCCTCAGTAAGAAACCGAGGTTATCAATCCAGTAGGAGGTGAAGACACTTCTGAAGGTGTCAACGGCGCCAGAAAACTTGCTGGTGCGTAGGGGAGGTCCTGGCGGTTGACTTGGAATCTGCACACAAGACAATCAAACTACTTTGTGAAAGTGATCGGTATGACACCTAGAGGGGGGGGGGGTGAATAGGTGCTACTCCAAATTTTAGTCTTTTTCAAATTAGGCTTGACACAAAAGGTAAATTCTCTAGATATGCAACTACGGTGAATTTACCTATATGACAAGCTAGCAACTAAGCACGATATATATAAAGTAAAGGCGGTAAACAAGGATAGAGGTAACCGAAGTGAAAGCACGCGGAGACACGGATGTAATCCCGAGTTCCTCCTTTTTAGGGGAGTATGTCTCGTTGGAGAGGTGTGAACCAACACAATGGTTCAACAACCACAAAGGCTTCACCCTCTTCTCCGGTGAACCGCACCACAAAGAATTGGTTCACTTCAACTATCGGAAACCTTCAAGGCGGAGTCCGGAGCCTTTACAACAACGATTTGGGGCACAACCCACAATGGATTGGGGGCTCCCAAACAGCTACAATCTGTCACAAACACAATCAAGTGAGTACAACGGGGGGCTAGGTTTTCCAAGTGGAAACCCTAGCTATGGTCCCTCAAGTGAATGAGGGGGAAATGAAGAACGGCTTGGTGAAGATGTAGATTGGGGCCTTCTCCTTCAGTCCTCCAAAGATCAACGAGTTTGGGTGGAGGGATTGGGAGATCTAGTGATTCTTGAGCTTGCAATAATGGTGTCTTCAATTCTGGGCGAGCTGGCTGGCTGGAGGTAGGTGGAGGGGTATTTATACCCCTCCCAGAAAATCTAGTCGTTGCAGACAGCTTCACACCGGAGTCTCCGGTCCTAGTGACCGGAAACTCCGGTCTGGGGCGGAAACTCCGGCCTTCTGGGGCCGGAAACTCCGGACCCCACCAGGGGCTGATCCACTTCGAGCCAGTGGATGCTTGGGCAGACATTCCGGTGCCCTGGGGCCAGAAACTTTGGCCCGGGGCGGAAACTCCGGCCCCCTCCAGGGGCTGAACCACTTCACAACAACTTTGAGGAAATGCCCTGAGTCCGGAGACTCCGGTCCAGGGGACCAGAAACTCCGGCCTGAAACTCTCCAGAATCCTCTTTTCTCTTTTTGGTGTTGATGCATATGTGTTGTACAGAATAAAACCTGCATCACTTATCACCACATTAAAACATCCAAAGTGTTGTTAACTAACACACAAAACTAAGAGATCACAAAATGTTATTTTCAATCTCCCCCTTTTTGGTGTTAGATGACAACACACGGATTTGCAATAAAGTTCACTACACAATCATGTTTAACAAAAGGAAGGGCTCCCCCTAGATGTGTGCATATAACTCAATTGCTTTGGAATGCAAATGCACACATATAGAGAGACAAGTTCCAACAATATATAGCAACATGATATGTAAACAACACATTGCACAAATAAGACATATCACAAAATAGGTTGAGTCTAGAGATAAAAACCATACCTTGTGCATATAAATGTAGATAAACATCCATATAAACCATAGCACAATAATGTAGGCTCAACCATACATAATAAGAAATCCATATGTCTTACACTCACAAAGATAAACATCCATAGTTCACAACACATAAGATGCAAATAAGTTCCAAATAACATAAAGAGACACAAGCGCAATAAAAATGATAAAAGCACATGCTTGTGTCCAACCCATGCAAATCCCACGGAGAGAACCTAATAGAACTACTTCTCCCCCTTTGGCATCGAGACACCAAAAAGGGAAAAAAAACATAACTAATGCAACCCATGCAGATCACTCGGAGGCTTCTTCTTCCTCATCATCATCCCCTTCGTCATTGTAGTCTTCATCGGATATGTTCATGGGAGCCTTGCCGGTGTTGCGAGACGAAGAGGGCAAGGATGTCACATCCTCATAATCAGCCCAAGGAAAGAAGTCTTTGTTCCATTTGTCATATGGGATAGTCTCGGCGGACGAGGAGGAGATAATAGGATTGCCATCTCATCTTCTTCCGGAGGAGGAGTGATGCTACCATTGTTAAGCTTGCGCAACTCCTTGATCATGAGTTTTGGTTGCTTATGATGTGCTTCTCTCTCACATATGACCCGTGGTTCTCCTTGTGAAGTGCAACATCCATGCAAAGCAACTTTCTCTTCCACCAAGAGAGCTTACTCACTTCCGTGTTCACTTCGGCCCCTTCCTTGAAGATATGAGGGAGGGTCAGCATTCTTGCTTCTCCTTCTAGGCATTGGGGCCTCGGTCGCCGCTTCCTCATCACTAGATTGTGGAGGAGGTGCATGAGAGGAAGACGTTGCTTTGAGTGCTTGCTAAGTTGATGGAGAGTGCCCTTGGGATGCTTGGTGAGGCGAGAGAGATCGACGGTGGGCACCTTGAGGAGGATGAGCTTCATCACATATGGTGCATAAAGAGGGTTCTTGTGCTCAAAAATGGCCCAAAGCATCTCACACTTGATGAAATCCAAGACATCAACTTCTTGGCCTTGGCAATTCGGACCGGCTTGGAGAACCTTGTAAGCATGGTATAGGAGATTGACAAGTCCTCCTCGAATGGCATCCACATTTCCGCTTGAGGAGCAAGACTAAGCCGAACCATGCAAAGGAAAATGTTGAAGGTGGGGAGGAGGTCATGATTAGTGCCAACAGATGATGCAACAGAATATAAGGGGCGCAAGCGACTCTTGTAGTAGGCGACCCCTTCCACATGCATCCTCTTCCCAACAGGAGTAGATGCCCCCTTGAACTCATAGCCCAAACACGTTCCAAACTCCACAAAGTTGGAGGTGCACTTGCGAGAACCGGTCATCCAAGTCATGGTGACCTCTTCATCCAAGATAGGCCTGGGAAAAGACACAAAGTCACTGGAGATGGTACTTCACACTCAAACTTGGTAAGAGGCACAAAAATCAAAGAAGAAACATCATTTGAGTGTGTTTTCCATAAAGACCAACGGATAGGCAAAAATGCCATAAAGCTCCAAAAAGATCAAATCTTCACAAAGAAGATGTCGGTGGCCTAGGCCACCATGTATGAGTGTATGTGGTGTGACAACGCGAAGATATATCTTGGGTTCACCGCCACTACTCATCATTTAAGCTCACAATTCATAAAATGAACAATATAGAGACAAAATGAGTTCTTACTATCGGCATAATGGGGGGAGGGATAGTCCAATGGACTAGGACCGCACTCCCCCTATGTCCATGCCTACACCTAAACCAAACATATAGCTAAGAAATAGGTGTGTATGCAAGATAGTCAAGCGACTCCCCGAATCTACGATATTTAGCTCATGCCTCAAATAAGTGAACCTTGCTTCATCAAGTGGCTTCGTGAACATATCGGCAAGTTGGATCTTCGTGGGAATATACCAAGCTCAATGTCACCCCGGTTGATGTGATCACGAATGAAATGATACGAATCTCAATATGCTTTGTTCTTGAGTGCTCCACCGGGTTGTGACCAATCTTGATAGCACTTTCATTGTCACATAAAAGAGGCACTTTGTCACAATGGACACCGTATTCCTTTAAAGTTTGCCTCATCCATAACAATTGAGTGCAACAACTAGCGGCCGCCACATACTTGGCTTCGGTGGTGGAGAGAGATATGCAATTTTGCTTCTTAGAAGCCAACTCACCAAGGACCTACCAAGGAATTGGCATGCCCCGGAAGTTGATTTCCTATCATCCTTGCAACCGGCCCAATCCGAATCCGTGTAGCCGGCAAGAGAGAATGTTGGAGCCTAGGATACCACAAACCAAACCTTGGGTCTTTCTTTAGGAGCCGCTTGGTACCTTGCACACACTCCTACACTCAACACAATATCGGGTCTAGATGCACAAAGATAAAGCAAAGAACCAATCATAGAGCGATAGAGTTTTTGATCAACATCTTTACCCTTTGGATTAAGTTCAAGATGACACTTGGTGTCCATAGGAAACTTCTTCTCTTTAGCATTTTGCATCTTGAACCTCTTGAGCATGTCTTGGATATATTTGGCTTGAGAGATGAAGGTCCCTCCACTCAATTGCTTGATCTCAAAACCAAGGAAGTACTTCAACTCTCCCATCATGGACATCTCGAACCTATCGGTCATAAGCTTTGAAAATTCATCATTAAAAGCTTTGTTAGAAGAGCCAAATATGATATCATCAACATAAAGTTGGCATATGAAAAGCTCCCCTTTAACCCTCTTGGTAAAAAGAGTGGGATCGATTTGCCCCACTTCAAAGCCACGGTCTACCAATAGCTCTCTTAGGTGCTCATACCAAGCACGAGGTGCTTGTTTGAGACCATAGAGCGCCTTATCAAGTTTGTAGACATGGTTAGGGAAGTGTGGATCCTCAAATCCCGGAGGTTGCTTAACATATACCAACTCCTTTAAAGGACCATTAAGAAAGGCACTTTTCACATCCATTTGTTGCAACTTGAAATTATGATGTGATGCATATGCAAGAAGGATACGGATGGACTCAAGGCGAGCCACGGGAGCATAGGTCTCTCCAAAATCAATGCCTTCAACTTGAGAGTACCCTTGAGCTACCAATCTTGCCTTGTTCCTCACAACCATTCCATGCTCATCTTGCTTGTTCTTGAATATCCACTTGGTGCCTATAACATTGAGGCAATCTTTTGGCTTCTCCACTAGATTCCACACTTTGTTGCGCTTGAAGTTATTGAGCTCTTCATGCATGGCTTCCAACCAATCCGGATCTTCAAGAGCTTCAAAGACTTTCTTTGGTTCCACCATAGAGATGTGGGCTTGATGTTCATTGAAATTTGCCAATTGTTTTCTTGTGGTGACCTTGTTCTTGACATTACAATGATATCTAGATGAAGACTCTTTCTTCTCCAATTTTTGACTCTTGCTATACGACGGGTTTCGATATCCTCATTGATGCGAGGAATTTCGCTTGATCATCTTGATCATTTGAGTCCCCGTCTTGACCGGATGTTGACCTTGATCATCTTGAAGCATCTTCAACAAGAAGGAGAGGTTGATCTTGGTCTTGACCTTGGCTAGTGTTGACAATAGGAGAACTTGGTTCTTGATAGCCTCTTGGTCAACTTGAGGAGGGTCTTGAACTTGTTCTTGGGTAGGTGCATCATTTGCTTCCATAGAAGGTGCAACTTCAACTTGTGATGATGGAGTCTCCACTGAGTGGAGCTAGGACTTGCTTGAGGAGGCTCATGATGGATTTCAATGGGGCGATAGAAACCAACCCCCATTCTTCTTATTGCATCTTGAGGTTCCTCATTATCTACATCACAAACATGAAATTGCGCCACTTGGGAGCCGTCATTCTCATCGAACCTCACACACAAGATTCTACAACTTCCCAAGGTTTGTCGTAGACTCTATAGTGTGAGATTCGCACCGTACCCAACAAAAACACCCTCTAAAGCTTTAGATTCAAATTTAGATAAATGAACACTTTGTTTTGTAGAAACACTTACAACCAAACACACGGTAGTAGGAGACATTGGGCTTGTTGCCGGTAAGCATTTCATATGAAGTTTCCTTCTTCCCGAAAGAATAACCGGTTGAGAGTGACACGCCGTGGAGATAGCCTCGGCCCATAAGAATAGTGGAGACTTAAACTCCGCCAACATGACCTTGCCATATCCATAAGAGTCCGGTTCTTCCTCGGCTACACCATTTTGTTGAGGGGTATATGCAGCGGAATATTGATGACGAATCCCTCTTCACTAAGAAACTCATTTAAGGTGTAGTTCTTGAACTCGGAGCCATTGTCACTCTAATGACCAATAGGGACATTGTATTGGCGTTGAACTATTGGAAGTCGATGACGGTTTGTTGGTTTCATCCTTCGTCTTGAAGAAAAAACCCAAGTAAATCTTGAATAGTCATCAACAATCACCAAACAATATTCTTCCCACCAAGACTAGGTTGAGGCACGGCACCAAAGAGATCAACATGAAGAAGTTCCAATATCCTCTTTGATGAATGATGGTGTTGCTTGGATGGGGAGAATCATGCATCTTTCCTTCAACACAAGCCCTACAAAGACGATCTCTAGAAAAAGAAACATCTCTTTTAGTCCAAGAATGTGGCCACCCTTGTGAAGACTTTGCAAAGTTCTCATGTTGACATGGGACAAGCGGCGATGCCACAACCACCCCACGTCGGCCTTTCCGAATAGGCATATTGCTTGAGTGTTGGTAGACCCCGAAAAGTCTACCACAAACAACTCATTTTCAACATACCCAACGAACATGACCTTTAGAGTCTTGCTCCTCAAGAGTACCACCATATCAATAGTAAAATGGACATCAAAGTTCATCTTATTAAGAGCACGAACGGACATAAGATTGTAACCTAGAGACTCAACAAGCATGACATTTACAAGGGTGATATCCCTTGCAACTACCACCTTGCCGAGACTCTTTACCTCGGCTTTGACTTGTCACCATAAGAGACGGTTGAGTATTTAGATTTGGTCTCAACTCCGTCATAATCTCCTTGCTTCCGGTCATATGACTAGTGCATCCACTATCAACCACCCATTTCGATCCACCGGAAGCATAGTCCTACAAGAAATCATTGCTTGGATTTAGGTACCCATTTCTCAATGGGTCCTCTTTGGTTAGCAACAAGGGTCTTAGGAACCCAAATAGAGTAATCAATGTAACCATCATATGGACCAACATATTGCATAAACATCCCCATAATAATCAACATAAAGAATATAGTTGGGGTTGTTATGCCCCGCAAAGTCACTACGAGTGGTCTTGCCCCTTGTGGCACTACCACCCGCAATGGAAGTCTTGGCTTGTGCGGGCTTGGTCTTGATCTTCTTGTTGTTGCCACTTTCTTCTTGGGCTCGGCTACATAACCAAGACCCTCCTTCCCTTTGTGTGGTTTTTGCTCAAATAATAAGCAATACCCTTATCTTTACCTTTGGGAATAGAGGTCTTGGCACTAAACATTTTCTTCAATAACATTTTCATGAACACGAGGAAGAATAGATATGCTAGTTGAGCTAGATTTAGAAAGTTGAGTTTGAAGTTGCTCATGAGACTTGACTAAAAGGGAGTGAGTTGTTTCCAAGGCCTTGTGAGCCTTGTCAAGCTTCTCCATATCCTCAAGAAGTCTAGCATTAGCAACCCCAAGTTCAACTTTCTCCTTTTTAAGCACTTTATATTTAGCAAAGACATGATCTCTATCCTTAATGATTTTATTAATGATATCATCATTTTTAGCATCAAGAGAATCAAGTCTTTCCTCAAGAGAACATCTTTCTTCACTCTCTTCATCAAGAGAGGCATTCAAGGATGCTACGGAAGCATTCAAAGAGGCAATGGTGAGAGAATCCTCTCTCTCAATCTTACTCTTTTCTTGAAGAAGTTCTTCGGCCGCACATAGTTGTCTCATGAGAGACTCAACATGTTCCTTAGCTTCACCTTGCAAGTTAGTCATGAAAGTATCGAAAGCAACAAGTTCCTTCTTAATCACAAGACTAGATTGATCACTCATTTCATGCATAGTCTTGGGAGAAGGAGATGATACCTCGGTGACATTAGCCATGAGGCAACGAGCGTTGTTGGTGGAGAAGTTCTCATTGGGGGATTCAAAGAGAGAAGATGATGAAGTTGATACAATAGCCAATGCGGCTACCTCTTTAGTAGGTGCATCTTCATCTTCGGAATCACTTGTGGCATATTCTTCTTGTGCCACCAACACAATTCTTGGTGCCTTCTTGAAGAAAGGCTTCCTTGGTCTTGCGGGCTTCTTTTGGATCAACCTTGAGTGGTCCTTGGGGATGAGCTTCCCACCATTTTGCTCTCGGTTCTCATAAGGACACTCTCTTATGTAGTGGTTCTTGTCATGACAATTGTAGCATCTTCCTTGAGGCTAGCTCTTTCTTCCCACTTGAGTTGTTCTCTTTATCAACCTTGGCTTTAGCTTTTGCCGGGTCCCAAAACTCTCTTGTGGCAAGAGCTATATGACCATTTAGAGCCGGTTCAAGATCATTTGGAGCAATGTTGCTTGGGCACGCTTCAACCTCATCAAGACATACCACCTTGGCCTTCAAAGCAAGTGAGGGGCCTTGTTTCATCCCCATGGCCCTAGCACGGTTATCTTCGGCATTCTTGGTGGCAACCTTGGAGGCTTGCACTTCTTGCATAACTTCATTGGATGTCATTTCGTTGTAGTTGTGTCTTCCTTGAATGGCTTCACTCGATGGGCTCGAAGGCAAGAGAGCATTCACATACTTCCTCTTGACAAGCATCATCCACATAGGTTGCCCCCACATCAAGAAGGCCTTTGCAAGAGTCTTGAGTCTTCCATACATGTCTTCATGATTCTCATTGTCAAACATGTAGAAGCCTTCGGCATCATTGCTCAAAGACTCATATCGGTTTCTCTTCATGCTTTCATTCCCAAGAAATGCAACCTCAAGACAATTCCAAGCTTCTTTGGCGGTGGTGGCATTGAGAACATAATGCTTGTCACTTTCACTCACTGAAAGTTCAATCATATGGAGCGGAGGCATTGAGTTGCTTTTCGGCAAACTCTCTTCTTGTCACATTGCTTGGATCCGCAACCTTGTACCATCTTCAATGATCCTCCAAAGCTCGATAGAGGCACTGTTAATATGAGATTTCATTGAGCGTTGCCAACTAGCAAAAGCTAATGCATTAAGCTTAGGTGGAGGACCAATGGGGTTTATGCGGGTGGTGATAGGTGGGTCGATAGGGTACCATCCCGGAACGATGGTACTCTTCCTTCCCATCTTCATGCTTGGTAGGTGGAGGAGTGGTTTAGATCCGGAGGTGGTTTCCACCCCCTTTCTTTTTTCTTTACCCTCCTCGGAATCACCTTCATCGGAGTTAGAGATCCCTCTAGTGGGATGGTTTCCGAAACCTTGGCATTTGTGAGTTTCATGAGCATGTCACGCAACTCATCAAATTTGACATTCATGGACGATGTCAATGTTGTTTCCAACGTTTGATATCGGCCATGGATGCCATGGTCTCTTTGGCCTTGGCAAGATCGGCCTCATCCTCACTTTGTGTCATACTTCTCTTAGGCGGTTAAGCCCAAAAGAGAGCCTAGCTCTGATACCAATTGAAAGGATCGGTATGACACCTAGAGGGGGGGGGTGAATAGGTGCTACTCCAATTTTAGTCTTTTTCAATTAGGCTTGACACAAAAGGTAAATTCTCTAGATATGCAACTACGGTGAATTTACCTATATGACAAGCTAGCAACTAAGCACGATATAATAAGGGCGGTAAACAAGGATAGAGGTAACCGAAGTCAAAGCACGCGGAGACACGGATGTAATCCCGAGTTCCTCCTTTTTAGGGGAGTACGTCTCGTTGGAGAGGTGTGAACCAACACAATGGTTCAACGGCCACAAAGGCCTCACCCTCTTCTCCGGTGAACCGCACCACAAAGGTTTGGTTCACTTCAACTATCGGAAACCTTCGAGGCGGAGTCCGGAGCCTTTACAACAACGATTTGGGGCACAACCCACAAAGGATTGGGGGCTCCCAAACAGCTACAATCTGTCACAAAGACAATCAAGTGAGTACAATAGGGGGCTAGGTTTTCCTAGTGGAAACCCTAGCTAATGGTCCCTCAAGTGAATGAGGGGGAAATGAAAACGGCTTGGTGAAGATGTAGATCGGGGCCTTCTCCTTCAATCCTCCAAAGATCAACGAGTTTGGGTGGAGGGATTGGGAGATCTAGTGATTCTTGAGCTTGCAATAATGGTGTCTTCAATTCTGGGCGAGCTGGCTGGACCGGAGTCCAGAAAGCTTCACACCGGAGTCTCCGGTCCTAGTGACCGGAAACTCCGGTCTGGGGCGGAGCGCCTTCTGGGGCTGGAAACTCCGGCCCCTACCAGGGGCTGATCCACTTCGAGCCAGTGGATGATTGGGCAAACATTCCGGTGCCCTGGGGCCGGAAACTTTGGCCAGGGGCGGAAACTCCGGCCCCCACCAGGGGTTGAACCACTTCACAACAACTTTGAGGAAATGCCTGAGTCCGGAGACTCCATTCCAGGGGACCGGAAACTCCGGCCTGAAACTCTCCAGAATCCTCTTTTCTCTTTTTGGTGTTGATGCATATGTGTTGTACACAATAAAACCCGCATCACTTATCACCACATTAAAACATCCAAAGTGTTGTTAACTAACACATAAAACTAAGAGATCACAAAATGTTCTTTCACTTTGCCACAACGAATCAGTGAGGGTGTCAATCTCACCGGCTTGCTGAAAACAAAGGATTAAAAGTGTGGTGTGGAAAATGATGTTTAATTGCAGAGAATGAAAGAGAACAATAATTGCAGTAGGTTGTATTTCAGATGTAAAAGAATGGACCAGGGTCCACAGTTCACTAGTGGTGTCTCTCCATAAAGATAACTAACATGTTGGGTAAACAAATTACAGCTGGGCAATTGACAATATTGAAAGTGCATAATAACAATGCATGTGCAAGTAGTGTCTACTATGAGATTCATTTGGGCATTACGACAAAGTACACAGACCGCTATCCAGCATGCATCTGTGCCTAAATAGTCCACCTTCAGGTTAACATCCGTACCCCTTCCAGTATTAAGTTGCAAGCAACAGACAATTGCATTAAGTAAAGTGCATAATGTAAACAACACATTTATCCTTAGACAAAGCATCATTAGGTTACCCCTAGTGGCAACAGCACATCCACAACCTTAGAACTTTCTGTCACTGTCCCAGATTAAATGGAGACTGAACCCACTATCTAGCATAAATACTCCCTCTTGGAGTCACAAGCATCAACTTGGCCAGAGTATTAACAAGCAACGGAGAGCATGCAAGATCATAAATGACATA
This sequence comes from Poa pratensis, assembly GCA_947311845.1. Taxonomy (NCBI): domain Eukaryota; kingdom Viridiplantae; phylum Streptophyta; class Magnoliopsida; order Poales; family Poaceae; genus Poa; species Poa pratensis. Next base: position 110,540,951 of record CAMZMU010000074.1, on the reverse strand, counting down.
GACATGATATTCTAGTATTCAACTTGACATAGTATCAATATTCATCGGATCCCAGCAAACACAACATGTAGCATTACAATAAGATGATCTTGATCATGATAGGCAGCTCACAAGATCTAAAATGAAGGCACAAGAGGAGAAGACAACCATCCAGCTACTGCTATGGACCCATAGTCCAAGGATGAACTACTCACACATCACTCCGGAGGCAGGCATGGCGATGTAGAACCCTCCGGTGATGATTCCCCTCTCCGGCAGGGTGCCGGGAAGAGCTTCAGAACCCTCCCGAGTTAGGGTTGACGGCGGCGGCGGCTCTGAAACTTTTCGTCGATAATGACTCGGGTATCTAGGGTTTTCCCGAATAGATGAATATATAGGCGAAGGGGCGACGTCGGTGGAGACCCGTGGGCCCCTCACCACGACACGGCGCGACAGAAGTGGGGCCGCGCCGCCACGTGGTGAGGGCGGCCCACGGCCCTCCTTCGTCTCTCCTTCGGACTCCGTGTACGTGTCAGAAAAATAGGGACTTGGCTTTTTGTTTCGTCCAATTCCAAGAATATTTCCAGAACAACTTTTCTGAAACCAAAAACAGCAGAAAACAAGAACTGGCACTGTGGCATCTTGTTAATAGGTTAGTCCCAGAAAATGCATAAAAATGATATAAAGTGTATATAAAACATGTAGCAATTGTTATAATATAAGCATGGAACATCAGAAATTATGGATACGTTGGAGACGTATCATGGAGACATGGAGTAGTTTGAATTGGGGTCAACGGTACTGCGGCCGCGCGGGAGGGAACTACCTCCACCACCAAAGGCGGTAGTCGACGACCGACGTTACAGCAGGCACACCAGTCCCAGATCGGTCCGGCCGGGCTCAGCAGGCCCGGAAAGTCCCCACGGGGCACACCAGTCCGAAGAGGGTCCGGCCGGGCCCGATCTGGGCTCGTAAAGCCCGCCGACACGCTGCAACAAGCCGTCCGCCGTCACCGCTGCGCCCCTGCACAAGCTACAATGTCGCCACCTGCAGAACGGACGACACGCAGAAAAGCCTGTCTGCCCCAGCCCAGATGGGCCCAAAGGGCCTAGATCTGGGCCGCACCAGCGTCCCGCCGCCGTCCGCCCGCCCTGTCGTGCTGCGCCGCCCCGCTGCACCACCAGCGCGCCGCCATGCCGCCATCACCCCCACCGAGGCCGACCCGCTGACGTCCTGGAAGCACCGCCGCCGGAGGGATAAGGCCCCGACCCGCCTCCAAGCGCGCGGGGAAGAGCAGGCCGCCGCCGGCGGCGCCACCCAGACTGCGCCCGGCGGACCCTGCCGGCGGCGGCGACGGGAAGGGAGGAGGGGGGACCGAGCCGGGGGGAGGGGTGGCGGCGCTCCGTCGCCTCGGGGGGCGACGGGAGCGCAGGAGGGTCATCTTGTGGATTTGTGTACTCAAAACTCGGTTCACATTTGCCCAATGAGCGTTCGCTGCAACTCCAAACTCGGGATACTCCAAAATTTAAAACATCTTCAGCCTGTGTATATCGTACGCCTACTAGGCACTAGCTAGTTGCAAGGATTTTATGCACAAATTGTGAGACGCTTCCAGCCTCAAGCTGCGATTTCAGAACAAAGATTCTTAACAAACTAACTAGTATGTCCCGAATTTCAAAAATAAAATACAAACAACACTGGTGAGTTGAAACTAGAATAGAGAAGGATGCATAAACTGAGAGCAACCTTCATGGCAGAATTACAATTCGGATTTCATAGAAGCTTTTCTACTTAAAAGATTTACACCTTAGTACTTATCACAGAATTAAACCTGGCCAACACAAAATGGTAAGTCTGGGTTGCTACCAACAAACAACTAGAAAAGGTGACCCATTTCGTTGGACTAAAACTTGAAACGGCACAACGATAAATGTATTTGCCAGAATAATATCGCGACCATTACAAACCAATATCATTGCCTAATTGTTCAAACAGGTTCTGAATTTGCAGAACCGAGAGGTCAAAAGCAATGTCACGAGAACATATCAACTTTAGGTAGCAACACAAGAGCCACAGAGTTTTTCTCAACCTATATCTCTATGCAAAAGATTAAGAATTCTCATGTTCCGGTCCGAGGCAGCGACACTTCTGAAGAGGTTAATTGTAAGGCAACAGTCAGGAGACCTGCTCCGGTCTTTCTCTTCTATGCGTCGAAATCAGGGAATCGCGACACAATGTTAGCTGCATTAGCAGAAACAGTGAAGCAGTATTAGCAGAAAACAGTGAGCAGTTAGGCATCCTGCCACAGGAAATGCGAACGATGCAGCAGATCAACAATCTCGTATTGCTAAAACAAGTCAATAACAAGATGAAGAAGACAGCTGATGTATAAAACCTGAAAGTAATGTAATGTGCAGAAACTAGCTTTCATGTAGTGCTGCACGATAGAACCTGAACTTTTGTCACATTTATCCAAAACAACTACAGTGAGCTAAAGCATATATAAATCAGTCTCTTTGTGAATCTGAACAAAAATTAGTGGACTGATTTGGATTTTCAATTTCCAAAGTTTTTTACTAGCCCGGCATGCTATTAAATTGAACTGAATCATCTGAACCAAGGCCAGTTGTTTCAAAAGTAATAATTTCCATATCAAGGTTGAGTATGAAGTGAACAAGTGAGTTGTGAAAATGATTTTACCCGGCAACCAACTAGCTACAAAATCCCATATTATTAAAACAAGTCAACGGCAAGATAAATAAGACAGCTGATGTATTAAACCTGAAAGTAATGTAATATGCGGAAACTAGGTTTCATGTAGTGCTGCATTGAATTTAGCTCATATTTATTCAAAACAATTACAAGGGTAAATCATAAATAAATCATTATCTTCTTTGTGAAGCTGAACTGAGATGAGTGGACTGATCTGGGTTTTCAAGTTCCAAAGTTTTTCACTGGCTGCAAATGGTATTAATTTGAAGAACTGGATCATCTGAACCAAGGATAGTGTTTCAAAACCAATAATTTCAATGTCAAGGTTCAGTATGAACGAGTGACTCATGAAACTTATTTTACCTAGCAACCACCAGTATTAGCCAGAATAAGAACATAGCCATTACAACCCTAATGTCACTACATTACAGTTCAGGAGGGTCTGAATTTTCAGAACCACGAGGTCAAAAGCAATGTCACGAGGACAGATCAAGTTTGGCTAGGAACAAAAGAGCAGCAGAGTGTTTCTGAACATATTTCTCTATTAAAAAAACTAAGAAATCTCATGTTACCCGTCCGAGGCAGCGACACTTCTGAAGAGGTGAACTGCAAGTCAACAGTCAGGAGACCTGCTTTGGTCTTTCTCTACTATGCGTTGAAATCCGGGCACTGGGGCACTATTTAGCTGAATTAGCAGAAACAGTGAAGCAGTATCAGCAGAAAACAATGAAGCAGTTAGGAATCATGCCACAGGAACTGCAACCATTGCAGAAGCTCAATAATTCGATACTCCTAAAACAAGTCAACAGCAAAATCAAAAAACAGCTGATGTATTAAACCTGAAAGTAATGTAATATGTGGAAACTAGCTTTCACGTAGTGCTGCATTGAATTTTGCTCATATTAATTCGAAGAAATTACAAGGACTAAATCATTATCTTCTTTGAGAAGCTGAACTGAGATGAGTAGACTGATTTGGGTGGCAAGTTCCAAAGTTTTTCACTGGCTACAAATGGTATTAAATTGAAGAACTGGATCATCTGAACCAAGGATGGTGTTTCAAAACCAGTAGTTTCCTTGTCAAGGTTGAGTATGAACAAGTGACCCATGAAACTGATTTCACCAAGCACCAACTAGCTTTGGACAACTTTCTTGCATGGGTACAGAGACTGCTAAATCCAACAGGCACAATGTACATATATATTGCTTCCGTTTAGCTACTTTTACTAGTATCTACAAGACCACCAGTTTATACAATTCCAAAGTCCTAACTGAAGCAAATTGGCGACACTTTCAGTAACTGTTTGTCAGACTACAAATCCCAAGTTCTACTTACTGACTACAACAGTTTCTTGAAGCAAATTAGCCATAAAATGCACACGAAGTACTAGTGCAGTATGTAATACTATTTTCTCGTTGACACTCACCGTTCTAGTGGTCGATGGAGCTCTGATCCATTTCGGTCACGGCGGAAGAAGCTTGTTCTGCGGGAGAGGCAGGTGGCTCCCCCGGCACGATGTTGACGCCAAAAAGCCTCAGGACGCCCGGCACTCTCGGTGCAACATCAGGCTGCGCTTGGGGCATCGGCACGGACGGTGCCAGCGCTGACGCCAGCTCGGGCGCCGACACCTTGGGTTTAGCGTGGCGCTTCTTCGGTGACGCTCTGGGGCCATGCTTGCGGCCGGCCATGTGGCCGCCGAGCCCAGGGCCTGTGGCGAACCGCTGGCCGCACCCTTCCACCTTGCAGAGCCAGCGCCTTGGTGCTGGTCCCAGCATGGGCGCTGGAATGTAGTCCGGCGACGATGGGTGCTGTTGGTGGTGCGCGACGACCTGAGGCGGAGCAATGTGGTGGATGAAGAATTGCGGCGCCGCGGCTTTCGCGACCGTAGGCTGAGCTTGGGCGACGACGACCTGAGGCGCGGCGGGCTCGTGGCCATGGAGGCATTGCGGCGAACACGGTGGGTGCACGACGACCTGGTTGGTAGGATTGTCCGATGATGCGACATTGGGAGGATTGGGCTCCGCGCTGCTGCTGCTGCTCCTGCTCGCGAACGCGCATGGCGTGGGGTCAGTCACGGGCTCAGAGACCAGAATGGCCATGGAAATATGGAATCGACCGCTTCTTGGCTCTCGAGGGGAACGTACCTGCGCCGAACGGAGCTCTTCTTGGCGGTGACGGCCGAACCATCGCTGGTCGCCGGTGTCCGCTCCTTATTCCCCTGCTCGCGTCCGGGCGGAACGTGGACGCGCGTGTGGCCGTGCATCGCCCACTCTCTTCTGAACTCCTCCCGGCAGACGTCGTCGACGACGTCGCTGGTCCCGTCCGAGTCGCATGGTCCCATGGGCGCTGGAACGTGGCGCGGCAAAGATGGGCGCCCGAGGACCTGAGGCGCAGCGCGCTGGTGGATGACGAATCGCGGCGCCGCCGCCTCTGCGAGTTCTTGACCTTGGGCGACGACGACCTGAGGCGCGGCGGGCTGGTGGCCTTGGAGGACGTCGTCGGAGTGGACGAACTCGAACTCCTCGAGGTCGGAGCGGGGACGGAGGCCGCTGGAGCGGGCCGGGTGTTGTTGGGGATCAATCTTGGCCCCCGGCGATCTTGGGCCGCCCGCCACAGCGGAATCCAAGGAGCCCCGCGTCGAACCCTGAGGCGCTAGCACCGGGGCGAAGCGCGGCGTCCTGTACACCTTGCAGAGGACGATGCGCTCCCGCCCTTCTCCGCCACCGCCGCCGCCGTCGACGAGCCCCACTTCAGACATAATCCAGCCGAGTCGAAGCAACTTCCCCTCCTCCTTGCGGGAGAAGGTGAAGGTCTTCTGGTACCCCATCTTCGGCCCGCCCCTCGTGGCAAATATAGGCTTCTCGCCGTGCTCCCCGCGCCAGTTTCCGCCGATGCCACCTGCCGCCGTGTTCGCCGGTCCGTGGTCGTGTTCGCCCGAAGGGTGAAAAGAAATACCACCTACAAACGCCGTCACGGTCGGTGACCGGCGCATAGTGGCTGGTGAGTTCGTGAGGCGCAAGCGCGTACACATCGGAGTTGTAGAAGAATGGGGAGGGAGAGTGGCCGGAGTTGATCCGTGGGACGAGGTAGTCCTCGAGGAGTTCGACATCGGACGGGTGGGAGAAGAGGTTCGCCATTGTTGGGGGAGGCGGAGGGGATTCGGTTATTTGGTTTGGTTCGAACTGATTTGGTGGTGATTCGGGGAATTCGACGGCTACATTCCTTTATATAACTTTTTTTTTGAACAAGGATCTGATCCATATATTCAGAATACTCAGTACAAATTACAAGCCAGCCCAAGAAAGAAAGAAAATTACAGAAGGGACCTGCAACTTGCACGAAGCACCCTGAGCATCCTGGAAGAAACACAATCAGATCCTCCACCGCTCTCCCAAGAAACCTAGTTGACGCCGGCGTCGCCGTACCACTCGCCGTCGGGGAGGAGGCGCCACCACGCATTGTAGACGGCCGCAAAAACCATCCGCCGCCAGCGACGGAATCTGAACTCGATGAAAGGACACGGCCAAAGCACCATCTCCACAGCTCCACCCATCTTCCCGCCGACGCAGCGCCGCCCAGGCCCACCAGCCGCACTCCCAATCTCCAGGCAGCCACTCCCCTCGCCTCCACGGCCGGAGCAAAGCCACCGAAGAAAACCACCTCCACCACCAGCAAAACAGAGGACGCCAACATAGAAACGCGGCGCATCGTACCTGACGCCAAGGATCTCCACCATGGAACTCCGGGATAGCCGCAGCCGTCCCCCAGCCATGCACCCCTCACCTCCTCCCCCTCGCCACCGAGGTCGGCCAGGAACAGAAGAGAAATCCACATATCAAGGAGCCAGAAGCACTTATTGAAGAGGACTGCCGTGAACTCGCCTCCGCGCATCTTCCACCATGGAAGCTTGACGGAGATCAGATCCACGACGAGCTCGACGCCGTGCTCGAACGCCGGAGCTGAACACCTCGAGGAAAGGAAGGACGGGACATCCGCCACGAGACGCAACACAGCAAAAACTAGAAAATCTAAACTACTCCCTAGTCTACTCTGTACAACCCGCGCTCCACTCTCTCCACCACGCCGGACGGCAAAGCCGCCGGAGAGGCGAGCCGAGCGAGCCGGGGATCTAGAGGCGACCCTCAAGGGAGAGAGAGAGACGGAGAGGACGAGAGGGAAGGGGAGGGGAGGGGAAAGCGCTTCCTTTATATAACTGATCGGGAAGCATATTAGTATTACCAAAATATCAAATCTTGGATGCAGAGACGTAAAATCTCCTAAGCCGGCCAACCTTCAAACACACCGACATCGTCCTCTTCCGACATCTAGCTTCCACTTTGAGGCGTGTCCGCGTGCTGCCCTGAACAAATTATTTCCACAACAATGGTTCTATCTTTGGCATGCTACATCGAAGGTACACCAAGATGCAACTCGGGAATGGAGCCGCGTCGAGTTGGAGTGAAGAAGTCATATGTCCACTTTTTCCTAAGTGGCCGCTACGTTGGTACCAGAGGCGAGCGGCAGACATTTGTATCATGCTCAGCGGTTTCTTTGGTGTAGATTACTACTCCAGAAATCAGTTTCACTTGCGGAGAAAAATTCAGCACCAAAATTTATGTTTATCCTAATGATCTTATCTTTAATTTTAGTGGCTTGGAAAAGCAGCAAAGATTACTCAAGAGAAATGTAAAAGGAGGATAAAATAAGAAAGTACGGAGGAAGAGGAGGCAATGATAGTAAGTCTCAAATAAGAATCCTTTCCTGGATGGAGATCTTAATAAGTGCAATAATTTGTTCCTACTTTAAATTAACATGGGGAACCCTTTTTATCTGAAGCCAATGAAAACAACTTAGGCCTCGTTTGTTACGGGCGTATTCTTCAGGACACCGTCTTAAATGGGATTTTGGGATGAAATCATCATGCTGGAGAACAAATGAGGGATTTAGCCGCACGGTGTTACCTGCCAACACCTGCATATAGGATTTGGGTTGAGTCGTCGTGCTGCCAGCCCGTGTTGTTCCTCCGCTCGGCAGTCTCAGCAAGAAGCGCGGCCTCCAGGTACGCAAGCACACGGCTTTCAGACTCAGCCTGACCGCGCGCGATAGCCGAGAAGGTGTGGTGCGGCTGCTGCACGTCGGCGAGCGGCGGCGACGCTAAGAACAGCGCCCGTCCGGCGCGCGAGCAAGATGGCGCCATCGGCGCGCCGCCTCTGGAGCCGGCCAGCCAGCCGTGCGACGCCCGTGCGGCCTCGCGCAGGGAGGAGATGGCCGGCGCCGGCCATGCTGCTGCTGCTCCGGAGAGGGAGAGGCGAGTAGAGCCGCCTGGCGATCTGGCGCACGCACTCGCGGTGCCTGTCGGGTGTGTCCGGGGAGGGCTCGTGGTCGAAAGGCTGGCTGCCGGCGTCGGCACGGCGGTCCTCGAGCTCGCGCCACATCTGGAGGAGTGAGGAGGGCGCGTGGGGGAGGAGGGCACCTGCGGGCGAGGCGGGGGCGGCGAGGGGAAGGCGGAAGGGAAAATGAGGGGGAATCGGGAAGCTAGGGTTAAGGCGTCTTTGTACGTGGGACTGATTCGTAAATTTAAGAAAAAGTGAGGTTCTTTCTGCACAAAACACTGTGGACCATCAGATCTCGATCGCACGACGCGGAGGTGGTCGGGGCACTGTAGAAGCGTGTTACTGTAGATGCACATCTACAGTACCACGCCGTGGCGCAATCCTGGCCATCCGTTCCGCCGATCGGACGGCCCTCGTTTACGGGCGACGTGGCCACCTCAAGGGGACGCTGAAGAGCATAGCTTTTATATTAGTAATAATAATAATATTACCAAAATATCAAATCTTGGATGCAGAGACGTAAAATCTCCTAAGCCGGCCAACCTTCAAACACACCGACATCGTCCTCTTCCGACATCTAGCTTCCACTTTGAGGCGTGTCCGCGTGCTGCCCTGAACAAATTCTTTCCACAACAATGGTTCTATCTTTGGCATGCTACATCGAAGGTACACCAAGATGCAACTCGGAAATGGAGCCGCATCGAGTTGGAGTGAAGAGGTCATATGTCCACTTTTTCCTAAGTGGCCGCTACGTTGGTACCAGAGGCGAGCGGCAGACATTTGTATCATGCTCAGCGGTTTCTTTGGTGTAGATTATACCTTCTCTTTTTGACGGAGGGTCATCTTTGCAAAAGTTAGGATTCTATTATCTTTACATAATAATAATGTCATGCCAATGTTTATGTTTATGTAGATTGCATGCTGAACTTTATTCTACCAATGAGGCACATATTAGTGAAAAAGAAAAAAAACTTGTGCAAGAACTTGCAACAATTAACCATTCATGTACAAAAAGATGATGTAGTTTAATAGTAAAGGAACCAAAATCACCATTCACCCTTGAGAATGATTAGTATTTGGAATTGAAAATATATATTTTTAGAATTTTTTTATAATATTAAGTGAAACTAATATTTCTCAAATATAATGCCTTGATGGTTTGGGCCGACCGAAAGGCTCTCAATCGGCCAAGTCGTGACCGAAAGACCTTTCCGCTTGGGCCAAGCCAAAAGGTGCCGGCAGCGTGCAACAAATATCTTTGGACAACTCTCTTCTTCGTCCTCTCCCTCTCTCTCGTTTCTTTATTTTGTTTGTTTCATTTCGAACCAGCAACTCGAGCAGCTCGGAATCGAGATTAAAATCATCTCCCGATCACATATCTCATAGCCCTCTTGACTGAATCAACATAGATAGTACTATCAGGAAGCCCATCCACCCAACAATATCTTCATCCACCCGAAGTTAGGTATCTCTTTTGTTGAGAAATTCTACATCTGCGTCGTCGGGATAATGTTGCACATCAGAAGAGAAGATATACATAAATATTAGAACTATGACACTACCTTCGAATGGGATGTAAAGTTTAATACCAATTACCTATACGTAAAATACACATTCCTCTGGCAAAAAGTAGATTTCCTCGACACATGTGTAATAGGCTAGTTCCTGAGATCCATCTCAATAAACTTGAGATCACGGACCGTGTTCCGCCTTCCACGCAACACGGGATTTTATTCACGTATTTCCTCTGGGTTTCTCACCGGGGGCTGGATTTTGGGTAAACTTTTACCCAACTCAATGAGGGGGCTACATATACTAATTACTTAGTTCCTAGAAGCACACTTCTGCTTCCCTCCCTCGTACTACCAAAGTCCCTTTTGCGGCATGATATAGAATACAAAAGGACATATATGGATCAAAACCACTATTAGAAGCATCAAACAACTTTATAATGGCTTCCCTAGATTACCCAATCAACACACCTCTGTATCACAAACATATATATGTTGAGGGGTTTATATAGGGTGAGCCGGAACATAAATGACAGGATAAAGTTTGCAGAAGATATATGGCGGGAAGACACTAGACATGAGACTATTGGCGGGAAGAGAAAGGACACCTCAAAGTAAGAAGCTACAAATTTTTATCACGAAGCTACAATTTGTTTTAGGTGGTTGCTACGGTGGTGCCACAAGCGAGTGTCGAACTTACGTATCATGCTCAAGGGTTTCTTTGGACTAAATTGTACTTTGTCTTCTTGTTCGAGGGTCCTCTTTGCAGAAGTTAAAATTCTATTATCTTTACAAAATTATGCCACACAGTGTGTTCGTATCTTGTTGATCTTTTTCTATGAATGAGAATCTGAAAGAGCATATTTCCCCATGTGTGGTTTTGTTAATTAATGACAATCCTTATGAACTAATGTTTGCATTGACATATACTTATAGATCTTGTCCGTGTGTAAAGACTGGAGTTCTTGTTTTGGACTCTAAAAGATTACATGAAGATAAATGTTATATTCAAGTGTTTATAGGAACAATGGTTGTGTGTAGAGTTGAGCATATTGCAAGTATTTATTGAAAGATTCAAGACATCATCTTTCGAAGAGAGAATGAAAGATACAAGTTGATCAAGGCTAATTGAAAAGACTAGATTCAAGTTGATCAACACGTAAAGCTAATTTATGTGTCACGTGGGATCATTGGTCCAATGGCATGGTAAGTAGTTATCCATATAGCCTTGTGAACTAATCCATGATATATGTCTGTGGAGTATCTTTGTGGAGTGATATGTTTTAAACGTATCTATAATTTTTTGATTGTTCTATGTTTGTTTTCTATCAATACCCTATATTTTATTTACATTTATATATGATTTTAGAGCATTTATAGGACTAACCTGTTAACAAGATGCGCAGTGCCAGTTCTCTTCAGGAAATATTCTCGGAATTGCACGCCAATTTACGCCAATTCTCGGAATTCTGTTAATTATGCCACGTAGGACTACATGTGAATTTAAATATTCCCAAATCAAATCATAGTGCATTGACAAATATTGTATAGTGAGTAGTTTCACAACCATTATACTCTCTCCGTCGCAAATTATAAGATGTTTCGGATATTAAATATGGACTAAATATGAAGTTAAATGAGTGAACATACACACAAAAACGTGTTTAGATACATGTGATTCAGAAGAAGAAAAAATGTTGAACATCTTATAATTCGAGACCAAGGAGTACGTCGTAGCCTAGTCAACTGATTGCTCACTTTCTTAGTCTAATCAACATGTCAAAGAAAAATGCAGATACACATGTTTGTAATCCATCTCAAGCACTGCTAACACTACAAACTCTGCCTGAACTTACTTCACAATAGTTAAAGCACACAATCTAGGATTATCAAGCACACCGTATATGCAGGGTAGGATAGTTACATATAGGCTTAGCAGAAGAAAGCAAAACTTGGTTTATGAGATCCACCATGGCTGGAGGTAAGAACAATGCTGATATATAGCAACCCTAAGTAAAAATAAGTTGAGACCAGTCGTGCTGCAAAATGGGTAGGTATATTTACAGGATGTCAAACTACACGGGCAGGACTGAAATATACATTGTGATCAATCAATGTAGCTAACCAAGCTGGTATGAAAATGCAACCGACGCCATCAAGCGCCATTTCTTGAATAACCATACGACATCAACAATTGATCAGGTGCCTCTAAAATTTCTAGTTAACCTGGCTGAGGGCGCATGTTGTCGCTGTTTCAGGGTCGAAGACTGTCCTGAACTTGGTTCACCATATGCCCTGTACATATTATTTTTTCTTGGTTCTTTTTTGTCTTGGCTGTCTGTTTGAATTTTCACCATGGAAGCGAGTGATGACCCGTCCATCGGAATGTCCAAAGAGTGCCAGCATCAGTAGTTCTAGAGAACATCAACGTTCGAAGGAGAAACTGAACAGTGGACACGAGCTTCTGAATCACGTCAACATTTAATCCACAGTACGATGGTTCCTCATTCGGTTGATCATGCTTTATTATGTTAGGAAAATGAATTATGATAGGCACGGCGGCCTAGACTAGTGCGTATGTAATCTAGCTACGCGGAGTAGTCCGGTCGGAGAGGATTGAAGAGGGTGCTTTGATTTCTTATCATTAGCATGCAAATAACCCATGCGCCAAGAGAATGAGCAAAGTGAACCGATGATAACTCAACAATTTAGTGCAAATAGTTTTACAGAGAAGATAAGCATCATGTCTTGCGTTGGTCTCCTCGACTGCTCCATCTAAATTGCCGATGGAACGCAGTCATCCGATTCAACCGATGTGCCCTTAAATCTGGTCCCAACATGCATAAAAACAACCGTCTGTTTTGCCAAAAAATAAGGTTCAGGGAGCGCATCAGCAACTGAAACATGCCCGAAATTGTCCCAGATTTCCTCCAAAATGAGAGCTCATGTCTGTCAATTCTAGGGAAGCTGCAAAGCAAAACATTCCACATCATTCTCTCAGATACTTTTCTTTCTAAAACAAATAGTGATATGCTAATATCCTAGCTGGACAGCAATACAACATTTGTATGTCTATTTTTTAAATCTCAAACACAACAGAAATGTACACAAAGGTTCCTTGGCAAGAAATACTAGCAAGGAACATTATACAGTTCAGTCTTAATTTTGGTGATAACATTTCAGAACAGTGACTACTGAAGCAATATAGTTTATCAAGGTGAAAAGGCAGGGCATCGTTTAGCCTTTTCCTGGTTTTATGTCTGGGATATTGAACAGTTCAAGGCCGGGTGGTTGAGTAGTTCAGACAACCCTCATGTGAAAAGACAGTTTATCAAGGTGAAAAGACAGTACAGTAGCACGCTTGAAGAAAAATAGGTAATCCATGATGCAGTGTGCCACAATTTTAGTATACAATCTGGAAAATTATAAGACACCATCATATTCTCGCATCCATATGTAACTCAACGCGATTTAACCACAGTTTGAGTATTGGATTCCTCTGTCTCTTTCTGCCAAATGGAGTGACATAGGGTGCGTTTCATTGTGTAGCCTATCTTGCTTACCCAAGCCAAATTAAACTAGTTCATCTGGGTATTGCCAACGGAAGCAAGACATGCTGCAGGGTAAACACCAGTTGTGAGCATGGATTTGGTTACCGGTCGGGAAATCCGGTTACCGGTCGTCGGTAACCGGATATCCCGAGCACCCTCGGAAAATGGTTATACCGGACGAAAAATCTCGATTTTTTTAAATTTTAACAAAAACATTCTGTAAATGGTTAAACATGGAACCAAAAAATTTGAATTTTCGAATTTCGGATTTCAAATTCGTCCGGGAACTGGTCGGGATTTTCCGGTAACCGGAAATCCTGACCACCCTCGGAATTTTTTTTCCTACCGGTAACCAAAACCCTAGCTGTGAGTACTACTTTGGAAGGTGCTCTTGTTCTCTTTGGATAATCTTCAATTTTCTTTGATGAGTTTGATTACAATTTTACTGCTCGTCCACTGGCCTAGACATAGAAGGGAGATGAATGGAACATCCTGTCCATTTGATTAAGACTCGGCAAACTCCTTGATCTCCTTCGCTATAAATGACGAGTATTGATTTTAATTAGTCTGATAACTACTGAATCTATGTACAATGTGCACAGATATGAATTGTTCAGCTCCTTTGTGAATCATGATAAGAGGCACTGCTTCAGACCGCTCACCGTACCACTAAACTACGCCTAGTGGGTAGCAGACCAAGCATACATCCCTGTAAAATAGCCATCTCCCATCTCTGCCCTTTCCCTTCGTCACCAGACGCGTCTCCGACCCCTTCTCGACGAACGAGCACCACCATCTCTCCTCCTCCAACTACTGCTTCTTCTCTTACTACCGAGTCGATCGACGAAATCTCCGGCCACAACCGCGAAATACTCTTGCCCGTGCGCCATTTCGTCGCCCTTCTTCGAGGCTGGGTGCGTGCCTCCGCTAGCTGGAGCTGGCTCACGTCTTGGGCACGAGGTAGCTAGAATCGGTGGTCGGCCATGCATGACAGTATAGCCGCAGCCGACGGGGGCATCGCGGGGGAGATCGTGGAGACCGGCGGCGGCCTGCATCCAGAGAGAGTCGTGCCGCCGGGGAAGCGTTCCACGACATGGACGAGCGCGTGGTTCGCGAAGCCCGTGTCCGCGCCGCGCGGGGGCAGCAACGCCAACGACCCCGACTCGGACCTGTCGACGCAGGAGAAGGGTTCGTCGTCGTCGTCGTCTTGGTACGCCCAGGGCGTGCTCCTGAACGCCTCGACACGGATCAAGCAGGTGTCGCAGGAGCTCCGTCGGCTCGCGTCGTTCCGCCCGAGCCGCATCGATAAGTCCAAGTCCGCCGCCAGGCACGCTATCGACGGGCTCAGGTTCATTGCCCGGTACTACAGTCACGGCGCCGACTGGCACAACGTCGAGAAACGCTTCGAACAGCTCGCCGAGAATGTCCTCCTCCACCGCTCCAAGTTCGGCAAGTGCATCCGTAAACACCTTGCCTCTCGCCTAGTCTTGTCCCAATTAAAATTAAGTTATTCGTTCATGCGTGATTAATTGTGTTAGGTATCTACGTCTACGTGTTCACTATGATTGAACAAATTTTGCAGGCACAAATGAGCTCGCATTGGCCGGCGAGCTGTTCGACGCGCTTGCGAGGCGGCGGAACATTTCCGGCGACAGTATCAGCAAGGCGGAGCTGTTTGAGTTCTTGGACCAAATTTCAGACTGCAGCTTCGACGGCCGGCTGCAGACCTTCTTAGACATGTAAGCTCATTAATCCTCGGTCCACTCCTATTAATTAATCTTAAATCAAACCATCAATTGCAAATCATGCCTTTAGTTAACTAATAGGGTGGACAAGGATGCTGAAGCGAGGATTACCGAGGAGGATATCAACGAGGTAACTTCTCACTACTCTTTCATGGATTCATTCATTCACCGATTGACGCATCTCCCTCCGTTTTTATTTACTTTGCCTTTTGGATTTAGCCATTTAGGTAACTCAAACTTTGTTAATTTTTTTTGTCAAACTTGACAAAGTTTGTAGATAAATCCTCTCTTGCACATTTGCACATCACAATAAGAAAAGGCCATTTACTATACAGATGCATGTCAGGATGTTGTATTGACTTCAACGTGCTCCTAGCAAATGACAAAAGGCTATAGCATCAATTGTGCATACTGCATAGATCGGGTGTTACCTTTCTTTTTTGAAAAAAAAAACAACTGACATTATTTAATTCATGTTTTTATAATAGAGTGTGTAATGGTCTAGTATTTTAAATTGCTGAAGATGTTGACATTTTCTCTGGTACAATATTCTGGCCTGGTCTGCAGATCATCACGTTGTGTGCGCCGGCGGGCAGACTATCAAACATCCCGTTCTACTCCGAGGAGTACGCACGGCTCCTCATGGACGAACTAGACCCTACAACCTCGGCTACATCGACGTATTAAACAATCTTTTCAACTATTGCACAATTAAGTCCCTTATTTGCAATGCAAGCTAAGATTCGTCTGCAAATGTTGTTGATGGTGAATCCATCTATTTTGCAGTTGTGCAACCTAGAGATGCTACTACTGCATACGCCGAGCGAATCGATCGACGCGGACCAAGAACCGCGACGTCCTAAGCGAGGCTCTAAGCCGGATCCTCCGGCCGACGGAGGAGCCCAACCCGTTCCGGCAGTGGTACCCGCCGCGCCAGCTTCTTCCTGGAGGACAACTGGCGCCACTGCTTGGCGATGCTCATGTGGATCTCCACCTGCGCGGGCCTCTTCGTCTGGAAGTTCACGCAGTGCCGCCACCATACCTCGTTCGAGACGATGGGTTACTGCGTGTGCGTGGCAATGGGCGCCGCTGAGGCGCTCAAGTTCAACATGGCACTCGCCCTTCTCCCCGTATGCCGCAGCACCTTCACGTGGCTTCGGCGCCGCACCGCCGCCGGGCGGATCCTGCCATCTGACGACAACCTCGGTGGCTTCCGTAAGGTGGTCGCCGTTGGAATCTCCGTCGGCGCAGGGCTGCACGTCGTCCCCCACATGGTGCGGCTGCTGCGCGCCATGGAAGACGATGAGTACGAGTACATGAAGCCGTTCTTTAGCGAGGTGAAGCCGCCCAACTACTACTGGTGGTTCGTGAAGGGCACGGCGGGGTGGACTGGGCTGGTGATGCTGCTGCTTATGGCCAGCGCCTTCACGCTCGCCACGCCGTGGTTCCGCAAGGGCTGCCCCAACGGACACTCACCCACGGACACTTCCTAAAGGGGTGATCTGATGTAGGTTTTCTCTAAAGGTCTAAGAGCATCTCCAACAGCAGCTCTATATTTGCGGCGCGCCCAAAAAACCGCCAAATTCCGTCAATTTAGCGCGCGCGGCCTAAAAGCAGTGCTCCAGCAGAAGCTCTATAAGCGAGCACGCTGCAAAAATCGTACAGCGCGCTGGGTGAAGCTGGAGATTTTGCCTCATACTTGGAGCGTCGAGTCGAGCGCGCTGATCAATTTGGAGATACGCCCGAAGACCAAATGCCACGGAAGTTTCCCTCGCGCGCAGGGAAACGCTGCTGCTGCCTTCTCGTCGTTGCCACCGCCCTTCTGCAGCTCGCCGAGGTCAGGGTCTAGGCGGCGCTGGTCGCCCGCCCCGAGCTTGCCTGGCCCAAGCTCGAGCTCGCCGCAGCCGCAGTCGGCCCCTCCCCGCCGCCGGCCCCTCTCCCTGCAGCTCGCCGCAGCCGCCGCCGGGACCCTCCCTGCAGCTCGCCCCGAGCTCGCCGCATCCCGATCTCGAGCTCGCCGCAGCCGCCGCCGGGACCCTCCCTGCAGCTCGCCCCGAGCTC
The DNA here is from genome assembly GCA_947311845.1 of Poa pratensis. Classification (NCBI taxonomy): domain Eukaryota; kingdom Viridiplantae; phylum Streptophyta; class Magnoliopsida; order Poales; family Poaceae; genus Poa; species Poa pratensis. The sequence continues at coordinate 110,524,059 of CAMZMU010000074.1, read as the reverse complement.
GCCGCATCCCGATCTCGAGCTCGCCGCAGCCGCCGCCGGGCCCCCTCCCTGCAGCTCGCCGAGGTCAACGTCGAGGGGGCGCTGGTCGCCCGCCTCGAGCTCGCCCGCCTCGAGCTCGCTCGCCTCAAGCTCGGCCGCCCCGCCGCCGGAGCCTCCCGCCGACCGTCGCCGGAGCTTTCTTACGCTGGAGTCTACGCCGCCGGAGCCTCCATCTGCCGGAATTGCGCCAGAATCGGCCGGCGGCCATGGCAGTGGTGGTGGAGGACGTCTCCATGGATCCAATTGCTTTAGAAAAAAATCGTAGGGTCGGTTTCGTATAATTGAGGGACCTGTGCGCGCTGTATTTTTAGTGCGTCTGTTGGAGACGTTTTTTTGCTGCGGTTGCGCGCTATATTTTAGTGCGTATGTTGGAGACGTTTCGGTCGTGGCGCTCTAAAACTGCTATTTTCGAGTTGTAATTTTTTTTAGGGCGCCAAATTATAGAGCGCCTGTTGGAGATGCTCTGAAATCATGTTCTCTTCGACGTTTTTGAGAAATCAACTTCAAAGCTCGCTCTTCAGAAAATCACAGTAACTCATGTAAGAAATATCATTATTAGTGGCGACGTACAAATTCCTTATGTTAGGGGTGTTCTACAAAAGTATGCTCGATGTAATTTTTCTTTTTGACTGGAAGCTAAGAAACTTTATCATCTCATGAGAATTACGTCTTGAAATAGAATAAGAAAAATAATATAAAAAGAGGTCTCCCTTTAATCTTCTTAGATAGATCCTGGTAATTACGTGTAAGGTAAAAAAACGTACGTAACCCAACACGTCTATCATTTATTCCTAAAAGATGTCGACGGTCGTTGCGCGTTGTGCCTGACAGCGGGAGTGGAACTGCATAGAAGGTGAGAGATGAGAGTGTGAGTGGGCGGTGAGGATATATGACGTGTCTTCTTGAAGGTACGCGCCGTCTCCCAACCTTTCTATGCGTGTGTAACCGCATGCAGCCTTGCTCTTGCTCGGGCCTGGTTCGAAGAAATCTCTAAATTATGGGACCTACCTTCTTACAAAAATATAACTAATTAACAATAATAGTTTCCATGTCATTTCTTTCGTGTTCTTTGAAGTCAAATATTCAAACCATCTTACAATTAAGCATTTTTGAGTTCCTGATTTTAACAACGAGAGGAGAGGTTGCCACTGATATGAGTTGTCTCTAGGTAGTGCCTATATATCTGATAACCATTCTAAGTACGAACCATGAATTCGGCACACTTGCCTCCAAAAAATCTAATACTTTTACTTCATATAATTAACTTGAATGTCCTCTCCTATATAAGTAAAGAATAATGTCATTGCTTTAGTTTATACTTTAAGGGCGCGCTTGGATTAGCGTTTAACTTTCCCCTCCGAAAAATACGGGTGGATGGTAGTGTAAAATTACGGACGTTCCGAGGTCCGTAAAATATTCCGACCGATTACGGTCCAATTACTCGCAATCCAAGCGGGGCCTAAAATTTATTTCATGTTGTTTCAATACCAAGTACATAGTATTCACACTTTATTAATATTTCACTGGCTAGAAAATTTTGACCATGAAAAAAGAAATAAAAAAGAATGTCAGTGGCTTAATTTATACTTTAGAGTTCCTATAGATATGATTGCTAGAAACGGGAGATATATGCTAGATCCTACTCTTTGTATATATTTACCATACACACATACAAATTATATAGATTATGCATTGTAGAAAAAATATTTTTGTAACAAACTTTTGTGACAAAATATAGTTTGCTGTCTTTCAATGATAACTGGTACAATGTTTTATAAAAAAACATACCAACTATTATTTAGAAAATTTCCAACTATGTGGTTAAAATATGCCAAGAAATAGATAATTATAGTACTTGTAATAGTGTAACATGCTAAAATAAAATGGAGAAAAGTATAAAAGTTTAGTATAAAATGTATTTATATATATTTGTCTAGCTTCCAAATTTTCATTGGAGATTATTGTCCTCCCTTTCTGAAAAGGTGAAAAGTCTTCTGGTAACCAATCTTGGCCCGCCCCTTTTGGCGAGAAGTGGTTTCTTGCGGTGGCAACTGCCCCACGACGGCACCAACCTTTTGTTCGCTGGTCCCGATGCTTCTTCTCCCGGAATGTCTAAAACATGTACCAGCGAGACACGCCGTCCCGTGAGGTGACCGGCGCGTGCTCGCTGTGAGCTCCTGAGGGCGCGCCCGTAGACATCGGCGGCGTGGAAGAACTCCGAGGCGAGACGGCCTGTGCTGATTCTCGGGACGAGGTAATCTTGCAGGAGTTTCAAGTTTGGCGGATGAGTCGAAAACTTCGCCATTCTCAATCGAGGGGAACTGGGGCGATGGGGATTCGGGAGGTTTTTTTTTGCGATTTTTTGTTTGCTTCGTGGACTTGACCGCCACCTGTGTATGTGTTTATACAGTACTGACCGCCACCTGTGCCAAAACACCAAAACAATTAACCATTCATGTACAAAAAAGATGATGTAATATTCCATGAAAAAATAGTGTAAAGAATGAAAATTACCATTCCACACTTGAGAATGATTAGTATTTGGAATTTTGAAATATATTTTTTATAAATTTCAATAATATTGTGTGAAACTAATGTTTTCAAATATAATGCACTCATGGTTTGGGCCAACCCGAGAAATTGATTTCGGTGTGCGTAACAGCGGAACGGGCTATCCGTTCTAGGCTACATCGAAAGGTGCCCTGCATGGCTGCATGCAGCTAACAGACTGCCACGGTGCTTTGCCTTCCGAGCTAAAGACTCTTAACCAGGTCGTGATCCAAAGACCTTTCGGCTTGTAAAAGCCAAAAGGTGCCAACAGGTAACTTCGGTCGGCTCTCTTCTTCGTCCTCTCCCTCTCTCTCATTTCTTTCTCTCTCATTTGTAACAAACAACTCCAGCATCTCCGAGTCGAGTTCAAAATTGTTTCCCTTCCCCATATTTCATAGCCCTCTTGACCGAATCAGCTTGATCTCCCCCAGATGAACCATATAGCCAAGAGAAACCCAGATGTCGAAAAAATAAACCGTGGGAGGAAGAACATTATGAATTAAAAAAAGGAATGACAAAGCATCTGGAAATAAACAATTCAGTTCTATCAATAAACCTGCTAAAGTACGCACCGAAAAATTGTATACAAATAAATATCAAACCATCAACGAGGAAATGATTGAGATAAATATTGGCTCCTTCCTTGCATTGGTGATTCCTGTTAAGGTAGCATTATATACCGTATTGTTACCCTGACTACTGATACGTCTCCAACGTATCTATAATTTCTTATGTTCCATGCTTGTATTATACCAATTGCTACATGTTTTATTCACACTTCATAGCATTTTAATGCATTTTCAAGAACTAACCTATTAACAAGATGCCGCAGTGCAGTTCCTGTTTTCTGCTGTTTTTGGTTTCAGAAAAACTGTTCTGCAAATATCCTCGGAATCAGACGAAACAAATTGCAAAGTTCCTATTTTTCCGACACGTTCCAGAAGTCCGAAGGAGAGACGAAGGGGGCAGCGAGGCGCCGTCCCCACCCCATGGCGCGGGTGGCCCCCCTGCCGCGCCACCTGGTGGGGAGCGAGCCTCGTGGCTCCACCGACGCCGCCACTTCGCCTATTTATTCTCGCAGACGCGAAAACCCTAAAATACCGAGCCATTATTCCAGAAAACATCCGCTGCCGCCGTCGCCATCAACCCTAACTCGGGGGGTTCCTGAAGCTCTCCCCGGCACCCTGCCGGAGAGGGAATCATCACCGGAGGGCTCTACATCGCCATGCCTGCCACCGGAGTGATGTGTGAGTAGTTCATCTCTGGACTATGGGTAGCTAGATGGTTGTCTTCTCCTTTTGTGCCATCATGTTTAGATCTTGTGAGCTGCCTATCATGATCAAGATCATCTTATTGTAATGCTACATGTTGTGTTTGCTGGGATCCGATGAGTATTGAATACTATGTCAAGTTGATTATTGATCTATTATATATATGTTGTTTATGATCTTGCATGCTCTCCGTTATTAGTGTAGGCTCTGGCCAAGTTTATGCTTGTAACTCCAAGAGGAGTATTTATGCTAGATAGTAGGTTCATGCCTCCATTTAATCTGGGACAGTGACAGAAAGTTCTAAGGTTGTGGATGTGTGTTGCTACTAGGGGTAAAACAGCAATGCTTTGTCTAAGGATATTTGTATTGTGCACCATACTTAATGCAATTGTCTGTTGCTTGCAACTTAATACTGGAAGGGGTGCGGATGCTAACCTGAAGGTGGACTATTTAGGCACAGATGCATGCTGGATGGCGGTCTGTGTACTTTGTCGTAATGCCCAAATAAATCTCATAGTGATCATCATGACTTGTATATGCATTGTTATGCACTCTTTATTTTATCAATTGCCCAGCTGTAATTCGTTCACCCAGCATGTTAGTATTTTATTATGGAGAGACACCACTAGTGAACTGTGGACCCCGGTCCATTCTTTTACATCTGAAATACAACCTACTGCAATCATTGTTCTTTTTCATTCTCTGCAAACAAACATCATTTTCCACACTATACGTCTAATCCTTTGTTTTCAGCAAGCCGGTGAGATTGACACCCTCACTGATTCGTTGGGGCAAAGTAGTTTGATTGTCTTGTGTGCAGGTTCCAAGTCAACCGTCAGGAAGTTTGCCTCCCCTTCGACGCCACAAGTTTTCTGACGCCGTTGACACCTTCAGAACATCGCGATCTCCTACTGGTTGATAACCTTGGTTTCATACTGAGGGAAAGACTTGCTGCTACTCATCAAACCTTACACTTGAGGTCTCCTGACGAACGTGTGCTTTACACGCATCAAGCAAGTTTTCTGGCGCCGTTGCCGGGGAGATCGAGTTGTTCTGCAAGGGGAGTCTCTCACTTCCAATCTCTTTACTTTGTTTTTGTCTTGCTTACTTTATTTTTATTTTGTCTTGTTTGCTTTCTTTATATCAAAAACACAAAAAAATTAGTTACTTGTTTTACTTTTGTTATTTCGGCCTAGTTTATTTTGCTAAAATGAGTACTCCTGAAGTTGAGGTTCGTTCCTTTAGGCAACAAGGGGGAGAAAGTTGAAAGATGCTTGGTATAGAATTAGTGATGCTCATCATAGATGTACTAAAAAACATTCTACCATGATCCTTCTTAGGAATTTCTATGTTGGTGTCACTAGTTGGTATAGGTATGTTCTGGATACGCTTACAGGGGTAATTTCCTTGGTACTCCTGCTTTGGAAGCTTGTAATTTAATTGAAAGTTTAGTAGGAATACCACCTACTAACAATATTAAAACTGAGATTACTTTGGAGGATGTTATAAACAAACTAGATTCTATGGAGAATTTTTTCCAACACTACTTGATACTAGCAAGATTAATGAATCAGTAGTAAGCATTAATGAAAGAATCACTGCTTTAGAGGCTAGACATGCTCTTGATAATCAAAACCATAGGATTGGCGAATTAGAAGAAGCTATGGAACCTTAAGTTCAACCTTTTCTTCTCTTAAGTTTAAGGAGAAGGCTTATGTGGGAAAAGAGCAAAAGTTCATGTATGTTCCTAAGATGCCAAAACCAAAGACCATTATGAGCTTAAAATTGATAAAACTCTTAGTACAACTATGGGTAATTCAAATAATGAAACATCTTCAGGAATACCTAAGGTACCTATTGTGACAAGTTGTGTTTTGATGAAGCCTTTGATGATTTGGATGATTTATCTCTTGAGAACACTTGATTTTCACTTTCTGCGCCTAGCTGAAAGGCGTTAAAGAAAAGCGCTTATGGGAGACAACCCACCTTTTTATTTTCTGTCATTTTATTTTATTTTGAGTCAAGGTGTTGTTTCTTCTGTAACAACTCCTTTGTATCTTTATTTTATTGCATTGTTGTGCCAAGTAAAGTCTCTAGTTGAAAGTTGATGCTAAATTTGGATTTCTGCGCAGTGACAGATTTTTGCTGTCCACCGTTTTGAGCTGTACACTCCAGAAAAATCGAAAAATTCTGAAAAAATCACGCATGATCCTTATATATGTACGCAACTTTCATTAGTTTTGATTTTTCGCATCTGAGCAAGTTAAGTGCCTCGAAAAAATTCGTCTTTCCAGACTGTTCTGTTTTTGACAGATTCTGCCTTTTATTTTGCATTGCCTCTTTTACTATGTTTGATTGGATTTCTTTGCTCCATAAAACATCAGTGGCTGTAGTAATGTCCAGAAGCTTTGGTAATGATTGTGTCACAGTAGAACATGTGAATTTTTGATTATGCACTAACCCTCTAATGAGAATTACTTTGAGTTTGGTGTGGCGGAAGTTTTCAAGGAGCAAGCGAGAAGGATGATATGATGTGATCAAGAAGAGTGAAAAGCCTAAGCTTGGGGATGCCCCCGTGGGTCACCCCAGCAATATTCAAGAAGACTCAAGCGTCTAAGCTTGGGGATGCCCAAGGCATCCCCTTCTTCATCAACAACTATCAGGTCATCTCTAGTGAAACTATATTTTATTCTTCCACATCTTATGTATTTTACTTGGAGCGTCTGTGTGCTTTTATTTTTGCTTTGTTGTTTTTATTTTCTGAATAAGTTGGATCCTAGCATTCTTGTGTGGGAGAGAGACACGCTCCGCTTTTTCATGTGAATACTCATATTCTTCACTTATATCTTTTGAGTATTCTTATCTAGCTACTGCTATGCTTTTAGCTCCTGTTTTTCATGCATCTCTTTTAGAGCTGTTAATTCTTGTGGAAGTACTCTCTTGTTTCATTTGTAAATTACTTGGAGAGTTGCTTGGTTGATGTGTTGGTTCAGAAAATGTGCATGTGGTAGTGGTATAATGAATAACTTGCATAATCTTGTAGATCATTGAACTTTGATAACTTGATTCTTTGCAAATGTTTTGAGATATTTAGATGGTAAAGCTTGCTGGTTAGTTAAGTTAAAATCATTAGTGGATTGTTGTCTTTAAGCTTGTACCGTACTACAAACTCTACTAAAATTGTTGAAGGTGTAGTTGGACTTGATAGCTTTCCATGTCTAAAAGTGATTCGTAATAACTAAGTTGTGCTGAAGGTCGAGGGATCTAGCGGGGTACTTGTACCGCCGTGAACGGCCCTTCTTGGAGTGAATTTTAATCATGCTCTTAATGTTGAACCTGCTAGTTGTTTGCAATAAGCTTGTGAGTTCTTTTTGACTAATGTTAAGCTACGGTTTTTGGCACTTCCACCATCCAAATTTGCTAGCCTCTTCGGTGTGTGCATTGCCTTCTGCTCACATTGAGAGTTGTGCATACTTCGCCAGTACATCCAAACCCGTGGGAGGACTTTCTCTTGTTCTCCTACACATAAGCCCATACATCTTCCTCAAAACAGCCACCATACCTACCTACCACAGCATTTCCATAGCTGTTCCGAGATATATTGCCATGCAACTTCCATCTTACATTACATGACTTGTTGTCATTTATCATTTATATATTGCTTTGCATGATTCTATACAGCTGATGTGCGGTTTACCCATGTTACGCTAGATCATTGCATATCCTGCTACACTGGCAGAGGCATACAGTTTCATACATCATGTTTTGTTCATTATGAGTTATTTGTACCAAAAAGTGTGTTGTCATATTAGAGTGTTGCCCCTAAAAGTGAAAAGAGCCATGGAGGCCATCGAAAAGAGAAACAGAAAAAGAAAAAAGAGAAAAAAAAGAATAAAGAAAAAGGGGGCAACATTACTATCCTTTATCCACACTTGTGCTCATGTTTAGCACCTGCATATTCATAGTCATCATTTGTGCTCATGTTTAGCACCTATACTCCATGTGAGAGAGTTTTCATGTTTTACTAGTATAACTATGTGGGGAATTTACACTATAGAACTTGGGTTGTATATTCCAATGATGAGCTTCCTCAAAAATGCTCTAGGTCTTCATGAGCAACCAAGTTGGATGCACCCCCACTAGTTCCATTGGAGAGCTTTCATACACATATAGCTCTATGTGCATCCGTTGCATGGCAATCACTACTCCTTACATAGCTTCGATTATAAGACTTCCTCTTGTCTAATGATCACTTATAGCTTTGTGAGACTTTCTTCCTTTGGCCTTCCAAACCCCATTAATGTTCTTTTAGCCATAACATCCTGGTGCCAATACCAAATGCTTGCGCTCACCGGTTGAGTAGACTTCGAAACAGTTGATTCATGACGTTCATGTTTATATTTACTTGACTGAATCCTTCTATGTTGTGAAAAATTACTTGATGCTTGGAATTGAAGGATAGAACTCCTACATTGGATACTTAAAACATCTTTAATGAACCTTGTACGGTTTCATGTCTTTAAAGCAATAGTTCATGAAAACTTTTAGCTTGTTTAACTATCTTGCTTTGTATCTCTTATTGAATATCAATTATAGACTTTTGCTTTGAATGATTTGATCTCAGCTCACATGCTTTACAATATTATTTGATCAAGATTATGTGGTAGCATGTCACTTCAGAAATTATTTGTTGTTATCGTTTTACCTACTCGAGGACGAGTAGAACTAAGCTTGGGGATGCTTGATACGTCTCCAACGTATCTATAATTTCTTATGTTCCATGCTTGTATTATACCAATTGCTACATGTTTTATTCACACTTCATAGCATTTTTATGCATTTTCTGGGACTAACCTATTAACAAGATGCCACAGTGCCAGTTCCTGTTTTCTGCTGTTTTTGGTTTCAGAAAAGCTGTTCTGCAAATATCCTCGGAATCGGACGAAACAAATTGCAAAGTTCCTATTTTTCCGACACGTTCCAGAAGTCCGAAGGAGAGACGAAGGGGGGCAGCGAGGCGCCGTCCCCACCCCATGGCGCGGGTGGGCCCCCTGCCGCGCCACCTGTGGGGAGCGGCCTCGTGCCTCCACCGACGCCGCCCCTTCGCCTATTTATTCTCCCAGACGCGAAAACCCTAAAAACCGAGCCATTATTTCCAGAAAACATCCGCTGCCGCCGCCGTCAACCCTAACTCGGGGGGTTCCTGAAGCTCTCCCCGGCACCCTGCCGGAGAGGGGAATCATCACCGGAGGGCTCTACATCGCCATGCCTGCCTCCGGAGTGATGTGTGAGTAGTTCATCTCTGGACTATGGGTCCATAGCAGTAGCTAGATGGTTGTCTTCTCCTTTTGTGCCATCATGTTTAGATCTTGTGAGCTGCCTATCATGATCAAGATCATCTTATTGTAATGCTACATGTTGTGTTTGCTGGGATCCGATGAGTATTGAATACTATGTCAAGTTGATTATTGATCTATTATATATATGTTGTTTATGATCTTGCATGCTCTCCGTTATTAGTGTAGGTCTGGCCAAGTTTATGCTTGTAACTCCAAGAGGGAGTATTTATGCTAGATAGTAGGTTCATGCCTCCATTTAATCTGGGACAGTGACAGAAAGTTCTAAGGTTGTGGATGTGCTGTTGCTACTAGGGGTAAAATGCTTTGTCTAAGGATATTTGTATTGTTTACATTATGCACCATACTTAATGCAATTGTCTGTTGCTTGCAACTTAATACTGGAAGGGGTGCGGATGCTAACCTGAAGGTGGACTATTTAGGCACAGATGCATGCTGGATGGCGGTCTGTGTACTTTGTCGTAATGCCCAAATAAATCTCATAGTGATCATCATGACTTGTATATGCATTGTTATGCACTTTATTTTATCAATTGCCCAGCTGTAATTTCGTTCACCCAGCATGTTAGTATTTTATTATGGAGAGACACCACTAGTGAACTGTGGACCCCGGTCCATTCTTTTACATCTGAAATACAACCTACTGCAATCATTGTTCTTTTTCATTCTCTGCAAACAAACATCATTTTCCACACTATACGTCTAATCCTTTGTTTTCAGCAAGCCGGTGAGATTGACACCCTCACTAATTCGTTGGGGCAAAGTAGTTTGATTGTCTTGTGTGCAGGTTCCAAGTCAACTGTCAGAAAGTTTGCCTCCCCTTCGACGCCACAAGTTTTCTGACGCCGTTGACACCTTCAGAACATTGCCGATCTCTTACTGGATTGATAACCTTGGTTTCATAACCGAGGGAAGACTTGCTGCTGTACTCATCAAACCTTACACTTGAGGTCTCCTGACGAACGTGTGCTTTACACGCATCAACTACCATCAGGATAGATCGAGTCCTTAGGTTTCTGAATAGTGTAATGGAAAATGAAGTGCTTCAAACCATGAACAAGGAAAAATATTATCCAGATTAACCTTAAAACAACATCTAGAGGTCGAACGACCAGGATTATTCTTAAGACTTGACACCTTGCACTAGAATCAAGCTTTTCGAGGGAGTATTCACATCGAAAGAAAGAATTTATCGGCCATGAAAAACACTCAAATGGTCAAATTAATATTCGAGTTATTTTTTAACTCTCTCTAAGGAACTCAGACAAAATAGCCTCGTAAGTTTGGGAGAAGATAGTATGATGAGGAAGCCCCTTGTCACGTGCAACAAACAATATCTTCACCAACAAAGCAGATTTTTCTCGACATGTGTGTAATCTGCAAGTTCTGAAGCCCATCTCAATAAATTTTAGCTCACAAACTATGTTCCAACCATGTTGTCGATGTTTCGTTGGTTGGTTCAGTTAGGTTTAGTTCACGCTAGGACCTTGACACATGTATCAGGGTTAAAGACTGTCGTGAAGTTCGTTCACCATATGCCGTATGTATATTTTTTCCTTGGTTCTTTTGTCTCGGGTGTCCGTTTGAATTTTCACCATGGGAAGCGAGCGATAACCGATCCATCGGTATCTAGTGCATTTTCGCACAACACTTCTTAGCAGCGCTTTTCCATTTGATACGATTTGTTTGGGTTTCATTTTCGGATCCTAAAAGTAGAAGCAGAAACCCAAACAAACAGAGACTCAGTAGGTCTAAAGAACATCAACGGAGAACAGCCCCCCCCCCCCCGATAACAGCGAGATTGCAAGTACTAAGTTAGCTATTGGGTTGGATCTCCCAGCTCCCCCATTTCTTTCTATCTATATGTAAATGAAACATGTTCTAAAGACCCTAGGTCGATGCAGAAGCTCAATGGCGGCGTAAATTAATGAAATTCCATGTGGTCGAGTAGATAATGAAACAAAACAGTAGACACGAGCTTTTGGGGGACAAGAATCACCTAGGCCGACAAAGATGATAAAAAACTCGACCCTACTGGCAATAACTTATAAATCAAACCAAGCTAACTTCCACAACTAACAACTAGCAAACCGAGGCAAGGCCTCTAAATGTCCTCAAGCGACAAACGACCTGCACTAGCTAGCATCCATTGTGTTGCTTCTTGCTTGGTATGATCGATGATGGTATTTGTAGCCTTGAAAACCTTGTCGAAAACTCTTCTATTTCTCTCTCGCCACACTGTCCAGACGACCAACAACACTAGGGAGTCCAAACTTTCCCTAGACTTCCCATTGAACGAAGTTCTGGCCTACACCCACCACTCCTTTAGGTTAAGTTGAGAGGATGGTGTAAGGTGTTGAAGATTTATCCAGCTTATAATATTTCCCCAAGTGATGTTGACAACCGACGCATCCAATTAAGAGATGTTGAACATTTCTGGCGACAGATTGCAAAACGGGCATTTATCATTGTGGGGTTAGACCTTTTCTAGCCAACCTATCAGCAGTCCAAACTCTTTCACAGATGATGAGTCACATAGAAAATTTGCATTTCATTGGTGCCAAGGATTTACAGATCGCCTTGGTAATTTGACATGTAAATTTTGTTGAAATGCGCCTCATACACTGACGTTTTGGGGGAAAATCCCTTTGGGATCCCACGACCATCTCCAAACATCTTCAACTTGTGGCTGCAGATGAATCTCTTGACATTCCTCCCAAATGGCTAGTACCTTCATAAACGTATTATCGAAATATGTTTTTATGTCCTCAATCCAATCCCGATTGGCAAGAGCTTGAGCAACCGTTCTTTTGACTTTGATATCTAAATTTATCAACTGATACACATCCGGTGCAATTTCCTCAATCGTTATGCCTGCGACCCATTTGTCAGTTCAGAACATGGTTCTTTCGCCATTGCCCAAAACTACCTTAGCAGCGACAATAAAGATGGCCCTCGTTTGCTCCTCCTCGGGTGACGCCAACTCACACCAAGGTTTGTCATCATTTCGGATGACAAACGGTGGACCAATTAACGAGACATTTGCCACCTTCACAGCTTCTATTCATTTTCACATAAAAGCGTATCGTACCTTGTCAATGGCCTTGAAGATCCAAGCTGGTGGCTCCAAAGATAGAAGATGAAAGATTGCTATAGCGCTATAGCACACACAACAGACTGAACCAGAATTAGCCTTCCTCAATGTCTGAGCATGTGAGTTTTCCATGTGGCGAGAGCCGGCTCTTAATCTTGTCTATAAGGGCTTTGAAATTCTCTTTTCTAGCTTTTCTAACGTGCAACGGCAGACCCAAATATAGGATGGGCAGCGGAACCATCACATCTGAGAGTCTGGCTGATTGCGTTGAGCATCTGATCATCACAACCAAGTGAGCCGAGATACAGCTTTTCCCCATGTTGCAAACCAGTCCTGAAGCATGTGCAAAAATGTCCAAGATTTGTTTGGTAAACTCCGCATCGCTTTGTGCCGCCTTGAAATTAAATGACGTCATCTGCAAGCTTCTGAATCACGTCAACATTTAATCTACAATACGATGGTTCCTCATTCCGTTGATCATGCTTTATTATGTTAGGAAAATGAATTATGATAGGCACGGTGGCCGAGACTAGTGCATATGTAATCTAGTTGCGCAGAGTAGTCCAGTAGGAGAGGATTGAAGAGGGTGCTCTGATTTCTTATCATTAGCATGCAAATAACACATGCGTCAAGAGAATGAGCAAAGTGAATCGATGATAACTTAACACTTGTGTCCAAATAGTTTTACAGAAAAGATAATCATCATGTCTTGCGTCAGTCTCTTGGACTCCATCTAAATTGCCGATGGAATACAGTCATTCGATTCAACCATTGTACCCTTAAATCCCAACATGCATAAAAGCATCCATCTGTTTTGCCCGAAAACAAGGTTCAGGGAGCGCATCAGCAACTGCAACATGCCCCAAATTGTCCCAGATTTCCTCCAAAATGAGAGCTCATGTCTTCCACTTCCACCGCCAAATTAGTTCTCTGTCAATTCTAAGGAACCTGCAAAGCAAAACATTCCAGATCATTCTCTCAGATACTTTTCTTTCTAAAACAAATAGTGATATGCTCATATCCTAGCCGGACAGTAATGCAACATTTGTATGTCTATTTTTTAAATCTCAAACACAATAGAAACTAACAGAAAGGTTACATGGCAAGAAATACTAGCAACGAACACTATTCAGTTCAGTCTCTATTTGGTGACAACATTCCAGAATAGTGACTACTGAAGCAATACAGTATATCAAGGTGAAAAGGCAGGCCAGGTGGTTGAGTAGTTCAAACAACACTCGTGTACCAAGCACTCAAGACAGTACCAGTGAAGAAGGTATTCAATTCAAGCTAATACTTTGTTCTGGAGTAGCATGCTTGAAGAAAAATCGGGAAAATTATAAGCCACCATTATATTCTCACAGCCATATGTATCTCGACGCGATTCAAGCACAATTTGAGTATTGGATTTCTCTCTCTTTCTGCCAAATGGAGTGACATAGGGTGAGTTAGGTTATGTGGGCTATCTTGCTTAGCCATGCCAGGTTATGTAGCCCCTATCTTTCTTAGCCAAGCCAGATTATACTAGATCATCTGGTGTTGCCAACGGAAGCAAGACATGCTGCTGGATAAAACACCAGCTGTGAGCACGACTTTGAATGGTGCGCTTGTTTTCTTGCCCGCGCCGGAGAGCTGATTTGCTTGATCCATGAATAGGCCGGGGCTCCCCCTTTTCGAAAAAAAATCCTAAGATCCAAACACACCCATATTTTTCTAGTTTCTATTTGAACAGTGATGCTAGACAAAAATTTACATGTGCATATTACACATTGCTGAATATTTAGCTTGATTGTACAGATTTATGTACCATAGATATTTAACCCCAGTAACCTTGCTTGTTTAATTGGAACTATACTGAAATTTGGGTGTCACTTATCATGGGTGTTCTATGAGTAGTTCCAAGAGTTGGCACAAGCCTCCACAATGATAAGAAAATATAAAAAAATGCAAGGTAGTTCTTTCTTGCAAATGATATAATCTTCAGAATTCAATTGCACATTTATTCAATGCTTACATTAATATTCAAAAAATTCAGTTCCACATTTTTCCATTCAGGAGTGTGTGGACATGAGTTGTACTGCTGCAGACAGCTAGATGAAGGGCTGTATGTTTGGAAGTGTACATGGGCTAACGACTTGCCTATGCATTTTACATCATTGCTACACAATGCAATGAATGCACTAGTCCTTCTTTCACTGGTGGCTGCCATAAGTAACTCAACATGATTTAACCAAACGAGTTGGAATTTAGGACAATGAGATTCTTATAATATGATATATTAAGCAAGTAATATAACCAGTTTAACAAACATGACCAACGTAGTTGCCCGTAAAACTGACCAAAAGTTCCAAACTACTTGTTTCTATAACACATTGCATGTACAGTATGGGAGAAATGCAGAATCGTTAGAAAGAATGAAATATGAATAATATCGAGCGAAACAAGGAACGTACCACAGGTAAGTAAGCTGAGCGCTTCAACTTTTCTAGTCTCTGTCTGCACGAACCATGTCAGCCAAAGTCTTGCTTTTGCGATTGGTCTTCTTGCTCGAAAGGTTTCCTGCAATTATGTTTATACACATTAGGTATAGTACTACACGACTACGAGAGCAGTAGTCTATGTTTGTCAGTTATGGCAAAAATTGAATTGGAAACCACGGTTTAGGCATTTAACAAAGTATTCTAAGTGTAGAAAACATTTAAGCTATGGTTGATGATAAACAGATCACTCTGCCTGTAGAAACTTGAGCCCATATAATTACAGTTGGTCTCTAATCTCTATCAGCTAAACAATCCATGCTAACCATAGGTTCGCGAGCACATGATTTGAGAAAATGGTAAAGCAGCTAGCAGCTGCGCAAAACAGTACATGTGAGCAAGAAGCATATACCTGCAGATGGGATACAGCTTGATCCAAGCCATGTTGGGAGCACACACGGCAGATAGAAATTGCTGCTGTACATGCTTTTCCCTGGGATGCTATCTGGAAAAGATATCTGCCCAATTACCTTCATCTGAGCCAAGTCCAAGGCAAAAGAAGTGCGATTAAGGTGGCAATACAGGATGTTGGCGTTGAACAGATCCATGGCGGTGATCCACGGCAAGTGACCTGCTTGTGGCTTCATGTTATTGGGCAAGTTGACAAGGGTAATTGTTTTCTGCAGCGTGAGGTTCCAGCGGCATCCCTCCTCGTCGAATAAGAAGGACCTGATGAAAAAGGGCTCTGTTTTGGTGCAGAACTCGACATAGCGCAGCTTGCCCTCGCTGACGCCCATGATCCGGCGCTTGCCCAGCACCATCTTCTCCTGTGTTGAGACGTCGGAGAGCACGCTGTCCCACGGCAGCTCGACGAACCGAACGTCCGGCCGGTCGCTGAAGGGATCGAGAGAGAAGGCGCCCCAGGTCACATCGAACCACCACAGGCGGTCGCCGAACGGGAGAACGTCATGGCTTGTGTGCACCTGAATCGGCTGCCAACGGGGCATCCTGGACGGCACGAGACAGGGCAATGGCTGCACCTCGTCCCACTCCCCTGTTTCCGACAGAAACCGACGCACCACTACGCTGTTGCCGGCTGCCCCTGGCCGGCAGCCGAGTTGAGCGACCACGTACCGATCAGGCGGGCCGTGGGAGCCGCCGTCGGGCTGGGTGAGCAGGCCGAAGAGCGAGTTCGTGTCGGGGACGACGTCCATGTCCGGGACCGGGAGGCGGAAGAGCTCGCCGCTGAGAGGGTTGCAGACGAAGCGCGTGACGTCCAGCTCGGCGGCGGCGCTAGCCACGGCAATTTCTTGTAACGTTCCGCTGCCAAAGCTGAAGTCCGTGTCCATGGACTTGAGCACGTCCTGAGGGACACCGAAGGAGTGGCGGGTCTCTGCCATGTCGAGGAGGAGGAGGCCGTCGGAGCTCGTGGCGCGGACGGCAACGGCGGCGAGGTCCATGCCGTCCGCGAGGTGGGCGGGGACGGAGATGGTGGAGACGTACGGGGCCGCGTCGAAGTCGAAGGACGCGCGCACGCGCGGCCCCCCTGCTGGCGCGGCCAGCGCCGCCCTGCTGTAGACCATGGCCCAGGGTGGGCGCGAGGCCGCCGTGCTGAGGGAGCGGCGGAGGGGCTTCGAGACGGCGCCGGCGAGGCGACGGACCAGGAGGGACATCTTGCTTCCGGAGGGAGCAGGTGTGGTACGGTGGATGCAGGTTTGTGCTCTGAGTCCGTGAGCGAGCTTGGTACAGTGGTGGGGATGGGATCATGGGGTTTGGCGCACATGGACTCGGTCCATGTCCATGCTGCTCTGATAGCTTCTGGCAGAAGCAAGGGTACCATCGATCGTTCCTCGGGCCAGCTTCAGACTTGAACGGTGTCCTGAGATAGACGACAAAGAGAAAGTGAGTTCCAGCTTCGAAATTTTCATGTACGGGTGAAACCGAATGAACAGTATGCTATACCATTTTTCTCGTCCTGTATTCTTGCAACTGAAATTGGAAAGTTATGAAAATCCTCAAAATGGATATAGAAAACGAAAGACAGAAATAAGCTGCGTAGATAGGAGAGTTTCAACTTGTGAAAGTGGTCGCCGATCAATCATCCAAACTCTATGGGAGAGTTTCAACTTGTGAAATATCACATTTTAGTCATTCCTTCGAATCTGAACTCATGCTAACAAACAAGAATGTCAAAGGGACAAACAAGGTTTTCAGTAGCTACTATCTTGACAGCTCAAACTCGCCGTAACTTAGATGAAAAGAAAATATAGCATACATAGTATCCATTGCATGGTAATCCAACTCGCTGAGATCAGACAAAGTTCAAAGCACCTTAGCAAAAATAGAGGTCCCTCTCAAAATGTCAATTAACTTGATGAAGCTTATCCTCAGGTTTCAAAACCACACAAAAACACATTGGTTTAAACTTACAGATCCATCCGATTCAGAGTAAGAATTCTCAAGTTAAACACGATTTCAGATTGAGAACAATCTTAGGCGCCATAAAGATTAACAGTTCTAAGTTCCAAAAGATATTAATCCATTCAAAGTACTAAGAGGACATAACGTTGTGTCATGCTGTTGTTGACAAGCCATTCTACTGAAACTAAACGGGGAATAAACAAAGCCAAAATATTAAAATCTTTTCGCCAGATTTCCGCCCATACTGAGATTGACCAAGTGCATCAGCAAAGCATAATAAGCCCAAACTTCACATGGAATTCCGCACAAAATGAGAATTCAGGACACTACCACCATCAATTTCCTAGTCCTCCAAAACTACCCTTATGTGACAGCTAAGTAACCTGCAAATCAAAACGTGAGCATGAGTCTCACCGATATGTTTGTCACGATATTCAATTAGAAATAGACTAGAGATATCTTTTTCTCTATGGCACTGGTATGGAGAAAACACCAAACATAACTTTTTCACCTTATTTATTCTGGAGCTCAATATAAATACAAGTGAACTGAAGCATGAGTTCAGAAGCTCAATTTAAATACAAGTGAACTGAAGCAAGAGTTCAGAAGTACACAGCAGCACAAGCAGATGCCCATTCAAATTGCTTTCGAGCAAATACCAGAATGAGATGCAACCTGCACACTCCGACATGCTCTGTTTATTTGCTATTGAAGTAAAAATTCCGATGTGGTCATGTGACGAAGTAGCGAGAGCAAAAGGCCAATTTAGGCAAGATCAGTAGGTGATAATACTTATCAATGATAAAAAACCAATGGCTCATTGTTTATGAAAATTCTCCGCTAAGCTCTATAACCCTTATGATTTTCACACTCCAAGTTTTAACTTTGTGATGATTAGACATGCCTGGTGAATCAGACACTGTAAGAGAATGGGTAGTGGGTACACGATATTGTCATTCAGAGGGTAGTTCTCTCTTGAAAATGGGTACTCTTATAATTTTTAGAGTTCAGTTGCAAACTTATTCAATCCTATTGTCTAATTTTATGAGCATATAAATGAAATTTGGATATTTTACATATATTTACATTAATAAATAGTTCCACTTATTTTCATTCAAGTGTGCGTGTGTGACATGAGTTGTACTGCTGCAGAACAGTTAAATGAAGAGTTTGTATGATTTGAAGTGCTACATTTATATGGGAGTGTCAGAAATATATGATATCCATTTTCCTTAGCATTTTACATTATTAATACACAATGCAATTAATGCCTAGTCCTGATTTCCCACTGAATGTCATATGTAACTCAACACCGTTTAATCAAAGAAGTTGGAATTAAGGACATCGATAGCATTGTAATATAAATATTAAACAAGACAACCAGTTCAACATAGTGACCCATAAACCTGACCAAAATTCTAAAACTACATGTTTCCGCAACACATTGCACGTACAGTATACGAGAAATGCAGAATCATTGAGAAAGAATTATATGAATATATCAAACAAAACAAGGTGAAGTCAAAAAATAAATACTTACTTAAGAGGAAGTACCGCAGGTAAGTTCGCTGAGCGCTTCAACTTTTCTAGTCTCTGTCAGCACGAACCAATGTGTCAGCCAAAGTCTTCCTTTCAGGATTGGTCTTCTTTCTTGAAAGGGTTCCTTCAATTATGTTCATAAATACATTAAGTTATGACAAAAATGGTAGAGGACTACGATGGCAGTCTACGTTTGTCAGTTACGGAAAGAATTGAATTGAAAATCACGGTTTAGGAATTTAACAAGGTGGTTGCACTACTACAGATGAAAAATAACTATAGAAGCAAAACAATTTTCAGATGACAGACAATCCAAATTCTGCCTTCAATATTTTAACAAACACGGACAGTAATGGCCAAATTACTTAGCCTATTTGTGGTGAATAAGTCTAGTCAACATTTAAGTTATCGCTGAAGATAAACAGATCACTCCGCGTCTCTGCCTACAGAAACTTCAACACAGTTACAGTTAGTCTCTATCAACAAAGCAGTCCATGTTATGCACAAGTTCCCGAGCACATGATTTAAGAAAATGGTAAACCAACACCTGTGCAATCTAACAATATGCAATGTACAGTCAACTTTCAACTCCTCAATATGCAATGTAGTATCAGACAAGCATTGTTCAAGAAGCATATATATACCTGCACAAGGAATGGAGCTCGACCCAAGCCATGTTGGGAGCACACACGGCAGATAGAAATTGGTGCTGTACATGCTTGAACCTGGGATGCTATCCGGAAAAGATCTCTGCCCAATTATCTTCCTCTGAGCCAAGTCCATAGCAAATGTAGTGCGGTTAAGGTGGCAATACAGAAGGTTGGCGTTGAACGGATCCAAGGCGGTGATCCACGGCAAGTGACCTGCTTGTGGCTTCATTTCGTTGGGCAAGTTGACCAAGGTAATTGTTTTCTGAAGCGTGAGGTTCCAGCGGCAGGCCTCCTCGTCGAGTGAAAACGACCTGACGAGGAACGGCTCTGTTTTGCTGCAGAACTCGACATAGCGCAGCTTCCCCTCGCTCACACCCATGATCCGGCGCTTTCCCAGCAACATCTTCTCCTCCCTTGAGACGTCGGAGAGCACGCTGTCCCGCGGCAGCTCGACGAACCGAACGTCCGGCCGGTCGCTGAAGGGATCAATAGAGATGGCACCCCAGGTGACATCGAACCACCACAGCCGGTCGCCGAAGGCCAGCACGTCGTGGCTTGTGTGTACCTGCATCGGCTGCCAACGGGGCATCCTGGACGGCACGAGACAGGGCAATGGCTCCCGCTCGTCCCACTCCCCTGTATCGGACAGAAACCGACGCACCACTACGCTGGTTCCCTCTGCCCCTGGCCGGAGGCCGAGCTGAGCGACCACGTACCGATCAGGCGGGCCGTCGTCGGACTGGGTGAGCAGGCCGAAAGCCGAACTCGAGCCAGGGACGACGTCCATGTCCGGGACGGGGAGGCGGAACAGCTCGCCGCTGAGAGGGTTGCAGACGAAGCGCGTGACGTCCAGCTCGGAGGCGGCGCCAGCCGCGGTCAACTCCTGTAGCGTCCCGCTGTCGAGGGATTCGACGACGTGCGGAGGGCCGGGAGGCAGGTGGCGGGTCTCGGCCAGGTCGAGGAGGAGGAGGCCGTCGGAGCTCGTGGCGCGGACGCTCGCGACGGAGAAGTCCATGCCGTCGGCGAGGTGGGCGGGGACGGAGATTTGGGAGACGTACGGGGCCGCGTCGAGGTCCAAGGACGCGCGCGCGCCCGGCGACGGCGGCGCCCCTGACGCGTCCAGCGCCGCCCTGCTGTAGACCATGGCCCAGGGAGGGCGCGAGACGGCGCCGGCGCCGGCGACGCGGCGGAGAAGGAGGGACATCTTGGTTGTGGAAGTGGAGAGGGGAGGGGTGCCGCTGGTGGGGAAAGAAGGAGGGGTTTGGTTTGGTGCACATGGACTCGGTGCGTGCAGCTCTGCCATTTTTCTGGCAAGAGGAAAGGTCACATCCAGCGTTCTTCGGGTCTCACGGAGAAGACGACAAGAGGATGTCAGTTCAAACTTGCAAGGTTTTGTTTTTTAAAGATGGCAAATGATATTTATAAAAGCTTTCCCCGAATTTCTGATTTCTTGAAACTTCATGGTCCCTAGAAATCTGAAATCACGTTTCACATTTTCTAATGTCCATTCCCAGATAGTTTAAAGTTTTTGGCTTTTGTTAAACCAATCACTAGAAACTTAGTAGAAAGCCATGATAATAGTCAGACATTTTACCGAATGAAGTTCTAATTCTCTTCTCTGTTGAAACCCAAGAATTTTCAAAAGCTTGTCCATACATTTCGGACAAGGGATGGCGAGATTTCCTCCTCGGACGATCGAAGGTTGAAAAGGGTTTCTTCGAGATCTTTGGAGTGTGATGGCGCCAATCTGCTCTTGATGACAACTTTGTCAACGTATACATCAGCATTTCTTCCATGTTAATAGGCCCTGAATATGAGGCTCATGAGCCGCTAGAAGGTGGCCCTGGTGTTTAATGGCCTGAACAGTATAGCGGGTCTATGGACTATTTCGTCAATAGCCTAAACAGAATGGGTCGGCAACGGAAGGTGCATCAAGGTGTGGTGAAGCTCGTCTTCTTTGCATCTTCTTCGGCCATGAATACTTGATGATAGGCTGAGTAGTACGCATCTACTCCCTCCGTTCCAATTTAATTGACTTGCTATCCACCAAATGTGGATGTATCTAGACATGTTACATCAATAGATACATCCACATGTGGTGAAAAGCAAATCAATTAAATTGGAGCAGAGGGAGTAGGAAACTCAGCAATTCGCACCTCCCGGAGGGAGTCTAGCAGTTGGTCAACTGAAAAATGTGTAATTCAACACGATTCAAACACAGTTTGAGATTAGATTTTTGTTTCTCTCTGCCAAATGGAGTGACATAGGGTACTCCATCCTGAGGCCAGGGCATTCCATCTTTCCGAAGACAGGAATCAGATTCAAGATATTTAAGTTCTAGGATAAATTGTGGTCGTGAACTGGTGTTTCCTACAACCCATATATCAATATTAAACTAACATCTAGGCCCAGGAACAGTTCGTTTTCTAGTTATGCAGAGTAGTCTAAATAAGATTAGAGCTGCATGCATTTCTTATCATCAGCATAGAAATACAATACACGTCAATTTAATCCGATCAAACATATCCTAATTTCCATGATAAGCAAAGTGAACATAAGATTAACACGCAAGTGCATTAATAAACACATAAGAAAGCATAATTTCTTGCAAATAACATTGAATTTCTAAAGACTGCCATCCAAACTGCTGTGAAATGTAGCCCCAAAAGAAGAACATCCACCTGTTTCAAAGAGGACTACATCAGCAAATAAGCAAGCCCAAAATTGTCCCAGACTTCTCCAAAGTGAGGGTCCATGTCCTTCAGGTGCCACCATCAACGTTGCTCCATTCCATACAAAAACATCAACTTTGCTGCCAGTCACATTTAAGAAATCTGCAAGGAAAAAGAGTAGGCAGATATATCAAAAGCCTTGGTAATGACTAAATGACATACTAGGGTAATATTTAAATTCTGGTGGGAAGTAAATTTACAGCATGGCCATTTGGTAAGAAAGAGCATGCAACATACTTCTGTATGAAAGACAAGAAACTTATCGTGGTGAAAATGCAGGGTATCCTTTTAATTCACACAGGCTAAATAGTGCCAAGCAGTTAAGCACCAGAGGCAATGTGTAAGGAACATATTCAAGCAGCATCCTTGATTCTCCTATGAATACAAATATTTGAATCCTATTCAAAATAATACACATGCTTGAAGAAAAGGAACCATTATATGGTGTAATCTGCTACAAACACCCCCATTTTGAGTATACAATCGAGATCTAAGAAAGCATCCTATTCTCATAGGCTCATAGCCATATGAAACTGAACACGATTCTACAAAACGGGTTGGAATTAAGGATAACAGTAGTACTGCAATATATATATCAACCACTTCAATATAGTAACTTGGAAACATGACCAAAAAATATTTGTTTCTGCAAGTAGACATTCCAAAGGCAGTGTAGGAGAAATGCAGAATCCTGATAAGTGGTAACGACCAGTAAACAAATATGACTAAATATCCAACAAAAAAAGGTGACCAAATAAGAAAGAATGATTTAAGAGAGAGTACCAAAGATAAGTTAGCTGGCGTGTTTCACTTGTTCTCGCATTTGTCTACACGAACCAACATGTCTGCCAAAGTCTTCCTTGTGCAATTGGTTGTCTTTCTCGAAAGTGTACCTTCAATTATATCCATAGGTAGAAGAACATAAAGCATAAGTAACACAGAACAGTGAGATATACATCCTTCTTGGTTACACCAATCATTGAATTGAAAACACTGTTTAGTCATTTAACATAACAACTGCAATATATTGACATTTTACTGTACATGACATACAATCCAATGTCTAATGAAATCAACAAATACACCAGTTATCTAACAATACCAAACTCAGCCTCCCGTATTCTAAAGCAAATCGCATAAAAATGGCCTATTTAGTTCTGAAATGTGTGAGCCAATGTACAATGATTAACTCTAAACAATACTTAAGATAAGATATCAGCGGCTAAATCACTCCAGAAACTTCAAACAAATAAATTTGTGTGTATCAACAAACCAATCAATCCTGCGAAAAGGTTCCACGCACTGAAGCACATCATTTGAAAGATACGCTAAACTAAAGCCTATACAACCTAACAGTTATAGTAAAAATGGATTTCAGAGCTGCATTATCCAATGTATGGAACAAGCAACTTAGAGAAGTATATGTATACCTGCACCAGGGATATGGTTTGATTCAAGCCATGTTGGGAGCATACACGGCACAAAGAAAGCAGTGTTGTAAGGGCTTAAATGTATGATGCTATCTGGAAAGGGTATCAGCCCAATCAACTCCCCATTAGCCATGTCCATGGGAATAATAGCGTTGCCAGATTGAAAATACAGAATGTTGGCGTCGAATGGATCTATGGCAGCAACCCACGGCATGTGCTTGGCCAGTGGTTTGGTTTTGTTGGGCAAGAGTAAGCAAACTTTCATCTGACGTGCAAGCTTCCAGCAGCATCCTTCGTCGTCAAGCGAAAACGACCTGATGATGAAAGGCTCCTTTTCAGTTGACAGCTCAATATAATGCAGCTTCCCCTCACTGACCCCCATTAGCCGGCGCTTGCCCAGCACCAGATTCTCCCTTGTGTCGAAATCCGAGACCACGCTGCCCACGGGTAGCTCGACAAACCGGTGCTCTGGCCGGTCGCTGAAGGGGTCGACGGAGAAGGCGCCCCAGGTGAGGTCGACCCACCACAGCCGGTCGCCGAATGCCAGCACTTTGTGGTTCACGTCTGTCTGCATTCGTTCCCAACCGTCCGGTATCGTGGCCGGAACAAACAGCTGCCGCTCGTCCCACTCCCCTGTTTCGGACATAAACCGGCGCAGGACTTTGCAGTTATCCCCTGCCCTGCAGCTGAGTTGAGCGACCACGAATCGACCAGGTGGGCCGTGGGAGCCGTCGGACTGGGTGAGCAAGCCGAAGTCCGTGCTCGTGTAGGCGACATCCATGTCCGGGACCGGGAGGCGGAAGAGCTGGCCGCTGAGTGGGTTGCAGACGAAGCGCGCGGCGTCCAGCTCGGAGGCGGCTCCAGCCGCGGAATATTCGAGCAGCAGTTTCCTCTTCAAGGACTCACGGTCGCCCCGAAAGAAGGGAGGCAAGTGGCGGGTCTCGGCCAGGTCGAGGAGGAGGAGGCCGTCGGAGCTGGTGGCCCGGACGCTTGCGGCGGCGAAGTCCATGCCGTCGGCGAGGTGGGCGGGGACGGAGATGTGGGAGACGTACGGGGCCGCGTCGAGGTCGAGGGACGCACGCACGCCCGGCGGCGCGTCCAGCGCCGCCCTGCTGTAGACCATGGCCCAGGGAGGGCGGGAGGGCGCCGTGCAGAGGGAGCGGCGGAGGGGCGCCGAGACGGCGCCGGCGAGGCGTCGGAGCAGGGGCGCATTCTGGGGAGGGTTTTTGTGCGGCTTGATTCTGTGGACTGTGGTGCGGTGGTGGGGAAAACAGGGGTTTGGTGCACATGGACACGGTCCATGCGTCTCGTTCTGACCAACAGTAAGGGTTCTGTGGTCTCACGGAGAAGACGACAAAGAGACCCCTCCTTCACTGACTCCTGACTTTCCCGCCAAAATGTTCTACACCTCGGCCATCTACGATCTCAAACGAGCCCATGGGCTATTTTACTATCACTCGCCTAAAGGTCAAATCTTAGGCATGTACAATGGTCTTATCATACTAATGACACGTAGGATAAGTGGTGACTTGGAGGAGAGAGAAACGAAAAAAAAGATGTTTGTCTTATCTTAGCTAAGAGATCATCTATTAACAACAAATGTGTCACCACTTTTTTAGGATATCTGCTTACTAAAGATAAGACAGTCTTATTAACCATTATATATCATGTTTTTGTTGTCATATCTTAATTAATTGACACATTTAATATAAGACTGTCTTATCAACCATTGTACATGCCCTTATGTGAACGAATCGGATAAATTTTCCACTAAGAAAACAACAATGAATCGGATAAAATGACACAACGCATTCAAAACGCAACACACAGGACTCACTGAAACACAACATCCGAAAATCAGGACTCACTAAAACTTTGAAGGGATGATTTTCAAACTTCCGCCAGTAGCACAGCAGTACCAGGCAATGACGATTATGGCTGTTCGTGTTCGTACAATAGTATAACACTGTGACTGTCTCGTGCCAAGTTATTTTTTTAGGACCTTTACAAACCACACAATTAAGCTAGTGTTTACAGGAAAGCAAGATGTGGAGTTTCGAAATCATCAGCGTCAGATAGCTACCTTGCTAAAACTACATCGGAACAGTATGTTCTGAATTCTGAAACCATCGTCTAAGACAAGGCGTTGCCTATATTTTTCCCAAATGGAGATTGTGGCAGTCTGCTGCCGATGAGATCGCGCAGCTCAAACTCGCTAGGGAACCTCTGTTCAGCTAATTTTGAGAAAACCTGGAAAGGTGGAAGAAATTTTCAGTGAGGAACAAAGAAGTATATGTATATTGCTTCTTAATTCATTTAGGTAAATCAAGCCTTGTCCTTGTTAGCAGTTTTCTCTAGGAAGAGAGATAGAATCTCATTTAAAAGTATCTCCCAACAAGACAATAGGGTAAATTTTCTTTGTGGAAGTAATTCTTTAATATATGAACTCGTGGTAGAAAGAAAAGTGGTTACTCCTGAATTTTATTTATGATGCGTCTGATATATGAAACGTACCAAATCTCCGTTGCAATAAACTTCAAAGGCACCAGAACTTTGCAGGAAAGACTGAGCGAAATTGCCAAATAGCCAAATTGTCGCCATGGTTCCAAATCTATTGGCACGCAATTGGTGAAACAATGGAGGTGGAGTAATTCCAAGCCTGGGGAAAATCTGGTCACCAGCCATTATTGTTGCAATGGCTCCAACTTGAAGTACTGGCATAACTTTGCTCAGTACCCGTTTTGGGAAGGCTGGAGGATAATTATGCAAGAAAACATTAATTCCAGGAAATGATGTTTCAAGCATGCGCTTCATGGTCATCGCATTTCCCCTGCAAAACGGAACTCAAAGTTTTCAGTCTAAACTCTATGTACAAAGCAAAGCATATAACTTATAGAATATCATTTATAGCACAGCACTCTAACTTAGCATGATCTCACTCAATGTCCTTTTCAAGTAAGATCAGAAAACGCACGATAAGAAAGCAAGTTCAAGCAAAGCCCATAAAGTCATAAAAGTGATTAAAATACAGTTTCTACTGCTTCTTTTTGTTATATGCAATAACCAATTAAATTGTTAACTGATTTTGAATTACTCATGGTTTATGTTCAAGAGTCGTCCTAATCTCATAGATCCATAACATGATTTAGTAACTAACTAGAAGAAGCCATTTCATATTGCACTTCACCGCCAGCTGCAAAGTCACTACAAACCAAGCATCAGTCCAGATATTCAGTATTCAATGATAACAAATAGGTGTGTTCTCTCATGGAAGGTTCGCGCATCTCATGCTTGCTGTTGATGACGGACTCCACCAACGTGGTCATCTAAGACCCTCTATGAACCTCTACTGGGGGGGCTTCTTCCAGCGGCCACACGTCATATGCAAGAGAGTGACCATTTACATTGCAGCAGGCGACAACATGTGTCTCCTTGTTCCTATAACCTCATAGTGTGGATGGCCAAGGAGTCATGGAAAACTAGTGTGTATCTAGATAAAAGTAGGGCGGTGACATGCGGATAGCTATAACTTGGGATGGGTGTGGGTTGCTGCGCACTTGTGATTGCAAGAGGGAAG
This sequence comes from Poa pratensis, assembly GCA_947311845.1. Classification (NCBI taxonomy): domain Eukaryota; kingdom Viridiplantae; phylum Streptophyta; class Magnoliopsida; order Poales; family Poaceae; genus Poa; species Poa pratensis. The sequence continues at coordinate 110,496,922 of CAMZMU010000074.1, read as the reverse complement.
CAAAGAAAGATGCATAGAAGTAGATAGAATGAAGGAAAACAAAGGGGGTAAATGGCAGTCATCACGGCATTGTTCTCTTGGAAATCGCTAAACCATATCTGAGTTTCTATAATTCTCATACTTACTACATTGTTATGTATTCTGCAAACATAGGCACACCTGCCCAAGAAAACATACCAAAGTAATACTGACATTTTAGAACGCATTAGTACTTTGTCAAAGAATGGCCATAGAATAGAATGTTGAACTGGTAATTACATACTTTTCAAACTCTGTGGCAACACGGGCCCAAACTTCCTATCAACTTAATGTAATCTGTGTATTAATTATGTGTTGACCTATAAATCATAATTTGTACGCGGCTGCATATAAAATCATTAAGGGCGTTGGAACTTCGAAACATCCTTAAGTGTATAACACATGCTATCCAGGATTTCCCATAAAAGGGTGAAAACAATACAGCAAATTAAGTATCAAACAATCACCAAGTTAAATCTCAGCTGACTCTTTAAGCCAATGAATGCTCATAATGTCAGGTCATATTAAAGAACAATATGTGTGCTTCCTCATTGCCATTTATAGCTAAGTATTATGCAAACCAGCTCAAAGCAAGGATATCGCATCATGCTTACGAATTACAATGGTATCATCATTAATAAATCAAAATAAATAAATAAATAAACACTAAAGTAGAAGCCCACCAAATGTGTATATCAATTTTTTCTTTGGCAAGTTACGTGAAACAGATAGCAAGCTAGTGTGGGACTGATTAAAACGTGGAAGGGTCCAGAGAAATGCAGCTTAGCTAGTTTGGAAGAGGATGTGAACCACATCTTACTTAACCGTGCTTGCCAATTTAGCCTGAATCAGCATAGAAGAGGCTCTGTCCACGGACAAGGGCCCCAAACAACATTGGGGTCTTCTTTAGGCACTGGGTTATAGGGTGTAACAGGTCAAATAAATTGGTGGTGGATCTTATGTTTTCCTACGGTAGCCGGGATTTGGAATGTGCACGAAAAGATGGTGATGGAGGCGAAGCCAAAGCAGCCAGAAGATGTGGTCTTGCGAGTTTTATATGTTTTGTACAGCAATGGAGACTATTGCTCAAGGATCAGGACAAGGGGAAGCTCTTGGAACTAATGGAGAAGATTTATCAACAGATGCCCATGCACTGTGGCCATTCATAGGTGCATTAGGGATATTGTTCGTTCTTTGTGGTTTTCTTTGACATCAAAGTTGATTGTGTCATTTCTTCTTTCCATGACTGGCTGTGATAGTTCTTTTGTTGGTCAGTTTAGGACGTCTTGTGTTAGCTGTTATAACTTATAAGGAGCTGGTAATCCCTTCCCAGCACATCTACCTGTCCCTGTACACTATTGGCTTTATCTTTTATCCAAATTAAACAAATATGATAGTGTGGAATAAACTATGTTAAGAACACATAGGAGATTGGGGAGCATAACATACGTTGGGACTTGGGAGGACGAACAAGGTAGATAACAGGTCGATAAAATATAAACTCTCAACAAACAAACAAAAGTTGTTTGTTGTTAGTTTTCCCTCTTCTTATTTCTTGATATCAAGAAGCTCTACATATAGGTCTGCTCACACCACATCTCTAGAAGCAAATTTGTGAGTGTCCATATAACACATCGCTGATGTTCTCAAGGCTTTCGTTGTCAAAGAGTGAAACATATCACAAGTCCTCCATAGATCAGTTTCTGTTCCTAGATCAGCCTTTATATGTGAGGACTTACTTGAGCCCTGCGTAATCTCCAAAGGATACTAATTCGATCACTAACTCTAATCTTATCTCTTTCTATTTACGTAACTCTCTTCCCTAATAACATTCAAGGTTCCGATATTTGCCCAGTGTCATACATGCACATAACAGTGTTGTCCCACTATAAACAGAGCATTGACATTTTAATGAATAATATAGCTGCTCCCGTTCCCCACTACTTGTTTAACACGAGAGTATAAGTTTAAGAATCAACTTGGAGAAAGTTACCAGCCATTAAGCATTGGGTATTACAAAAAAAAACTCCCTAATTTCCAAATTAAGTGTCGCTGTTTTAGTACAACACTAAATTTGGAACAAAGGGAGTACTATTTAAAACCAGTGACACTAGTGAACTGGAGTACCAAATAGTCTGCATCCTAAATCAGTTTGCATCATAAATTGGTCCGTCCATGTCAACCGCAGCAAGCCCACAAGTAAACCAAACACTCTGTATCCGCTACACCACACATATGTTAACTTGACCCACGCAACCAAACTAATACACCAATTGCGCAAGCAAGGAACCACCATTCGCAGACACACAAAACAAACTATCCGCTACACCACGCACATGTTAAATTAAATCTGCACAACCAAACTAACACACCAATTGCGCAAGCAAGGAACCACCATTCGCAGAAACACAAAACACTCTGGTCCAAAACATATGAGCATTGACGTTTTCATGAATAATAGCTGCTCCAGTTACCCACTACTAGTTTGACATGACTGTATAAGTTTTAAGACTAAACTTGGAGAAAGTTGCCAGTCATTAGGGCATGTACAACGGGGGCGCTTAGACAGGCGCTAAGGAATTAATTCCTGGCCGTTACGCCAGATTCCCTGCCTATCCCAGGAATTCTGCTAGCGTCGCCGCATACTTAAGCGCCGAGCGCTTAACTTTTTCCCCAGCAAAAATAGCCTCTGCGCAACGGCCGGGAGCCATCCAGCGCAGAAAATAAGCGCCTCAATTAGCGCATGCCGTTGGAGTGCCAAGCGCTTTCCTTGTATATCATCGATAATTCATTTATTTTGGCTCGGCAAACGTCTACCTTAGCGTCTGCCACTGCACATGCCCTTAAGCGGTCGGTACTAGCAATTACTAGCAGAATTTAACAGTCACCAGTGACACTAGTGAACTGGAGTACCAAATAATCCACCTCCTAAATCATTTTGCATAATAAATTGGTCTGTGCAAGTGCAACTGCAACAAGCACAACTATTCCAAAAGCTCAAGTATCCGCTCCACACAAGCAAACTAACCACACCAATTGAGCAAGTAGGCAACAATTAGTACGAGCATGATGCGCTCAGGAACTCACTTGTACGAGCAGGATGCACAGAACTGCAGCTCCACGGTGGTGCCGAATCCAGCTCCGTCCAGATCGGGCTGCCGCGACCGCACCAAAATAACAAATAAGTTTTGCCGCTCAGATCGGATCAACAGAATTCAGGGCTAGGGGTCCAAGGAAAAGGAATTTCGGGCTAGGGTTTACGACTCACCTGTATCTGTATGGCAGCGGCCGCGGGGTCCGGGTGATGGTGGTGCGGCGGGTGGGGGTGGTGTGGCGGGTGGGGGTGATGGGGCGGGTGGCCATGGGGGTGGTGCGGGGGATGGCCGCGCAGATGTGGAGGAGGCGGCGCGAAGATGTGGGAGAGGTCGGAGATGAAGAGGAGCGCGGGGAGGCCGACGAGGAGGATCTGCAGGCGGTCCATGGCTGTACCTCCGCCTTCGCGTTCTCGGATTCGGCTCGCCTCTCTTTCCTGGAGACGACGAGGAAAGGAAAGCGCAGTGGCGGAGGGCTTCTACTTGCCCCAAACCGACGCGTACCCAACCGACGCGTACCCCCCGACGCCACTTGGGGCTGGCCCTGTCACGCGCGCACTGCGCAGTTTTTTTTCTTTCTGTTTTCGTTTTTATTATTTTCTGTTTTCTTTTTTGTTTCTTTTTTCTTTTTCTTTTTCTGTTTTGTTTTCGTTTTATTTTATTTTTTCTTAGTTGTTTTTCATTTTTTTTAAATGGTTTCAAATATAAAAATGGTTCCATTAAAATGGTTCCAAAATTTAAAATGATTCCAAACTAAAACGGTTGCATTTTGAAATGGTTACGAATTTTAAAATGGATCCAAAATAAAAGAAAATTAAAAATGGTTTGAAATTTAAAATTGGTTCCAAGTTTTAAAATGGTTCGAAAATTAAAAATGGTTCCAAATTTCAAAAAGTTTCCAAAATAAAAATGGTTCTATTTTGAAAATGGTTCGGAATTTAAAAATGGTTCCAAATTTAAATATGGTTCTAAAATAAAAATGTTTTCTGATTTTAAAATGGTTCCAAAATAAAAATGGTTCCACTTTGAAAACGGTTCCAAATTTTAAAATGGTTTAAAAATGATTCCAATTTGAAAATGGTTACAAAATTAAAAATTTGTTCCATTTTGAAAATGGTATCAAATCTAAAAATGGTTCAAAATTTAAAACTGTTTCAAAATTTAAAAATGGATCCAAATTTAAAAACGATTCGAAATTTAAAATTGGTTCCAAATGGTTCAAAAATAATAAAAACGAAAAGAGAAAACAAAACTGCACAATATGTACGTGACTGGGCCAGCCCATTAGCGTCAACGGAAGCTGGGGGGTACGCGCTGGCTAACAACCAGCGCCCTATAGGCGCTCCCGTGGCGGAGGGAGACGGTGGAAGGCGATCGTCAAACCGCCAGGTGGGCTCCGGTGATGTGGGTCCGCCGTGTCAGCGGGATTCTTGCCTCATTGCGGAGAAGAAGGCTGGGAATCTTCATGGGTCAGGCTTGGATGGTGACGTCTATGACTGGACTGTATCGTCGGCCTTCTGGGGTTCGACAGCCTGACGACGGCCCAACTATGATTCTGTGCACAAAAGCTACTGCAAAATGGGACCATCAATCCATCCAACAACTCTAAAAATTAAACAGTCCATCAAAATAGGCCTTTTTTGCGGCCCTGCTTCCAAAACGCCAGAGGTCTTGGAAGTATCGGTGGAGATGCTCTTACCATGCAAAAAGAATGTGATTCTCAAAAAAAATGCAAAAAGAATGTTATATGTTGCCTTGTGCAATGGATCAAAACTAAATATATGGTCGAAAATTATGTGTGCAACTATCTGATTACGTTAGAAGATCCATATGCAAACATGAAAAACTTTAAGTGGTATAAGTTAAATTCTACATTATTACACACCATAAATTTGGTGGTTACTTCTTCCTTCAAAACAGATTTCATGCAAATTGAGCCATATCTTTGAAATAAATTATCATTACATATCTTGTAGATATTGTATCAGAATCATATCTTTGACTTCTTTATTTGGTCTCATCTTCCTTGGCTACTCCCTCCGTTCCAAAATAGATGACTTCAATTTGTACAAAAGTGGATGTATCTATACACGTAACATGCCTAGGTACATCAACTTTTGGACAAATAGAAGTCATCTATTTTGGAACGGAGGGAGTATAAGATATGGCATAGCCTATTTTACTGTTTATTCTCGAAGACATGGGTGTCGTGAAGGTGCCAATCATGCTATGCATGCTCTACTCACGCCACTTCTCTTTGTTCCTGGTAAGTGACGTCTGCAAATTTCATATATACGCTTGCCTTTCATGTATGAGCTTCTTACCCCAGTACACATCTATCTATTTCCCTTTTTTGTCTTTTGTGGATCGTTGCAGGCCCTGATCTTTTTCCATACATCATATTATGGTTGTTGTTTTGTACGATCGGAAGCCAAGACATGCAAAGAAAGGAGCCAGACTTATCAGGAGCATCAATGCTATGACGATCCATGTGCTGATTGATGACTCAAGTGGAGCATATAGTCACAGAAGAATCAGACCATATGGCGTTGTTGATTCATGTCAGAGCGGACAACAACCAAATGGTCAAAGCGGCGCCAAGAAGCTTCATGTATGAGGAGATGTGGACCAAGCATGAGAATTATGATGAGATGATCAAGATTGCTTGGGAGGAGTGCCCAATCACGGAGCAGGGTATTGTGGGGGGGGGGGGGGGGGGGGGGGTTGGAGACAGCTCCAAGACATGTCCCGGACGATGCAGAGGTGGAGCTGTGAGACCTTTGGCTCTGTGAAGGCGGAGATAAAATCGTTGAGGAGCAAATTGGAGGAGGCTCGGGCTAATGCTCTAGTCTCGGGTTCAAATCTGCTGGTCCGAGATCTTGAGCGAAGACTACATGACATCTATGAAAAGGAAGAGATCATGTATCGTCAGAGGTCCAGGCAGGAGTGGCTGAAAGCTGGAGACCGTAACACAAAATATTTTCAGAATAGAGCGTCTCACAGGAAACGCAAGAATACGGTCTGTCAGCTGCGGCGTGATGATGGCTCTCTGTGTAACACGAATGAAGGGATGCGTGAGATGGCGTGGTCTTTCTACCAGCAACTTTATTCGTCGGAGGGGTCAGTGAATGCGGATCAAGTCTTTCAGCTGATGGAGGAGTTTGTAACGGAGGAAATGAACGAAAACCTCACTGGAGGTTTTTCGGACTTGGAGATTGAGCGGGCTCTATTTCAAATGGGCCCAACAAAAGCCCCGGCCCTGATGGGCTGCCGGCACTCTTTTACCAAAGACACTGGTCTTTGTTAAAGGCCCAAGTGTGCCGCACTGTGAGAGATTTTCTGGGTGGCAAAGAATGTCCTGCAAACTTCAATGACACTATCTTAGTGCTGATTCCAAAGGTTAATCATCCAGAATTGCTATCACAGTTCCGACCTATAAACCTGTGCAACGTTCTTTATAAAATAGCATCGAAGGTTTTTGCAAATAGGCTTAAAAAGATCCTCCCAATTATGATCTCGGAGGAACATAGCGCTTTTGTTCCCGGACGGCTGATCACGGACAATGTGTTGATCGCTTATGAATGTGTGCATGCTATCCGGAAGAGGAAAAGGAAAAAAGCCATTGTGTGCCGTGAAATTGGATATGATGAAGGCATACGATAGGGTTGAGTGGAGTTTCCTGGAGAAGATGATGCTCAGACTAGGGTTCTCTGCCAGGTGGGTTCAGATGATCATGAGGTGCATCAAATCGGCCAGATTCTCGGTTAAACTTAATGGAGGGGTTTCTGATGTCTTTCACTCATCTAGAGGGCTACGGCAGGGGGACCCCTTGTCCCCCTACCTCTTCTTGTTTTGTGTGGAAGGCTTCTCAGCGCTTCTCCGACAGGCCTAGCGTGAAAAACAAATTGTTGGGGTCAGCTTTGGAAGGGGAGGACCGACAGTCACGCACCTCTTGTTTGCCGATGACAGTGTTGTGTTCTTGGAGGCCAGCCAGACGTGTATGCAAAAACTCAAGCAGGTCTTGCAGGAGTATGAGGATTGCTCTGGGCAACGGGTTAATATGCAGAAGTCTTCAATTTTCTTCGGAAAGGATGTTCAGATGAGACCAAGTCAGCTATGAAAGCTAATGTCGGTATCACATGTGAAGCCCTGTCAGAAAAATATCTGGGGCTACCGACGGTGGTGGGGCGATCGAAGGACGGGGCATTCAAACACATACCCAATCGGTCGTTGGCAAAGGTGCATGGGTGGAAAGGGCAGGGCATGTCCATGGAAGGCAAGGAGACCTTGATCAAATCAGTCCTGCAGGCTGTTCCTACGTATCCGATGGGTTGTTTCAAGTTGTCGGATAAGATGTGTACCAAGCTCACCTCCATCTCCGCGAGGTTCTGGTGGGGTGCGGCGGATGGCAAGAGGAAGGTGCATTGGATTAGCTGGGATAAAATGAGTGCGCCGAAAAGGAAGGGAGGCATGGGTTCAGGAACTATGCGGCTTTTAACCAAGCGTTATTGGCCAAGCAAGCATGGAGAATACTGTCTAAACCTGAACCCCTGTGCTCTCGTGTCCTACGTGCAAGATACTTCAAGGGGGGGGGGGGACTTTTTGACTGCAAACTGTCCCAAATCTGCTCCTTATACATGGAGGAGTATCATGCATGGTAGAGAGCTGTTAAAGGAAGGTTTAATCTGGAGGATCGGTAATGGTAGCTCAATAAACGTCTGGTCGGATAACTGGATACCTAGAGAGGGGCTCAAACGTCCACTGGGACATAAGCCTGATGTCAATGTCAGTAAGGTTGATGAGCTGCTCGATCCTGCCGGGAGTGCGTGGAATGAGACCAAATTACAGGAGCTGTTTTTTCAGGGGAGCTGTGAAGATATCTTGAAGATACCCGTCGGTAGAGCCGGAACCGATGATTACTTAGCTTGGAATTACACCAAGAACGGGTTTTCAGTGTCAAATCAGCGTACCACCTGAAAATGCAGCTTAAAGAGAGAATCTCGGGTCAGCAGGGTTCGTCATCGTCAGTTGATGAGCACAAGGCCTGGCTGGCACTATGGGCTGCGGATGTGCCTGGGAAGGCAAAGATCCATGTATGGAGGCTTGTTGAAAATGGTTTAGCAGTAGGCGATGAGCTGCAACGACGAAAAATAAAAGAGGGAGTCAAGTGTGTGGCATGCAACAGAGATGAATCACTCTTGCATAGGTTCTGGCAGTGTCCACATTCCATTTCTGCATGGGAATCTCTACGGTCGCTGACGGGTCTGCAACTGTGCAGTCCTAATAGCTTTGTTCGGCACCCGAGAGAAGTGCGGGGTTGGCTCCTTGACTGGCTGGGGCAGCTGGGTGACAGGGAACTGGCTATGGCCATCATGCTGTTGTATCAGCTATGGCTTGCAAGAAATGATGCACGCGATGAGGAGACAATCGAAGATCCAAGCATAGTGGCAAAGAGATCTCTGTTCTTGGTCGAGGAATGGATAGGGATCAGAGCTACTGGGCCGCAAGGACCTCCGCCGGAGAAGGAGCACTGGCTTCCTCCAGAGGCGGGATGGCTTAAGGAGTTAAGGTCAATGCAGATGGGGCTTTTGCTTCGGCGACTGGATATGGAGGGTGTGGTGTGGTCCTACGGGATCACCATGGCGATTTTGTGGCTGCAGATTGCCGTTTTTTTTAACCCCTGTACCGGACGCCGAGCGAGCCGAGCTCCTGGCTTGTAAACGAGCGCTCGAGTTAGCGAAGGAGCTGCAAGTGGATAAAGTTTGCTTGGAGTCTGACTGTCTTAGTGCAATCGCGAAGCTGCAGAACGTGGAGAAGGATAGGTCTATTCATGGGCCGCTCATGGAGGAAATAAAGATACTGCTGAAGGGTTTTGGTGCTGTTGTGGTTAAGCATGTGCGTCGCTCTGGCAATGAAGTAGCGCATAGGTTAGCTAAGGGCCACTTCTTTTGAGCTTATGCTTATGCATAAGCTAGCTTATGGATTGTGGTGGGGAGAAACTGTTGTGGGGAGAAGCTCCTAGAAACTGGTCGGGACACTTCTTTTCGGCTTGTGCAGTTTTGGCTTCTTCGGCATGTTGGGATGTGAGATGTCTATAACGCACCTAAATGATTTCACGCATAGTAAAAGCAATGATATATTACATATTAAATAATAATAGGTAGAAGTAAAAGAAAAGGTGGATGATAATAAAAACATATTTTCGTAGTATAATTTCAGTACATGCCAAAATAAAATTAAACATTTCATAGTTTCCTTTTCTTTGTTATGTACAGGTCATGAACAACTAATCAACATTCATTTATTATGGATTTGCACCAGATATTAAAGTACAAATTGACTGGTGCTAACGTCTTGTACCAAATTCCTACAGAGAACAACTTAGCAAACTCTTCCTAGCCTACTGGTCCACTGAAGTTAGAGTTCAGCAACTCTCCATACACCCCTCAGCTTGAGTGTGATAATTTGTCTGCTCTTAGCAACACTCCAGATAACCAGAGCTCTACTGAAACCATTTCAGCTCAACCGATCTCCCCGCTTGAAGCAGACAACTCATACATCAAGGCAGGTAGCAATCTCTGTGAGAACATCCAAGTGAGGCCTGATCCATTGTATGCAACATCAAGACATAATATGCAACAGACTTTACGTGATATTGAGAGGTCGACATCGTGGGGGAGTTCCGACGAGCTTGGAGGCGGCGGCCGGATGAGCTGCTCTGCGGGTCGGAGGAGCTGGGGCGGCGGTGGTCGGAGGAGCTCGGAGCAGCTGAGGCGTCGGCGGCCAGAGGATCTGGGATGCAGGCGTCGGTCGGATGAGCTCGGATGCGAGCACCGGTCGGAGGAGTGGGGCGGAGGCGGGAGGAGATGGGGTCGGAGCAGCTCGGATGCGGGTCGGAGGAGCTGGGGCGGAGGCGCGCCGGTGGGAGGAGCTGGGGAGGAGGGGCGCGGCGGGTGGAGGTCAAGCGGAGGCGGAGGCTCGCCGGCGGCGCCTAGGAGGACGGCGGTGGTCGAGCTTGGCGGCGGCCGGAAACCCTATCTCGATCCCATCGCGAGTTCGCGACAGAGAAGAGAGAGAGCGAAGGAGTCGATGGTCAGGGTCGGGGGCGACACGAGGTGTTGACCAGTTTTCCCTTGTTTTCCTGTGGTGGCAGTTTCTCGTAAATAACTCGAAAACGATGGGTAGGCAATCATACCGCTTCGAGCCTTTGCGGGAAGCTGCGCAGAAACACCAGACGAGCAGTTTCTGGCTACCTGAAGGAAAACGGTTTCGCGGCGGGAGGAAGCTGGTCAGCAGCCAGAGACTTCTTTTGCGCTTAAGCTGTCGTGGACCTCGAAGCTGCCCAGAAACTGCAAAAGAAGTGGCCCTAAAACAGGTTGCGAGGCTAAAATCTGTAGTACCTGGGTGGGTTCGCCACCAGATTGGATTGTAAACTGTTTGGCATCTGACGTTGCCGTTTAATATATCGTAGCTTGAAATCTCAAAAAAAAAAAAATCCATGTGCTGAGGCCTGTCACAAGGAGGGTTTTACTTCAGGGATGTGCGGCTTGTTAATCATAAGACTACCCGTAGAGCAGTGTTTATGCAAAAAAGAATTTTGAATAAAAACATGTAGCAAGTGTCATAGGATGTGTGATGTATCAAATAATATGGCTATGTAGTATACTGAGTCGATGATGATCAATAACAGAAAGTTGAGGTTTTACCAAATATTTCTTACGTCTTATCTTTAAAAACAGTTTGGGATTGGTGAGTGCCTGGTGTCACACATGGGTCAAAAAAAATTTAGATCTGCACCGAAAGTCCCCTATCGTTATTATCTAGCCAAAAAAAATGAGGCCCAAATTCCAGATCGATGGATTAGTACCAACCGATAATAATTATATTATAATGAAAGTATAAGACCTGCTATGCATGCTGCTATGACGATCGGTGATTGTTTTGAAGATCGGAAACCTGCAAAGAAAAGAGTGCGAGCTATCAGGAGCATCCAGATCCTGTGTTGAGGCCTGTCACATGGAAGGGTTTTACCAAAGGGGGTGCGTCTTCTAAATCATAAGACCACATGTAGAGATGTGTGTTTGCAAAAAAGAATGTTGAATGAAAACATGTAGCAAGTGTCGTAAGACGTGTGATGTATCGAATAATATGGCTCTGTAGTAATACTGAGTTGACGATGTATCAAGAAGCCCGACTTCCGCACGTTGTATGAGCCCGTCGGCGGGCACCGCACCTGGGAGGAAAACACGCCCGAGCGACGGTCCCCCTATATGTGACTTGAATGTGTCGTCGGCCTTCTGTGTCGACAGCCTAATGACGGCCTAAGCATGGTTTTGTCCCATAGCACGCACTACAAAATGGGACCATCCATCAATAAATCCAAAAAAAACTCTAAAGAAAAAACTGTCCATCAAACCCCTGGAAACTCAATAATTGAGTTGCATTTCTCTCACTCACCTAGAACCAAAAGAGAGATCAGATCAGGTATACTTGGAGGATACGGGAAACGTTCCATGATCGATGATCAGGTAGGCAAACTCATCATTCCGCGAGTCAATAAAGTTCGGTTCAAATCAGTTTGTCAAGCTACCTTTGAAACCTTTGGTCAGAAGTCAGAAGAGTGTCGAACGAATTCTTGATCACCGGGTTTTTACCGCCAACGGGGCATATTCTACTCCAAGTTGTCTGGTCTTAACAAACCACGGAACGAACAAAACCTTGATTAGGAACCGAGCTTCCAGAGATCATATTTTGCACTAAATGATAATGGTCCAAAGTTGTTCAAGTGTTGTCTAACAAACCGCATATAGCCTAGATTTACTTGATTATGAACCAAGCTTTCACGCACCTTAAGTTAACTTTGCGTAAATAAACGATGAACCAAATTACTAAGTTGTTTTCTAAGGAGAAAAAGCGCACATGCGGTACATCAACTTGACGGGCACATTGATCACGAAGTTGCAAAATGCCAAACTCGGGTCACGAACTTGCCGTACCTGAGCATGTTAGTCACTATGTAATGGTGAGGTGGACTCCGACGATGTTGGTCCACATTGTCAGCAGGATTCTTGACTCGTTGCGAGGAAATAGGCTGGGGAACCTTCGTGGGCTCGGTCTCGAGCTCGGATGGCGATGTCCACTTATATGGGATTCGACTATGTCGTCGGCCTTCGTTTCGACAGCCCAATGACGGCCCAACTATGATTTTGTCCATGAAACATACTGAAATGGGACCATCAATCCATCCAACTTCTCTAAAAGAAACAATTCATCAAACCCTGGACACTCGATGGCTACTTGAGTTGCATGTCTTTTTTTTTTTTGCGAAAGGAGGAAAGTACATCAGATCCGCACTCTTACAGAAAGACCCAGAACAAAGGTAAAATTACAACGAGGTCCACTGAGTCCCGAAGACGGAGACGACGACGAAGCTGCCGTTGACGCGCCGCTGCCCAAGCTCCCCAAACCATGGATCGTCGGAGCCCACCACCAGGCAGGCGGGAAGTCTTCCGCACCGCCTCCGAAGAGACTACTGTCGCAGCCGCCGGCGCCGCCGCGCAGATCTTCAACACTTACCTCCAGGATGAACACATCCGGATCCATCGCTCCCAGATCCGGCCGTGGTGGAGAGAGCCAAGCAGATCCGCCGATCCCCGGGCTCCCACAAGTCGCGCGCGAGACGGCCGTCCTCCAGAGAGCACCGCCGTTGAAGGGGCTCCGCGCCGACAGCAAACACCGCACCCGCCGCACCTCCGCCTCCCAAGCGCCGCCGGTGGGACACACACCTAACCCTAGCCTATGTACAAGCCGTGGAGCGGGCTTCCCCCACCCTCCCGCCGCCGGAGCGGCCGACGGAGAGGGAGGAACCCACGCCCCACCGGCTGCGAGGTGGATTTGGCGGTGGACTCTCAAAAGTTCGCCTTCTCCGGACTGTAGCGAGGAGAGGGGTGAGGACGACACTCTAAGTTGCATGTCTTTCTCCCACCTAAAAAATTGTACTGGTTGTTTCAAAAGAGAGATCAGAACAGGTATACTCAAGGGAAACCTTCCATGATGGCAGGTAGGCGAACTGATCATTCGGCGAGTCAATAAAGTTTGGTCCAAATCAGTTTGGTAAGCCACCTTTGGAATCTTCGTTCAGAAGAGTCTGGACTCTGGACTGAATTCCGGATCACCGGGTCTTCCCGGCAAGAGCGATTCTACTTGAAGACTATGTCGTGTGGTCTAACAAACTGCAAAACCTTGATTAGGAACCGAGCTTTCACGTACCTTGATTTATTTTGCGCTAAATGATAATGCTGCAAGGTTGTCGACGAGACGGCCAGCCCGGATCATCAGCAGGCACCTTGGGTGCTTGTCCAGCCTAGGCGCAGCCTGCACCGCACGGCATCGAAGACCCGTCCTCCTCCTCCCGCTTGGCTTAACGGAAGATGCCACCGTTGCCATGACGCTGGGCACTGGGCTTCAGTGTGCTGTGAGCCACTCAGATGCAACAATTGTCGCCAATTTGGCCACAAGGCGAAGTGCTGCACGGGGAGAACTGCTCCTCGCCCTCCTCCTGTCCAAGTTCGCCAGGTTGCGCAGATGCCCGCTGCTGATCGTCCAAAGCGCTCCACTTTCCGTGAGCCACCTTGCAAGCCGTCCGGTGAGCAGCCGCAATCCGTCCTTGCCAGCCAGCTCGTTGACCAGGCTTCACCAAATCGACGTTCTCCGCCTCCGTCTTCCACGACAGATGTGCAGCTTACCCTGGCTGAGCAGGCCATGTTGCTTCGTTCCGAGCTTCACGACTGTCTCGCAAGGGTTGAGAGTTTCTTGGTGCGAGCGGGGGCTGCTCTTGTCCCGTCTCCTGTTGCGCCTGAAGCCTATCCTCTGACCAAGCTCAATGTCGGTCCAGCTGACATTAGTGAAGAAGGACCCTTTGGCAGGTTCTCCCCTCGAGCCATGCCATGCTCGTTGCAACAGCCCCAGGTGTCAGCTGAGAGTGAAGTCATGGATCCGGTAATGCTGATCATGCCCGACCTGCAGGAGTTGTGTGAGGATTTGGCTCCTCCCGTGTCGAGGGTGCACATGGAGGTGGGCTCGCTTATGCCCTCAGAGATGGCTTCCTTACCACCATCTATGGAGTCTAGCCAGCAGCATGATGACTCCGAGACCCTCTTTGTGAAAGAGCTTTGCGGCCTTCTTGCTAGTTTGGAGACGGCTAGCCCTGGATCCGGCAAAGAGGTTGCTTTCCTCCTTTCGAGGAAGGATCCGAGAGACAAACTGATGAAGGTGAAGGAGTATCTCAGGAGCAAATGCAAGAAGGGTGGCACCGCAATGAAGTGTTCCGCAGCTACATGATGGATGGCTCTCATCTCTTCGAGTTGTTGTGTTTCCAGTGAGGCTTTCTTTGCGTTTCGGTGATCAATGTGTCGAGAGTGTGCCGCGGTAGCGGGTTGGGAGAGTTGGTTAACATGCCTAGGTGATTAGAGAGTTGCATGCTTTGGGAATGTCCACATGTGGTTTTGTTGTAACGGTTTTCGCCCGGTTTTTCGTGAATTAACTGGACAATTCTCTTCTGCTTAATAAATAGAAAGGGCAAGATTTTTGCCCCCGTTTCAAAAAAAAAAAAAACTTCCACGCACACGAACAGAACAGTTTTGCAAACAAAATTGCCGGAGCTCAAGCTCAGCAGGTACCATAAACCGGCTGAAGCATGCCTTGGTTCTTGAATGGATCCCACCGTGTTTGGCGATAAGGAGTTCGTCTCTTCCACCTCCGCGGTGAAGGTGATCGTCGATCAGGTGTGGCTGAAGCGATACAGCGTGCAAATCAGCGAGCGCGATCCTGCGTGCATCTGTGAGGCTGTGACTGTGCTGCTTTCGGCCATACGACATGGCCATGCCCATGCCCTGCGCTGAACAGACGACGAGACCGCCGCCGCACTTTGTGCTCCCACTCCTCGACTTATCTGCTCCGACAGGTTAGCGTCACCTCAACCGCGGTAAGGGGACCTCCAACGGGCTGGCGCAAACGGACCAGCCAAGTCCGCTTTTGTCCAAACGGACAAATGGCCAGCTCCAACGGACTGGCGCATCCGGACTGGTGTCCGCCCGGACACCAGGTTTGGACCCAAACTCGGCCCAATTTTGGGGCGGCTTTGGGGCGGGACGGACAGGCTCTCGGTCCGCCGCTTTGTCCTCCATGTCCGCGTCGGGCCCAAGGTCCAGCCACCCAGCTCTTCATTCCCCTTCCCAAACCCTCGCTCGGCCGCCCATTCCCTCCCCAGCCGCCGCCCCCAGCCGCCCTCGCCGCCGCCGCCCCCCACCCGCCCTCGCCGCCGCCCCCAGCCGTTCATGGAGGACGGACTGTCGAAGTCCACGGACGCGACCGGCGCCGCCCTACTCGCGGTGAAGAAGGAGATAAAGCCGGCCTCGGCCAAGCGACAAGGCCGGAGGGAGAGGACTCGGGAGAAGAAGGCAGAGGAGAAGGCCGCCCTCGAGGCGACCAAGGAGAAGGAGATGCTCGCCGCCATCGCGCAGCAGGCCAACTCCGACCTCATCGCCGCCCAGGCCGCCGCCCGAGCTGTCCTTCTCCTCAAAGGGGAGGTTTTTGCAGGGGCATTCATTGCTGCCACCGGCCTCTCCCCCGACACGTACGGTTCCGTCGGGCGGAAGCTCGGTCTCTTCCGCCAAAGGGAAGCCGCCCAGAACCTCGTCCCCCGGCCTCTCGACGCCGTCGCCGGCCGCCGGCCATCACCCAGTGTCGCGGCTGGGTTCCCGCGAGGACTCGCCGGAGATTTCGTCGGTCTCGGCCGAGCCGAAGTCGCTCGACCTCAACGTGACCCCGACTGCCCGCGATGGGCGGTCCCGTGGCAAATCGAAGACGATGGCGGGTGGCAGGATGACCATGCCCGAGGCCCGTGCCCTCATGTTCGACGGGAGCGAGTTCCCGCCGACGACGCCTGCCAACCCGCCCTACTTCGCCGACGATGCCATGGACGACATGATCAACGGCCGCACACCGTTCGATCCTGCCGAGGCCGAGACACAAGAGGCCAACACCTACTTCGACCCGGCCGACCTCGACACACAAGACCCCGACGCGACCATGCCCGAGACGGAGCCCGATGTGGTCGACATTGAGGATGAGCCACTCGATGTCGACGAGGAGCACGCCCTAATCGCGGCGAGCCTCAAGCGGAAGAACATCCGCACGGCCTCCTACACCGACAAGGAAGACAAGGTGCTATGCGAGTCATGGATGACTTGTGGCCAAAATGCAAAATGGGGTGCCCAACAAAGGGGCATCGCATTTTGGTTTAGGGTGCACAAGCATTTCCATGAGCAAAGGAAATTGTCGCCCTACCGGATTGAGAGTGATCGCAATGAGGGCTCACTCACAAAGAGGTGGCAAGTGGCAACACATCTCGGCCGAGTGTTGCAAATTCCAAGCGGCCTATGAGCATGTGAAGAACCGGCCGGTGAGCGGCTACGGGGTGGAGGACAAGATGAATCAAGCTTTGGAGTACTTCAAGGTGGCCTTCAAGACCAAGTTCACCTTGGGTCATTGTTGGGACATGATCAAGGGTTGTCCAAAATGGCAAGAGAGCTACAACGCCATGAAGAAAGGGGGCCTTGAAGGCTCGAAGAGGAGGGCCAACGATGACCCCAATGATGATGCCAATCCCGGCCAAACCTCGGGTGGCCGGGCTGTGCGGCCTAGAGGACACAAGTCCTCGGCGCAAGACGTGAAGCGTGAGGCGGCGCAAGCACAATTGGAGGAGACGTTGAAGACGTTGATCGCCGGCAAGGAAGAGTCCACCGCCGCTAGGTACGTGGAGAAACGCAAGGACAAGGAGGAAGCCATGGCAAGGTATGTGGAGATGACAAGGAAGAAGCTCGAGATCGAGCAAGAGAAGGTCAAGGCCGAGGAGACCCGGCTCAAGCTCGAGGCCAAGGCGGAGGAGAATCGCGTGAGGCTTGCGTTGCTCGCCGAAGAGAACCGGATCATGATGGCCGACTTGACCATCATGGACCCGGAGCAAAGGGCATGGATTCTCAAGAAACAAAAGATGATCCGTGAGCGCGAGGACATGTGATGTCCTATTTATTTCTATTTTTTGTGTGTTGAACTATTTAAATTTGAACAATTTGTATTGTGAACTATTTGCATTTCGAACTATTTTGATTCCGGCCAATTTAAGTCATTTGAATTTCCACCTTTTTTTTTTGGCCCCTTTTGCGCCAGGCCGTTGGGGGCACCCCCACCCCAAACGGACAAAGGCCCAAAGTCTGTCCGTTGTCCGCCCCCAAACGGACCAAATCGGACACTTTGGGGTGTCCGTTTGCTCTACCCCATTGGAGGTGCCCTAAGGGCGTGCCTCCTTTCTACTACGGGAATGGCAGCCCACCGGCGCACCGCACCGATCCATGACATGATGACAAGCGAGGCACTCGGTTTACATCTCAAACCACACCTACAAGTTAGGTGTTTTGCCTCCGGAACCGCTCTAGTGATCTCCTTATTTTTGAAAACTCGAAAAAAGGTATTTAAGGTTTCAAAAAACTCTAAAAATATATTTATGTGCACATGAACATATGGTGTAAAGTTTTGCTAGATAGATATTTTATTTTAGGCTACAAAAAACACAAAATCGTGGCTCTAATTAAGAAGCCAAAAAAATAGTAACTCATTTTCCTCCTCTAAATTTGTCTTTTTGTGCAGGCCACATATGAAGAAAAAAAATTATAGTACAAATTTGGTCGTATAGAGTAAGCATGCATACATACTAGTATGCTTTTTTTCAGAAATTTTGGAGACCAAGAAATAAAAAAATTCAATTAAAAAGGCGAGATCACTGGAGCTTGGAAGTTACAATGATTTTCGTAGGGTAATCGACAACGGCACATGGCTGCGACCGGGGAAAACATTTTGAAATGTCAAAAAATCAAACTAAATTTGGCACGTACATCTTGACATTCTATATGTGCGCGCCAATTTTCATGGAAAATCGTTGATTTTTGTGGCTTGTGTAATAAGAGAAGAAAATGTCTCGTGAAAGTTTTTATTGGCACCAAAATTTATCTTTTGTACACACAACATACACAAAAATGCCGGTTTTCTCTTAAATGAGTTCGTCGAGATGTACGCCCGCAAATTTCCGTTCGATTTTTTTTTTGATATTTTGAAAATGCGTTTTAAATTCAATATGGATGCCCCCTTATAATCGTAGACCTGCGGACTACTACTACTACGGTTGTTCGTCCATGTTCAGGTGTTCAGCGGTCTCCTGATCCGAAAAAAGAGCACATAAACTGCAGATCGTTTGAACGGTTGAGTACACCACACCTTTCGTGCAGTACATCAGCGCGCGCGTGTCGCCGCAGAACACGCGTGTGGAGCTTGGCTGTGTTGCGCTCATGAATAATCGTCTTCGTTGGGTCGCAAAGAGGAAGCATAGAGCGCTTGGGGCCGGCCGGCAGAGGCAGCGCCATTCCCAAACCGTGTCCGGTACACACATCCGATTCATAGCTCATCATCTCTCTATCTCTTCATTGCTTCCTTCACCGGGCTCGAGAGGGAGGCGGAGAATTCCATGGAATGATAGCTGGTTGGTATAATGGCATAATGACATTCTTGACGACCAGGGTCGAGAGGTTCCTAGGCAACCTTGCCGCGGTTTCATCAGAGCAAGGGCAATAGTATAGCCAGCAACCGGCTACAAGGTAGTGTCATGTCACTTATATCCAAGCTAATAACCAACATGTACAATGGTTAAATTTGATACTAGATTACTTTATTAGTACATGGCCCACATTACACTCTCTCATAGTGCCTAGAGCACGTGCTGCAGCTCGCTCTTGCAAGAGAGCCCGCTTTTATTCTCTCCCCTCTTCTCTCCTCTATGTAAGCACAAATATAATATTTAAATCCTTATAGCATGCTGACTGTACCTTATTGTATTTGCTCTCTAGATTGCTCCACTCGAATGTATATACTGACATGTTGTATCGAAGAGCCATCTGAACATGTTAGGTGCAGCCGTGCAGGCCTCCAGCCAAAACCGGGCCGCTACCACGATACAGTGATGAGTTTGGCGTTGTTCCTGTCGCCTTTGTTTAATTTCTTGATTGATGACTTGTCTGGGTGTGTTGGCGTCGTATGAGCGCGTGGATGATTCCGTGTCCTGATTCAAACTCATCATTGATCTCTCATCTGCCATCCATACTTGGCACTTGGCAGTGAATCTAGCATTTTCTGTACACGGCCTGAAGCGATAAGATCAGGGAAGACAGATGGTACATTGTCATTAGAATTTCCTAGTCTCGCCAAACTTAGTTGAATGCAAGCACGATAACAGGGAGGCACGGTCCGATCTGTTAAAAAAGCGAAAATAGGGTGAATCTTGCGCCGCCAAAGGTGAGCGTTTTCTTCTGGATACTCCACCATGGCAAGACCAGGACCCGTTTTCTTCTGAATTTAGATTGCGCACGCTGATAGAGTTCAACATTATTGACACCTAAGATTTTTTTCAGATTTTTTTTTTGAAAATTACAAATACTGATTTCTAAAATTTCCAATAAAAAATACCACCATGAAGCTCGGGCTCCATTTGTGGTTTCTCCTGACAACAGCCTTATAAAGTTTTATTCCAAATTTAGACAAAATAAGACTAATTTTTACAAGCCAAGTAAGAGTGTTGTGAAGAATAGCCACACTAATTCAAATTTAAAATCTAAACCAACAAGTTTGGAGCACATAATGGCGCACGCAAGTAAAAAAAAACTACCACAAGAAAACGAGCTACACGTAGCCCATTTTTTGAAAAATTGGAAAACGACACTTGAAAGTTTCAAAATTTTCTCAAATTAATCCTAGATGTAGATAACGATGTCCTCTACCAGTGCGCAAAAAGAAATGCTAAATATTATATATTTTGGGCTGTGTAAAAATAAAAATTCTAAATATGAGGTGGAACACAGTGCAGATTTCGATTTTTTTTTAGATTTGTCAGAATTTGTTATTTTCGTGTAGACCCGAATACAAAATATTTTGCGTTGAAACTTTGCAGAAACTTAGAGTACGTCATATCAAACTGTGTGATTGTTTTTTCATATTTTTTTAAACTTAAAGTGTTAATTAAAAAAAAGACTACATGTAGCCCGGGCTACATAGTGACTTTTCGGTCTATCTATTGCTCAAGCGATAATATTTCAAAATCACATTAATGTTTATTTATTTTCATTCCCGGGTCTTCTTTTTTTTGCCTAGCTACCATTGTACCCTTACCACTCCCAGCTCACATCTTTTGTCATTGCCTTCCGCATGGTATTTGAGATCAAGCTTAAAGGTTAAAATTAATATACTATTCTTTCTCTGGGGTGGAGCGAAGCTCAATGAAGAAGAAGGCAATTCGCAGGGGGAAAATTAATGCGGGCCAAAAAAATTCAAAAGTCATCGGGGAAAAATATGTCTCTTTGCATTATTTTTCGCTGCCGAAATCTCCTTCAGCGACTTGCAGAAGTGATGTAGGGAGTACCAAACTTGTATACTTGTTGATAACTCATTTTTAAAATCATTGGCATAGCTAATATGTTTTTGTTCTTTTAATATGCATTAAATAGTGAAACTTACATTAGGTTTTTAAACACATTGTGACATTTAAAGATATTTAAGGAAAACCCTCTCAGATGTGAGAATGTAATGAAAAGACAAAATCAATTGTCTTTTGGATTAATTAGTGTCACTTGCATTAATACAATACATATTTATTTATGTATCCTATTTTGGTAGAGATCTTTATATTATATGATAATGCATATTTTGATAGAGGTTTCTAGTTTATAATTAGGTATGCTCAAACATAAAAA
This sequence comes from Poa pratensis, assembly GCA_947311845.1. Taxonomy (NCBI): domain Eukaryota; kingdom Viridiplantae; phylum Streptophyta; class Magnoliopsida; order Poales; family Poaceae; genus Poa; species Poa pratensis. The sequence continues at coordinate 110,475,960 of CAMZMU010000074.1, read as the reverse complement.
AATCTAGAGTTATATACGATACTTAAGAGGAACGTGTCACCGAATCACTGTCATGGTGTTCTCATGTTTTGTGGTCAAATGTGTCTTATCAATAAGAATGGGATGGTTGTCTACTACACACTTGGTACTAAAAATCGCATCGTCCTAGACTCCTAGCTGAATAGCCTTTACTACAACTCATAGAGCGTTCACCAGAGAGATATTAACAAACTAAGTGAACTAGTCACTGACCGTGTGATTAGTTTCTACGTGGTGCACGTTATTAGTTTTTGGTGTGGACCTACTTATGAAATCTGATCCTTTTGTTTTTGTTAATTCTGAAAATTGGTTATTTGCTGATTCTGGTAAATGGATTTTGTTTGGTTTTCTACATATTCGCTAGACCCATGGTCATAATAAATATTAACTATAAGCACTAGTTTTATTATGGTTCACTAATTTTTGTTGTCAATCAAGATGATCACATGTCCATTGATATTTATATGATTTTAAGGGATGCCTGGCCAAACATGGCGACCCATTTCCAAATAAGTAGAAAACTTAGCCTAAGCCCCGCGAGCTCGCTATGGGCAACTTCAAGGCAGATATTGAGCAGGGAGGCTAAAATTTGAGCTCTATGCATGATGTCAACCCCCCAATAAGATGACGTATGGGAGTGGATTGATCTTGGGTTTCCCGACCCCGTTCCGACCGGGTTTTAGATTCATGATTGGCGATTTTGAATAAGCAAATTTGTGCTTCCGCCATTGTTGGTAGCGAGAGGTCAGTAAAATAGAGTGTTTTTATGTTGCAAAGGTGTTTCGCCATGTTGTTTAGTGCATGCACGTTATCATCCTGTCGCAACGATTCTTATTATATGTTCGTTCTTCAGTGTGTGCATTGTTCACATGTTTCCATCAATTTTCCCACCGTTTTTCTACGTCTAATGGGATAGGTTGTATACTTGTTGCAAGGCTTTTACATATTTATTATGGACCACGAGAAAAACGTTGCGACGGTATTGCATACATGCATAAAAAATTAGCACGGGGAGTTCCATATTTCATTTCACGTTTAAGTAAAGGTCGGAGAACTCCGGAGGGGCTGATTGGTTAATTAGTTCAACCGACTGACGTCGACCCATATCTGACGTTGACTCCGGAAAGTGTTTTTGGCTCTCGGGCTTCCAGTGCTCTCCTATTTAATAAATTCAAAAAAAATCATATTTGTGAGTTTCAAAAAGTTATGAAGAAAATACAAATGTAGTGGATAATATATCCCACGAATGTGCAAATGTTACATTTGAAATTGTGTAGCTCCAAATGTTACTTTATATTTTGGGCTACATAAAAATACAAATCAGATAAAACTTAGAGAATTGAAAATATGCATACTCAGATCCACACTTTTGTCATTTTTATGTAGCTTCAAATACAACGTATTTGAAATTGATATTTTACATGTTCATGAAATATATTATTGGTTAGCTCTAGTTTTTAGATTTGTCTAAAATATATAAATATGATTTCAATTTTTTAAATAGGAGAGAGCACTGGAACTCGAGAGCCAAATTTTTTCACTCATTATAGTTAGTAACATTTCTGACAGAATTGTTTCTGCTTTTTCTCTGAACGGGATCGTTTCCGATTAAATTCTGAACAATGGCTCATGCCGTCGCCTAGTTTTATACCGCCGGATTCTCTGATTCTTTTGTCCACCGCTCCACGCCTCCACGGCCGTCCAAACTCCGGTCGGCGAACCCGGTCAAACTCGCCGACGACCATGGTCCCACCATCCCCGAACTCCCGCAAGAACGCACCTCCACTACCAAGGCCCACGTCGCAGTGACCCATCAACCTCCAAAAAGAACGCCACGTGGGAATGTTCCCCACCCTGTCCTCCGCTACGCGTCCCCCGAAACGCACTCTCCTTACCGTTATACCCGACAGACAGACAGAGGTCTCGTCTCTACTCTGCCTAGCTCCAGCTCTAGCCCACCTTCCCCCCCACAGTCCCTCCCCAGTCCCCTCTCCTCTCTCTCCCCCACCTCACCCCACTAGCGCCGCGCCCAATGCCGTACGAACCCTAGCGGCCCCACCCCTGATCTCGCGCGGCGGCCATGGGCAACTGCTGCCGCTCCCCGGCGGCCGCGGCGCGGGAGGACGTCGCCTCCTTCTCCACCGCCAAGAAGAAGAAGCCCCACCATCCCCGCACCACCCCGCCGCCGCCGCCGCGGGAGCCGCCACCGGCGCCGGAACGGAGAAGAAGCGGCTCTCAGTCCTCGGCGACGAAGGCCGCGACGTGAGCGGCGGGATCGACGAGAAGTACGCGCTGGACCGGGAGCTGGGCCGCGGCGAGTTCGGCGTCACCTACCTCTGCATGGACCGGGCCTCCAAAGAACTCCTCGCCTGCAAGTCCATCTCCAAGCGCAAGCTGCGCACGCCCGTCGACGTGGAGGACGTGCGCCGGGAGGTGGCCATCATGCGCCACCTGCCCCGGAGCGCCAGCATCGTCACGCTGCGCGAGGCCTGCGAGGACGAGCGCGCCGTGCACCTCGTCATGGAGCTCTGCGAGGGCGGGGAGCTGTTCGACCGCATCGTGGCCCGGGGACACTACACGGAGCGCGCCGCGGCGGCGGTGGTTCGCACCATCGTCGAGGTCGTGCAGCTCTGCCACCACCACGGGGTCATTCACCGGGACCTCAAGCCCGAGAACTTCCTCTTCGCCAACAACAAGGAGAACTCGCCGCTCAAGGCCATCGACTTCGGCCTCTCCATCTTCTTCAAGCCCGGTAAGCCGCCCGCCCGCCGAGATCCGCCCCTGATTTGGACCGACTGCTTGCCCGCACTTTTGGACTTTTTCGGCTCGGCCGTGATCCGTGGGTTGGTGGCCAGTTCTGGGTGGAATTTTCGGTAGTGGTCGTTGTTGTAGTGAGTGCTATTTTCGTGCTTGCGTAATCTGACGAGAATTTATTCTGGTAGCACTTTCTTCTAGTTGTATCTATCTTTTTTTACTTACAAATTAGTGGTGGCATGTCAGTACTCGGTAGCTCAATGTAGCTTCGTGCTTTTGCTTCTGCAGGGCTCGAATCTCTTGATAAATGGCTCTTGCTGCTAGTCCGGATATTGGAATCTTAGGTGCTAGGTTGACTTTTGGTCCCCTGCTATTTTGAGAATTTGGGAATCATTGGTAGGAACAGACGTCACATAACTGTTGCCAAATATAGTGTAGTGTTCTTTCCCTTGTTGCCCATACCAAGTCTTGTTATCCCGTATGCTGATCCAATGTTCAACCTGAGCTGAGTTATTTGGGGAAATAATAAGGTTCAGAGCAGCAGTTGTTTGGGATCAGGTACTTGATTATATGTTTCAACAAGCAACTGTTAGTAAACTTAGCATTGTCTATAAGCAGCTAATTTGGCAACAATAGTGTTTGGTTATTATTTGTAAGAATTCACACCGATCATGAAGAATACGCTGCATGAGACTACACAGCAATACTGATGAAAGGTGCACAGTTGTGCTCCTTTATGTTGCTTAACTCAATAGGCACAATTCGTCCACTTCTATTCTGCACCTCTTGGATGAAAATTAATAAGTTTGAACTACATGAATCATTAATGTCCTATAAATCTATGTTTGGTTCTCTGCCATATTTCTCTTCTTGATTTCCTGATATGCAACATTTCCCCTTGTTCCTGTACCATGTGGCTTTCCTGCTATCAGTACGAGCACCTAGTTCTCTTTTCCGTACTGACCGTGCTTACTTGGTTGGTTAGTTTCTTTTCATCACTAAGAATTGGGTCCAATTTACTTTAATGTATGTGTGGAGCAACCAAACTGACTTAAATTGTGGACTTATATCTTGCAGTAGCTTGATACATTCAACCTCCTAACAAAAGGAAGTAGATGCCTGTTTTTTTTGTTGATTTGCTCGCTGCGGATTATAGGCATCCCGAATGTTTTAGGAGGCACCTCTTTATAGCCAAATATGGCTTATTTTTGCGGGCAGCCTAATCTGGCCTTTGGTATAAAAGAAGATGCCATCTTTATAGGACCGAAAACAGATGTTTTTGCAGTATCGTGCTTGTTGGAAAAAAGGAATGGATAAGCCATCTCAAATATGTAACTTCCTTTTCCTTATATGGTGCTGTTGGGTTTGTAATGGTTCTATATGGCAGGAAAGCCCTCAAATATCACTTTAGTATTTTGGTTCAGTGCATTATTCGAATCATTTGGAACATTGATGGTTTGATGATCTACTTCGCTTCGTGTCACACATCCCAATTGTTCCATGTGAAATGTATGCATGCTATATATTTAAACATTATGTATCGTACATAATATGATGCCACTTTGTGATCTTTAGGCGAGAAGTTTTCTGAAATTGTGGGGAGTCCCTACTACATGGCTCCTGAAGTGCTCAAGAGAAACTATGGACCTGAAATAGACATATGGAGTGCTGGTGTTATCTTATATATATTGTTATGCGGTGTTCCTCCATTTTGGGCTGGTAATTTCCCTTTTCTCTACTATAATCCTTTATCCTTTAGCTTGCTCTCGTGCAAATGATCTCACCAGGCTATATTGCAGAGACTGAACAAGGAGTTGCACAAGCTATCCTTCGTGGAAATATAGATTTTAAGAGAGAACCCTGGCCCCAGGTTTCTGATAATGCTAAAGATCTGGTTCGACAGATGCTTCAGCCTGATCCAAAAATCAGGCTAACGGCAAAGCAAGTTCTTGGTAAGTTGCACCTTCAGTATCCTCAAGTTTTAAATATGGCACATTATTATGCTACTTTCGATATCCTTAAGTTTATGAAACTTCATAGTCTGACTTAGTTCTTAACCCTTTAATGCTGTTTTAAATCTCAGCATGTCTCTCTCCTTTTTGTCTGCTGTATTTTGAGAGTTTTTTCTTATACGCAAGTATGTGGCAATTATGTCCGAAAGTCATATTATGTAGTTTGTTTCGGCTATGTGATAAGTGTGTTGTCGCATTGGCTCTAATACTCAAATCAATTAAGGACCTACCAGTGGTAGTAGAAGTTATGTAGGATCCCGTTTGAATCCTTGTTCAAGTAGTTGGCTAGCAATACTACTATATTCTATGGCTGTATATTGTTTACTTCTGTAAACTGGTTGTCATACTGTGTAGTGCTGAAGCTGAATGTGAGAACATGTTAAGATTTGATGGATGAAGGCAATGAATGCTGAGAGTAAAATTAGGGCGTTAAGTGTTTCTGTAAACTCGAGATACATCATTGAGGTTTGGCATGAAACACAGTGCTTCTGTAAGCAACACATGGTATCTAATAGTTAAGCTACAGGCATTCTTTCTTACAATCTCGGGATGCACAAACTGAGTATCAAACTTTCTCGTGATATCCACCAGATAATGCACACATTTAATCGACCATATGTTAATGGCTTTTCGTATTTTCTTAATTCTTTTTGAGATAGTATCATATTCATTGGGACTCTTCTTGGTTTCTGTTATCGCAGAGCATACATGGCTTCAAAATGCCAAGAAAGCTCCAAATGTTCCTCTTGGAGACATTGTAAAGTCAAGGCTTAAACAGTTTTCAAGGATGAACAGATTCAAAAGAAGAGCTCTAAGGGTTTGTATCTCCTTTTCTCATGAATCTGGATTTTGTGTCCTTTGATATTAATAATTTTCTCAATTCTACATGGAAAAAATGTCATACTTATGGAAATTATTTGACTAGGTTATTGCTGACCACTTGTCAGCTGAAGAAGTTGAGGATATAAAGGAAATGTTTAAGGTGATGGATACTGATAATGACGGTATAGTCTCATATGAAGAGTTGAAGAGTGGGATCGCAAAATTTGGTTCTCACCTTGCAGAATCTGAAGTACAAATGTTAATAGAAGCTGTAAGTAATGTAAACGAGTTTCCTTGGTTGTCAAAATGTTCAGTCAGATTAAGTGAGTTCCCTATTTTTTTATCACAGTCCCTACAGAATCACTTTATTTGTTTCTAAAATTTGTGTCTGATATATAGTAGTAATGTTAATCCAGCAACCAGTAATGCAGTAAAAGTACATTGACATTTTTTTTGTACCAGATGGTGGAAGTATTGTAGACTCTGGCCCCCCTTGTTGAATTAGTTTGGTTCCTGGGAGTTGGGCCTTGATAAATAGAATTAAGGGATACATGATATAGTGAAAAATTTCTCCCATTTCCAGTAACGACTTATCTATTCTACATTTATATTCAATTCACATGTTTATGATCGATAAGATCTAGGACCTTAACACTAGCATTTGTCTGAAGTTTCAATTTATACAGATCGAACATATGGAGAGCAGTGAACTTGCTAGTTATTTATCATTAGCCGTCATTTTTGTTAGTTGCTTAGGTCCATGAGAAGAGTTTACTTGTGTTGAGAATTAGGTAGTCCAAATTGCTTGAGTTGTTAATGTCCTCTAATATTTAGTGAGAAAAATTAGGTGGATAAAATCGCTTGATTTGTTGAAGGTTTTTAATATCTTGTCTTTGTGGTTGGAAATTAGGTGGATACAAATGGTAGAGGAGCACTAGATTATGGAGAATTTTTGGCCGTCTCACTTCATTTACAAAGGATGGCGAATGATGAGCATCTTCGGCGGGCCTTCCTGTTTTTCGATAAGGATGGTGATGGCTTTATTGAGCCCGGGGAGCTTCAGGAGGCCCTGGTCGAGGATGGGGCTGTTGATATCACGGAAGTGGTGAAGGACATATTGCAAGAAGTTGACACCGACAAGGTGGATGTTCATTGTATTTGTGCCAAATGGAAGGTACAACCTTTCGGATAGTATTATCCTCTCATTACTAAACATCTGGTTTTGATTGTTTCTGCAGGATGGCAAAATTAGCTTCGAAGAGTTCGTAGCGATGATGAAAACCGGCACGGACTGGAGAAAGGCATCGCGGCATTATTCGAGAGGACGTTTCAATAGCCTTAGCATAAGGCTTATCAAGGATGGATCTGTAAAGCTGGGAAATGAGTGAAATTGCAGATGGTGCTCTTACTCCGGTCATGCAAGTCCGGCCATCGGGCCCACTAAGCAGAGACCCTCTTTCCTTCTCTAATGATTATTTTGGCGGAAATTTAGATAGGCTCCCCCCTGATTGGTTTACTCGTGTAAGTAGCTTCCCCGGTATCGCCGAGGAGCACGCACTGAATGGTGCACCAACCGTTGTGCGCTTGCCCCCTGCCTGATATCTCCTTTTGCTGTACCTGATGCTAAGTGTTGTACAATATTTTGTTGTTTGCCTCAGATTCACTTTGTTGGCTTGATGGATTCGTGCGTACTGGTTAAGAGCTAGATATGCCTAGTAGCTCAGTGACAGTTAGTGCAGCTTCGCTTTCAACTATATACCGAAACAGCATACTGCCATGAGAAAAGAACAAGAGGCGCCATGTAGCTACAACTTGTGTACAGTTATGCCATGTGTTACTCTATGTACGCCGTTATGGCATGTATGACGTTCTATTTGCAGTCTTGCACTAGATTGTCTAAGAGCATCACTACCCTCAAACCCTTCTAGCGTTTTAAGGGTTGAGAATTGGTCTTTTTTTGCACTTTTAAGGGTTGAAAAAGAGAGATAAGGACTAGAACCCTCAAATATTCCGTTATAAGGGTTGGATTTGAGGGTTCTAGTCTTTGCCTCTTCCCCAACCTTTAAAACTGTCATTTCACATATCACAAATTTCAATCACATATCATCATTTCACATATCACAAATTTCATCACATTTGACATAAAACAATAATCATTCTAGTTATTATTACAACACCGAATAGTACTTTCAAGCACATAATAATCATTCAAGTTATTACAACAATGTTGAAGCAAATTACAACAATAATTGTTCGAATCAAATAGGACATAGAAAAGTAACACAAAGGTAGATCATGCGCCACGGCGCCGCCCATCCAACTGCTACTGGTGCTCTACTAGATCATCCCGGAGCCGACCATGAGTGGTTGCATCCTCAATCTCACGATGTGCTTGAAGAAAAGCTTGTACGCGACAAGGGTTTCTTTCCGGTTGCACACGTGTACCAACATTGTCATAGAAACAAGGCAAGTTTAAACCTCTCTCATCCTCTAGGATCATGTTGTGTAGAATCACACAACATTTCATGATGTTCACCAAGGTTTTCTTGTCCCAAAACCGAGCCGGACCCCGAACTATGGCAAACCTTGCTTGCAAAACACCGAAAGCTCTCTCAATGTCCTTGCGGGCTGCCTCTTGTGCCTTGGTGAAATGAGCCTCTTTTTTGGTTAAGGGCACCCCATTTTTCTCCTTGATGGACTTCACAAGAGTTGCCCATTCGGGATACATGCCATCGGTGAGATAGTATCCCATTGAGTACTCATTGTCCATGACTTTATAGTTGCAAGTTGGAGCATCCCCTTTTATTAATCTTTTAAACAAAGGAGATCTATTGAGCACATTGATATCATTGAGTGTTCCGGGCAACCCAAAATATGCATGCCAAATCCATGTGTCCTCCGATGCCACGGCCTCAAGCACAATGGTAGCATCACGGCTTTTACCGCAATACATGCCGTGCCATGCCTTTGGGCAATTTTTTCATGTCCAATGCATGCAATCAAGACTACCTAGCATCCCCGGCCATCCCCTTTTTTCATTGATTTCCATCAATCTCTTTGTATCTTCCTCGTTTGGTGCTCGAAGATACTTTTCACCATACAACCGGATGACCAACTTTGCAAACCTACGGACGGACTCCGTGGTTGTATCTTGTCCAATGCGAAGATACTCGTCGGTATAGTCCGCGGGTATGCCATAGGCGAGTACCCGCATTGCCGCCGATATCTTTTGGTATCCACTAAACCCCATGATACCGGCGGCGGATCTACGACGCTTCAAGTAATCGGAGGCGGCCTCACAATCGGTGACAATCTTCACAAACAAACTACGGCGCATTCGGTACCTTCTGCGGAAGAGGCGAGGAGGGTATGTAGGTACCTCGTCGAAGTAGTCTTGCATCAAATGCTCGTGTCCGAGAGCGCGGTTCCGGTAGATGGTGACTCGCCCCATCTTCGACCCTCTCCTCTGATCCATCAGCTTCGCACGGTCTTCAAACGCTTGCACGTCGACGAGGAGGCTCATCATCTCGACGTCGTCGTCTTGCAACAACTCGTCAATGTCCGAATCGTCGGATGACGACCAACCCGACGAATCAGACAACGAGTCCATGTCGTCGGTGTTCATCTCCATCTACACAATAGTTAAAAAATGTGAGTGCCAATGAATCAACAATTAAAAACTGAACAAATTTAAAAATGCTCACCGTCGGGGTCGTCGGTCGGCCGGGAGCGGTGCGGGGAAGGAGGCGGCCGAGGAAGGAGGCGGCGGCGTTGGCGGCCGGGGTAGGAGGCGGCCGGGGCAGGAGGCAGCGCGGGCGGCCGGGGCGGGGGTCGGAGGCGGCGTTGCCGGGGAAGGAGCCGCCGGGATCTGCGCGGGGAGGCTCGGGGAGGACGCGGCTCGGGACGACGCGGCTCGGGGAGGCGGCGTGGCGTGGGCCGCGTGGAGGAGGCGCGGCGGCCGGGGCCGGGGAAGACCGCAGCGTGCGGGGGGCGGGCAGCGGCGGCGGATCCGCGCGTCAAGGAGGAGGCGCGGGCGACGGGGCCGGGGAAGGACGCGGCCTTGGGCGGCCGTGGCCCGGGGCGCGCCGGCGGGACGCGGGGACGGCTGCGGGCGGCGGGCGGAGGCCAGATCCGCGCGGGGGCGGCGGCGGCGCGGAGGTTGGGGAGTATGAAAATTCCCTCCCGCGCGTCGTTGGCTTCGAGTGCAGGTCGGCAGCGAATTTGCTCCCCAGCCCTCACCTCTACGGGTTGGTAGGGTGTTCCTAGGTTGGGCCTCTAAAAAAATTTGAGGGTTTGAGGGTTAAAGGGGTCTAGACTACGCATTTTTTTTCCGTCCAAACTGTAAAAAATCAGTTATTTTTAGAGATTTGGGGGTTTAGGGGTACTATTAGACATGCTCTAAGAGCATCACTAGCAGTGCCCTCAAACTGGTAACCCTCAAAGCCAGTTTGAGGGCCGAGAAAACACGAATTTGAAGGCCCAAAACGGCCGGCGCAGATCAGTGCCCTCAAACCTTCTGTTTTGAGGGTTGGTTTGAGGGCACTGATCTGCGCGCCGGCCTTCAAACCTTCAAAACAGGATCTCATAATCATGAAAACAGGATTTCCTCAAAAATGACAGCAACATACAATATTTGCAAATGGATATTAGCAAAACACAATCATGAAACACACATATCATGAAACAAACTTGCAAATGATTATAAATGATGCATGGTTCATAGTTTGACATCACATAATCAACATTTTGTCCTTGCAAAAGATCATCATCACCACCACATCGGTGACTCAAGCGAAGTTGTCCACACCTCCGTCGCCACCACCACTCATCGGAGACTCACCTCGGAGAGTAGACGACGCACCACCACCACACAGTAGCCTCTTCCTCTCCGCGATGTCCGCCTTGGTCTCCTTCCACCACGCCAATTGGTCTTCATCCATGTCCTTTTTAGACATCATCATGTGCTCCTTCTCCTCGGCCATGATCTCTTTCCATGCCTTTACTTCCTTGAGCTTGATCATCCTCTCCTCCAATTCGGCCTTCCGGTTGGCATCTTCCCGCCTAGCTTCCAACTGTGCAAGCTTCACCTCTTTCTTTCTCTCGGTGATAATGAGTTTTGTCTCCAATGCCTTCAATGTCAATGTCTCCTTTGCCTTGATCATTTGATCAAGCTTGTCCTTCAAGCTTGATGCATCCGCTTCCAACTTCATCCTTTCCTTGGCCTTCTTGGATCCCTCGGGCTTGCCATGGTTCCTTCCTTCATCCTCACTATCTTCCATAATGAGCATATCCGATTTCTTAGGTGCAGATTCTTGATCCCTTACTTTCCACTTGTCAAGATCTTTAAGCAATGCCCAACAATGCTTGAAGGGAAAATGTTTTCCCTTGGAGCCGGCCATGTCCTTGTACCGCAAGTCAGCATATGTCTCCTACAATATGCATAATCGGAAGCATAGCATGATCACAACCGTGCATAATGTAAAAATAGGCATGAACCAAAGAGTGAGGTTGAGTATACTCACATAGTCACTCTCAACGGTGCCACTTGGTGGAGCGTTAATCACTTGGTCCATAGCCGCACTCCAACGAGAACAAGCGGGCTTTATCACCTCCCACCGTCCTTGAAGTGACCGGTAAGAACGATGGACCAAGCTGCCGGTCTTGGGCTTGAGCTTGCAATACTTGTCCTCGATCCGTTGCCAATAGCGTTTCCCGGTTTGATCCGTGCCATGAACCGCGTCCATCCCAACTTCGGACCAAGCACGAACCAAAAGAACATCTTCAACCTCGGTGTAGTTCGACGAGCGGATTATGGGCCGGCGAGCACCCCCTTCCTCTTGAGCGGTTTGGAACGCCGCCTCATTGATCTCGGTCACCTCTTCCTCCTCCGGACTCGCCTCCTCCTCCTCTTCCTCCTCACCTTCAAAGTCGAACAAATCGAGGGGAGGAGCCCCAATGTTCACCTCGGCATCGTTGAGCAGTCCCATGTAAGAAGCAGTTGGGGCCGACATTTCGTCGAGCACCTCATTGGCGCTTGGCGGCGGAGGGGCGGAGACGGGCGGAGGAGTGGCATTCTTGCGGCTGGCCGGCTTCTTCTCCATGGGCGGCGCGCCCGGGGCGTTCCTCTTCGCTCGGGCGTGCTTTGGCCCCAAGGAGGGAACCGGCTTGTTCCTCTTCGGGGCGAGGGTGGGGGCGGGGAGGCGGTGACTGCGGGGGAGACGGCGGCGGCGGGTGCGGGGGCGACGGACGCGGCGGCGGAGCCTGTGAGGACGTGCGCCCGCCTCCTCTTCACGCCGACGTGCGTGGAGGCCACCATACCGGCCACCACGGAGGCGCTCGGGGCGGGCGGGGGCGGGAGGCGGCTGCGCGGGGGCTGTGAGGACCCCGGATTAGCTATCCGAGATACTCGTTATGTTTCCTGCAACAATCCCATGATCAGTCTGTTGTTGCACATAACTCGAATTGGCATCACAGGACATCCATAAATACTGACTAAATATACTTACGTGATTTGAAGTCATAAGCTTCAACAGGTACTTGCAGCGGAAATCACCAAACAACGTGGAGCCCAAGTCATTCGCCTTAACCCTACAGGCAGCTGACTGGAAAGCGCCCTAGTTCGCAAAGACGCCAGTGAACTCCTCTTCTTCGAACTGCTCCTCTGTAAAATCTGGCTAAGACAATAGCCAGGGACGAAACCAATATGAGTACATTTGATTGTACTCGCAAACTACCCCAACTTGAGCATGCACTAGTTTTGATAATCTTTACGACCTTTAGTTTTAGAAAAACATCTCTATATCTTTATTGAAAAAGAGAAGAGTAGATCTTATATCCTTGTTGAAGGCAAAATATTTTGAAAAGTAGTTTCTCAATATCTTGGTTGGGAACAAACCCTTTTGGAAAAATAGTTTTCTCACCATGTTTGTTGAAAAAGGGTAAGAAGTCTTTTTTAAACCTTTTTCTCGAAAATATACCTTTGGTTAAAAAGGTAAGAAATCTCTTTTAAAACCTTTTCCTCGAAAATCACCATCTTGTCCATTTTTCCAAAACTCTTCCTTTTCCGATCATAGCCCCTTCAGGGTCACTCATTTTCCAGCAACCTCATACTACCCCTTCGGTATAGTTGCATAAAACAATCTCCACTTCATTTTCCTTTCAAACCCAAAACTTTGTAAAACTTGCACATGGTCTTAGGACAGCCTCCCAACTGTCCATATCTGAGGACTCGGCTATTCGAATAGTTTTACCCTCTGCAGAGGTAGCACGCTTTTCCCACACCCATCCGGTCACTCATCGTGTCAGCCACGTCCCGCCATACCAGAGGTATGCGAAGTTGAGTTCCCGGCCATAGCCTGTCCTTTGCTCATGCTAGTATAGGATCCTACCGCTACGAAACCGGTTCCATCGACACTTAAATCCATGCCCGTTGGAAACTAAGTGTGAGGACTTCGTAGTTCTGCCCGGCGGACCCAAGGGAGCCCTTCAATCCTCTTTCTTCTTTACGCTCATACCGGCTTTCGGTAGACTTCTTTTAAGAGGACCCAGGTCAGGGGCAGGTCACCAAACCATCCCCTCATGGAACGAGGTCATCCTCGTTGTTGAGTCATCCAGTACTAACACGAGCAAATTATATGACTACGCCCTTGCCCATATGTGGGTAAATGTGGTCGCACAGGTTATCGGCTGGTAGTCATGGTACAAAGACACAATGTGCATTTTTCATAAACATCACCACACTTCACTTCTCCACTTCCATACCGACATCCCGGTATACCATAATTCATCCACGGATTTTCAAAGGAGTTTTGAATAAACAATGTTTTTTCCCATCCTATAGTTTTATATAAACAACTGATATCTCTACATAGAGTGACAAAATAGTTTTTCATAAACTTTTGAAAAGGTTTTCATGATCATTTCCAATTTTCTTAGCAAAATACTTTTAACCAAAACTTGGGTGGTTCGTAATCCCACCAAAAAGATTTTTCACAGAAGGTTTTGGAGTAAAACAAATTCATTTCGAAATCATTGTATACCACTGACACCTCTATATCGGGTGTCTTAATAATATACTTGTAATTTGGAAAAGGGTTTTCAAAATCATAGCTTTCGTGGCAAACACCACGTAAATCATTATGCTAATTATAAGTAAAACAGGTAAATCAAAATAGATGTATATAGATGCAAGCTCAGTGAAGTAGCTTGCCTGATTTCGGCATAATGCTCCTGGACTTCTTCTCACTGATCAAAGAAATAAACTTCCATCCTTCTTCAATAAATTTCTCTCCAAAGACCACTCCGGTAGCGTTATTATCTAGCGCCGCAACAGGGAAATAAACAACACTCAATACACCAAACAAAGCCACCGATGATACACAAACAAGTAACAAACCACAATCATAAAACTAATCAATCAAGCAACAACTAAGATCTATTCTTACATGGGCATCATACTCATACATGCTAGGAACATGGATCGCAAAACTATCGTAGGCAGAGATGAACAACAGGCACCTTTATTTAAACAGGAAATACTTCAGACAAAAGTTAAGTCACCAATTATTCTCTACAAGCCAAAATATTTCACCACACAACAACCACTCAATTTTCAACAGAGAAAACAACTACTCACATCTAGTTGATAAAAGGCTATTAGAACAATGCTTAGGGTTGAGAAACCTATTCTTCAATCAATAAGCAATGGAATCAGTGGGTGTTCCACTCTCATACCATGACATTAAGAGGTTCAAAACAGCCTCTAGTCATTCTTGAAATTTACTAAAACAACAATAAAGCCTAGAAAGAATTACTCATGCTAGTGGGTGCTAGTTAACAACATAAGCAATATGCCTAGTTAAGCATGCTTTTCTAATGACAAAAGAATATGCAATCCGAGGTGTCATTATACATTATCAGTAGATATGACTCACTACCCACGCTCCATCAAAACTAAACTTAAGCTACTAACAAAAAGATTTAATTACCACAGTTCCCTAAATACTAGGACATTCTAGGAAATAACCCTACTAGTGGTATTACTTCTAAACAAACACATGCAACCCCAGACTTTTCCTAACGTGCTAATTATATGTGATAACACCCTCTTAACAGAGAGTACAGCACCTATGCATGCTAGGAACCACAAATAAAATACTAACACATTCCTCAAAATTAAATAAAAGTATAAACATGGATTTACAGAAAAGCACTAAAACTAGTTATGCACACCAAAAATAATATAAAGCTCTAAAAATCACACCAAGCTAGATTTAGGTACTTCTAAGCATAAACAAGGCCATACAATTGGATTCACATCAAAATTCGTCACCAAATAATTTACAAAAATCCTAGAAAGGCTCTCTGGTCATTTACCAAGATGCCTGCCATTTTTGATAGGAAGCTCATTTGCATGCAAGGCCAATTTCTAGTGTTAGGTATCACTTAGGGCTATCCAAATCAGTTTAGTTTGACATTTTAGCTATCTTATGAAAATAGTTATTGATATTTTGGTAAATACCAGTGGTTCTGCCTTACATTTTAATTCTCCAAAACTATTTGTCCAAAAGTGGATCTACCAGTTGGATCTGGTTAAGAACATGTTGGTGTACCTCCATGATTTTTGGTTTGCACAAATATGCACTTTAACTATTTTATTTAGAATTAGACTAAGAGGACAGAACTGACCTACACAGAAAAGAATAAACAGAAAAAGGAAAACTACTAAAACATCTCTCAGCCTATTCTGCAACTCCTAAAATCATGAACAAATTGGTACAGATTATACTAAGCATACAAAAGACAACACAATTGGATTCAACTCATTTGGCCTTTTAAATCAAGCTCTAAAAATCATTTAGTCCAGAAAAGCTATTGTGGCAAAAGATTATTTACTCTTAGAATAATTAATTATTTTGAGTGAGACCAACGCCATCAGTTAGGTAATTTCATAATCTACGTGGTGAATTTTGTTTCATAAATTTGGATTTCTAGAACGAGAGATATAAAGGATTTCGTGAGGGTACAGAGAGGAATTTCATCTAACAGCTGAGATATAACAGAAGGCATGCAGCTACCGTTGATCTAAAGATCAACGGCCCTGGTGCGTCACCTAGCTTGGGAACGTCCAGAACAGAGCAGGAAGCTCAACAATGGCGCTGCGCTCACTTGGCTCACCTAGGGGTCGTGAAGGACGACGGAGAGACGTCTAGGATGACGTGGAGGGTCTAGGAAGTCGTGGGGTGGCTGAAGATCATGTAGTCGAGCTCCCGAACAGCGGCAATGTCGACGACGTCCGTGTCGGGCACGAGATGGCAGCGGCTGCTCCGTGGCTTCCTGGACAAATATAAAGGGAGGATGAGGAAGAGCAGAACAAGGGGAACACAGAGGTGCAAAAATGGAGGAGGAAGAGGGACGGTGCTGGTCGCAAGCTTCACGGCAAGGACTCGGGACCGAGATAAGTTTCTCGCGCTCCTCGCCGGAAGAGGACGCGAGAGCTCGATCTTGGACAAGGGGTGGGGGAGTGGAGGTGTGGGAGTTGTTTGTACAAAGAAGGGGAGCAGGTGACGGCCTGTGGCCTTATATCCATGAGGGAGGTGGTGCACGGTGGGAGAGGTGCACGGGGCGAGAGAGAGAGAGGCAGAGGGAGCGTGGGTGCAGTATGGCGTGCTGGAGGGGGCACGGCAGTGAGGAGCACGGCGGCGTGCGGGAGGGAGCACGGTGGAGAGAAGCATGGGGCGTGCGGGAGGCGGGGGTGCTCAGCCCTGGACGGTGCACGTTGCCGTGCTGCGAGCAATGGGGGGCCCGGGGTGCAGGGAGTGGTGAAGGGATGGTGCTCTCCCTGTCAATGGCACTCTAGCCACGCCACGCCATAGACCTGCACAAGGCGTGGAGGAGAAGGGAGAGAGGTCCTGGTGACGTGCGAAGTGGAGGAATTGGTCGGGAGCTCTCCCAAGGCGCACTGCTTCTACAGGGAAGGAGACGACCCTGCATGCCCTTTTCTTTTCCTTTTTTTTCAATTTCCATTTGAACCTAGTAGCTTTTTAGGGATTTAATTGAGGCGATAAAACATTTTACAAAAATCTGAAAATATTCATGTAGCCTCCCCATAACATGTGGAGGCTCCACAAAAAAAAAAAATTGGTGTTTTAAAATAAAATGGTTTGGACAATATTTGTTCACAGGGTTTTTTTTTTGGCATTTTTGCCCATTTCGAAAAGATGAATAATGGTGATAATAAAAAGGGTCAAAAATAATTTTTTTTTTGAAGTGGGATGAGATGGTTCCTAATTTAAATCACAAAACTGGTTTTTAATGAACTTCTATTTTGAAAATATTCATTATTTCATGTGAAGAATTGAATTTGGGGTTTTAAAACAGTTTCAGGAATTCAATACTGGTTAGACATGAAAAGCTCATGAGAACAAGGGCGGGTTGATCTCCAAAATTTTAACCAACAACTTAGATGGAGAGTGTGGATGTCAAGGATGGGTGGTGTGGTGGTGCATTGGCACATAGGCCAAATTTCCAATAACCACAGAGGTGAAAAGATGGTATTAAATACAGGTGCAATGATCACTACTTTGTTTAGGCCACAAAGTGAAGATGGATAAATAAGCAAACAACTTCCAATCCTTTCAAACTTGATTTTATAATAAAGATGATATGGAGTAGATGAGATCCACAAAGGTGCATTTCCAAATCTTCCAGGATTTAACCAAATGGGAAAGGCTCAGAGATGATATGTTTTAGCCTGAGGGATGAGGGGTTTTACTTGACAATCTTAGAGTTAAATTATTTTGGATAGGGTGGATCAAGGTTCTAATGACTTGAGAACATCACCACACATAAGCATTCTAAGAAATTCAATACAAGCAAGTCACATACACACTATGATCAACAACACACACACAAGTCAGCACAATTCACACTATAAACATAAGGTCAAACAGAGCAATATAAAGGAAAACACAATCACTAGTGAAGTATTTCAAAAAAAGTTTTTGTTGGTTCTGAATTTTGGGTCTTGTGAAACTAAGTTTTTATTAGTTCCAAAATTTGGGATGTTACAGGGGCGCTCGAGGCGCGGCCGAGCGCGGGATTCGGCGGCGGGGCGGGGGCGCTCGGGGCAGGGGCCGGCGGGGCCTCCATGGCCGGCGGCGGGGCGGACGAGGGCCAGCGGCGGCGCAGGGAAGGAGGAGGGCTCGAGCGGTTGAGGGATTTTCCCCTCCCGTGACGCGTCGTTGACCGGAATGAAGGGCCATGTGTTTTTGCCTCTCAACCTGTGTTTGTGCAGGTTGGGATGGAAAATGAGGGCTGGGCCTTCAATTTTTTTTGAGGGTTTACGGGTTTAAGGGCTCTGTTGCACGCCAACTTTCGGCCTCAACCCTCAAAAAAGCAGTTAATTTGAGGGTTTGACCAGTTTAAGGGCACTACTAGTGATGCTCTAAAGGGACGCTGTTGTGTTCCACTTGTCTGATACTGGAAGTTTCTGCTAGTACTCCGTACTGGCCAAATCGGGATCAGGGTAATCTTCAGTTCGTCACAGTAGAAATCAGAGAAGCTTGCCTTGTTGCGTGGACTTGCAGCAATCCCGTGTTTGTGGGTCTAAACATTGGTGCTTTTCGGGCCATTGATTCGGAAATCATTGGCCATGTGTGTGCCCCTATGTCCCTGACTAATCATGCAATCTTTACACTTAAGCTCCAGCTACGATTGTTTTCAAGCGGAAAAGAAATCAAAGGGGAAAGCGGCTTGTTTAACTTTTACTTTTGGCTTTGTCACTCCAAAACTAGTAAAGACGAGAGTGTCAAGAACGGGCTGGAGATGCAACAGGTGTTTGGTTTGATCTAACTCTGTCGTCTCTCTCAACGTAACCGCAATTTGGTCGAACTTTAAAATGTACTGAACTGTAATTAAGCCACGTGATTCCTGCCACACTTTATCTGGTGGAGCTGAGTTTTCAGTGTAGACAATATCCTGATGTGAGTGCTCAAGCCACGCAAAGATGGTCAAATGAATGTACTACAAGTTTGTCAAAAAGTGGATGTATTTAGACATGAAACAAGTATGGATATCTCCACTTTTTATCAAACTTGAGACGGATATTATTGGACGGAGGGAGTACTACGGAGTACAAATAAACAAAAAAGCAGAGGGAGCTAGTATCCATCTTATCACCAAACCTTGACCGAAGATGAAGTGCTTGGCCTTCTTGTCTAAATTGCTTTTCCAGCACAGTTACCTTTATAACCATCGATTTCAACCATCAACTAAGGTACATCTGGTGTGTGTGTGTGTAACTACGTAATCATTAAACGTACAAAACTGTCAAAACAACACATACACAATCTTCTCTCCTTGTACCAACTTTGAGCTCTTCCTTTTTACTACCCTGAAGCCTATCTCAGCTACCGTGACAACTCCAGTGCGACGTCGTTTTTACAGGATGGTACACCCGACCAGGCGAGATAAAACAACTGACACGTTTCCTCATCAGATGGTAAACAGTCGGAGCTTCCTTCATCAGTGACCCGTTTGGCCGTTTTGCACTCACCAGCAGTCTGATAAACTTTTCCCTTCTCTCAAAAAGGGCAATGTCCCACGTAGTACGACTGCACGAGCTAGCTAGTAACCTTCACGCCTACCAAACCGAAATATCTCGCGCAATTATGCAGTTCGATAAAGGAAAAGGTCTAAAATAAACCTTAAATTTATAGACGAAAGCTAAATTAAACCTTGAACTTTGAATCCCCGAAATCGACACTCTGAACTTGTCAACCCCGGTCTATTTTAGACCCTAGACCTGTTTGGCGCACTGGGAATTTTACAATCCCGGCCGGGCTAGCCTGTTACTCTCACTGACAATATGGGCCCGTATGTCATAATCATCTTGGGACCCACTTGTCATAATCAATTGCTTTAATGTTTTTCCTTTTATCCCTAAAAATGCCATAGCATTCCCTGTGACCCTGTTCCTTTACGCTTTTTTCGCCGCTCATCTGCCGACCGGCCGGCCGGTGGCGTCCTGGTTCCAGCGACCACACCGAGTGCAGCCATGACCACGAGGTCTCCTGGAAGCTCCGCCCGCTGGATTCTCCCTAGGAGGCGCGCATACTCTCCCCACGTCGTCCTCTGCTCCGGCACGACCTCGTCGGCCATGCGCTCGCCACGGCGGGGTATGGGCCCTGTGGTCTGGCTGATGGGCACGCTAGGTTTCCTGTGTCGCGACGCACCCATGGGTGGTGGGTTAGAGGTCAGTCGTCACCGGAATCGGCGGTCGGGCGGAGGTCTAGAAGACGGAGATGATTCGCTCGATCCAGTCCGTCCCCTGCGATTCCTTGAGCAAGCAGCAAGAGGATGGTGAGGTGGAGGTTCTGGACACGGCGACGACGGCTTGGACAACGACGCCCGGGAAAAGAAGAAGAACGCACGGTGACCGCGCGGAAGACGACGAGCTTGCGGCGGCGTGGGCGCTCTGCCATGGCCGTGGTCATGTCGAGCTCGCCCTCGCCGCCGCCTTCACCATGGCCGTGGCCGCTGATGACCCACAAGTATAGGGGGTGTATCGTAGTACTTTCGATAAATAAGAGTGTCGAACCTAACGAGGAGCAGAAGGTGTTGACAAGCGGTTTTGATGAAGGATTCACTGTAAATGCTCACAGACAAGTTTTTAGGAGTTTTTGATATGACAGATAAATAAAGTACAAGTAAATAAAATGCAGTAGTAATAGTTGCAGCGAGTGGCTCAATCCTTTCTACAGCAAAGGACAAGCCGGTTGTTGTACTTATAATGACCAAACGTTCTTGAGGACACACGGGAATATTGTCAAGTACTTTCGCTTCATATAGTTGATTAATCTTCATTGTTTTGATAAGTGTTGTGTGGGTGAACCTATGCTAATGCACCGCCCTTCCTAGGACTAATACATACTTGTGATTATACCCCTTGCAAGCATCCGCAAATACAAGAAAGTAATTAAGATAAACTAACCACAGCCTTAAACTTTGAGATCCTGCTATCCCTCATGCATCGATATACCAACGGGTGTTCAGGTTTCTGTCACTCCGGCAACCCCACAATTGGCAAACGAATACACAATGCATTCCCCTAGGCCCATAAAGGTGAAGTATCATGTAGTCGACGTTCACATGACACCACTAGAAGAATAACACCACAATTTAAGCATCAAACCATTAAATATTACTCAACATAGTTCACTACTAATATCAAGACTTCCCCCATGTCCTCAAGAACTAAACGAACTACTCACAAGACATCATACGGAACATGATCAGAGGTGATATGATGATGAATAACAATCTGAACATAAATCTTAGTCCAATGGTTTCACCCAATAGCATCAATAACAAGAGTAATCAACACCGGGAGAGTTTCCCCTATGAAATAGACAAGATTCCGCCCTAGATGTTACAACGGAGACGGGGTGCAGCGGCGGTGATGATGGTGTTGGCGGTGGAGATGATGATGATCCCGATGAAGTCCAGCTCGATGACGGTGATGATGGCGATGATTTCCCCCTCCGGGAGGGAATTCCCCCTGCAGATTTCTTCCTGCAGGGGAGCTTTTCGCTCTCTGGTGTTTTCTGCCTCGTGGAGGCGGCGGAATATTTCGATGGCCCCTCTGTGTGTTAGGGTTTCGAGGGGTCAAGTACGCGAAGGGGGGACGACTGAGGTGGGCCAGGGCCCCCAAACCACCTATCGGCGCGGCAGGGGGACCCACTGCGCCAAGGGGTGAGGAGGGCCCACCATGGCCCATCTCAGCTCCCCTTTTGGCCTCCTCCATCTTCTGGTAAAATAGGAACTTCCATATGTCTCCTTCGATTTATTGATCTTCAGAAATAGTGCATCTCGACGGTGCTTTTTCCAGCAGAATCCTGACTCCGGTGTCCAATTCTCCATTATTCATCAAACATGCAAAATAGGTAAAATAACATAAGTAACACTTCTAAATATGAAATATATCGATGAATAGCAGTAAATTATGATATAAAATAGTGATGCAAAATGGACGTATCAACCCCCCCAAGCTTAGACCTCCCTTGTCCCCAAGCGAAAACTGAGCTCAGTAAACATGACCACAAGTTTATGGAGCAAAGTGTCGATAAATAAAATACGGACAAGAAGCATCACATTCATTGATACACAAGTCATTCTAGACAGCAACTTCCATTCATATAATCTAACTTGAAATAAGTAAAGGGAACCACGATGAAGTGCATAAAGAGAGCCATGATTGGTGAAGGCAAACTTAAACTCTTGGTCAGAGAACAATTAACAGATCATACTTATCTTTCGAGAAGAGTCTTTATATCAGAGCTTATATAGCAGAACTTACATGCCTTAATCATAACAGTCTCCTTACAGTCATTGATAACCTTCAAAGTTATATTCATTCGGATAAAAGCTATTGTGCGAAACAAGGAAATGAGAGATATGATTAGAAGTATCAACACATATAACTAATTGGATCTCAACAACTCAAATGCTTGCTGGAGATAGAGAGGAATGGGTTTACTGACTCAACAATAATGTAAAAGATAGGCCCTTCGCAGAGGGAAGCAGGGATTAAATCATGTGCTAGAGCTTTTAAGTTTTGCAAAGCATATAGAGAGTATGAAAATAGTTGTTTGAGCTATGTATGTCGTTGTCAACGAATCGTAGTAAAGTGAACACTAACCCCCTTGTCAACCAGACTTTCAAGAGCGGCTCCCATGAAGGACGTTATCTCTACCAGCAAGGTAGATCATCCCTCTTCTCTTTTGTTTACACATGTATTTTAGTTTCTTTATAGTTGACACTCCTCCCAACCTTTTGCTTACACAAGCCATGGCTAACCGAATCCTCGGGTGCCTTCTAACATTCACATACCATGGAGGAGTGTCTATTTGCAAATTAAGTTGCTTACTGATAAATCAGGGCAAAACATGTGAAGAGAATTATTAATGAAAGTTGTAGTTAATTGGGACTGGGCACCCCATTTGCCAGCTCTTTTTGCAAATTGTTGGATAAGCGGTGTATATGCCACTAGTCCATTGGTGAAAGTCTGTTTGACAAAAGTGCTAGAGAAACTCTACAGAACCCTCATGAGCTAATAAACAGTGACACAAAACTAGGAGTAATAAGTTTTGAATAATTTAAAGGTAGCACATGAAGTATTTACTTGGAATGACGCAAAATACCATATAGTAGGAAGTTATGGTGGACTCGAATGGCAATGGTTTGGCTCAAGGTTTGGATGTATGAGAAGCATTCCCTCTCGATACAGGTCTTTGGCTAGCAAGGTTATGTAGCAAGCATAAGAGTTGAGGGATACAAACAATTATACAAGTGATAAGAATAATCATGCAATCTTCCTTAGAAGCACAAATAGTTTAACTTAAGAATACTAAGCTTATGAGCCACAAAGAAAGAAAGATCATGGAATAATATATTTGCATGCACTCCCTCTCTCTCTACTTAAGTCTCAAAGTATTGTCTACTACTGACCAATGTTAAGTTTGCCAAAACCAAAAAGATTAACTTGGTGCTCTAAAAAGTGATCCCTATACTAACAACAAGGTTATCAATATGAAAGAGAATTGCAAGCTAAAATAAAGTGTGCAGAAAGTAAATGATAAAACTTCTCATTAATATTTCATAACGGCAACTCACACCAAGGGATACATAGATAACCAACTAAAAGAGAGATACTTCCACATTGCAAACCATCATATAAGATAACTTCCCTACTCACGATATGACTTTATGGAAAAGTAAAAGGTAAAGATAATGATGTGATACCACGGCACTCCCCCAAGCTTGGAACAAACCAAGGGGATGCCAATACTTATGATGAATTACTCCTTCGGTGGTGGTGGTGAATTGTCCTCATCATCAGACTTCCAGGGAAGGGGTTTCCCATCAACAAAGGACGACTTGGATTCGATTATCCTGAAACTAGCGGCAGCGCTTATGTTTTTAAACCGAGTTTCATACTCACAGTTTTGATTCTGGACATCATAGAGTTGCGCCTGCAGTTTGTTGGTGGTGTTGATGAGGTGAAATATGTCTTCCCAGAGTTGTGCAGTCTCCTTCTTATGTTCAGCGACCAGCGCGGACACCATTGAGTGGAAGACTCCCACTTCACGTTCCGCCAGCTTTTTGTATGTGAAGACCTCTTGCTCCAGCTTCTCCATCCTGGCTTCCAGGCTCCCTTCTCCTTTGGGTCCTCGCACGTCTTCCGTCTGCAGCTTTCCATCAACCATCTGCGACTCCTTGGGATGCATCTTCAGCTCATCCATGTATGGGGTGACGACGTTCACAAAGAAAGTGTCCTTTGGAGGCTTCGATGAAGACATGGCAGCTCTAGATCTGAAAACAATATCTATTCGAATCGAATTCTGCAGTCCCAGAAAAATGTTCTTCAATGAAAGTTTCCGGAGTCACCACTTTAATTGTATCAACCTCTTCATTAATAGAATCTCCAGAAATATAATGCTTGAGTCTTTGACCATTTACCACTTGTGTAGAGTTATCTTTCAATGAAGCAATTTTTATTGCACCTGAACGATACACCTCCACAATAACAAATGGTCCTTCCCATTTTGAGAGTAACTTTCCTGCAAAAAATCTGAGACGAGACCTATACAATAGAACTTTCTCACCAACATTAAATTCTCTTTTAAGAATTCTCCTATCATGCCATCTCTTAACTTTTTCTTTAAAGAGTCTAGCATTTTCATAAGCCTCACTTCTCCATTCATCTAAAGAACTTAAATGCAACAACCTTTTCTCACCGGCAAGTTTAAAATCTCTATTAAGTTCTCTCACTGCCCAATAAGCTTTGTGTTCTAATTCTAAAGGCAAGTGACAAGCTTTACCATAAACCATTTTATAAGGAGACATGCCCATGGGGTTCTTATAAGCAGTTCTATAAGCCCATAAAGCATCATTTAACTTACTAGCCCAATTTTTTCTAGATTTATTAACAGTCTTTTGCAAGATAGATTTAATCTCCCTATTTGACAATTCTACTTGTCCACTAGTTTGAGGATGATAGGCTGAAGCAATTCTATGATTAACACCATATTTAGCAAGAGTCTTTCTAAAACCACCATGGATAAAATGAGAACCTCCATCAGTCATAAGATATCTAGGTACACCAAACCTAGGAAAAATGACATCTTGAAGCATTTTTAAAGAGGTCTCACCATCAGCACTTTTAGTAGGTATAGCTTCTACCCATTTAGTGACATAATCAACAGCAACAAGTATATGAGTATTACCTTGTGAAGAAGGAAAAGGACCCATGAAGTCGAATCCCCAACAATCAAATGGTTCAATAACAAGAGAATAACTCATAGGCATTTCATTGCGTCTAGAGATATTACCAACCCTTTGACATTCATCACAAGATAAAATAAACTTTCTTGCATCCTTAAAGAGGGTAGGCCAATAAAAACCTGATTGTAGAACTTTCTGCGCAGTTCTATCTCCAGCGTGATGCCCTCCATAAGCACTTCCATGGCATTTCCTCAGTATTTCCTGTTGTTCATATTCAGGAACACATCTTCGCATAATACCATCGACTCCTTCTTTATATAAGTGTGGGTCATCCCAAAAGTAATGCCGCAAGTCATAAAAGAATTTCCTTCTTTGCTGAGCTGAAAAGGTTGGAGGCAAGTACTTGGAAACAATAAAGTTAGCATAATCAGCATACCAAGGACTATCTCGCGAACTTACACTTATTGCAGCCAATTGTTCATTTGGAAAGCTATCATTAACAGGAATAGGATCATAAGGAATGCTTTCCAATCTAGACAAATTATCAGCAACAGGATTTTCAGCACCTTTTCTATCTATGATATGCAAATCAAATTCTTGCAAAAGAAGTACCCATCTAATAAGCCTTGGCTTAGCATCTTTCTTTTCCATAAGGTATCTAATTGCAGCATGATCAGTATGAATAGTGACTTTCGAATCAACTATGTAGGGTCGAAATTTGTCACAAGCAAAAACTACAGCTAGAAATTCTTTTTCAGTAGTGGCATAATTCTTTTGAGCAGAATCAAGAGTTTTACTAGCATAATGAATAACATTTAACTTTTTATCTACTCGCTGCCCAAGAACAGCGCCTACAGCATAATCACTAGCATCACACATAATTTCAAAAGGTAAATTCCAATCAGGTGGTTCAACTACAGGAGCGGTGATTAAAGCCTTTTTCAAAGTTTCAAAAGCTTCCTTACAATCATCATCAAAAACAAAGGTACATCTTTTTGAAGAAGATTAGTAAGAGGCTTGGAAATTTTAGAGAAATCTTTAATAAACCTCCTATAAAAACCAGCATGACCAAGAATACTACGAATACCTTTAACATCTTTGGGACAAGGCATCTTTTCAATTGCCTCCACTTTAGCTCGATCAACTTCAATACCTC
Source organism: Poa pratensis (assembly GCA_947311845.1). Lineage (NCBI taxonomy): Eukaryota > Viridiplantae > Streptophyta > Magnoliopsida > Poales > Poaceae > Poa > Poa pratensis. The sequence continues at coordinate 110,449,914 of CAMZMU010000074.1, read as the reverse complement.
TTTCAGAAATTTTATGTCCAAGAACAATTCCTTCATTAACCATAAAGTGGCATTTCTCCCAATTAAGAACAAGGCTAGTTTCTTCACATCTCTGCAAAACTTTGTCAAGGTTGTGCAAACAATTATCAAAGGAAGTTCCATAGACGGAGAAATCGTCCATGAAGACTTCCACAATTTCCTCACAAAAGCCATGAAAAATAGCAGACATGCATCTTTGAAAAGTAGCAGGAGCATTACATAAACCAAAAGGCATACGTCTATAAGCATAAGTTCCATAAGGACAAGTAAAAGTAGTTTTCTCTTGATCTTGCGCTCTCACAGCAATTTGAGAAAACCCAGAATACCCATCAAGGAAACAAAAGTGAGTTTTCTTGGACAACCTCTCAAGCATTTGATCAATAAAAGGCAAAGGATAATGATCTTTCTTAGTTACTTTGTTAACCTTTCTAAAATCAATGCACATCCTATAACCAACTACTACTCTTTGAGGAATTAGTTCATCATTTTCATTAGGAACAACGGTAATTCCTCCTTTCTTAGGAACACAATGCACAGGACTTACCCATCTACTATCAGCAATAGGATAAATAATACCAGCTTCAAGAAGTTTTAATACCTCATTTCTTACCACTTCTTTCATCTTGGGTATTAAACGACGCTGATGCTCAACAACAGGCTTTGCATCAGGTTCCATGTTGATGGCGTGCTGACATATAGTAGGAGAAATTCCCTTCAGGTCATCAAGAGTATATCCCATAGCTCCGCGGTGTTTCCTCAACACTCCCAATAACCTTTCCTCCTCTGTACCTGAAAGTTTAGAGCTGATAATAACAGGATATATTTTCTTATCATCAATATAAGCATATTTAAGATTATCAGGCAGAGGTTTCAAATCAAAAACAGGATCCTCCTTGGGTGGCATTGTGGTACCCAAATCTTCCACAGGTAAATTGTGTTTGAGCATAGGTTGACGAAGGAATACTTCATCAAGCTCATTCCTTTCTTCCCTGAAGTTCTCACTTTCATGATTCTCCATATGTTGCTGCAAAGCATTGTTAGGAGCAAGAACAATAGATGCAAGTTGAGCAATTTCAAAATCCTCACTAGGCAATTCAGTTTCATAAGGTGCTTTAGCAAATTTAGAGAAATTGAATTCATAAGATTCACCAGCAAATTTAGTAAAGATTTTCTCTTTCTTACAATCTATAACAGCACCACAAGTATTCAGAAAAGGTCTACCAAAAATAATAGGACAACTATCATTGGCAGCCGACCCAAGTACAAGAAAATCAGCAGGGTATTTAGTCTTACCACAAAGGACTTCGACATCTCTAATGATACCAATTGGAGAGATAGTTTCCCTATTAGCAAGCTGAATAACCACATCAATCTCTTCAAGTTTACAAGGAGCAATTTCGTGCATAATTTCCCTGTAAAGCTCATAAGGAATAGCACTAGAACTTGCACCAATATCACATAAACCATAATAGCAATGATCACCTATCCCAACAGAAAGCACAGGAACACTAGACTTCCTAGAACTTTTAGGATGTGAGACAATATTAGAAGCATCCTCACAAAAGATAATGTGTCTATCTTCTAAATTTTCAGTGACAAGATCTTTAACCAATGCTACAACAGGTTCAACAGTTATTTGCTCATCAGGTTTGGTAGTTTTCTTATTACTTTTACTAACAACACCAGTTATGATAGTATGTTCCTTAATCTTATTAGGAAAAGGAACTTTTTCAATATAAGGTTCTGGAATAATGCGATCAGCAACATTAACCTCAACACCTTTAGATATATGAGAAACAGATTCATCTTTATATGGTTCATGATAATTTTTAAAACCCTCCTTCGGCAAACCGAAATAGGAAGCAAAGGCTTTATAAAAGTTTGCAACAATTTGAGAGTCAAGACCATAAGTAGTGCTAATTTTGCGATAATCATCAGTATCCATAAAATTTTTAACACACTCAAAGTCATAGTTTATACCTGACTCCCTACCTTTGTCATTCTCCCATCCTTCAGTGTTCTCCTGAATCCGATCAAGAAGGTCCCACTTAAACTCTTCTTTATTACGAGTGAACGATCCAGCACAAGTGGTATCCAATAGAGTTTTATCTTGAAAGGAGAGTCTTGCATAAAAGTTATCAATAACAATATTACCAGGAAGCTCATGAATGGGACATTTGAGCATTAATGCCTTCAATCTCCCCCACGCTTGAGCGATACTCTCTCCATCATAGGGCCAGAAGTTATATATGAGGTTCCGATCCTTATGAATCTCACTTGGAGGATAGAATTTGGAGTAAAAGAGAGGTACAATTTCCTCCCATCCAAGAGAATACCCATTCTTCAGCAGTTTATACCAATGTGCAGCTTTACCAGACAGTGATAGAGAGAATAATTTCTTCTTAACTTCTCCCATCGAGATACCTGCACACTTAAATAACTCGCACAATTCATGCAGAAATAACAAATGATCTCCAGGATGGACAGTTCCATCTCCTGCATAGCGGTTATTTGTGACACGTTCAACAATTTTCATAGGAATTTTGAACGGTATTACCTGCTCATCTGGCGCCTCCTCTACTACCTTAGCAGTGGTAGTTGTTTTCCCAAATAGGAATTCAAGAGAAGACCCCTCCATAATGAGATATAGCAGCAGGCAAAAATAAAAACAGCACGTACAATAAATGTTTCCCTTACCAATTCCACTTACCAATAGCGCTACACTCCCCGGCAACGGCGCCAGAAAATAGTCTTGATACCCACAAGTATAGGGGGTGTATCGTAGTACTTTCGATAAATAAGAGTGTCGAACCCAACGAGGAGCAGAAGGTGTTGACAAGCGGTTTTGATGAAGGATTCACTGTAAATGCTCACAGACAAGTTTTTAGGAGTTTTTGATATGACAGATAAATAAAGTACAAGTAAATAAAATGCAGTAGTAATAGTTGCAGCGAGTGGCCCAATCCTTTCTACAGCAAAGGACAAGCCGGTTGTTGTACTTATAATGACCAAACGTTCTTGAGGACACACGGGAATATTGTCAAGTGCTTTCGCTTCATATAGTTGATTAATCTTCATTGTTTTGATAAGTGTTGTGTGGGTGAACCTATGCTAATGCACCGCCCTTCCTAGGACTAATACATACTTGTGATTATACCCCTTGCAAGCATCCGCAAATACAAGAAAGTAATTAAGATAAACTAACCACAGCCTTAAACTTTGAGATCCTGCTATCCCTCATGCATCGATATACCAACGGGTGTTCAGGTTTCTGTCACTCCGGCAACCCCACAATTGGCAAACGAATACACAATGCATTCCCCTAGGCCCATAAAGGTGAAGTATCATGTAGTCGACGTTCACATGACACCACTAGAAGAATAACACCACAACTTAAGCATCAAACCATTAAATATTACTCAACATAGTTCACTACTAACATCAAGACTTCTCCCATGTCCTCAAGAACTAAACGAACTACTCACAAGACATCATACGGAACATGATCAGAGGTGATATGATGATGAATAACAATCTGAACATAAACCTTAGTCCAATGGTTTCACCCAATAGCATCAATAACAAGAGTAATCAACACCGGGAGAGTTTCCCCTATGAAATAGACAAGATTCAGCCCTAGATGTTACAACGGAGACGGGGTGCAGCGGCGGTGATGATGGTGTTGGCGGTGGAGATGATGATGATGATGATCCCGATGAAGTCCAGCTCGATGACGGTGATGATGGCGACGATTTCCCCCTCCGGGAGGGAATTTCCCCCGGCAGATTTCTTCCTGCAGGGGAGCTTTTCGCTCTCTGGTGTTTTCCGCCTCGTGGAGGCGGCGGAATATTTCGATGGCCCCTCTGTGTGTTAGGGTTCGAGGGGGTCAAGTACGCGAAGGGGGAACGGCTGAGGTGGGCCAGGGCCCCCAAACCACCTGTCGGCGCGGCAGGGGGCCCACCGCGCCAAGGGTGAGGAGGGCCCACCATGGCCCATCTCAGCTCCCCCTTTTGGCCTCCTCCATCTTCTGGTAAAATAGGAACTTCCATATGTCTCCTTCGATTTATTGATCTTCAGAAATAGTGCATCTCGACGGTGCTTTTTCCAGCAGAATCCTGACTCCGGTGTCCAATTCTCCATTATTCATCAAACATGCAAAATAGGTAAAATAACATAAGTAACACTTCTAAATATGAAATATATCGATGAATAGCAGTAAATTATGATATAAAATAGTGATGCAAAATGGACGTATCAGCCGCGCCCAGCTCGCCCTCGCCACCACCTTCACCATGGCCCGTGGCCGCGCCCAGCCACTGCCTTCGCCATGGGAACAGGCAGCGGTTCTTCCCCGTCACCGGCCGCTGCCATCGATCCACCTCCTCCGCCGGCTAGCCAATCGAGAGTGGGCTAGGATTTGACAAGGCAGGGCGGGGGTGTCGGGTGTCGGAGGAAGGAGCTGTTGAATTTTTTATTTTTATATTTTTTAATTGGGATGACAAGTGGGCCTTCTTTGTCATTGAGAACGACGAATTACTGAATTTAAAATTATTTATTTATTATGAGCAAACAGGTCTAGGGTCTAAAATAGATCTGGATTGACAAGTTCAGAGTGTGGATTTCGGGGATTCAAAGTTCAGGGTTTTATTTAGCTTTCGTCTATAAGTGCTCGCCTGGAATGTGTACGATCGCCGGCCGGCGGGGCCTGTAGCCCTGTACGAGAGCGCCATTATGCTCGGCTGCTCGCTAAAGCCGGAGCAGGTGCGGTTCGGACGGTAGGGTCGCGATTAGGGAAAGGTGCGAGGCGAACCTGCCACGGCAGATCTGGCGTCTGCCGCTGGTAGATCCGTCCGCCGTGTCCGTCACGATCGATCGACCGCAGAGAATCCCCACAGCGGTAGCGGAGCAGCGACTGACAATAATGACGGCTCTCCACATCGGATGGATCGCGGCGGCAAGGCAACCCTGACCAGACCAACCACCCCGTCTCCCCCGGCGACAGCGACCTCCGGGCCGACGCCGACATCGACACGCTGGCCGCCGGGCCCCGCCTGCAGAAGAGAAGCTGCTGCTGCCGTGTCTGTGTGCCGTGTGCGGGCGCGTGTTGTTGGGGTTGGATCCCGTGCGGTTGCTGCTTCTCCGCTTTTGCTAGTGCTCCGCTCTCGCTCTCGTCTCGTACAGTTGCCCACTCACTTCAAATGGTGACGGCGCCGCGGCGGAGGCACGCTGAGCTCGCTTGACTGACGGAGTGAGTGAGTTTGATGGCTATGTCGACGGGGCCTGGCGCTGGGGGGGTCGTCGTCGGCGGCGTCATGGGGTTCCACGCCGGCGCCGGGCGCGGCTTCGCGCTCCGGGAAGGCGTCCTGGCGGCGCGCTCCGGCGCTGACTGTAGGGGCGGCGACGAATCCACCGACTCCGACGACCCCGGCTCCCGCCGCTGCGGCTGGGCGCCTCCTACGCCGATTCCGGGGCGCGGCGCTCGCGAGCCCGCCTGGCTCCAGCTCCTCCTCCTCCGACGCCTTCCTCAGCATGAGCTCCACGCCTTCAGGTACCGCGTGCTTCCCCAATTCGTCGAACACCTCACGCCTCGCTTGCGCGGCCTCCCGGGAGCGTGGCAAACTGCTGCTGTAAATCTCGATCTCCGCGCGTGATTGAGTCACGCAGTCGTCAAGTGTGTGTGTGCGTTTGCTTTAGTTCTGATCCGAGTTTTGTCGGTCTGGTTGTTTTCGCGTGGAGATCAGGGCTGCAGAATCCGTACGGGTGTGGTCGCCGCACCGCGCGCCGTCGGAGGCGTCCTCCTCGGAGATGGAGTTCCGCTCGGCGCGGGAGTACGACACCGCCGACCTCTTCTTCGGCGAGAATTGGCTCTTCGACGACCACCTGTTCCACCGCAAGCCGGAGAATGGCGACGAGGAGGACAAGTTCATTGTTGGTCCCGACGCCGGCTCGCGGCACAGCGAAACGTGCGACGACAGCAGCCGGCGGCACGCGCGTAGCAAGGGCAATGCGGACGGGCGCGCAGAGGTGTATACGTCACCGCCCTGCGGTTGCTGCCACGGGGAAAGGGGGAAGAATGGTCAGGAGTCCGTGAGTGATTCTTGGTCTGCTGTGTACGGGAGGTATCAGATCATGGATGACCTGACGGAGGTGCTGGATGAGTGCGGCACGGATGCGCTTCAGTTCAGGCGCAATGTGGATGGCGATGCCGCGCTCAAGTGTGGTCCATTGGTGGATTCCAGGAGTGGACATGATGACCTGGAGTTTGATCTGAGTGCGCTGGAGAGGAGCTTCAGATGCTCAGTCCGTACTTGGTTGAAGATGCAGATGCTTTCAACAGTAAGTGCTTCTGGCCTCTTTCATATACCTCAGGATCATTTGTCGTGTTTAGCAGAATTCTTCAACAAGCTCAGAAGGATTCACTTTCTGACTTTGTAACTTGCTTGTTTTTTGTGAGATTCAGACTATTATTTGTACTAGCGCCTGACTGTCGTAATTCTAGAACATTGGTATATGCTTGAGTTATGAACCCGTAACAAACTTGAATTATGATATACTGCTGATGTAGTTTTTCTGGCTGATCCGGATTTGCATGCCTTGTAATTCCAAAGTTCACTATTCATACATGAAGTCAAATATTTTTGTTTTGCTTGTAGACTAGGTGGTTCCATACTGACTATACTTATCTCTGTCAGACCGTAGGTTTGACCATGACTTCAGAGTAAATGATGAACTAGATATTGATATTCTAACAGATGAGAAAACTGTTGATGACAAAGAATTTCTAAAGAATAGTTACAGTGTGCATCCTTTTCCTGAGATTGGTAATCCTGAAGATGTTTATGAGATGGAGGACTTCGGGTCAGCAGATACAAATGTTCAAAATACTACTACTCATAAAATTGACGAAGGTCCAAAATCGATATTGATCTTGCAAGCTCCATTTTTCATCAAGAATATGATGAATTTGATCTGAGAATTTTCCACCGGAAGAACAGGTTCACTATCCAATACCATTTCTATTTATTTCTGCTGCCTAATAGTTATTTAAATATACTCATATGATAGGCTTCTCCCGCAGGACTGGTTTTGAAGAAACCAAAGAATTCCCTATTGTGGTAGATTCAGTTGTTGCCGGAAGATATCGCATCACTGAATATCTTGGTTCAGCTGCATTCAGCAGGGTTGTTCAGGCTCGTGATCTTTGCACGGGAATGGATGTCTGCCTTAAAATAATAAAAAAACGACAAGGATTTCTTTGATCAGAGCTTGGATGAGATAAAGCTCCTTAAGTTTGTAAATAAACATGATCCGGAAGATGCACATCATGTATTGCGCCTATATGATTTTTTCTATTATCAGGTATTGATATGGATATATATTCAGTTATACCATTGATATTCTTTTACACCATACCTTACAATTGAAGAGTCAACTTTATTTAAGAAAAGAAAAAAAATATTATATTCACTCCAAGTCTTAAGGTTTATTTGTTACATCAGCTGTTCTTTTGTATGATTCGGTTATTGGCCTGTTAAGTATTGGTTCCAGCATTTTTTCATTTTTGATGTCGGATAATGCTGACAGCTGAAACAATCAACAGGAACATCTTTTCATTGTCACTGAATTACTACGGGCAAATCTATACGAATTTCAGAAGTATAACCAGGAGTCCAGTGATGAGGTCTACTTCTCATTGCCTAGAATACAGGTATCTGACTGTAATTTTCTTTTTCCTGAGAGTATCTCCATCTATTCTGCAACCAAAAGCAATCTTTGTAAACTTTTGTATATTATGATTGTATAATTATGTCATCACTTAAAATTAATGGCACCGTATCAAATCATTCACAGCTGACCTTTTACTAAGCTTTAAAGGAAGATACATTTGTGTTTTCGCCCTTCTGTTCCATTTTTCTCTCTGGGTGATAGTTTGGGAAGTCTGGAATATATTATTGAAGCATAATAGTTTATTTACTGAAAATGTTTTCAGGCTATAGCTCGACAGTGCTTAGAAGCTTTGGTGTTTTTGCATCATTTAAATATAGTTCACTGTGACCTCAAACCAGAGAATATCCTTATGAAGAGCTACAGCAGATGTGAAAATCAAGGTTATTGATCTGGGAAGCAGTTGCTTCTTAACAGACAACTTAAGCCTATATGTTCAATCACGTTCTTACCGTGCTCCTGAGATCATTCTGGGTCTTCCGTATGACCAGAAGATTGACATTTGGTCCTTGGCTGCATCTTCGCTGAGCTGTACAGTGGTGAAGTAAGTTCACATATTGACTTAAATCTCCTTTGTTTGGTTTACATGACATACTCAAGGCACATCAACACTTTATCTACAATAACACCTTTTAATCCTATCACAATCGAAGATACACTAGAGTTTATCTACGACCAAATGAATATTTTTCTGATTTTAAAACTTTTATCCCTGTAATCTCTGGCAGTTAAGGTTCTGGTCGGGTTGGTGTTTGTGATTGTTTAACCACTCACTTCATCCCAAGATGACTGTAACATACCTGAATTCTATAGCTTCTTCCGCCCTTTACATGTTGAGTAAGACCTCCTTTTTTATCTTAAGGATGTTAATACGAAACTGTGCAGAAACTAGGAGTGAACTCAAAAGCCTATGACTATATTTCTGCAAAATACTACTCCCTACATACCAAAAATATAAGATGTTTTAGGTATTTCAGTAGGACTACATACGACGCGTACTGGTGTGTAGATTAACTTATTTTAGTACGCGTACCAAAAATATCTAAACCATCTTATATATATATTTATTTATTTTGTGAATAAACCATCTTATATTTTGGTACGGAGGGAGTACAATCTAAGCAAAGAAGGATCTTCTAGTAACATTGCATATACAACAGAACCATCTATTGATCTAGTATGAGTTGAAGATAATGTGTCTCAAAACTTTTGTTTAAAACGCTTGAAAAATAATATCAGACGATTAGTGCACCCTCAGAGTGGTCTGAGAAGCTAATGTGAGGCCTGGTACAGGTAGAATTACATCTGTCTGTATCAAATAGCCATGTTCTTCTGTTTCTCAAAGAAGTAGAACTCCTTGTTACTGAGGACGCTGGTTTTATGTCACAGGTGCTCTTTCCTAATGAATCAGTGGCAACCATTCTTGCTCGGATAATTGGAATAATTGGCCCAATTGACAGCAAGATGCTTGCATTGGGACAGGAGACTCAGAAGTACTTTACCGAAGAGTATGACCTTTTCCACAAGAACGAGGTACATGCTCTTTGTTAATTCATTCAGTTTATGCTGGTCTCTTCAAACATCATAAGTTCCACCAGGAGCATTTTTAAGTGTATTTAAGAAAACCACTATTATTTTGGTACTTTCTTATCCAAACTTTGTTTGGCGGCGATGTGCATGACCTGAGATCACTAATTTAGTTTGCAGGCACACTTTAGTTGAAGCAAAATTATGTGCTGTTTTTCATTTTAGTAGGATGTCGGCATGTCATGTGGAAAAACTAGTCTTGGTTCTGTCTTCGGGACCTCTTTTTGTCCCACATGCTTGGCAGGGTGAATTCCACAGACATTATTGTTCACAAGTACGATGCCATAGAAGGTTATTTACAGTGCAGCTTTTATTCTAAATTTTGTCGTGCCGTATACCTAAAGGAAATTGTTATGCCGTGTACAAAATCTTAGTTGTGAAGAAATCAAAGTCAACAACTGGAATGCTTTACATAAGTAATATTACCAATAACAAAATATGAGTTAGAAGAACTGTTGCCTTCTGTTACCCGAGGACTTACGTCATGGTATTTTAGTAGTTGCCGGAGTGTTCTTTGCAGTTGGTCTCATGGCATACCCTGTTGGTCTTTACTTCTTTGGATTTAGCTCCCTCCTCAGGTGCATCATCGAGTATACCAATTAGGTGGACACCATCCTTGCACATAATCTTGAGAAACAAACTTGTTTGTCATCACTGTAAACATCTTTGGCACAAGGATTTCGGTTGTTCTCTAGCACTTTCACTGGTATCATCACCACGCAAGCGTTATCTACAACATTTAATTTATTTTCCAACTTCATTTCTCTTTCTATTCTAGGAGACAGATCAGCTGGAGTATTTGGTACCAGAGAAATCCTCCTTGCGGCGCCACTTGCGATGCTCCGACTCCAAGTTTGTTGATTTTCTGTCCTGCCTTCTGCAAATTAACCCCAAAAAGAGACCGACAGCCAGGGAAGTGTTGCGGCATCGATGGTTTTCACACACATATCGTTGAGCTGCCAACCAAGACCATCTTCATACGCAGGGACATTTTCAAAGTTCCTCAGCTCATGAAACGACACATTTTCTTCTTTTGCAGCTGGATTTTGTCCTTTTTTTCAGGCAACCCGTGGCCTGTTTTCCGAGGTGAATACATACCTGCTCATGCATGTAGATATGAGAAAAGGTTCCTATCTGTACAGCTGGCGTTTACTCTGATGGATCTTTCTTAAATACTACTCTGATGTACTTCTAATTCACAGTATAGCAAATCAAGTTTGGTTTAAGCTGTCCAAAGTTTATCTTTAGCACTTGGGGCTTTGCTTGGATGGATGTATGTCCTTGCATAGTTTTAATATTCAGTTCAAATTTGAACTAAATATTGAAGCTCCAAAAAAACAAGATCCAGCATCCAATACTGTTTAACTTGGTTTACCCAATTCATAAAAAAAGTGACCCAATGGTTGAGTTCAAGTTTCAAACTCTGCAGATCTTTAACCCCTCAAACATGTAAACAGTCATTAAGAGTATATGAACTGTCAACGACGAAAGAAGTGCTATACAACAACAAATAAGGTCCATGTCTGCCTAACCTAAATTACATTTTGTTCTTCTCTTTGGGCATTCAACAAGGGCTCGTATGGAAGTACTTGAATGAATGTACTGTGTACAAGTATACTCCTAAGAAGAGCAGCTAGCCCTTGAGCTTTCACCTAATAATCCAGTTCAGTTGCTGCAAGACTTACATTGCTTGATCAACTTGTGGGATCCCTTATTTTTTTTAGCATGTGGACATGAAGTTCATGCAGTACCGGACTAACATTCTTTTGCATTTAATGGTGCTTGAGAAATGGAAGTATCACTCCCATAATCTAGAATGTTGGGAGCATAATTGGACAATAATACTGAAAACCTTTAATCTGACATTCACTAATTCTTGCTCTCTATGTTGAAAACCTTTAACTTGAGCTGCTCTTCGAGTACTAGTTTTTGATCTCTATAGTGAAAACCTTTAATCTGGCATTCACTCATTGAAGGCGTGAATGGTGATAGTTATTTTCTCTTCGTTCTTGAAGACATTGCCTTGATTTTGGTCGAACCTCCTGTTCTAAAGTGAAAAATTATGGTCTGACCTACAGGAGTTTGGATTTGGCAATGGTAACGCTCCCCGCTAGCTCCGTGTCCATTTTTCGAGGAGTTGCTATAGAGCGATTTGTTTCGTGGTTGGGTTGTTGCCCATGGAGGTTACTGCAGCTGAAGGTTGATGTTGTGTGTCGTTCCTCTATGGAATGAAATGGTTATAATGTTGTTTTTGTTTACTTAAGTTTTATAACAATTTTGATGTTGGTTGCATGATATATTATTATCCGTTATCGAACTCTTCTTGCCTCTTAGTATCAAACAATTGATCATTGCACTTTATGTAGATGGGTGGCTTTTCAGCTGATGCATTTCATCTTTCGTACACATCCACATATAATAGGACATACGTACCTATCTCCGCATTATTTTATGATGATGGTTGAGATCTTTTCACTTAATTTGTCAACTACTTGTAGCTGAAACACAGGGTCACGGTCAGAATTCAGTACGTACCTAGCTTGCCTCCTCTCACCTTTTCCGTTGCCATATATATACTCCCCTTTCCGACCGACGACCTGGGTAGAGGGTAGAGCAAAACAACACAACACAGATAGAAGAAGATTACGTAGAAACAATGAAACATACTACAGTACAAAAGATTAACATGGGACGATGCCAAAGAAGAATGATTCTATCAGGTTGTGTAACTGCGAGCTGGTTCAATTTAAGATGGGTCTGTGAGGCATTAGGATTGCAAATACTGCAGAGTGTGAGCGAGGCACTGTTTTGCTCTGACATGTGGGACTAGTAAATGCATTAGAGGCAGAGTGCTTCCGAGAATGTCGGAGGAACCCAGCTCCTCGCAATCCCCAAGAGACATACCACATAATGAAACTTGCAGGATCCATAGTTTCTAAAAAAAAAAAAACTTGCAGGATCATCCGGAGTAATAACGATCCGGGGCGAGGGTTTACTGGGCGAAGGTCGGAGCCGAACTGTCCTCCCAACGTAGTCACCACCCTCACGGGGAGGAAGCATGCAGAGCTGCCGCCACCAGATGCAGACCCGTCATCAGGCCGACCTCGCAGTCCGACCGCAGGAACGAAGCATAGCAGTTCCTCTGCGCGAGGAAGAACCCGACCGTACTGTGCTACAAATCTGGGGCCTGAGGTCGAGGTTTTATAAGCCTATGTTAATGCAAGTTTGTTAGCACGTGACCATAGGCAAAAAAAATATGCTAGCCCAATTACATGCATGTATGAGTTCCAAATCATTAAATTTAGATACAACCCAAAGATCCAATGCATTGGACTAATGGTTTCTTAAGTTTTTATTACTATAACATGATAACGTGCTAAGAGACAACGCATTAGCACATGCCTCACTTTCCCGCGGGATAACGCCAATGTATTTGCCGATGACCGACTTAACATTGATCCAAGAGCGAGGCTAGTGAAGTAGAAGCTGGGAAAGTTCTCCCATGAACAACAGGACTTCGTCAAGAAGCAAGTTAAAGCTCTACTAGATGAAGCGCATATCGAAAAACTGGAGTACTCCAACCTGGTGATTTCTACAAAGGAATGTGGGGGATCCGTATGTTTGTGGATTTCAAAAGCCTTAACTAGCCCTGTACCAAGGACTCCTTCCCGCTTCCTCGCATAGATCAGATTATTGATTCCACAGCTAGAAGTGAGCTCATCCGCCCCGCGTCCAGCGTGCTGGCACTCCACGTGTCTCTTCTTCCTCTCCCCAATCGCTCTTTCCTCTCCCGCGTGTCGTTGCCCACCGAGCTTCCGCGCCGCGCCGTCGCCACCATACCTCCGCGTCGCAGGAGCCTGTCCGGCTACCGCGGTGTTCACGCGCGGCTGAGCAGCGTGTTCTACGCGGACATCCGCTCCGGCGACGAGCGGATATCCCTCGGGACATTCGAGACGGCGCACGAGGCCGCCCGCGCCTACGACGCGGCAGCGTGGCGCCTCGGCCGGCCCCGGCGTTAGATGAACTTCACCGACTTCCGAACCGCGCAGCAGGCGTAGGAGATGGCGCCGCCGCCGCGCCTCGTCACCACCGAAGAGCGGAGCGCCCACCACCGGACCCAGGCCCGCCTCCTCATCGCGGACAGAGACGCGCAGATGGTGGCGGATTGGCGCGCGCGCCACCCGAAAGAAGCCGCCGCCGAGGAGGAGTTTTGGGCTACGCACGCGGCGGAGCAGGAGGAGCGGAGGTTGGAGCGAGCGGAGCTCCAGGCCCGGAGGCGGGCGCGGAAGGCCCAGGCAGAGGCGCAGCACGACAACACCACCTGGGCCGAGGAAGACCCGGGTGGGGGCACCTGTTTAGCGAGATCTCCGACACCTCCGACGACTCCGACTTCGACTATTAGTTAAGTGAACTTGTCAACGAACGCGTGTCTGTTCTACGAGGAATACGACGCCATGCTATACTTCGCCTCCAAACTATTCTCGGTGAAGGGATACTCGCCCTAACAACGAGAAATAATTTTACACATATTATGCTACTTATTGAAAGGACAAGGATGTCGCCTATAGGGGGGGGGGTGAATAGGCGATTTAAACTTTTCCGGTTTAGGCTTGATAATTGCGGAATAAAACTAGGTGTATAAATTAACAAGTCAACAACCTAAATATACTATGCTCACCTATGTGCACCAACAACTTATGCTAAGCAAGACAAGCAACAAGGTGATATGCAATATAAAGGACTTCAAGCACGAAGGCTATCACAATGTAAAGTGCATAAGTAAAAGCTCGGGTATAGAAATAACCGAGGCACGCGGAGACGATGATGTATTCCCGAGTTCCTCATTTTTATGGGAGTATGTCTCGTTGGAGGGGTGTGAGTTTCAAACTCAAACGCCACAAATGGCCTCACCCTATTCTCCGATGAACCTTGCCCAAAAGCTCGGTTCACCTTCCACTATCGGAATCCTTCAAGGCGGAATCCGGACCTTTACAACAACTTGAGGCACAACCCACAAAAGGATTGGAGGCTCCCAAGCAACACAAATTGTCTAGGGTCCAACGACCCAAGAGTAACAAGCTCACGAACTTTCACTTTCCACGAATCCTCATGGAGAGCACAAACCGATGCACAAATGCAATGGCAAGAGCACAAGTGCTCAAATCCTTCACTCTTAAATCCCACAAAAAACAACTAATGCTTATGGGGGAGAAGAGAGGAAGAACAAATAAGAACTCAACAAATGGAATTCCAAGATCAAGATCTACTAGGTTCCCCTCACTTAGAGGAGGAATGGAGGAAATATAGATCTAGATCTCCTCTTTCTTTTCCCTCAAAGATATGCAAGAATCATGGGAGGAATTGAGAGAGGGCAAGCCTTTCAAGGTCAACAATGGAGGTGAGAGAAGGGGCAAAATCGTGCTTGGAAGAGCTGGAGGCATTGGGGAAGAAGGGGGCCTTTTTATAGGTCCCTAGAAAAAGAGCCGTTGCATTTAACTTACACCGGAGACTCCGGCCAGGGGAGACCGGAGACTCCGGAGACATTCCGGGCAGGTTTCGGACCAGGGACCAATAGCTGTCCACGATTGGGATGAAAAAGGAAGCACGCAGACCGGAGACTCCGATCTGGGACCAGAGACTCCGGTCAGGAAAAATCTGCAGCAACACCAAACATGGAAACAAAGATATCTTGAGCATACCAACTCCGTTTTCGATATTCTTGGGCTCGTTGGAATCACAACAACGAGCTTTACAAGATCATGCAGAGAAACATCATTGTTCAACAAGGGAGGATAAAACTAAATGTAGAAAGATAAAACCTCTCTATAAAAAACGAACCGACAAACCCTCCAAAACCGAAAACGCAACAAGTTTTCCATACGGAATCTGTTTTCGAAAAACTAGAGCTTGGTATGGAGATGAACACAAGCTCTAAATTCCCACATGGATAAAAGCCAAATAAAAACCAAGAAAGATGATGATGCCAAGTATGCAAAGGTTTGAGCTCTCCACAAAAAGCGATCAAGTTACTCACTTGAGAGTCCCTCTTGATAGTACGGCGTCTATCCTATAACCCGGTCTCCCACTAACACCATGAGACCGGTAAAATAGAAACCCTATCAAGATCATACCTTTTCCTTGAGCATTTCACTTGAGCTAGATGATGACGATCTTGACTCCCTCAAGTTGGAACACCTTTCTTGATTGTGCTTGATAGCACATGCTTGATGAAGACTTCTCCAAATACTCCCCCATACTCCATTGTGAGAGAGCCTTGCTAAGCCCGTCTTCATGAATCTATTTTCACTTTATCTTCTTCTCTTAGTATATATGATGGTTTAGAGATAAACATGAATGTTCACTCAATCTTCTTTTCCAAGCCACACTTGCAATAAGCTCAACTCTAGATGACCATTCTTCATATAAATCCTTGGATGGAACCTTGGTCATCATATACGCTTCTAGAGTCCAACACATGAACTCCAACCTTTTTCCATGGACAAGATCTACAACGATATCTCAATGCAAACATTAGTCCATAGGGATTGTCATTAATTACCAAAACCACACATGAGGGCACATACTATTCATTTATATATTCGTCTTCCATATAGCAAAATATAATACAACATATCCCGGTCACAACGAGCGAGGTGTTCTTCTAGTACACTTTATTATATAACATTGTGTACCACCCCGGCCCTGGGCCGGGCCTGTCACCCCTGGCAGCACTCTAGGATCTCTAGACTGGCCTCACACATCAACACTGGTCTTTTCTACGCACTTTGTCCTCACTCGTGCGCACCCGGGTGGTACTTCCCGTTCCGTTACCATCCTCAAATTGCTCCGGGCCAAGATGAGCTTCCGTAAAAAAGTTGCAACTTGTTGATATGGGTATCCTATCAATCTATTAAGCCCTAGGCTAGGATCTCACATCCTTCCCCCCTTAGAAGACTGACGCCCTCGTCGGTCAACCACCAGTCCAGGAACTTCCCCTCTTGGCACCCGTCTGTGCGTCCAGTGTTGGCACATGTCCACATGTCCGCACCCTGACCCGCACACGCCTGAGTTACCGCGAGGGTCGGCTCTGATACCAAATGTAATACCCCGGGCCATCCCCGGGCCAGACCTGACACCCTGACAGCTCTAGGATCACTAGACTGGCCCCACAAATCAACACTGGTCTTTTCTACGCACTTTGTCCTCACTCGTGCGCATCCGAGAAGTACTTCCCGGTCGGTCACCCATCCTCAAATTGCCTAGGGCTTAATAGGATTGATAGGATACTCATATCAACAAGTGAGATCATGGCTTAGGGCTTAATAGGATTGATAGGATACTCATATCAACAAGTGAGATCATGGCCTAGGGCTTAATAGGATTGATAGGATACTTATATCAACAAGTTGCAACTTTTTTTCCGAAAGCTCATCTGAAAATAACTTTGAGGTTAAGCGTGCTTGGCCCGGAGCGATTTAAGGATGGGTGACCGACTGGGAAGTCTTTCCCCAGGTGCGCACGAGTGAGGACAAAGTGTTCAGAAAAGACTATCGCAGGCCCCGGGTGGGCTGGGTTATTACATTTGGTATCAGAACCGACCCTCGCGGTAACTCGGGCGTGTGCGTGTCAGGGCGCGGACATGTGGACATGTGCTAACACTGGACGCATAAACGGGTGCCAAGAGGGGAAGTTCCTAGATTGGGGGTGACCGATGAGGGCGTCGGTCTTCTAAGGGGGAAGGATGTGAGATCCTGGCTTAGGGATTAATAGGATTGATAGGATACC
Source organism: Poa pratensis (assembly GCA_947311845.1). NCBI lineage: Eukaryota > Viridiplantae > Streptophyta > Magnoliopsida > Poales > Poaceae > Poa > Poa pratensis. Next base: position 110,432,799 of record CAMZMU010000074.1, on the reverse strand, counting down.
CATATCAACAAGTTGCAACTTCTTTTCTAGAATCTCATCTGAAAAGAACTCCGAGGTTAAGCGTGCTTGGCCCGGAGCGATTTAACGATGGGTGACTGACTAGGAAGTTTTTCCTGGGTGCGCACGAGTGAGGACAGAAATACTATTGTTAATCTATGGGGGCCAGTCTAGAGATCGTAGAGAGCTTCCAGAGGTGACAGGCCTGGCCCGGGGTGGGCGGGGTGTTACACACTGTGCAGCAGAAAAACATTTATGTTGTGTTTGACCAAAGGCTACTTTAAATATAGGATTTAGAAGGATCTTAACCGGAAATAACTGGAATACTTGGTTGCACTTAGTTCAAATGTTGATGATGGTACATTTAACCAATGATCTGAACACTTTTGTGTGGAAGCTCACTACATATAGCTCCTTTTTGGTGAAATCTATGTATGCTGATACGATGAATGGACACATTGTGAAAGGATCGAGTAGGTTGACTAGAGGGGGAGGGGGTGAATAGGCAACTACCAATTTTAATTTTTTTTCAACAAGTTAAGGAATTGCTCAAATATAAGTTCTCTAGATATGCAACTAGATGAACAATCCTATATGATGAGCAATAAACAAGCTAGCAAGATATTCTACACAAGATAAGCTAGCAATACGAGTAAAGGAAGGTTAAGAGATAACCACACGGTGACGCGGAGATGTTCTACCGAAGTTCACTTCCCAATGGAAGCTACGTCTCCGTTGGAGCGGTGCGGAGTCACAAAGTGAACTCCGAATAGCCTTGATATGGCACACCGTATCTCCCTCGTGTTATCCTCCGATGAGGAGATCCACGAGCCACTATATGATGCCCTCGAGGTCGGCAACAAACCTTTACAAGGATGAGGCACACTCCACAACCGAATTGGAGGCTCTCACCAAATTCCCGCGGCTCCCAAAGCCACAAGAATCACAAGGCCGGGTCGCGTCTCCACAACTTAATTGGAGGCTCCCGGCTAATCCTTGTGGCTACCAAAGCCACAAGAATCACAAGTATCTTCTAGGTATCCAATGTATCAAGTTACACAAGATCTACAAGTGACTAGGTCGATGTAGACAAATCGGCTCGGTGGAGATGCGGATCTAGGGCTCCTCCTTCACTCCTCAAAGTATCAACGTGTTTGAGTGGTTGGAGTGGGAGCTCTAGTAGATTGAAGCTTGCAACAATGGTGGAGAGAGAGTGAGGAATCAAGCTTAGTCCACCGGAGGTAGGTGGAGGGGTATAAATACCCCTCCCAGAAATCTGGCCGTTGGAGCTGTAAACAGCCCGCAGCGGTAGTACCGGGCCTCGCCCGGTAGTACCGGCTGACAGGGAATGACGGCCTGGCGCCAGACTGGTCAACGCCTCTCCACGCGCGCATCGGTAGTACCGGACCGCCTGGTCCGGTAGTGCTCCCCACCCGGTAGTACCGCGCTACTACCGGGGCTACTACCGGATTAAATCGAGCGAGTCCAGAGAGCTTTTGGAGATCCGGTACTGGGCCCGGTACTGGGCCCGGTAGTTCCGCATGGCAGAACACCCGGTAGTACCGGGGTGAACCCGGTAGTACCGGCTGAGCATGAAGACTGCTTTTCTTCCTTTTCTTGAGACAAAACCTGTGCAATATTAATTGATACAATCCTGCACACTTTTAGCACACACATTAGACATCTAAGTGTGTTGTCAACAAACATCAAAACACTGTGGGGAAGGATATGTCCTTTCAATCTCCCCCTTTTTGGTGTTTGATGACAACATACTTAGGAGAAACAAATGATTTGCAAAAGATAGACGGGGCTCTCCAAATTGTGTGTTTATTAGGAATTTGCTTTTGAATGCAAAAACACACCATATAAAATGGGCGGAGCTCCCCCTATATTTTACGAACCAAGCAAGTTCATATGGATAACAATTAAAACAACTTGCACAATATAAGCAACAATAAGCAAGTAACATACTAGATAGGTCTTATTACAATACCATAAGTTCAAGGCATGTCTTACATCATGCATAGGAAGTTCAAAGCAAATATCCAAATAAAGATCAAACGAAGTGCAAGCTTGTGTTTCCACCCATGCAAATCCCACGGCTCATCCTAAATAGAACACATTCTCCCCCTTTGTCATCGAAATGCCAAAAAGGGAGAAGCGCGATGCTAACACGTCCCTAGGAGCATCAAGCTCCACCCGCGCCGTGGTGGGTCGAAGAGGAGGCCTGAAAGCGATCACCATGTGGAGGAGCATCTTCATCACTCCAGAAACCATGCTTGGACACCCATTCCTCCTTTGGAGTGATATCATCTTCAGAACCATCGGAGACGTAATCTGCATATGCCTCATCATTGCTTTGTGTCGCTGAGCTGCCTTCTTGTGATACACATGAGCTTCATACAGACGGTCTTCCAAATCCAGTTTGAGGCAAAAGGCCCTCTTGGCTTAATCTGCAGCTTCTTGAACCATGAAGGTTCCTCAAGAGGAGGTGCACTCCCACTAGCTCTCTCAGCTTCAGCAGCAGCCTCGGGATCAATGGGCTGGGTTTTGGGAGGAGCATGAGGCTTGATACGCAGTTCCTTCACTAGATGAGCCACAACGGGCTGCCATCCTTCATGATATCTTCTCCATTCTTCTTGAGAGCCCACTTGCGGCGAATGAGCTTCATAATGTATGGGCCATAGATGGGGGCCCTTCTATCAATGATTGTGGACCACAAGTCATTCCACATCCAATCCATCACATCAAGCTTCTTGCCTTTGCCTTGATTTTCATATGAGAGCTTGAGAAGGTCAAACATGAAGCCATGAACCTCATCCCAATTTCCCACACGAGGAGCAATGGTTTCCCTATAGACACGGTGGAGAATCTCAAATGGACGCACAAGATGAGCAGTTTTACCGGTGGTGCCCTTTCCATAGTGATTGGTCCAAGAACATCCTTGGAGCTTGATCGATCATTGTCATGGCATCTCCATCCACTAGCAACACTTTCACCCTTGTCTTCATAGCCTAGAAGCTCTCCAAACTCCGCCAAGGTGGCAGAAAGCAAGGTGTCCTTAGTCATCCAATATAGGGTCCGGGCTTCATCATGGTCAAGGTAGACGGTGGCAAAGAACTGAATGATGTAGTACTCAATGTAGGGATGGTTCTCCTTCATGATGTCAATCAGCCCAAACTCTTCACACATAGCAAGTGTCTCATCAAAATAGCCCTTGTGCTTCGAGTTTCTCATGTAAGGAATATCAAGAGTGTGTTGGACAACCACGGAGTAATCCTTGTGGAGATAGATTTCCTTGTAGATGGCTTCTTGATCATTTGTGTAAAAGTGCGGATTCCGCACAAGGGTGACCTCTCCTCAGCATAGGGATTCTCTTCTCTGAGCTTCTGATAGTCTCATTCTTCCATAAGTGAAGTGCTTTGCGGGCTCTCGTGGGGGGAGCAGTGGTGGTACGAGCAGCAGCTGATGTTCTTCCCTTGCTTGAGTTCTGGCTGTGGTGCGAGCAGGCAAACTTCCTCTTCTTCTTCTTCAATCTCATCCTCCACAAGACGTGGCTTCTTGGTACCACGGCGGCTACCTGTGAAACAGCATATAGGTAGGGCAGGGAATAGATGAGTGCACAAGTTCACGGATAAGGAATCAAAAACTAGCCATAGATGTAAAGAATGGTTGAATCGAGCAAATTTGGAAAACCCGGTAGTACCGGGTGAACCCGGTAGTACCGGCTGAGCCGATTCAAGACTGAAATGGCACAAAATCGAGAGATTCAACCATACATTACACATATATGCTAGCTAACAAGGCCTAGGTGATCATCCATCCAACTTTAACCGTTGCCAACGGAGCTACCAACATTTCCTCTCCATACATCTAGGTTTCAAGATCTAGAAACAAAGAATGCAAAGAACGGGGAAATACCGGAGGCCATGGAGGAGATCGACGAGGGGATCGCTCCCACGGAGCAGATCTGGCCGGAGATGGCGGATCCGGCGGCCTAGGGCGGCGGCCGGAGAGGAGAGAGAGGCGACGGGGTGGCTTCGTGCGGGTGGGGAAAATGGGGAATAACCCCCACCCTGCCCGCACGGTGAAATATCTAGATACCCGCGATTCCCGGTAGTACCGGGGCGGAGCATCCGGTACTACCGGGGCCTGAATCTTTGCGAGCAGCAGAACTGCTTAGATTCAGAGCCCGGTACTACCGGATCCCACCGGCGGTACTACCGGGGCCTCCTAAGAAACCCCAGATTTCTCTTTTTGTGTAAGGAATTTGAACTTGTGCAAGATGGAAGTTGTTTTGAGATAGATGAAAGGCATAGGATTAGATCAACACACTGGAGATGGTACTTCATACTCAATTTGCAAGAATCAAACACACAAAAAACCAAATTGAGCATGTTTTCCATAGGAGCACTAGAAAACCAATAAAATCCAAATGAAACCAACTCTTCACAAGGAAGAGGGTGGTGGCCGAGGCCACCATGTATGAGTATGTGGTGTGATACCGCGAAGATATATCTTGAGTCCACGGCCACTACTCGTCATTTAAGCTCACAATTCATAGAACGAATATAGAGATGCAAATGAATTCTTACTATCGGCATAATGGGGGGAGGGATGGTCCAATGGATTAGGACCGCACTCCCCCTATGTCCATGCCTACATCTAAACCAAATAAGTATCGTCTAATATGGGTAGGTATGCAAGAAATCCACTAAATCCAATTGGATATGTCCACCACATTTAGTTCTCCTCTCAACTCCTTGAATCTTGCTTCACCAAGAGGCTTCGTGAACATATCGGCGAGTTGATGCTTGGTGTTGACATACTTGATTGCAATATCACCCTTCTCAACATGGTCTCGAATAAAATGATACCGAATCTCAATGTGCTTGGTCTTGCCATGAAGAACCGGGTTGTGTGCAATTTTAATAGCACTTTCATTGTCACATAAAAGAGGCACTTTGTCACAAATGACACCATAATCCTTTAAAGTTTGCCTCATCCATAATAATTGTGCACAACAACTACCGGCGGCGATGTATTCGGCTTCGGTGGATGACGAGGCCACACAATTTTGCTTCTTGGAAGACCAACTCACAAGGGACCTACCAAGGAATTGGCATGTACCCGAAGTTGATTTTCTATCCATTTTGCAACCCGCCCAATCCGCATCCGAATAACCAACAAGATCAAAGCTTGTACCATGGGGATACCAAAGACCATAGTTGGGAGTATCCAACAAATATCTTAGAATCCTTTTGACCGCGGTTTCATGACTTTCCCTAGGACTTGATTGGAATCTTGCACACATACCCACACTAAACATAATATCCGGTCTAGATGCACAAAGGTAAAGCAAAGATCCAATCATAGAACGATAAAGCTTTTGATCAACTTCCTTACCATCCGGATCTAAGTGAAGATCCGCCTTGGAGTCCATGGGAAACTTATATGGCTTGGCATTGTTCATATCAAATTTCTTGAGCATGTCCTTAATATACTTGGCTTGACATAAGAATGTTCCTTCTCGAAATTGGTGGATTTCAAAGCCAAGAAAATAATTCAATTTTCCCATCATGGACATCTCAAATTCCTTGGTCATTAGCTTGCCAAATTGATCACTAAATTCACGGTTAGTGGAACCAAAGATAATATCATCAACATATATTTGGCATACGAAAAAATCTCCATTTACCCTTTTTGTAAAAAGAGTGGGATCTATTACCCCAATTTCAAAGCCACGGTCTACTAAGAACTCCTTGAGATGATCATACCAAGCACGTGGAGCTTGCTTGAGCCCATAAAGAGCCTTATGTAGTAAGTAGACGTGGTTAGGAAATTTAGGGTCTTCGAAACCCGGTGGTTGTTTAACATACACCAATTCATTTAGTGGACCATTTAAGAAAGCACTTTTAACATCCATTTGATATAAGACAATATTATGAGTAGATGCATAAGCAATTAGTAAGCGAATGGATTCAAGTCTAGCAACGGGGGCATAGGTTTCACCGTAGTCGACTCCTTCGATTTGGGTGTAGCCTTGTGCAACCAATCTTGCTTTGTTGCGAATGACTTGACCATGTGAGTCTTGCTTGTTCTTAAATATCCACTTGGTTCCAATGACATTATGGGAGGAGTCATTGGGTCTTTCCACTAATGACCATACTTTGTTGCGCTCGAAGTTGTTCAACTCTTCATGCATAGCCGCAACCCAATCCATGTCTTCAAGAGCATCATATACCTTGAGAGGTTCTAAGCTAGACAAACAAGAGACATGACCACAAAAGTTAGATAATTGATTGCGTGTGGACACACCTCTACGGATACTCCCAAGGATATTTTCTTTGAAGTGTTGTTGGTAATCCAATTTTGATGCACGCCGGATGACCCGGCGTTCCGAGGCTTGACCAATTGTTTCACCAACACAAATATCTTCATCATTGCCTTTATCTTGCTCATGGTCAACCCGAAGTGGAGTTCTTGGAGTTGTGGGTTCATTATGTTCTTGTTCACCACTAGAGTTGGGTGGGTCTTGACCATCTTCTTGATCAATATTTGAGGTGGATGGCTCAACTTGAGTAGAACTTGTTCCTTCTTCTTGAGTATCATCAATGGGTCCTTCAATAGGAATTAGTTCTCCAATCCCCATAGTTCTTATGGCTTGAGATGGAGATCATCACCTACATCATCATGATCAATATGCTCCGCTTGGGAGCCATTATCCTCGACAAACTCCACGTTCATAGATTCTTCAACACACCCGGTGGATATGTTGTAGACCCTATAAGCATGAGACTTTGCGGCATATCCAACAAATATACCATCAAAAGATCTAGATTCAAATTTAGCAATTTTGCAACCTTTAATGTAAACATGGCATTTGCATCCAAAGACTCGAAAGTAAGATACATTTGGCTTTTTACCGGTGAGGAGTTCATATGGTGTCATGTCCTTGAGAGGACGGAAGAAGAGCCGGTTTGAGTAATGACAAGCGGTGTTGATGGCTTCGGCCCAAAAGTTGTATGGGGAATTAAACTCGGCCATCATAGTTCTTGCCATATCAATAAGAGTGCGGTTCTTCCTTTCGGCAACACCATTTTGTTGGGGAGTATATGCAGCGGAATATTGGTGTTGAATGCCCTCCCCACTTAGGAAATCATCCATAGTGTAATTCTTGAACTCCGTACCATTGTCACTTCTAATTGCCAAAATCTTGGAGTCATATTGGCGTTGAACTAGGGTTGCAAAGTCAATGAATATCTTTTGAGTTTCACTCTTCTTCTTGATGTAGAAAGTCCAACAATATCTTGAGTAATCATCCACAATCACCAAACAATATTTCTTGCCACCAAGACTATCATATGTGGGAGGCCCAAAGAGATCCATATGAAGGAGCTCCAAAGGCCTCTTAGTGGAGATAATGGTCTTCTTGGGGTGATTCTTTTCATGCATCTTTCCGGCTATGCAAGCACTACAAGGACGATCTTTGGAAAAATTAACATCGGTTAGTCCTACCACGTGTCCACCCTTTACAAGAGTTTGTAAATTTCTCATACCGACATGGCCAAGTCGGCGATGCCAAAGCCACCCCTTGTCGCCTTTAGCCATTAAACATGTAGCGATTTGAGTGGTCTCTTTTGAGAAATCAACCACATACAAACCGTTTTCACGAAATCCAACAAAGGCGACATTGAGTGTTTGAGTGAAAAGGATGGTCACGTGGTATTTATTAAAAATAACGGTGTAACCGGCATTGCATAATTGACCAACGGAAAGTAAATTGTATGAAAGAGATTCGACAAGGAGGACCTTCTCAATGGATAACTCCGGAGTGATCACCACTTTACCAACTCCCACTACCTTGAGTCTTGCATTGTTGCCAACGGTGACATGAGAGAATGAGAGTAGTTGTTTCAATAAGTCCTTTACTAGTTCTTTGCTTCCGGTCATATGGGATGAGCATCCACTATCAATGAGCCATGAAGATCCACCGGAAGAGAAACCCTACAATAAATCAAGTCTTTGATTTAGGTACCCATTTTGGAATGGGTCCTCTTTTGTTAGTCACAAGGGTCTTTGGAACCCAAATAGCATAGTGATAATCATCTCCATATGAAGAGCCAACATATTTAGCAAAAACACAACCATTTGTAGATTTCAAAAGAACATATGAGGGGTTGTATTTTCCCGCAAAGTTATTGTGAGTGGCATTGCCCCTAGTGACATTACCACTCCCAATAGAGTTGTCATTTGCTTTGGCTAACTCCCCCTCCTTCACAAAAACAATATCTTTGGAAGGGGGAGTCGCCTTCTTCTTCTTGTTGTTGACCTTCTTAGAGTTGGGTGTGAACCCAATTCCTTCTTTGCCAACCACTCCCTTTTGATTGCTCAAAAGATCATTGAGGTTCTTTTCCCCTTGGATACAAGTGGCTAGGCCCTTCTCAAGTTGGGCCTTCAACCTAGTGTTTTCCTCAATAAGAGATGCCTTGACACATAAAGGGTTAGTGGTACAAGAATTTGCATCTTTATCATTGTGAGAAGTGGTGAAGCTAGCATAGATAAATTGAGCTTGTAGTTTGGCATATGACTCCTTGAGTGTAGTGAGCTCACTTGAGGTCACCTTGTGGGTTTCCCTAAGTTGCTCAAAACCCTCAAAGAGTTTGTTATGACTCTCTACAAGTTCCTCATTTTTACTTTTTAGATCAATAGCAATTTGAATAGAGGTTTCACGAGTTTCTTTTGCCTTGGAAAGATCCATGGCATGTGTCTCCTCAAGTTGCTCACGGAGCAATTGTTCCTCAACAAGTTGATCTTCTAGCTCACCAATTTGTCGGCATGATCACATGCATGCCCTTCGAGCTCACAAATCCTAACATCCTTCACATCAAGAAGATGCTTGGCTTCTCCATATTGATACATGAGGGCCTCAACCATTTTCTTGGTTGGACCTTGGAGCTTGCTAATGAAGATAGAAATTTTATCCTCTTCTTCAATTTTCCCTACATCCTCAACACAATCCAATAGTGATGGGTTAGAGGAGATAGTAATTTTTGGTGGGGAATTCACCTTTGTTTCCTTGGCCATGAGGCACATGGGCTTGGAGATCTTGTCGTCGTTTGGAGATGAGAAGAGGTTGGCCAATGATGGAGGAAGGGTGCCCATTGCAAGAGCCGCCATTCCTACTTCTTCACTTGGTTCTTTATCCTCCTCACCTCCGGACTCGTATTCCTCTTCATGGGATGCCACAAGAGCCTTTTGAGGTGATCTCTTCATGTAGGTAGGCTTGGGGTGGTACTTGTTCTTCTTTAGAATGAGTTGACCACCATTATCCTCTCTTCTTTCATAGGGGCAATCCTTCACAAGATGAGTGTCCTTTCCACAATTGAAGCACATTCTTTTTATTGGTGAAGGGTTGACGCTCTTGTTCTTCTTGTTCCAAAACCGGGTGGCGGCAAGTGCAAGAACTTCATTGAGCTCACCCTCCAAGTCTTCTTCACCTTCATAGACCGGGCTTTCTTCATATCTTGGATGGTCTACCACACGAGCCTTCAAAGCAAGAGTCTTTGGGCCACGGACTTGGTTGAAAGACTTGGATGTGGACTTCAATGTATCATATGTGACAAATTGAGCCAAGATGTCATTGGGAGTCATTGTTGTGTAATCCGCTCTTGCATGGAGGTTCATCACCATAGTTTCACTATATGGCATAATTGCTTGAAGGAACTTGGCCTTGACCCATTCATCATCCATATCCTTCTTTCCATTTTCCCTACATGTCACCACAAGCTTGTAGAGTCTTCGGTAAAGTTCGGTCGGAGTCTCTTCGTCTAGCATGATGAAGTTGTCAACTTGATGTTGAAGGACGGCCGCATTGGAGCGTTGAATGCCCTCATTTCCTTCATACACGGTTTCAAGATAGAGCCAAGCCTCATTGCAAGTTTTGAGATTCCGCACATGATCTTCATCATTTGCGGTCATAGCACTCTCAAGAATGTACTTGGCATTTGCATCAAGTTGCTCATCAATCTCTTCTTGCTTGGTCAAGTTGTTGGGATCAACTGGGTTGAAACCATGTAGAACCACCCTCCAAAGATGCACCGATGAGCTGCGAAAATAAGACTCCATAGATTTCTTCCAAGTGAAATAACGAGTATTATCAAGCTTAGGAGGGGGTCTACCAAGGTTGGTTATATGAGGTTGAGTGAGTGAAACTTGAGTGAGATAAGAGCTAGGTGGAGCAAAGTTAAGAGAAGGCTTCTCATTAGGTTTATCATTTTTATCCTTGTCACTAGCACCCTTAATAGGGCTAGCGGATGATGAGGAGCCATTTTGATTAGATACCCGAGTATACACCTCATCCACCATTTTGCCTTTCATGAACCCAAAAAGTTCAATCATGGACTTCATGGTGATTGGGGCATCACCCTCGGGAGGGATTATTCCCGCTTCGATTAGTTCTCTATCAAGTTGTTCTCTATCAAATTTTTCTTGTTCCTTAGCAAGTCTTAACTCCTCATCTTTAGCACGTTGTACTCCTCCGCACTAGCCATCCTCCTCTTTAGGCGATTAAGCCCTTAATAAAGAGACCTTGCTCTGATACCAATTGAAAGGATCGAGTAGGTTGACTAGAGGGGGGGGGGTGAATAGGCAACTACAATTTTAATTTTCTTTTCAACAAGTTAAGGAATTGCTCAAATATAAGTTCTCTAGATATGCAACTAGATGAACAATCCTATATGATGAGCAATAAACAAGCTAGCAAGATATTCTACACAAGATAAGCTAGCAATACGAGTAAAGGAAGGTTAAGAGATAACCACACGGTGACGCGGAGATGTTCTACCGAAGTTCACTTCCCAATGGAAGCTACGTCTCCGTTGGAGCGGTGCGGAGTCACAAAGTGAACTCCGAATAGCCTTGATATGGCACACCGTATCTCCCTCGTGTTATCCTCCGATGAGGAGATCCACGAGCCACTATATGATGCCCTCGAGGTCGGCAACAAACCTTTACAAGGATGAGGCACACTCCACAACCGAATTGGAGGCTCTCACCAAATTCCCGCGGCTCCCAAAGCCACAAGAATCACAAGGCCGGGTCGCGTCTCCACAACTTAATTGGAGGCTCCCGGCTAATCCTTGTGGCTACCAAAGCCACAAGAATCACAAGTATCTTCTAGGTATCCAATGTATCAAGTTACACAAGATCTACAAGTGACTAGGTCGATGTAGACAAATCGGCTCGGTGGAGATGCGGATCTAGGGCTCCTCCTTCACTCCTCAAAGTATCAACGTGTTTGAGTGGTTGGAGTGGGAGCTCTAGTAGATTGAAGCTTGCAACAATGGTGGAGAGAGAGTGAGGAATCAAGCTTAGTCACCGGAGGTAGGTGGAGGGGTATAAATACCCCTCCCAGAAATCTGGCCGTTGGAGCTGTAAACAGCCCGCAGCGGTAGTACCGGGCCTCGCCCGGTAGTACCGGCTGACAGGGAATGACGGCCTGGCGCCAGACTGGTCAACGCCTCTCCACGCGCGCATCGGTAGTACCGGACCGCCTGGTCCGGTAGTGCTCCCCACCCGGTAGTACCGCGCTACTACCGGGGCTACTACCGGATTAAATCGAGCGAGTCCAGAGAGCTTTTGGAGATCCGGTACTGGGCCCGGTACTGGGCCCGGTAGTTCCGCATGGCAGAACACCCGGTAGTACCGGGGTGAACCCGGTAGTACCGGCTGAGCTATGAAGACTGCTTTTCTTCCTTTTCTTGAGACAAAACCTGTGCAATATTAATTGATACAATCCTGCACACTTTTAGCACACACATTAGACATCTAAGTGTGTTGTCAACAAACATCAAAACACTGTGGGGAAGGATATGTCCTTTCACATTGTTTTTCTGCATGATTATACTTGAAAACTAACGTTAGAGATGAAGATTAGATTAAGATTGTGGTTCCTATACAAAAGATAATTCTTACTAAATATAATCTTCCAAACGCAATTGCGGTGGGTGTAAGAAATGTGTGTTTCTTGCATATCCTTTCGCTTGTCTTTTTTGGAGACTTGTGTGTTTCACTTTATATTCCTCCCTCTCTAACGTTTATGTTCGGCACTTGGTTAAATGAGATTAACAAAGTAACAAAAGGTATTTGTGTTGGTGTGGGCATCACGGAATTGTAGAAACGACATTGTCTTTAACAAGATTGGAAATTCTCATTTTTTTACAGATTATTAATATGGCTACACATTGGATCGACACATGGTCCTTCCTTCTGCCGGAGACGCAGTGAGTGCATGCAACTGTCTGTAGATGGTTGCTCAGGCTATTTTCAATATGGGTGGCTAGCGGCATAATAGAAGATTACATTATGCATGTGAGTTATATGTTTATCTTATTCTGCTGGTTGATCTTTATTTACACGCTTTGTGACCCATGATATGTAAACTCTAAACTGTAAAACTATGTAATGAAGTAGTTGTGTGCATCGTTCTTTTAAAACAAAAATGTGTAATACCTCTGTATTTATTTATGATGAGATTTTTTCTTAATTTATCAGCTACATGTAGCTAAATCACATGCCGCGGTCAGGATTAAATATCTACCCACCTTGCTTTGCTCCCCTCCATCTCGCCCTTCCCACTGTTATATATACTCTCCCTTATGTGGTGGAAGAAGTAGGTAAAGTTGTAGAGCAAAGTAACACACCATAGATAGTGATGACTGCTTAAAAAACATACTACATATGATTACATGTAATGCCATATAAGAGAAAGATTCCATCGTGTTTTTTGTAGAGCGAGTGTGTGTGATTCTATTGTCAGCTTAAGATGGGTTTGTGAGGCATTAGGAATGGAAAAGTTGCGAAAACTTCCGCTCCCACAGTCCTATTGGTGTCCATAATTGTAGGACCAATAGAGACCACCAGACAAATAGCACCAACAAGCACATCGGGGAAATGTGGTGAGGATGATTCAAGCAGCAAAGCCAAGAATTTACGAAGCCTAGGGCTGATTCTCAGTGATGAAGGCCAGAGTGGCGGACACAATCGAGAGAACCCAAGCATATGTAAGTTTGGTGATGCAATAACCTAGCATATTTCCAGAAGATTGCAAGTAATCATTGTGTGACCTTTCGATTTTTCTTGAAACTCGCGAATACTCCCTATATTTTATATAAAAGACCATTATGCATTTTGAGACAAAGCTTTTGCTAATTTTATCAACAATTATGAGTTACATGGCACTCTACTTGTGCCTCTCATGGTGGCTCTTGCCATTCCCTTTTCTAGTCGTCTTTTTCATGTTTTTTCATTGTCTTCTCTTGCCTTGTATCCCCTGTAATTTTCCATCTGTTGTAAGAACATGACACGTCAGGCTACTTTCGAGTGAATGCAACAAGCGGTGGGATCCCCCCCCCCCCCCCCCCCCCCATCAATCTCGGAAAAAAAGTTACATGGCACCAACATTATATCACAGAATCATATTTGAAAGAACTTTTCAACAACATATTTTTAATGCATATAACTTATATTTAATTGGTTAACTTATTCGTCGAAGTTTTTCTACGAGCCCTCCCTTTAGGGTCCTTTGCCCCGCTTGGAAAGGAAAAAGACAGAGGTCAACGTCCAGGTAGGCCTTGCGGCATCCATGGTTTTCTCACCCATATCATTGAGCTGCCGATCGACACTATTCTTCACACACTCACATCCGGGAGATTTTCGAACTTCTCCAGTTCATGAAACGATACCTTTTCCCCCTTTTGCAACTGGATTTCTCTCTGTAGCCTTTTCTTTTTAGCCTATTCATGCGAGAAGGTATTCTTACGGTAAATTTCTCTCTCTAGCGTTTACTCATACGGTATTCTGACATATATAGCAAAATAAGTTTTGTTAGGCGTTTTGGCTTCTGGGTGCATATGCTCCTGATATTGTTTTCAAAATTAAAAAATAAAAACAATTCGAAAAAATCTGAAAACAATTAGGCATAAACATATACAATCTTTCGACGTTCATGCAAAATTTCGGAAGGAAATAACACTTTTTGTGGTCTGTGTAAAAAAGACAAAATCTGTGCTTTGAAAAATGTAATTTTAAATCTCATTTCCACCACATATTTTGTCTTTTTGCACAGACCATAGAAAGTGTCATTTCCTTTCGAAATTTTGCACAAATGTTGAAAACTTGCATATGTTTGTGACAAAAAAAATCAGATTTTTTTTCGGAATGTTTTCGTATTTCTTTAATTTTGAAAACGATGACAGGAGCATATGAACCCGGGAGCCAAAGTGGTTTTCCGTCAGTCTAGTGTCTATATTTGGTACTTACAGCTTGTTTGAATAGGGTATGAATTTTATATTTACTTGAAATCTGAACAAACTACTGAAGCACCAAAGAACAAAATCCCGCACCCAATACTCGAGTCACTGCACCTCATTCACCAAAAAGTAAATCCAACGGTTGAGTTCAAGTTTCAATAGGCTTGGGCTTCGTTTGCCATGTTACCGATTATTAGCCGCGGTGGACTGGACTGAAGTCGGATAAAAATAACTGAACTTAACTACTCTAGCATACAGATGAAGGATTACAGACATTTGATGTGAGGTCTGCCACAAAGTAAAAAAAATACTCCATCATGTAAAACCCGAACAAGAAGTAGCTTCAGCAAGGAGAAAGTATCCGGTGGAAACCAACTTTTAGTGGAAACCGGTGAAAACTATGAAAAAACATGTTTAAAAATTCTAAAAAATTCTCGCAAAAATGCATTAGGTTGAGAAGGTTGAGTGCTATATACATGGAAATTTGCAAGTTGAAACTCAAAACGGTTTAGCAGCTACGAAAATGACAAATTCGGCCATGAATAGTACTTCAGGAATGAATAGTAACATTTGCTACTATTCATATAGCTGGATTTGTCATTTTTATAGCTCCTAAACAATCGTGAGTTTCAACTTGCAAATTCTCATGTCTATAGAACTCAATCTTCTCAACATAATGAATTCTTGTTGGGATTTTTAAGAACTTCTAAACATGTTTTTTTCGTGGTTTTCACCGGTTTTCACTGAAACTTGGTTTCCATGGGATACTTTCTCTTCAACAAGCGGCTAAGGTTGACGAACGTGTATGGAGGTGCTAGGTAACCACTGATGTGGAGCCTTGACCAAACTACACGGTCTTTACTCCGTCATACAGAGAAAACCTTCAGTCCGATTACCTGAACTTTAATGACAACAAAAGTGCTATACAACAATAAATTAATGTTCATGAAGTAAAAAAAAAAAGGTATGTCAAAACCTACATTACATTTTTTCCTCTTCTATGTGGGCATGGTTAATCCATTTGAACAATGGCTCGTATGGAAGGAGCTAAATGCATATAAATGTACAAGTATACTCCCGAGAAGAGCAGCACGCCTTCGAGTTTTCACCTAATCATCCAATTCAGTTGTTGCGAAAGTTAAGTTGCTTAATCGATATGTTGGCTCCCATTTCTCTGGAACCACTCTGGCATATGAAATGCATCATACAGTGCTGGTCTAACATCCTTTTGAAGAGAAAGGTGCTTGAGAAGCGGAAAGATCACTCCCATAAGCTAAAATTTCAGGACTATAACTGGTTCAATAACACTGGAAATTCAAAGCGTATAACCAAAGAATGCTCTTATGTATAGTACCATTTTACCTGATTATCCACGGGTTGTCCAGCTGAAAATGTAAGGCAAGGTATCCCATTCAATGTCTGTAGTAGGAAACTATAAGGATTGTTATCGACAATTACAATTCTACGGAAATCTTTTTACAAGTAAGAAAGATCGTTTAGGGCTTGTTTGGTTTGCTAAATTTTGAAGGGGATTGACAGGGATTGAGGTGGATTAAATCTCATTCAAGTAAGAAGGCCCCCTAATTCTCTCCAATCCAGTTGGGGAAGGGATTAACCGAACAAGCCCTTACCGGTCCATGTATTCTCTAAAATTGAGATGCCCACGTTAGAAAACTTAAGTTGCTCAACTAATGCAGCAGAAATCTTAATTTCATAAATAGAAACATGAACAAACTACAATCAACAACATATACAAGTCGACGGGAACATCAGCACAAACCGGCTTCTATATATGTTGATATGATGAATGGACACATTGTTTTTCTATGTAAATATATTCAAACTAAAGGTACCACTGAAGATTAAGATCTTTATGTGTTTTATGTGGTTCCTATAAAAAAGTAATTCTTACTAAATATAATCTCACAAAACGCAATTGGAGTGGGCATAAGAAATCTGTGTTTCATGACTCGAAGGATTCTATTCATTTTCTCAGAAAAAAAAAGGATTCTATTCACCATCTTTCAGTTGCATGTCCTCTTGCTCGTCTTATATGGAGATTTTTGTATTTTACTTTTAATATTCCTCCCCATCCAATATAACGAATATGTCCGGAGATTGGTTAAATGAGATGAACAACTCAATGAAATCTCATATTCGTACAGTGATTTGTGCGTTGGTTTGGGCATTATGAAACTGTAGAAACGACATTGTCTTTAACAAGATTGGAAATGCTCAATTTTTAGAGGTTATTAATATCACTACAACATTGGATCGACACATGATCCTTCCTTCCGCCGGAGGCGCAGCGGGCGCATATGGATTCTGTAGGCAGCCGTTTGCGGATGGTTGCTCGGGGTAGGCGGCATAGTAGAAAATTACATTATGCATATGCGCTTTATGACCCATTCGATGATTGTATGGATTCTGGATGCAGACGGTTGTTGGTTGAATTTTATTTACATGCTTTGTGACCCATTTGATGTTAAATCTGAGCTGTGAAACTATGTAATAAAATGAATGTATATCTATTGATGCAGAGGCCGGTGCATCGTTCCCCTTTTCAAAAAAGTAACTACCTCTACATTTTTCTATGATGAGATCTTTTCTCTTAATTTATCAGCTACCTGTAGCGGTCAGGAGTAAATATCTACCCACCTTTCTCCCCTCCCTCTCGCCCTTCCCGTTGCTATATATGCTCCACTTTCTGGTGGAATACATGGGTAGAGCTGTGGAGCAAAATAACACACCGTGGATAGAGATGACTGCTTAGAAAATCCCAAAGAAGAGAAAGATTCCATCATGTTTCATAATTGAGAGCGTGTGTGTGTGATATCGTTGTCAACTTAAGATGGGTCTGTGAGGCATTAGGAATGCAAAAGCTGCAACTACTTACGCTGACACTGTCCTACTGTTGTTCAAATTTATAGTACCAGAAGAGACCATCAGATGAAATCATAAAAAACGCGTGGAAGCACAACAGAGGGGGTGCGGAGAGAATGATTCAAGCGGCAGAGCCAAAAATTCACCAAGCATGGGGCTGATTCCTCGAAATAGGCTTTCGCCCCGCTTTATAAATAAAACAACAACCATACAAGAGTTTAAGAACAAATAAAAACGCTGGGCAGCAGCACAAACATACCCAACAAAAATAAAAGTGATACAACTCAGAGAGCGCTAGAAAGAGAACGACCCAGCGACTAAGCGAGATGGCAACCATCCACCAATCCGTCCTCCAAGCTCAGAGCCATGACCACGCTTCATGGACAAAGGATCCCCGAGTGCCAAGGCAGCACCTTCAGGAAGGGATGCGACATAAACATGACGCTGCTGCCCGAACTAGCTAGCCAGTCCTAGGGTTTCCTCCGACACTCGGAAGGGAGTGGAGAGGGGGTACCCACGACGCCCTCCAAGGAGGAATGGTGACGCCCGTGAGCACCACCGCGCCGGTGCTGAGCATGTCTGCAAGGATTTCTCCCGGGCACCTATCACACTACCCAACCGATCCTGACCAAGAAGCCCCGGGAGCGCCGCCAGACCCAAGCCGAAAGCCTGAGTCCAGCTCGTGCGCGCACGGTCAGGGATGGCGCATCAGCAGTAGAGCGACGAGCACGTCGGGTGCGGGCCCACCGAGCTTGGGCCCAGATGGGCCCACAAAGCAGCCACCAGACCTAGGCCCGCCTGGCCCTGGTCCGGCCCGCACGCTCGTGGCCACGCCGCCGCCAGACCTAGGCCGGCCTGGCCCTGGTCTGGCCGCCGGCATGGGGCTGATTTGTGGTGATGAAGGACAGAGTGGCGGACACAAGGGACAATAAATCAGCCATGGGAAGGTGTTTAGTGCAATAAACTTGCCTAATCCCAGAGGATGGCAAGTAATCATTGTGTGGCCTTTCGATTTTCTTCAAACCAGAGAATACTCTCTCTGTTTTTTTAAGACCACTATGCATTTCGAGGCAAAGCTTTGGCTAATTCGATAAAAAAATGAGTTATATGTCCCCAAAATTATATCACTGAATCATATTTGAAAGATGTTTTCATCAATATATTTTTAATGCATATAACTTATATTTTATTCATTAAATTATTAATCAAAGTTTTTCTAGGAGGCTTCCCTGAAAATTGTAACTCCAACGCTTGTAATTAATGCAGGTTTAAGACCCTTGTCCTTCCCCATGTTCAGAAAAAAAAAAGACAGAGATCAATGGCCACATAAGGGCCTCTTTGGATTGCAGGATTTTTAAAACGTACGAATAGGAAAAACAAAATATTGAGATGTCATACACTTCAATTTCTATAGGATTTCAAAACACACAAATTTTGTAAACGATGCCTTTAGATGGTGCATAGGAAACAAACACATGAACTTTGCAGGAATGAGGAGAGAGTAGATAGAGATAGAGTGTGAGTGCAGTGGACTTTGCAAAGGAAAAATAAAATGAGGTTTGAGCTCATGTTGAGATTCCTATGGAATAGGAGGCATAGAAATGGATTCATTAGAAATTTAGTGGGCTCAATCCTATGATTTAAAGGCATTCCACAGGAAAAATTCCTGTGGATTAGAATCCTCCAAAGTTAATATGGAATTCCTTCAATCCAAAGAGGCCCCAACCCTTGGGGAATCCATGGTTTTCTCACGCATATCCTTGAGCTACCAATCGAAAGCATTCTTCACACAATCACAGACGGGAGATTTTCAGTGTTCCCTAGTGAAACGATATCTCCCTTCTTGCAACTGGATTTTCTCTCTGTAGCCTTTATTTTCACGCAATCCATGGCCTGCCTATTCATGCGAGAAGGTACCTTTTTTTTACAGGTAGCGTTTGCTCTTATGGTATTCTGATATATATAGCAAATCAAGTTTTGTTTAATCGGTCTACGGTGTATATTTAGTACTTACGGCTTGTTTAAATAGGGTATGGGTTTTGATATTTAGTTGAATTTCGAACTAACTACTTGAAGCCCCAAAAGGCAAAATCCTGCACCCAACTCACTGCACCACATTCATCGAAAAGTAAACCCAAGGTTGAGTTCAAGTTTCTATAGGCTCAAGCTTCGTTTGCCATGTTACCGATTATTTGCCGCGGTGTTGCTAAGCTCCTGAAAAACTCGCCAGAAGTCGGACAAAATAACTGAACTCAACCACTCCAGCATACTCCATGAAGTATAATTTACTCCACCACGAAGGATTACAGACATTTATTGTGAGATCCGCCACAAATATACTCCACCATGTGAAATTTGAACAAGAGGCATTGTAGTTTCCGCAAGCGATTAAGGTTGACAAATGTGTATGGAGGTGTTAGCCTGCTAGGTAACCACTGATGTAGAACCTCGACCGAACTTCACAGATCTTTACTCCCTCACACAGACAAAACCTTCAGTCAGATTAACCCAACCATCAACAACAACAATGCTATACAACAGATAAATTAAGGTTCATGACATTAAAAATGTGTCAAAGCCTACATCACATTTTTATCTTCTCTCTGGGCACAGTTACCCCATTTGAACAATGGCTCGTATGGAAGGACCTAAATGAATATAAATGTACAAGTATATAGTCCCAAGAAGAGCAGCTCGTCTTTCAGCTTTCACCTAATCATCCAATTCAGTTGCTGCAGAACTTAAGTTGCCTGATCAATATGTGGAATCCCATGTCTTTGAAACCACTCTGGCATATGAAATGTATCATACAGTGCCGGTCTAACATCCTTTTGAAGAGAAAGGTGCTTGAGAAGCGGAAAGATCACTCTCATAAGCTAAAATTTGAGGAACATAACTGGTTTAGTAACACTGGAAATTTTAAGTTCAGAACCAAAAAATGATCTTATCTACAGTACCACCTTACCTGATCATCCACGGGTTGTCCAGCTGAAAACGTAAGGCATGGTATCCCATTCAGTGGCTGTAGTAGGAAACTATATGGATTGTTATCGACAAGTACAATTCTACGGAAATCTTTGGACAAACAAGAAAGATCCTTTACATGGTCTCTGTACTCCCTGAAATTGAGAGCATGCCAGCTTTAGAAAACTGAAGCGGCTCAACTAATGCAGCAGAAAGCTTAATTTCATAAACAGAAACATGAACAGACTACAATCAACAACATATACAAGTCTACGGGAACATCAGCACAAACCGGCTTCCCATATAAGATCATGCATGTTTTGTTGGCAAGCAGTCCGGCAAAAATGTGCCTCAATAGATCTGGTTTCAGTCCATTATGGAGGTTTCATTCAATTCTATTGAAACAATACATGGTTTCAATCTTGGATATGCACAATTGCACAAACTGGTGTTGTACCTCAAATTTGCACACCATAATAATAAAGATGGATTGAATTAGTAGTTGGCAAAATAAAAAGAAATATGAAAAAAACCATGAGCATGGATGGAGTGTCACCACGTTATAGTGTAGCACATGTACGTATTTAATTTCATACTAAGGCCACCCACTAAAATCAGCCATAGTTGCATTTCACTATTTCAGCGAGTAAGACGATTATCCGGTACAAGAAAAATATAGTCAGGAACAAAGAGTCCATTATTTACAGCGTATAGAGATGTTAATAACAACTTACGTATTAACAGTTGATGGTCTATAGAGACGGTGACAGAACCTGTTGTGAGCATCTATCCTGTCAACCAAAGGCTTTGCATATCCTGGGGAAAGCAAACATCAGTTATATGCAGTGAAATCATCTGGGATCTTGATGGACATCAATATGAATATTCGGGAAGACATACCTTCCATGCCAGCGGTGAAGAGTATAAGATCGGCGAATTCACTAGTTTGCTGCAAAAACTCATGAAGACCAGGACGCTCAAACACAGTTACATGATTCACCCTCTGTCTGCCTTCGGCATCCTTTAGACCAAGAAAGACAAAACCCCATAAGCACCTTCCTACAAAGTGAGAACTAAACTAAAACAGTATAAATATGATAGGAAAAAGCGCAAATATGGTCGCCTGCTTGCCTTCTCAGATGATATGCACTCCATGTCAAAGCAATGCAGCCCTGCTTCGATCGCCTGGGTGCGCACGGCAGCAGCAAGGCTCGACGACTCATATGCACAGACCAATGTCTCATCCAAGTCCAGCACTACCTGGAGATGCACCCCCAAAATACTTTACAGATTATGCAGCAGGTAGCAAGGAAGCTCGCTGAAGAAGACTTGATAGCTAAAACATCAGATTAAGCAGACATTTATATAGCCTAGCCTAGCATTCAGTTTGAGATAGGCAGAGTGCTAATCTGTTGTTAAACATGGCTAATACTAAATCATAGCACCATTTCACCTCAAAATTAACCTTGCTCGGCATTCCTGCCTGCACACAGCAATCAAGCTCTAGAACCACGCCTAATTTAGCTGCAGTTAACCAATGACCACTGACCCCCTAAACCCCAACCACACAGGTGATCCCCAACACACGCAACCATCCTTCCGCGCGCAACACATGGGTCCGTACCGTGAGCCGCTCAGACGGCGGAGACAGGGGCGGCAGCGGACGCAGCTCGTCAGCGGGGGCCTGGGAGGGGAGCCGCGCGAAGGCCACCGCGGGGGCGGCGGAGAGGAGGGGGTGGCGGACGCCGAGGTGCCTGAGGACCTTCGCGCAGGAGGAGGGCGCGCCGCGGATGACCCGGAGAAGGACCTGCAGGAGGAACCCGAGCCACCCCACCACCGCCCGCCACGCCGCCTGACCCCCGTGCTGCGCCGCCGCCGCCGCGGATGGCGTGTAGACCTCCGCCGCCGCCGCCGCCGCCGCCATGTCCGCGGTCGCCGGAGACGGGGCTACGGGAGGAGGCGGAGACCAGGCGGGAGGAGCCAACTGGAGGAAGCAATCATACGGCGCGGCGGTCGTCGGTCTTGGTTCGTGCAGGCGGCTTCTGAAATTTGTGACAGCCCGGGAGCTCGGCTGGCGTTCAGCAGAAAATAAGATTTTCCACACGATACAAATTAAAACACAAATTTTATTTCTATTTTTTCAGGATGGAGTAGTACTATCTAAATACCTAGTTTAAAATTTTCTTCCAGTTTTCGATACAAACAATTGTATTTTCTGAAGCAAATATACCAGGATGTCATGGGGCACACGCACACTTGCATCCCTGCATGACGCTGAGGAAAGATAAAGTGAGCAAGATATGCAATACACTGTCATGTTCTTTTATATTGGAAGACTCAGTTTGTGCTTGCTTCATCTCAAGAGAAAAGTTCACGGTTGCTAAATGCCTAAATTGGCGTGCTTAACTTGTTTTAGTCTGCTGCAAAAAATATCGATAAAAAAAATACTCAGGCACTAGTCAAAATAGGAAATGATAAAATAGGAAAAGCACAAATGATAAAATAGGAAAAGCTGCTAGACAACCAAATTATCAAAATCGACTGTACTAGTCAAAATTAAAAGAAACCGAATTAAACAGTTCTGGTTGAGCAACTTCCAGTACGACAAAAGCCAAATTCTCTTTAATACTATGTTTTTTCTCTCCTATGTACTCACTCCGTTCCAAATTAGATGACTTCAATTTGTACAAAAGTGGATGTATCTAAACATATTACAAGTCTAGGTACATCCACTTTTGTACAAATGAAAGTCATCTAATATGGAACGGAGGGAGTACTTGATGAATAAAATTATCTCGCCCGTATCTTTTATTTCATAAAGGTTTTCTTTAATACTAACACTATTATCATACTCCCTCCGTTTAGGTGTGTTAGGCCCCTCACCAAAAACTATTTGTTCGGAAACGGTAGAGAAATAAGGCCCCATTGCATTTAATGGACTAAATAACCCCACCCTATAATTACTCCCATAATCATTGCATGCGCTTATTTCTCTGGATGGATTGGTCAATTCCGTTGCATGCTCCATCCATGCAGAGGGCCCGCCCAGCTGGACATGCGGCATTGGCTGTTGTCTGGCCTCCCCACAATAACTCCCCTAATTATCTGGGATTAACCATAAATTTTGCTCTGTTCGATTGGGTAACACAAAAACTGGGAATTTTTTCTTGCCCAATCAGTTGTTACCTTGGTCGCGCTGCTCCTCTTTAGAGCAAGTACAATAATATAGCCAACAGCTGGATATAAGAGATTGCCATGTCATCTATAGCCAGCCATATAGCCAACATGTACAATAGTTAAATATAAAAATGTGTTTCTTTATTAAGATGTGCCCCACCTCTCACTCTCACAAAGTGTCTAGGAGCACGTGCTAGAGCTGGCTCTTGCATGAGAGCCCACTCCCTTCTCTCTCCTCTTCTCTCTCCTCCATGTCATCCAACAAATGTTATTTTAATCCTTATAGCCTGCTTATATAGCTTATTGTACTTGCTCTTAGAGGCTAGCGGTCGCAACTCGCATCACTGTGGGCCATTTCTTTTTTAAAACTAATTGCAGGGAGAATGACACACAAACCAAGCCAAGACACGGAGGAAAACAACATGTGCCGTATCTAGATGGGCATTCGTGATGGAGATTCGTGTCCTTCGGCATCAGTGCATGTAAAAAGATAGCTAGACAGCAGCTGCCTGCTAAGCCTTCAAAAAAAAAAAAAAAAAATCTTGCGCTAACGGGTTTTACTCTCTTTTTTTTGCGGACACGCCAAGTATAATACATGAACTTGCACATGAATCCGGCCCCACACCACATATATTGCCACATCACATGATGGACATATTCACGACGTGCCCTTTGAGCAAGTCACTATTGTTCTTCTCGAAAAAAATCGTTACTATTGTTCTCCTCCATTGTAAAAAGATCGTCCTTCGATAAAAATGAAAACTCGTTTTAATAATGAGACCCCCGGCTCTGGCCCTAGGCAACCCTGTGCGGCGCACAAGGGCCCATGGTTGAGGGGGGGGGGGGGGGGCATCTTTACATATGTGCTGCTATTGGGGAAAAATAAAATTTAAAAGTTAAGGGCCCAGGTGCCCAGCAGGCAGCAGCTCAGGAAGACGAAAAGGCTAGGCATGTACGTAGTACGCTACAGGCAATCGATCGATCAATCGATCCATCTGTTGGATGTTCTCGTCTGTTCGTGTTCTTGCTGGCCGTTTTCCGCCTAGAGAGAAAATGTTTGGATCGCCCAGACGGCCAGGCCACCAAGCGCAAGCGCAGAAGTCGGAAGCGCCTTGCCCAGCTGCAGCTCCTCCCTGTCCCTGATCGGCGATCGTCCTCCTCCATACAGGTACGTGCAATGCCCTTCTCTGCTCCTGACCTCCCGCTGGCGTACATATTGGATATTGCCCTAATTATTTGTTTTGATGGTTATTACAATTTTAGGTGTTAAAATGGCTAAACTTAAGTTGCTATAAATATGTATTTTCTCGCAGCTAGTACTAATAATGTTGAAAATCAAAGGAAAGAATCTGCATCCATCTAGAAATGCCCGAAGAAGTTTTTTTGTGAAGCACTTAAACATTATTTTTTAGATGGATGGACGCATTGAAATCTGGTTCTTATTTGAGGTACTCAAATTAGAAGGGACTATTATTTGTTATATTTTGCAACTTTTTTAGACTTTCTGTCGTAATATGACATTGTTTAATCAGTTATATCAATTATTTATAGACGTCTCGAAAAAAATGTGTGGTTGGATTAACATTTTACGCCATATGGCTACATTTATATTAACTATAGGGGTCAATTTTTCAACCTTGCACAAGGGCCCGTAAAATATAGAGCCGGCCCTGATGAGACCCAAAGTCAAATTCAAGAATTGATGTCTGGTGGACATAGTGAATACTCCCATTCTTCTAACTGTCGGACGATGTGTTGGGTTCTCAATTTGCGTTTTTACCTAACTGAACATTTATTTATTTGAGATCGCTTGAGACTAGCGCCATGACTAGTTCTATATACATCCTGCGAATTCGTCATTTGCCTATACTTTTGTTAAAATCATGATCTCTAATTTCAAGCAAAACAATTCAAAGAACGTAGACACGTGCATATGTGCACACTTAAATAATCTACTAAACCATTACTAGTAGCTGTGCACGTGCAACGCACGTATTCAAAATATTAATGTCATTTCTAGTTTAGTGAATTTTTTGTTACCACAACAATAATTTCATGACTAAAACGTGTATTGATGTGCGAACAACCTAAAATACAGACACTTGCATCATTTAAAATTAACAAAGCACATAATAATGGTTACTATTTGCATAGATATTACAATTCAACATAAAAAGACCACATGATGACGTGCATGATTAGAATTTTTAATATATTCAATAAAAACACTTGTGCAAAATTTTAATACTCTCATAAAAATATTAAAATCATCATAACAGACTTTTTTCAACTACAAACCTACAAAAATACTCCCCACATAAGGAAAAAAGAGTCGGACACGCCCACCACTCCACTCTCAATCTCTCTCTTACAAAAATACGATGGAAACCCATGGAACACGCATACCGCCGCTTGCCACTCCCCCACTCTCAGCTTCCTCTCTCTATCAAGCTCCGAATCCACGTGCCCACGCCTCTGCCCCCATCCTCTTCATCTTGACCGCCGGCAGGACTCTCCTCGCCCTCCCCTGCCTCCCCCAAGGTCCAACTCGATCTCGTCAATCCGCCGGTCGCTTGCCACCCCACCGTTGACGCGAGGACACTCGAGCTCGGCAATGCTCGCGGGCTTCTCCGCACCTTCTTACCAGCCCGATGGGGCACTCGAGCTCGGCAATGCTCGCGGGCATCCTGGATCCGTGTCCGGCCCGCCTTTGTGGACACGGAAGAAATGCAGCCAACACCTGCTCCGCCTCCGTCCACCACTGCCCACCGCCTACCGCGTCCACCCCTGGTCCGCCCCTCCTTCGTCCCCAGGCCCTGCCGCGACCTGCCGCCAGCACCGGCTGCGCCTCCAATTCATGGCTGTAGAAGACCACACAGAGCTGCTGCTTCTAAATCGCTAAGCTGGACCCGTCCAGGTCCAAGGCAGATGAGAAGCAACGGAAGGTGATTGCACTACACTTTATTTTTGTATCCATGGCCGTACTTAGAAATCGTGTGGCAATACAAAATTCGAGATGAGCTTGACTTTTGGGGTGTTAGTTACATCATCTTAGCAATCAAGTAATTCCCAATGTAAGAGAAGCTTACTGTCATTTGAATTATCACTTAAGCTACATGTAAACATGAATTTTTGTTCAGAATGTATTAGTAGCAAGAAGCTTACTGTAACATCTTGTCAATTTTGTTAGCATATTACCAGTATCCACGTATATATTTGGATCCAGTATCTCGGTAGTAGCTGTTTTAAGACCATTGAATCCCTATATTCCCTGGAGTACAGTGCATAGCCTCACATTAACCAGGGGAAAGCAATTGGATTAATTATCTGTTGGATAAGCTATATAAATGTCCAGTCACTTCCTTCTGATTTTACCAGAACATTAGCATTCATCTTACTGGTGGTACACCTGATGTATGAATATATTTTAGCAGGAGGTAGCAGCTGTGGCTATTCAGAGCCGGATTATCTGCTCCTTACCTTTTGGATCCAAGATGAGTGATTCAATCAGCCCTCCCTTACGATTTGGTTGGACAAATGAATTACTTTCTAGGGAGATTGCAATGTTGACTCGGTGCCATGCCCTTATGCAACATGCTCGCTGGAAATGTATTAAAGAAGGACTATATTCTTTGTTTATATCTCAGATTTATTTACTGCTCTCTTATGATCGATGCTTCCAAGCATGTATACTTTTGTTGTATAATAGTAGTGGATATATTCTTCACAAATGCAGTATTTGGGTTTAAAAAATAGTTGTTGCCTGCAAGGTCAGAAAAAACTTGCATAGAGTCTGAATTTTGTGGAACATTGACAGTAGGAGGAAGAGTAACATGTCACCGTTTTTACAGGTGCGTTTAGGGAAAGTATCTGCCTGATCAGTATACGTGGAGTGCATTACTGTCTACATTATATAGGTCTGGTCGATGTTGCGACGCCCTAAATATTTTTCATGGAATCAAGTCCAAGCATCCATGGCTTTGGTATATATGTGCACTTTCTTTCGAGAACTAACTGAATCTTCAGGGTTTAAAGCTTATTTATTCCTGCTTTGTTTTCCTGCTGCAGCTATGGTGTGATACTAGAGATCAACAGTGCAGAAGATTAAGGGTTTCACAATCAATTCAGCGCTCGTAGTGTCCTCGATCCTCAGGTAAAAACTGTAGCTAAGCAAAACAATATGCAAGTGCCATTTATCAAGTACAAAATCCGAGGAGCAATTTCTGGTTTATGACACACGTCTTTAAAATATAAATGCAATTTCTGGTTTAATGAGTTCTTTATTACCGGAGCAATAATTTTAAACTTATAAGGATGATAACATAGAATGCATATACGTTGCATCATCTTAAATCCACAAAGCACAAAATAATAGTTGTAATGTGCAGAAATATTACAAATCAACAGAAGTTGAAAGTGATAATTAAAACCAAATTCTAAATAACATAACATCAGCCACTATTTTAGTTCATGAATATCCATCTCTTTATGCGATCAAGAATTCCTCGTTCCAAGGCAGGAATGTTGTTTATCGCCTCATTGTCTTCATACTTTAGAATATGGATTAAAAATCGCCTTTTCAACTCCAAACCATCCTATATATGCATGATATACAACATTGTCAATTTGTCATATAAAATTCATGTTCAAAGTGTAGAAAATGAGCATGGTTAAGAATATTCACCGTGGGTATCCGACAAAAGGACGCTTCAGTGTACCATGAGTGCATTAGATTAAAAACTAAATAACCAGAGAGAGCACTGCATTCATATGTAATGTCAGACTGAAAGACTGAAGAAATCCAAGTAAGGTTATATCTAAGTGAAAAGTTTCATACCGGTGTGAGTTTGTCGTAACAACATGGACTTTGCGTCCCCATTTGGAGATGTCGTCCTTCCATTCAGGATTTGCCAGTCGAACCGCAAGGTTTAACTTATTGCAAATTTCCATATTCTTCAATATGTGCACCCCCAAGTCGGTCTCGGTAGAGGGTCCAGAATATAGATAATTTTCTTCTTTGGATCCAGAACGAACAATATGAATATGCCAAGAATGTCATAAGGCAAGTAAATCTGTAATGAAATGTATGGAAATATAAATCAATCATCTTGATACAAAATTAAGCACTATCATGACCGAAGTATTAAACACTCACCATGCCACATTCTGATATATGATATTCATTGCTATTAGGCCAGCTATGAAATAATTTTGCTAACCGATCAAAATCAATCTTTCCAGGACCAATCTTGTCTTGTGCACAATGTGACATCATCTAAAATAAATAAAAACATTAGTAATATGAGAAACTTTTTTTGATATGTAATTGAAATAATTAACTTACACAAAATTTCAGATCCATATAGTGAACTGGAATGTCACGAAAAAAGTTGATCTCGTGGCACCAGTATGCGTACAGCCATGTTGAAGCAATCTGTGTCCATATATTCATCTTTCAGCAATATGTTCTTCAACTGTCTTAGAGTTAAGCTGATATGATAAGGTTTAGAGCTTATCACCCATTCAGTCCTGTAAAAGAGAAACCCGTGACTATAATGACACATCTATAACACGAAATGAACTGAGAAGAAAAAATGTGACTTACTCCAACGAAGGGACATCATCAACCATGTTGATGTATAAGCAAAGCAAATCTATTAAATCATCGTTTGTTGGTTTGATAAATGGTGAAAGGACCCATAACTGCGACAAGAGTTCAACCATAGTGTGGGCTTAGGCTTTTGGAGCTGCTTCTTGAGAAACTAAATCTGAAGGTCGACTTCAGTAAGGTTGAGGAACGAATACTGAATATTGTCAATGCGTATATTACAGTAGCTGAGATATATTGTACTAAAAGAGTAAAAGGGTGATAATAGCTTTGACTGAACCAGCATTTATGAAATGGATTGCAGATTGGAAAATGGCAAGATCGATAAAGGAGGCTGATGTAATCTTAAAGAAATTCACCAGATTAGGGAAAACTGAGCTCTATTGGGATATGCTCTTTTTCATATATATTTTTTAGAAAAGGGGAGAATATGCTCTTTTTCATAAGTTTTGGTTCTGCAAGGTACTATCTTGCTTGATGCAAGGAATTGCCAGACAAGTGTTGGTAGTATGTGTACTCTGGAAAGTGTTGAACTGGTGACTGTTGATCAACTAAAGTTTGCTTTGGCAGCTGCGCACAAATCATTGAGCACACTATATACAAAAATGGAAAATGAGAGGAGTGCAGCAGCTATAGCTGCTGATGAGACCATGGCAATGATAAATCGATTGCAAGAACAGAAGGAGGAAATTTGCAGATAAACTTGTAAGTGTTTTGATGTGGTAGGTGACGATCCTTTAACATTCAGTGTCCTTCCTAAATGTTTATGCAGTTGCCTTTATCTGGTACAGGACATAACAATAGGTGTTGCAGTTGGATCATCAACACAGATATGAATGTTTGTGGTATGCTTTTAAACTATTTTCCTGAGATGATTGTTGTTGCAATAAATGTTAGTTTCTTACGGAATTATGTATATGCATTATGCACTCTTGCCAATTTTGATTCTTGTTCTTCGGAAATCTACAAGAATATTATGAGTTTTTTGTGAATAGCTATAGGACAATTGAGGAAGTAACCACTCACGCTCGTTTTTACAGGAGCTGATGCCCGCCCACGTGACGGCAAGGTGCAGGGCGGTGATGGTGCTGTCCAGCAAGAGTACTGTGCTGCCGGACTGCTTGGGCTCCGTCGAGTACTGTGCTGCCGGACTGCTTGGGCTCCGTCGAGTATTGTGCTGCCGGACTGCCGGACCGTGCTGGCCCCGGGCGTTGGCGCCGTCCAGGACGGAGACCTCTCCTGCTGCCTGGCGCCGCGCGAGCGCGCCGTCGAAGAAGGTGCCGGTGCCGGTGCCAGGCTGCGTGGGCTGGACGGAGACCAAGTGCTTCCAGTAGGCGAGCGAGCCGTCGGTGCCCAGCTTCGTAGGCGCGACGGAGACCAAGAGCTCCCGGGCGGCGGGCGTGCCGTCGGTGCCCAGCTTCGTAGGCGCGACGGAGACCAAGAGCTCCCGGGCAGCGGGCGTGCCGTCTGTGCCCAACTTCGTAGGCGCGACGGAGACCAAGTGCTCCCGGGCGGCGGGCGTGCTGTGGACGGTGCCGGTGCCCGGGTGCGACGGAGACCAAGTGCTCCCGGGCAGCGAGCGCGCCGTCGAAGTGGCGACGGCAGACGGGGAGTTGCCTTGCGGCAAAGCAGCCTCGCTGGCGACGGACGATCAGTTTGGTTTGAAGAGATCGATCAGTTTCTTTTCCCGTGATAGTAGGGGCTAGGAACGTAGGTCGTGCGCGTTCAAAATTTCCTTGTGCTGTCGGTTTTTTTTTCCTTGCGCTGGGTGATGCGCTGGGGGTGAAGTATTTTCCGTCGTTGTAAATTGTTAAGTGCACACGGGAGATCTGATATTGGGGCCAGTCCAGCGGTGGATAAGGTGTTTCGGAGGGTAAACCAGGACTGCTATCGATCGGTGTTGGGGGTGAGTTTATAGCGAAACTGATGTTCGCTCGTTTAATAGTAGTGGAGATTTCCTCTCTTACAAAAACCCTAGCGGCACACAACCCTCATCCTTGTCGACTCATTGCCTCGTTCTCTCACGCCTTCGACGGTAGATTTTGACGCCGGGAGACGACATCCGGTGACTTCATGGCCATAGTTATCATGACTCCGTCAAGCTAGCCTTACGGTGTGTCATCACTTTTTAGTTTCTAAATAATTTTCGCCTTGCAAGGATTAAACCTGGTTAATATATGGCTAGTTGCCTCCGCAAAAGAATAGAACTTCGACTAAAGACTTTTTGGTCTATACTTGTATTTAAACAGAGAGAGGCATGCCAGCACAACGTTTGGCAACACGCAAATACAGTGAACGAAGGAGGTGTCATCTTCTTTTTTTTTTGCGAGTACAAGGGGCTGAAAAGAAATTCAGCAAATTACAGAAAGGTC
The DNA here is from genome assembly GCA_947311845.1 of Poa pratensis. Lineage (NCBI taxonomy): Eukaryota > Viridiplantae > Streptophyta > Magnoliopsida > Poales > Poaceae > Poa > Poa pratensis. Next base: position 110,401,486 of record CAMZMU010000074.1, on the reverse strand, counting down.
CTCCAGAAAATCAAAATTACAGTCCAACCCTCCTGCAAAGTCGAGCTCGTCTTCCTCCTAGGCGCCGTCGGTGGCGCGCCGCCGCTCCAGCTCTCCTTGACCTTGGAACAAGAGCTTCCCCGAGCGGACGGGAAGTCGCCGATCGTCGGCCGCCGCAGCAAACCTACACCATCGGAATCCGCCGACCTCGCGCTGAATCCTCCGTCCTCCTGCACAAAAGTCGTCGACGCCGGATCCGCCGTCCCGCGGCCTCCGACGAAGGGGAAACCGCGCACAACAACTCCAGAGAGCTGCGAGCGCGGCGCGGCAGAAGGTCGTCGCCAGAACTCCGTGAAGCACCGCCGACGAAGAAGAAGCCTTCCACCTGCAAAAACACCACCAGCTCCGCCCCTTCCTCCATGGCGACGCCGGCAGGACACCCACTCACCCCTACATAGCTATGCACAGATCCGGTGATTCCCCGTCCTCCCGCCGCCGGAGCGGCCGCCGAGGGCGGGGAATCAAGCGGATTGACGGCGCGGCGGTGGTGCGAGCGAGAGGATCCAAATATCGCCCTTCTACTGTGGACGGGGAAGGGAACGCTCCAAGGTTGCGTTATGAAGGAGGTGTCATCTTCACACAACCGCATCAGCTCACATCACAAACGCGGCGTTGGCCACGTTGCGGGCAGCAACGGCCCCATCATCAACGACGTGCGCAAAAGGTAACGAGAAAAAAAAGAACTAAAAAGCCAGCGCGGTCGCCCAACCCTGCCTGCCGCGGAGACCGTTGCCCACTTCCCCCTCCCAATCAATCAACCAAACCAACGAACTACTCTACCCTCTTCCCGGATTCTTCCCAATCGATCAGGACTCTTGCTGCTGGTAGGTGCCGGGGGGGGGAAGCATGGCGAGGAGCCTCGACGGCTGCTACTCCCGCCAAAGACGTCGCCTACAGGTTTGCTTCCCGCTGCTGCTTGTTGGGTTAGGAACCGACCCTAGGATCGAGAATCTGGTTTGGTCTTTGTGTTGGAGTAGTACTTGGTTTTTGGAACTTAGCTTCCTACTTCCTGCCCTGTCTTCCATAAGTCTGGCTACTGCCCGCCAAGGTTAATCTCTATGAGGTCATCGTACCGGGGGCGGTTTAATTTCAGAGTACTGTTGCAGTGTTGCTGGGTTCAGATGGATATACTGAATCGTTTGGCTCTGGTTTTTAGGTAGAGACCCCAAGTAGATTCATCATAGAGAAAGTGCATGTTTCGAGCAAGTGAGGCTATAGTGAAAGTGAATCATCATTGGCCCCTGTTTCTTTCTTGCAATATATCATCAGAAATACTAGTAACTTGAAAGTAGGAATTGGATGTACCATTTTCAGTGCAGGCTAACATTGCCTGCTGATAGTGGATACCTGATTAGACGCGAATAAATACCATGGGACATAGCTTAAACTTGCAAGAACTGTTAGTTTCAGATTACTGTTGCAGTGTTGCTGGGTTCAGATGGTACAGGATGGATACTGAATCGTTTGGCTCTAGTTAGTTCTGGTTGTTAGGTAGAGACTCCAAGTAGAAAGCGCCCGTTTCGAGCAAGTGAAAGTGAATCATCATTGGCCCTCTGTTTCATTCTTGCAAGTGATCATCAGAAATACTAGTAACTCGAAAATAGGAACTGGATGTCACATTTTCTGTGCAGGCTAACATTGCCTGCTGATAGTGGATACCTAAGTAGACACAGATAAATACTATGGGGCACAGCTTAAACTTGTGAATGCCTCGCATAAAAAAATCAGAGTTGTCGGTTCTGTGAATATGACATTCTCGTGGAAACAGTAGATGGTAGTTTCAGATTAAGAAATCTGACTGTACTTTTGAAGGAAAGAGGGCTTCGCCACCGACAGTCACCGAGATTGTGAGGGAAGAGCTTGGGCTCTTCCGGCAGGCTGTTGTCAAGACTCAACCAGATAGTGTTGCGCCGTGTACAGCGAAATGCCGTTGGAAATTTCAGCTTTGTAAAAAACAAATCCTGAACTGTCCTGTAATGTTTTCCCCTACTAAATTGCAATAGCAGAGCTTCTGCTCCAGTTCGTAAAAATAAAGTAGTTTCAGATTAAGTGTTTACGTCCAGTTTGATGATGTATGTTTTTTTTCCTGGCAGCTGTGGATATTGTGGCTATGCATTGAACTTGAGCTCCTCGACAAGGAACACATCGAACATTGGATCAAAGTATGGAAAGCAGATCAGGAAAGGCGTTATCTCTTTCTTTGCAATCGACGAGAGCCGGTTCGCACAAACCGATGAGGTGAGCTGCACGCCATACTTCCGCTCAAGGTTTTCCTGGGGTTTATTCAGGAAGAGGACACGGTTGCTCTGCCGCAAGTGCAGCGGTTATATCGGGAACGCTTACGAGGACGAGGACTCCACCTTGTATGATAGCTTAGATGACGCACAGACGAACTCTGAGGGCAGCAGCCTGTCTAGCAGAAAGAAATATGTTATCAAGATCAATGCACTACAACCCTCATCCGAAGACTCTGGTGTTCCCTTCACCCTATGACCACAATCTGAACTGCTGCAATGTGTATATCTTGAAGTATGGTTGTGCTACTCTATACTGGACTGTGATTCTGTGGATCGGGTAAATGCAGCAGCAAGAAGAACTTGATACTGCTCAGAGCTTTTGAGGGGAATTTACCCTCTCTGTGCTGCTTCAGCCATCTTCCTGCCAATAGTTGATAGTGATTTTTCATTTCTTTTCTGCACAGGTGTACATGTATATTTTTAACAGGAGTGTTAAATTTTGGTTGTGTTAATATTACATAATGTTAGGGTTCTTTTAGTTGTTTACAACTTCAGCATATGTGTATATCCTACCTCCAGATTGTGTGCACCATGTTTGTGACTATTCAAAACGTCTAGTTTTTTTTTTTTTGCGAAAACAACCCCGATCTATTAGCCTTTCACGGTAGTACACAGGACCTTACAGAGTAAAGAAATTACACAGAGGTCCTCAAAGAGCTCATCTTCAACCACCGACGCGAACCAGAGACGCGCCGCCGCCCAGCCTCCGCCGCACCCTCCCAGGGCCGGCGAGAAACAAAGTTCATCAGGCTTCTTCGGTGCAGGCGGGAAGTCGCCAATCTCGGCCACAGCGGACCCGCACGACGACGGAGAAGAAGAACCGAGCACTGCCGCGAAAGGGACATCACCTCCCTCGCCGGGAAGCCAGGGAGAGGAAGATCCGGGCACCCTCCAACAAACCTTAGCAAGCCCCCATCGTCGCTGGAGGAGACGACGATGAACCGACGCCAGGGCCCAAGGACAGGATCTCCACAGCACGAAGTCATCCGCGTCGACGAGACGACCTCGAGGGAGAACTCCCACACGTCCGCCGCCGATGTACGGAACACCGGCGAGAAGGAGCTCGGACGGGGAAGAACACAAGGCCGTACGCGCCGTCGCCGCTCCCACACAAGCGCCGCCGCCGGCCACACTTCTCCACACCCTATTTACATCCCGAGCACACAGATCCGGGGTTCCCCCACCCTTCCGCCGCCGGAGCGGACGGAGAAGGAGGAGGGAACCCGCGGCGGCGCCGGGTAAACGGGGGGAAGACGAGGTCGCCCTTTCCGTCTCTCTCTCTACTGTATCAAGGGAAGGGGAAAGGGGAACGAAGACTCTGGGATTGTTGTAGTGGGGGTCTTCAAAACGTCTAGTTGTATCAAGTGTTCAGTTTCATGATAGCCTTCCTGCGGGAAGCCACCAGAAGCCTGTGTATATCGTACGTCTGCTAGCTAGTTGCAAGGATGATATGCACGCCTCCGGCCTCCGCGTTACGATTTAAGAACAAAGATCTGCAGCAATCTAACTACTGAGTTTCAAATTAAAAAAACTAGTGTCTGAAACTAGAATGGAGAAGCATGCATAAATTGAGAACAAGCTTCATTGCAGAATTGTTATCCGGATTTCAGAGAATCTTTTCCACTACAGAATTTTAACCTAGTACTCATCACAGAATTTTAACCAAATAATAAACTAATAATCACATAATTGTTGCTGCTGTTGCGCATCACCAAAGGGTGACGCCTTTTGCTGGACTCAAACATGAAACGGCACAGCTATTATCAAGTGCTCAACTCACCGCTATCCGGATTTCAGAGAATCTTTTTTGCTTCAGAATTTTATACCCTACTACTCATCAGAGAATTAAACCGAGCCAACACAAAATGGCAAGTCTGGGTTGCTTCTCTTGCACATAACCAACAAGCAAGATTAGATAGAAAGAGTGATGCCTTTCATTGGACTGGAACTTGAAACGGCATAGCTAAACTCAATTGCTCAATTCCAGCAAGAACCATCACGTCAGATGCTATATCTAATATAAATGCAGCTAACACCGATGAAGTATTGGCCAGAATAAGAATGCAGCCATTACAACCAAACGTCACTGCATAATTGTTCAAGCAGGGTCTGAATTTTCAGAACCGCGAGGTCAAAAGCAATGTCACGAGAACAGATCAAGTTTAGCTAGCAACACAAGAGCCGCAGAGTTTCTCTCAACCTATATCTCTATGCAAAAATTAAGATTTCTCAGTTGCCGGTCCGAGGCAGCGACACTTCTGAAGAGGTGAACTGTAAGGCAACAGGAGAGCTGCTCTGGTCTTTCTCTACTATGCGTCGAAATCCGGGAATCGCGGCACGATGTTAGCTGGATTACCAGAAACAGTGAAGCAGTATTAGCAGAAAACAGTGAAGCAGTTAGGCATCATGGCACAGGAACTGCAACCATTGCAGAAGCTCAATGATCCCATATTGCTAAAACAAGTCAACAGCAAGATCAAAAAGACAGCTGATGTATTAAACCTGAAAGTAATGTAATATGCGAACTACAAGTAGCTTTCATGTAGTGCTGCATTGAATTTTGCTCATATTTATTCGAAACAATTACAAGGGCTAAATCATTTATAAATCATCATCTTCTTTCTGAAGCTGAACTGAGATGAGTGGACTGATTTGGGTTTTCAAGTTCCAAAGTTTTTCACTGGCTGCAAATGGAATTAAATTGAAGAACTGGATCATCTGACCAATGATAGAGTTTCAAAACTAATAATTTCCATGTCAAGGGTGAGTATGAACAAGTGACTCGTGAAACTGATTTTACCCAGCAACCAAGTAGCTTTAGACACCATTCTAGCATCGGTACACAAACTGATAAATCCAACAGGCACGATGTAAATATTTATTGCTTCCGTTCAACTACTTTTAGTTATATCTACAAGACCAACAGTTCATACAATTTCCAAGTCCGAAGCAAATTAGCGACACTTTCAGTTAACTGTTTTTCAGACTACAATTCCCAAGTTCTACTGACTACAACAGTTTCTAGAAACTACCATTTTCGAACAATCTGATACTGGGCTACAACGGTTTCAGTATAAGCTTTCGAAGCGCAGGAAGATTAGCACTCCATTAGAACAAACCCCAAAAGATCATGATCATGCAGCAAATAGTATCTGCCAGTTCAGTACATATCAGCCAGGGTCTCTCACCTGGCGGATCAACCGTGATTACGAGGGTCTGGCTGCTGCGGGGTAGGTCGACGACGAGTGGGGTGAACCGCCCGTATGTGCCCGCGCGGACGTACATGACGAGGTCTTCGTCGATGTTTCTCTCCCTCGTGATGCCCAGCCGTCTGGCCACCTCGTTCCTCAGGCGGAACACGGACCTTCCCCTGAAAACGAACGAGACAGGGTTGGTGAAGAACCTTTCGCCGTTCCCGATGAAGTCCACCACCCGCGACCGCAGCAGGGCGGCGAGGCTTCGTCTTCGAGCGAGGTGAAGGTGAAGCTGCATGCGTTGAGTTGCGATTTGTAAAGAACATTGGTTAGATCAAAGAAGCAGGGTACTGTGCTGAAATTTATGATCGAAAACACAAATGCAGAGGCGCAGTCAAGAAACAGGGGCGGTAACCAAGAACTGCTCTGCTCCCAAGACGCGCGTATTTAGCAAGATGCCAAGAACAGAACCAAGGATTGCTCCCAGGCGAATGAAATTAACACAGCTTCCAACCCCCGAGTTCAATTCCAATGCAGATGAACGGCATTCAAGAAGCCAATTCGCTCGATCCTAGTCGAATCCCGAAAGCAACTCGAGAAGAATCCAGAAGCGGGCATGGCGAACTCACCGTAGTCGGACGCGGAAGGCGAGGCACGTGCTCGGTGCTGGGGATGAGCTCCACCACCCACTGCATCATGGTGCTGATGTTGCCGAAGTCGCCGACGCTGACGACGTGCTCGAACCAGGGGGCGTACCTCCCGTGGGCGCGGAGGTAGCCGTAGCGGTCGCCGGCGGCGTGGTAGAGCAGGATGTGGCCCCGGGTCCCGGTCCTGACGGCCTTCCACCTGATGGCCTCTTCCTCAAGCTCGTCGTAGTTCCACTGCTCGACGCGGAAGCCGGGGCAGCCGAGCGGCGCCGAGGTGGTGGTGGCGGCGAGGTAGCGGCCGTAGGCGGCGCTGTGGAGGAGCACGTGCGGGTCGGCCCCGTAGTAGAGGTGCACCACCCACGCGGCCCTCATGGACGCCCGACGACTGCTGAGGGAGACGCCATGGCCGTCCTCGTCGGCGTGGAGGTAGGTGCTGTGCACGCGGCTCCGCAGCCACACGTGGTGGTCGGGGAACTTGTCCATCGGTCGCTGACGGCGCTGCTGGGCCGCCGAAGAGCAGACGCGGTGGCCGCTGCGCGGTGGAGGGAGCGGTGGGGATGCTGGATTCTTGGAGCGAAGTTGGTTGAGACGGTTACCTTCGGGCGCCAAGGCGAGAGTATTTCAAGGTGCCAGCCTGACACGCCGTCGCCGTGCCGGGTTTCGTGCACTAGGTGGGCTTGCGGGCCTTTTCTGGGCCCGGGCCGCCGGGCCCAAACCCTCACAAGGCGAGGTTTCTCCCCGAGCGTCTCCTGCTCCTGCGCCGGCGGCGTCGACTAGGGTCGGCTGCGCCACCCTTCCCTTCCCCGGCGAGCCTCTCCTTCCGCGCAGCCCCAGCGCCCCGGCGCGGCGACGAAACGGCGCGGGGCATTGCTCCTCTCCTTGCCCGGCTGCCCCGGCGCCACGCCCGCCCGGCACCAGCGAAGCGAGGCAGGGCAACGACGGCGATCCAGCGAGCGAACCACCATCAGATCCAGCGAGCGAGATAGTATGCAGCTTGGTTCTGAAGCTGTTTGTGTGGGAGGGCCAAACCTGTGTACAGAACTAAAGATGGAAAGAATAATGTACCGAAATGATTTAATCTGTCTATCGAATCTTGTCTATCAAAATATTTATTTAGGTCAACTACGACGCAGCGCCCATTTGATTCATTTCTATCCGAATCTGGCTGTTCGGGTAAAAATCACGGCCCAATGCGTAGATGAAAACGAACTGATATTCGTTTGTCTGTCCGCATGGACCCATTTCTAGCGCAAATTTGAGACAGGTGTGCGTCCGCGGCGGGCACTCTCGCGTTCGCCCCGTGGCTGCCCTGGCCAGCTGTCAGCTTCACCCAACGACCAACCATCGTCTTCATTGTGGTGAGCGAAGTCTTTATATGGCCACCGGCGAGTCAAACCCTAGCGCCATCACATCTCCCAACTACGGTCACCCCATCTCCCAACCCTTCCCATCCCACGTCATGGATCAACCACTGCCGCCACCACCCTAGCACCTACTAGACCAGATCGAGCGCGCTCGCCGGTGCGTGCTCGGGCTCTATCGCGACAGCTTCTCTCGTCACATGCCCACAGCCCGGTGTAGGTCTGCATCCAATGCCGGAGAAGGCGACGAGGACCATGGAGGAGGCGTTCTCCGATGTCCCCGAGCGCTAGGAGGAGGCGTACGCCGCGGGAGTCGTGGGTATCGCCCACGCCGCCACCATCGCACCTGCCGCCGACGAGGAGAACTCAGAGTTCTTCTGGACCAGCAACGTCAAGGAGGCCGGGCAGGAGGAGGGCGCCGGCACCCGCACCTACAAGAGGCCATGGAGCGCTCGTTTGAGACGCTCAAAGCCGACCGCGCTCTTCCACGAGCTCCAGGTGGAGGAAGCGGCCCAAATGGCATGGCGGCCCATGAATCGCTGACTGCGGGTCGTGTCCTCCGCCGCAAGTGTGCGCGCGAGGCCAAGGAGACGTGCGGGGCCAGCAGCTATCGCTAAAGGCCTACCACCGTCGGCATCACGGCCAATTTTATTAAAATAGTCGGCACCACTAAGTAAACTCTAACACTAAACGGGGGTATAAAGGAGCCAGCAAGTCCGCCCCGCAGATGGTCCTACCGCCCGAAGAGGCAGCAAGTCTGTCCCGGCAAGATGGTGCAAGCCTAGCGCCACCCACGCGCGGCCAATTTTATTAAAATTGTCGGGATCTTCATCGCTCACATCCGAGGACTTACTGTTTAACCTGGAATTAGTTTACCTCTATCTGTCAGATGAATGTTGCCTACAAATTATGTAATCTTTCAATCCAATATGAAATGAAATCTTGATTTGGGGAAGAAACGGACATGGGTCACCAAATGGGTCGGACGCGTTGGGTGCACTGGCCATGAAAGGCCGGACACAAAATGTCTCCGTTTGGATCGGCGCGTTGGAGTTGCCCTTAAGGTTATCTTCAGTTATGTATGGAGCAGACTATGTGACAGGGACGGAGCTCCCCCTTAGGGCAAGGTAGAGCTGGCCGGCTACCGTCTCTTCACGCGGCAGTTTCATGGTAGATATTAAGAAAAAGTTTCGAAAGAAGATAGAGTTTTGCTAGACGTATCAAAGATTCATTATCGGTACGATTGTAGGTTCTATTTATATTTAATATGTTGTTATTATCATCTACTAACTTATGCTCATATAAAGTATTAATGTGTCTTGATAATTTTAATTTTTTTTGCATCAATTTTTACTTTAGAGTTCGTCTCACCTTAATGTCGTCCTCCTCCGCCGCTGACTATGTTTTGTACAGTACTAGAGTGTACTTCAAATCCAGATAACAAGAATGGTCGCCAATCCGCCGTGAATATCAATCTAACTTGGTATGCGTGTCTCGTTGCTGAACTGACGGAATGTTGTTTTGTACAGTAATATGTACCATGTCTTCTCAGAACAGATTGTATTCCTTCGTTTTAGCTGTTTTGGATATCTGAATACAGTTCACAAGAAATTAGGCGCAGTACATCACTCCTCCCATTTTTCATTGCTTAGTGGAGCTGACCTCACCTGTAATTTAGCATTCTATGGTTCTCAAGTCAATGCTCTCTATATGTTTACTTTTCCGTTGATACCTACCAAATGGAAACATGTCTATCTGCAAAGAAATGATACCTTCAAATACAGCTTTCCAGGCTCAAGATCTAACCACATTAGGCAGCTGATTCTCTAATGATTCGGGGCGTATTACTTTGTGTCACTGTAACATCGTCCAGAGCAATATAAGAAAATGAAATAAGTCAATTAATTATAAGGTGGATGAAGTTGATGTTGCTATTTGGCAAGAGGTAACGTGCACTGTGAATTCTTCAGAAGTACAGTTCAAGCAGCAATAACTGAAATTCAGCAGAAACATAGCTAATTATTTCATGCTTACATTGGGAGCTCACAAGCGCCCAGGCCATCGTGAGATTCTTTCGCATTGCAACTTAACTGGCAGATTAGTTCGTCTGAAACTATTGGTCAAGGATGGCAAAGCAATTTACAATTCGACTTCTGAAATTCACATCCCAACTTCAACCGCTCCGAATTGTGCACGAAAGGAAAAAACAATAGCGCCCACCGCAAATTAACCGGACAAAATAGCAGAACAAAAAACAACAGGCACAGTATTTGAACATCAACGAGTCTGGATTCGAACTTCAGAAACGAACAACTTTGTTCCACGATTTTCAGGTTACCGCTCGATGTACTAATAAAGAAACAGGGGAACTACTAAAGAGGGCGGATTTCATTCAATCTAAGATTTCTTGACCGCAAGACTCGTAAGCACAGGCGGACAAAACACATCTAATCTAGCAGGCGGCGGCGACGAAGACGAGCGAGGGCGTTCTAGCCGCCGAAGCCGTAGAGGGTGCGGCCCTGGCGCTTGAGCGCGTAGACGACGTCCATGGCGGTGACGGTCTTGCGGCGGGCGTGCTCGGTGTAGGTGACGGCGTCACGGATGACGTTCTCGAGGAAGATCTTGAGCACGCCGCGGGTCTCCTCGTAGATGAGGCCGGAGATGCGCTTGACGCCGCCACGGCGAGCGAGGCGGCGGATGGCCGGCTTGGTGATGCCCTGGATGTTGTCGCGCAGCACCTTCCTGTGGCGCTTGGCGCCGCCCTTGCCCAGCCCCTTGCCTCCCTTGCCGCGGCCCGACATGGCTGAAGATTTGACTCTGCTTCGAGCTGCTGCGAGCGGGTGGATTTGGTGGAGATGTGGTGGTGAATTGGGGAAGGGGAGGAGGGGGTTAAATAGGGGGCAAGAGGTGGGAGGAGGGCGGTGCCTGCCGTTCGATGCGGAGAGAATGGACGCGTGAGATGGCAATCCGGGGACGGATGCCGCGGATCGATGACGTGGCGGAAGAGTGGGCGCGGTGGATTGGCGGGATGGGTCCGATTTCGTTCCGTGAGGCGCGCGAGCTCCAAATTTTGGCCTGCGGGGCGCGGGGCTTCTGCCTTTCATTATCTTCTCCTGCGAATTCATTTCCGGTGTATTTTTTCTCTAGGACACAGAGTAGTACGTTTGGTCTTTGGTGAGAGACGGGGATATGAGCGTGTGCACAATTTGAACGCTCAAGTTTGTTTCCTCTACTTTTTCTTCCGAGTGATCCCAGTGTATTTTAAAAATCCAAAATAAATCTAAAAAAATCCTAGATGTAGTAAAAATGCACCTACTAACGTGTAAAACCCCAATGCGAGACAGGAAACGGTACGCTGCCACAGCCTGATCTCTCTCCGTCGGCCAGCTCTTTCTCCACAACGAACTAGATCGGGAGTCTCTGCGACGCTCTATCTTCGTCTCTCTCGAAATCTGATTCTACCGTCGTCGGGGTTGCGAAGGCCATTCTATCCTTGTTCTGTGGCTCGGCCAGCGTTGTCGGCTTGTTTCCTCCACCTCGAGTTCTGGGTGGGCTTCTCGTCCCGATGAGAGAGCCCTTCGGACCCTCTCACAGCCGTAGATAGTGGTGTGCAGAAAAACCGATGACTGAAACTATTGTTGACCAGTCCAAATCTTAATCTTTTGTACATTTAAGTAGTACTCGCAACCGATCTTTTGTGCAATGATCCAGTGATTCGTTGAATTGGGCCACTCATATCCGCTCAACCACCTTGTCCCATAGTAAGAACCGCCTTGAAACACCCTTGCTTGCCTTCTGGATAGAGCACTCTTTGCTTCCTCACCACCCATACCATGACGAAGGAAACTGCACTAAGTGCTTCTTCACCTAAATCCTTTCTTTCTTTTGCTACTCAGCTGTATAGTATTGGATTTTAATTGCGGTGGGGCTAGTCTAGTGAGAGATGAAACTACAATTAATGTATTTGCAAATGCTCTTAAACATGTGGAGATTCATGATTGTCTTAAGGTTTCTCCCAAGTTTTGTGTACGGAGGTTATCACATATCTAGATGATGAGGAAGCGGATGCAACTTATTATGGTCCGCTCTTATCTCATATGGTGGGTGAGGCCTCGGAGGTGGGTCTACATGAGGCTTAGATTGGATCGTTATGTGATCCACAAGCAACCGACCAGAAATACAAATATTCCTAAAAAAAGAATAAAACCCGCCCAAAAGGGCGAAGGTTTCCAAATCTCGAAATGTTTTCAGATGAAGGACATGTTCTATGAATAACAGAGATCTTCCTAACTTGCCTAAATATTCACATATATTTGATTATGTTTGGGATCATGAATTAGATTTTGTTGCGACGTTGGAGGCGGGTAAACTTGACTTGTTGTTCCATGTCCTAAATCGACTATCAGGCGGTTTTGATTTTGCTTGGCGTCGTCTACCTCCCCGTGGCAAATTTGGACGTGACATGGCCATAAAAACTTCTTATATGGATGTGTTGGTGTTTTCCTATGGAGCAAATCATATTAAAATTGATCTTAAAATAATCCCGACAATTTTACATGGACTTTAGTTGTTGTGTATGGTGCTGCCTAGGATGAGCCTAAAATCAGAGCATATTTTTTGCACATGCAAATTTTGAGCATCAATTTCATCATGAGCTTTCGTAGCTTTCTCCCTTTCTTCCAAAGCTTTCCTTGTCTCTACACTAGCCTATATATATGTTCAAGTTTACACGACCAACCCCTCGTAATTATTCTATCTTTTTGGTTCTTTGTCAGCAAATTCCCAAGAAAGGTTATGTTGCATTTCATCAAAGTTTTGAATATATTCCTCCTATGGTCTACTTCACCCATCTTTAACCACCCGTTTTAATAGACCATCATTTTCTTGGTGGTGACTTTAGCCATGTGGGGAATTTTTTTACGGTTCACCATCCCAACCAAAATCTTGATACTTCCATCGTTCTTAAAGGTTTTCATGTCAATTTCTACAACCTGCCCAGAGTTGATACTACCTCGCAGAACCCATGATAGTTTTTCAATGATTTTGGCACTGTCTTAGCTTGACCCACACTGTATCAAGCTCGCCCGATGCAAGAGATCATCTGACCATACCTTAACATTTAATTTTACGTGAGTCTATCTCAAGGTAACCCAATAATATTAAGCTACCTCATTGATCATGTTGACATATGGGAAGTTAACCATAAATGCGTGTGATTTCAATTTCTTTTGCGTGCCACTCCCATTTCCTAGGACAAGTCCTTCTCAAACATTTTCTAACAAACCTGCATTAACAACAGCATTTGCACCCTATTTTGCCTTGACAATAGTAATTGCTTTCCCCTCTCCTAATTTGCAGGTTCTTTTGTATGGTCCACAACAAAACATGCTAGACCTCCCCCCCCCCCCCCCCCCCCCCCCAAAAAAAAGCATATCAAAGTGGCAATTGGCCTTTTCTGTTTTAGTCAGATGCATTTGCTTGAGATGTGAGTCTTTCCACATTTGATAGATCCAATGTTGTCTTTGCAAATGAAGCCAAGTGTAGCTCAGTTTCACCGTCAAATTTTAGATCATACTCTGATTCACTAATTTATGACAATGTCCAGAATCTACCACTCACACTGAGCAGTGGTCTCACCTAGGATCCTCGCCGGAGGCATCCTCCCCTCATGTGTCCAGAAAGATCCCATACGCCCCGCGTTGGAGGGTGTAGGCGGCTTTTCCCGAGGTGCTCCACCAGCCGCTTGTTGGGCGGCGCCTGGAAGGCCATGACCATGTACTGTCTCTCCTCGTCAAATTTCTGGAATTCCGCTATCCTAAATTAAGCTCTCCATCCTCCTCCGTGCCTACCGCTCTCCGATTGTAAACCATAGAGAAGCGTCGTGGGCCCTTCTCCATCAGTGCGACCCCTCCATCGCTCAGATCGGAATCACCCTTACCCTCCTATGAAAAGGTTGGTGGAGAATATGGTGACACATAGAAGAGAGAGATGGTTGCATGCCATCCCTTCCGCTAACTCCATAGTGCCCCTGCGCGAAGACTCCAGAGGAGTCAATGCCACACACCTGATGAACAAATGCAAGCTCGGTTTGTGGAACAGTTCGGTTACAGATTAGGAGGATTGAGTTGATTCCGACATGACTTGCGTCACCAAGCTCCTTGTCTCTCATCCCCCTCCCCTTTGTCTTAGGGTCGGTTTTAAGTCTAGGATATTGTGTCCATACTCGTATGCACATAGAAAACTTCAACTTCACTTAAGTTTGCTTCTTTCTTGATGGGTTAGAAAAAACGACGACAAGCTCGATCTGTCTGACGATGCCGCTACTTGATTCGTACTAACAAGTCGGGGTACCATTTCATTGTCCATACGAAGAGGCATCGCGTATATCAGCAGACATTGGTTCACACGCGAGTGCCATATAAAGACACAACCCAATCTATTCTAACTTTTATAGTAAGTTTCTTCAATCTAGCACCACACATATCCTAAGGAACATTCGGAACATCTCCAAACGAAGCCGAGTGTGGCTCATAATTTGGCTCCGCTTTAGCATAAGAACTCGATCATACTCTGATACACTAATTTATGACAATGCCCAGAATCTACCACTCACATTGAAAGATGGTCTTACCTTGGATCCTCGTCAGAGGCGTCTTCCACTCATGTGTCGAGAGTTATCTCCTTCTCCTTCCTTGACGAAGTGATTGAGTCTCGCGAGGATTGAGCTCGCCGCTAGGCCCTCCACATACATCGGAGGTGGTTGAGACGACCATATGCATAGGCGTTGGAGGTTGTTTGCGGCTTTTCCCTAGCAGATCCACCACCCGCTTGTTGAGCGGCGTCGGTAGAGCCATTACCGTGTACTGGTCTCTCCTCATAAAATTTCTGCAATCCCGCAGCTGCTTGAAGCTCTTGGTCCTCCTCTGTTTTCACCGCTCTCCAATTGTAAACCAGAGAGAAGCGTCATGGGTCCTCCACCATCAGCGTGAACCCTCCTCCGCTTCAGATCGGAATCTCCCTTACCCTCCTCCGAAAGGGTTGGTTAAGAAAATGGCGGACCAAAAGAAGGAGAGGATTATGTACCATCCCTTCTCCTAACTCTGTTTATGTGTGAAGACTCGAGAGAGGTCCACACACGTGCCTGATAAATAGCGGCCCGCATGACAGTCTGGCTACGCATTTGGAGGATGGAGGTGATTCCGCCATGACGCGTGTCGCCAAGCGCCCTGACTCTCATCCCCACCCCCTTGGTTTTAAGCGCACATAGCAAACTTTTAACTTCAAACCTCAAAAAAATCTTTTAACTTCACAGAATCTTGATTCATTCTTGATGGGCAAGAAAGAAAAAATACCGGACAGCAAGCTTGATCTCCTAGCGATGCCGGCAGCCTGCTGATCCATGATTCCAACCGACAAACCGGGGTAACCGTTTCAGCTAAATCTGGAAACGGTTTTGGATTAACCGGGTTAAATGGTACAGTTTTCTGTTTTGGGCTTGATTGGTTTAGGTTGTTGTGGGTTGTGCGTGTTAACAGTTTTGGTTTTTGGAGAAATCGGTTGGGTTTAGTTAGGTATGGGCTAAAACGATTCGGTTCCTAACAGGTGCATACTATGGGTTCAGACCTGTTTTTTTTTGCATGGTAATACGATTCTCATTGATAAATAAAAGACGAGGTATGGGCTAAACCTATGTGATAAACCAACGCCTATCCCTCTTCTTCGGCACCACCGTAGCAGCCACGAAAGAAAAAGTAGACAGATCACCTCTTCACCCGAGCTCGACGCGGCTCCATCGTTGATCATCAGCTTTTCGGACCTCCAAAGTAGTTTGTCATAGGACAAACCATTACCGTTGAAAGAATCAGACCGGGGCAGCACAACCCCGGACATGCCATCGAACTTCAGCACTGACACCCCCGCACGACGACGTCGGAGTAGGGAACCAGAACCATCAGCCTCCAACCACAAACCCAACACAAGGTGCACCATCTTCCAGCTATCACCAGTGCAGACCACCGTCTGCATGTACTCCTGGACGAATCCTCTCTGCTCCACCATGCCACCGGAGACAACGCCGCAGCAACGGGGACAGAACAGGAGGAAAAACCCATGTGATGAATTCGTCGCCGCCGCCTCGCCGACACCATCCATGAACGCTATAGCCACCGATCTGAAAGATCGGCAAGCACACAAAGCCACCAACTCCGAGACGCCGCCATAAAGGACAACGCCGGTGTGGGAGTGGAGTTGAGGCAGATTTATTTGCCCGGGCACCGCTCCCACCACCCCAACGACGCACCATGCCAGAACCTTTCGACATGTTGTGCTTACGCATGCAAGTCATGTATGCATGTACTTCATGACATCACTATGACATTATCATGGTGTATTTATACCGTATAGAGTTTGAAGATTTCCAGATGACGTTAGCTGAATCGTACGCATCTTGCACGGTCCCCGACCCAGTGGCTCGTATGGCTTGCTTCTTCTCGATCGGTAGCTAGCTTTTGCATGCGGCTAGCTAGCGCCGCCGTCAACCATTTGATCAAACAGTTTTTAACCCATTTCATTAATGGTTTAAACCCACAAACAGAGACACGGTTTAGTTCGGTTTTGTTGGAAGAACGATCAGGTTTGGTTTTGATCGGGCTGACATTAATATTGACAAAATAGGCCATAGCCCCGCTATATAAATATAACAACAACCCGATACAACCAACAGTCTTGAAATGCTAGGGCGGCAGCAAACATACACCCAAAGAAAGGAGAACAGAAGAAAAGAAGACAAACAAAAGGAGACATAGGCGGATCGACTAAGCGACGGTGACCCGCAACCGCTGCGCCTCTCCGATAAAGTACCACCACGCTTCTAACACTGAATCGACGAGCACCAAGCAGCACCTTCAAGAAGGAAAGCCACCCTACTGCCCGGACCAGCGCACTGGTCCTAGGGTTTTCCTCGGCACAGAGGGAAGCAGACGAAGAGTAGACACGACGCCCTTCAGGAAGGAAAGATGCCACTCGAAGGCGGCACCGCGTCAGTGTCGGACAAACCAACAAGGATTTCTCCCGAAAACCCCATCCACAACCCCGGGCGATCCGTAGCACAGGATCCCCGTGAGGAGGAGGCTCAACACCACCAGACTAGCCGCCCACCAACATGCGCCAAACGATCCCGCAGCCACCCTCGCCGTCTCACCGAAGTAGCAGTCACACACGGGGTCAACAGTACCGCAGCCATGCGGGAGGGAACAACCTCCACCACCGAAGACGGTAGTCGACCGGACGCGGCCGCAAAGCACACCAGTCCCCGTCAAGTCCGGCCGGCCCAGCAGGCCCATAAAGCCCCGAAGGGCACACCAGTCCTAATAGGGTCCGGCCGGGCCCAGACCGGTCCCGTGAAGCTCGCCGCCACGCTGCAACAGGCCGGCCGCCGTTGCCGCTGTCCCCGGCCTCATCCACCTCCCCTTCATCTGCAGAACACACAGCAGGTCAACCGGCCCGCCCTGACCCAGATGGAGCCCGACAGGCCCAGATCTGGGCCGCAAGGGCCGACCGTCTGAAAGGACAAGGATGTCGCCTAGAGGGGGGGGTGAATAGTTGATTAAAACTTTTCCGGTTTAGGCTTGATAATTGCAGAATAAAACTAGGTGTTCAAATTAACAAGCCAACAACCTAAATATACTAGGCTCACCTATGTGCACCAACAACTTATGCTAAGCAAGACAAGCAACAAAGTGATAGCAATATAGAATACTTCAAGCACGAAGGCTATCACAATGTAAAGTGCATAAGTAAAAAGCTCGGATATAGAAATAACCGAGGCACGCGAAGACGAAGATGTAATCCCGAGTTCCTCCTTTTTAGGGGAGTACGTCTCGTTGGAGAGGTGTGAGGCACCACAAAGGTCGATCTCAACGCCACAAAGGCTCACCCTATTCTCCGATGAACCGCACCACAAAGGATTGGTTCACCTTCCACTATCGGAATCTTTCAAGGCGAATCCAGAGCCTTTACAACAACAATCTGAGGCACAACCCACAACTGGATTGGGGCTTCCGAATGGCTACAAGTGACCACAAAGGTCTCAACCACCACAAAGGCGTCTAGGGTCCAAAGACCCAAGAGTAACAAGCTCACAAACTTTCAACTTCCACGAATCCTCGTGGAGAGCACAAACCGATGCACAAAGCAATGGCAAGAGCACAAGTGCTCAAATCCTTCACTCTTAAATTCAACAAAGCAACAAATGCTTATGGGGAATAAGAGATGAAGAACAATGGAGGAGAAACACCAAGAACTCCAAGATCAAGATCAACTAGGTTCCCTCACTTAGAGGAGGAATGGATTGGTGGAAATGTAGATCTAGATCTCCTCTCACTTTTCCCTCAAAGATATGCAAGAATCATGGGAGGGATTGAGAGGGGGCAAGCTTTTCCAAAGGTCAATAGTGGAGGGGAGAGAGGGAAAAAACAAACTCAAAAAGTTAGGAAACCGTTGGGGAAGAAAGCCCCATTTTATAGGTCCCAAAATCCGACCGTTTGGGCCAGATTCGTGTCGTTCGGAGTGAATCCGAATTTGGTTCGGAATTCCGGATTTTCGGAATATTCCGGATGTCTACCAATAGCTTCCGGACGCTATACAGTACCCGGAGTCGCCAGTTCGGAACCCGTTCGGAATGAGTTCGGAAAATTCCGACCGTTCGGAATTTGTCTGGAATATTCCGAGTCACCCAGAATTCCTGAAACACAAACGAAAAACGCAATAACTTTTTCATCCGGACTCCGATTTCGATGATCTTGAGCTCGTTGGAATCGCAACGAAGAGCTCTTCAAGATCATGCGGAGAAACATCATAGTCCACCAAGCGAGAATAAAGCCAAATGATGAAAGGTAAAACCTTTCTATAAAAGAACAGCCGGTAAATCCTCCAACATCAAAACTCAACAAGATAATCATCAAGACTCCGTTTTCTATGATATTGGGCTTGTTTCGAAGATAATCACAAGCCCTACAAGATCATGCATATACACATCATAGTCTATCATGTGAGGAGGAAACCACAAGGAGAGAGTTTGATCTCTCTAGAAAAGATAAGCCGGTAAAACCTCCAATATTAAAATCGCAACAAGATATGCATATGAAATCCGTTTTTGATGAACTAGAGCTTCGTATGGAGATGAACACAAGCTCTAAATTCTCACATGGATAAAATCCAAATAAAAACCAAGAAAGATGATATGCCAAGTATGCAAAGGTTTGAGCTCTCCACAAAGATGCGATCAAGTTACTCACTTGAGAGCCCCTCTTGATAGTACGCCGTTTATCATATAACCCGTCTCCCACTAACACCATGAGACCGGTAAAATAGAAACCCTATCAAGATCATACATTTGCCTTGCGCATTCCACTTGAGCTAGATGTTGACGATCTTGACTCTCTCAAGTTGGAACACCTTTCTTGATCGTGCTTGCTAGCACATGCTTGATGAAGACTTCTCCAAATACTCCCCCATACTCCATTATGGGAGAGCCTCGCTTAGCTCTGTCTTCATGTATCCATTGCAAGCTTCAATCAAATGACATCTTCCGAGATGGATCATATTGAACTTGCACTTCATCGGTTTCTCTTAATCTTGATACCAACACATGGTGTTCAAACATTACCAATGGATAAGCCCTACAAGGATAGCTCAAAGCAACCATTAGTCCGTAGTAGAGATTGTCATTAATTACCAAAACCATACATGAGGGCACATGCACTTTCACCGTCTCCGTTGCTCGTCGCCGCCCGCAGAACACGCCGCCCCGTTGCAGGCACGCCGCCGCCGTCCTGCTACCACCCGGCCGGAGCCGGGCCGCCGCCGCCGGAGGAGAGCCGCCCCGCGAGGCCTCCAACGCGCGCGGGTAGAAGACAACCGCCGCCGTCGGCCATGCCCGAGCAGGGCTCGGCGGCGCACGCTGACGGCGGCGGGAGGGGAAAGGCAGGGAGAGGAGACGGGCGCCAGGAGGCCGGCGCGGACGCGGCGAGGGAAGGGGAGGAGGAGGGGAGAGGGCGGCCGGCAGCGGCACGGGCTAGGCTAGGGTTCGCTTCTCGCGGCCGGAGGGGTCTGCTAAAAGTTCCCATCGTGGTGATTCACCGCCATCGCTGACATTAATATAAAATGGGTCTAGTTAAGATTTGGCTGCCACGTTTGCTCGTGTGGGTTGGGTTGAGGTATGGTTGAATTTTCAAACCATTCTCAGGTTTAGTTTCAGCCCCGTTACACGAGCGGACGTTGGTTCGCACCACGCCAGCGAGCGCCATATAAAACGACACAGGCCGCTGCCGCCGCCGCTCCCAACCTCTACCCCACCCACAAGCAAACCCCCACCACAACGCCAGCCGACTCAGGCGATCTCTCTCCCTCCCCTCCCCACACACACCGCCACAACCAAACCCTAGCAGAGCCCGGCGCCGATGGGCACCGATTCAGGCGATACGTCCCGCTCCAGCGGCCGCCAAGCCCGCCCCGACCTCGAGGAGGGCGAGTTCGTCCACTCCGACGACGACTCGGCCGGCTCCGACGGGGACAGCCGCTCCGTGGTCCAGCATCGCCACGGCGGTGGCGGCGACGACGACGCCCGACCAGAGATTAAGGGGCGCGGACTCGAAGAGGGTGCCCCGCCGTCGTCCACTCCCTCGTGCGAGCGCGACTCGGACGGGACCATCAACGACCTCGAGGAAGGCGAGATCGTCGCCTCCGACGACGACTCGGCCGGCTCCGACGGGGACATCCGCTCCGTGGTCCAGCATCGCCACGGCGGCGGCGGCGGCGACGACGCCCGACCAGAGATTAAGGGCCCCGGACTCGAAGGCGTCGTCGTGGATGGAGCTATCCCGCTGTCGCCCACGCCCACGCCCTCGAGCGAGCGCGACACGGACGGGACCATCAGCGACGTCGTCGACGCTGATGCGGGAGCGGCCTCGCTCGCGCAGGGACCGCGCTTCTTCCCCGTCTGCTGCGACTTGGACGGGACCATCAGCGACGCCGATGCCGGCGCGGCCTCGCCCGCGCAGGGACCGCGCTTCTTCCCGTGCCCCGTCTGCCGGGAGGAGTTCAGAAGCGAGTGCGCGATGCACGGCCACAGGCGCGTCCACGTTCCGCCCGGGCGCGAGCAGGGGAATAAGGAGCCGACACTGCCGGTGATCAGCGGTGGTTGGGCCGTCACCGCCAAGAGGAGCTCCGTTCAGCGCAGGTCCGTTCCCCTCGAGAGCCAACAAGCGGTCGATTCCATATTTCCATGTCCATTCTGGTATCTGAGCCCGTGATTGACCCCACGCCATTCGCGTTCGCGAGCAGGAGCAGCAGCGCCCATCGTCGCCGGACTACATTCCACTGCCCATGTTCCCAGCAAGGTTCTGGCTCTGCAAGGTGGAAGGGTGCGGCCAGCGGTTCACCACGGGCGCTGGGCTCGGCGGCCACATGTCCGGCAGCAAGCATGGCCCCAGAGTGTCACCGAAGAAGCGCCGCGCTAAACCCAAGGTGTCGGCGCCCGAGCTGGCGTCAGCGCTGGCACCGTCCCTGCCGATGCCGCCCGCCGCCATGGAAGTAGCCCCAGCGCAGATTGATGTTGCACCGAGAGTGCCGGGCGTCCTGAGGCTTTTTGGCGTCAACATCGTGCCGGGGGAGCCACCTGCCTCTGCCGCAGAAGAAGTTTCTTCCACCGTGACCGAAGCGGATCAGAGCTCCGCGGCGTCTAACAACAGCGAGCAGTAGATCGGCGAGTACTAAGCAAAGGTTCGCTAGGATACGACAGATACTTGATAGTACGTATTGCATACTGCAGTGGTACTTCGCGTACATTGTCTAGTTTGTGTCAATCACAGTTCCATATATACTTCCATATGAGGAGAACTTCAATTTTGCATATATCTCTACCGTTCCAAATCAGTACGCGCCTCAGTTGTATGTATCTTCTGTATGTGTGAGCTAAAGTAATTTCTGATCGTGGTTAGAGCTAGTATACAAGAGGCCATTCTAGATCTTTATCCTCATGATGAGAAGTGATATGATGAAGGTAAAGAGCAGTGCGGATTTGCCCCCATACGCTGGATTCGTGTTGCATTGCATATCGTGATTTTTACTTCAACAGCAAATAAACAGAGCATGTTGCAGTGTGCAGGTGGCATCTCATTCAGGTAATTGCTCTAAAGCAATATGGAATGTGAATCTGCCTGTGTTGTTGTGTACTTCTGAATTCATTTTTCAGTTCACTTGTATTTATATTGAGCTCAAGAAGAAATCAAAAGAGAAATCTATGTCTCTTGTTTATGTTCTCTCTAGTGTCCATCTCTTTCTCGGAATCATGATAGACATATCGGTGAGATTCTTGTTTAAATTTTGGTGTGCAGATTACTTCAATTGTCAGATAAAATTTGGTTTGGGATGACTACTAGTTAACTGATGGTGGTAATTTCCCGAATCCTCGGTTTTGGGGAAATCCTGTGAGAAGTTTGGGTTTTTAGGTTTTGCTGATGCACTTCCCCGATCTCAGTTTGGACAAAAGTCTGTCGAAAAGTTCTAAATATTTGGCTCTGCTTGTTATCCTGTTCAATTTCAGTGGAATGGCTTGATTTCTTAGGAACTTCAGCATACTTCAGATGTCTCTAGTGTCCATTTATTTTTTAGGAATCATGACAAACATATCGGCGAGACCCATGTTTACATTTTTGGTTTGCAGGTCACCTCAATTGTCAGATAAAAGTGAGAAGTTTGGGTTTATTAGGCTGTGCTGATGCACTTCCTCGATCTAAGTTTGGGGAAAAGTTTGGCGAAATGTTTTAAACATTTTGGCTCTGCTTGTTCTCCTGTTCAGCTTCAGTAGAATGGCTTGATTTCTTAGGAATTTCAGCATATTTCTTAGAAGCATCCCTTTGAGCAAAAAAACTGGAGTTAGCACAGAGATATGCTTGCGATCATCATATTTGTTGCGCAACATTGTGCATCTTTCAAAAATATCGGAAGGAAAACGGGGTTAGGTAGTATAGCAGAAAGATGGCATGGCAAGCACAAGTAGGATGTACACAGGATGCCATAACCAGAACATACTGAAAAAGTATGTATGAAGTGCAAAATGAAGCAAGAAGCACTGTTTTCATGGTCCATCCATCCACCTTGTTTTTTTCCGGATCGCAGTGGCACGCTCTGAGGAAGCAGCCGGCGATCGCCGAGGACGAGAAAGCCGGCAGCAACAGAATACGCCTCCGTCTTCTTGCACGGCAGCAAGTAGTTGGTCCTGAGGAATGCGGTTCACCCCTTGGAACACCAGTTCTGCTCTGCATCACCAGTTCACCAGTAGGGAGATGAAAGCATCAGCTCTGCGCGGCTTAAACTCATTCAAGAGATGTCGTTCATTCTCATCGGATTGAGCAAATTGCAAGACGCTGCTGAACCAACTCTGATCGACGGAGGGAGTAGACCGTAGAAGAAAGATCAACAATCAACATTTAGCAGTAAGAATATGTTCTCTGAAGAAACACGTTAAGCTTAGGTAGCGCCGTCAGGTTTTTCTTCTTGAGCGTCTGCACTCGAAATTACGAAGAGATATCAGCAGTGTGACTAGTGCTGCGCTGGTCGAGCCAACGCAAACGCAGCCGACGCACCGTGTCACATTTTCCCAGAACGGCATAACGCTCATGGACCAAGCAGAGAGAGCACGAGCACGCGCACCCAAGCACAAGCAGTATCGCTCGCTGGATCTGATGGCGGTGGTTCGCTCGCGCCTCGCCGTCGTCGCGCTGCCTCGCTTCGCTGGTGCCGGGCGGGCGTGGCGCCCCGCGCCGGTGCAGCCGGGCATGGAGAGGGAGCGCTGCCACCGGCCGTTCGGTCGCCGCGCCGGTGCGCTCGGGCGGCGCGGAGGGAGATGCTCGCCGGGGAAGGGAAGGGTGGCGCCGCCGGCGCAGGAACACAAGAGCCTCGTGCTCGTGAGGGTTTCGGCCAGGTGGGCCGGGCCCAGAAAAGAGCCCACAAGCCCATCTAGCGCCCAGAGCCCAGCCCGGCGATGGCGTGTCAGGCACCTTGCCTTGAAATACTCTCTGCCTTGGCGCCCGAAGGTAACCGTCTCAACAAACTCGCTCGGCTCGCCTCTCCTCTTCGCCGGAGCTCCAAGAACCCATCCATCATCCCCATACACCTCTCCCTCTCACCTCTTCTCCCTCCACCGCCTCTGCTCTTCGGCGCCGGAAGCGACCGATGGACCAGTTCCCCGACCGGCAGCACGTGTGGCTGCGGAGCCTCGTGCACGACACCTACCTCCACGCCGACGAGGACGGCCATGGCGTCTCCCTCAGCCGTCATCGAGCGTCCATGAACGCCGCGTGGGTGGTGCATCTCTACGGGGATGACCAGCACGTGCTCCTCCACAGCGCCGCCTACGGCCGCTACCTCGCCGCCACGGGCGACTCGGCCCCGCCCGGCTGCCGCGGATTCCGCGTCGAGCAGCGCAACTACGACGAGCTTCAGGGAGAGGACATCAGGTGGCATGTCTTGAGGACATCAGGTGGCAACATCGTGCTTCGCCACGCCGCAGGCAGCCGCTACGGCTACCTCCGCGCCAACGGGAGGTACCTCCCCTGGAACGCGGACGTCGTCACCGTCGAGGACTTCAACTTCAGCACCATGATGGAGTGGGCCGTGGAGCCCATCCCCACCACCGAGCGCGTGCCTCGCCTTCCGCGTCCGAACATAGTGAGTTCGCCATGCTCGCTTCTGGATTCTTCTCGAATTACTTTCGGAATTCTGAGCGATTTGGGTTCTTGAATGCCGTTAATCTGCATCGGAATTTCACGGGACTGCAAGTTGTGTTAATTTCACTCGCCTGGGAAAAATCCTTGGTTCTGTTCTTGGCATCTTGCAAAATTCGCTCTTCTTGGGAGCAGTTCTTGGTTGCTGGCTTGCTGCCCCTGTTTCTTGAATTCCTGCGCCTCCGTATTTTGTGTTTTCGATCATAAAATTCAGCGCAGTACTACCCTGCTTCTTTGATCTCCTGAATTTAACCATGGTTCAACTCAACGCAGCTCCGCCTCCGCCTCCGCCTCCCCGCCCTGCTGCAGTCGCGGGAGGTGGTGCTCACGAGGAACGGCGAAGACGTCTCGTTCGTTTTCACGGGAAGGTCCGTGTTCCACCTGAGGAACGAGGTGGCCCGACGGCTGGGCAACATGGGGGACGACACAAACAACCTCGTCATGTACGTCCGAGCGGGCACATTCGGGCGGTTTACCCCACTTGTGGTCGACTTGCCTCCTAGCAGACAGACCCTTGCAATCACGGCCGAGCCGCCAGGTGAGTGACCCTGATGTGTTCTGGAACTGGCAGATACTATTTGCTGCATGGCCATGATCCTTTGGGGTTTGTTTCAATGGAGTGCTAATATGCCTGTGCTTGGAAAGATTATACTGAAACCATTGTACTCGGGTATCTGATTGAGTGATTGTTCGAAATGTTAGTAGTATCAAGAAACTGTTGTAGTCGTTAATAAAGAAACTGTTGTAGCCTGAAAACCACTTTGCTGAAACTGTCGCTAATTTGCTTCAGTTAGGATTTGGGAATTGTATGGACTGTTGTAGTCTTGTAGATATAAGTAAAAGTAGCTGAATGGAAATAATACTGGAGATATTTACATTGTGCCTGTTGGATTTATTAGTACGTGTTACAGTCTTACAAATGCTACAAAGTTGTCGAAAGCTAGTTGGTTGCTGGGTAAAATCATTTCACGGGTCACTTGTTCATACTCGACCTTCATATGGAAATTATTGATTTTGAAACAACTGTCCTTGTTTCAGATGATTCAGTTCTTCAATTTAATACCATGTGCTGCTAGTGAAAAACTTTGGAACTTGAAAAACCCAAATCAGTCCACTCATCTCAGTTCAGCTTCAGAAAGAAGATAATGATCTATATATGATTTAGCCTATTGTAAAATTCAATGCAGCACTACATGCAAGCTAGTTTCTGCACATTACATTACTTTCAGGTCTTATACATCATCTGTATTCTTGATCTTGCTGTTTTACCTGTTTTAGCAATATGGGATTATTAGATCTGCTGCAACGGTTGCAGTTCCTGTGGCATATGATGCCTAACTGCTTCACTGTTTACCCGGACTTTGACGCAGAGTAGAGAAAGACCAGAGCAGGTCTCCTGACTGTTGCCTTACAGTTCACCTCTTCAGAAGTGTCCCTGCCTCGGACCGGCGACATGAGAATTATTAATTTTTTGCATAGAGATGCAGGTTGAGAAAAACTCTGCGGCTCTTGTGTTGCTAGCTAAACTTGACCTGTCCTTGTGACATTGCTTTTGACTTCTCAGTTCGGAAAATTCAGAACCTGTTTGAACAATTAGGCAGTGACTTTTGTTTGTAATGGTCGCGATATTATTCTGGCAAACACTTCGTCGCTGTTAGCTGCATTTATCGCTGTGTCGTTTCAAGTTTCAGTCCAACGAAAGGGGTCACCTTTTCTAATATTGTTTGTTGGGTATGTGCACCAGCAGCAACCCAGACTTACCATTTTGTGTTAGCCTGCTTTAATTCTGTGATGAAATCCGGATAATAATTCTACCATGAAGGTTGCTGTCAGTTTATGCATCCTTCTCCATTCTAGTTTCAGATAACCACTGCCGTTTTTATTTTATGTTTGAAATTCAGGACATACTAGTTAGATTGTTGCGGAATCTTTGTTCTGAAATCGCAGCTTGAGGCGGGAGGCGTCTCACAATTTGTGCATATCATCCTTGTAACTAGCTAGTAGGCGTATGATATACACAGGCTGAAGATGATTAAAGTTTGGAGTATTCCTAGTTTGGAGTTGCAGCGAACGCTCATTGGGTAACTGTGAACCGCATTTGGAGTTTGGAGTACACAAATACAATGGCACAACTCTGTGCAAATTCCAAACCGAGTTACATTGGACGAGGACGTCAAGGAAAAGAAAACGGCAATAAACATGAGAAAAATTGTTATTATGTGGTCCTTTTCTTTTTTCTTTGTGTTCTATGAACTTTTTACTGCTACTGTTTGTGTTGCTTCTGAACATGAGAAAAAAAAGCTTAATACTTACATTGGTTAGATTATGTATTGCGTGGTTGCATGAGAGACTGTGTTTCCGAAGTGAATTCAAATATCCAGTAGCAAGCATGGCAATGGTGAATGGTTGGCTGGTCTGCTTCGTTTGTAGCAGGGAGGCCTACAATGGGGTCAAACGTATTGCTTGGAACGGGCCATTAGAGTGCTGTGCTTGTAGGAAATTGTGTCTTGCAACATTTTATATATTTACTATATTGTCCGGAATTAAACTTCAGTATGGAAGCATCACGGAAATAATAGGGAATTAATGATGTGGAATTGTACTTAAGAAAATATACTTAAGGAAGCCGGTACGGCTATACTGGAACACAGTGTATATTAATATGCTGGAATTATACCGGGAACAGTATAGAGCGGAATGCCAGGTTGTTCATAGGATTGGCTCTATGGATTGTTAAAGCCTGCAAGTTTGATTTTGTATTCGAACTCGGCGCATGACTCACACGTGCGTGCTGGGACCTAATTGTTTAACAGTAATAGGCTCGATTAATGACTGTTAATGATAGTGGTTGGTTTAACAAGTCACGAGTCCTATCTGGAAACAGATTGACTTATCTGGAATTTGGAGTCTATATAAATGTCTCACCCTCTAGCCTCAATATTCATTGTGAGCGACACCACCGATAAGGCAGAGGAATAGAGGGTAGACCGAATTAGCTCCAACCCTAATTTTCTTACAGTGCTGAGTTTGTAGTGGCATCAGGCATGTGTTTCTGTTCTCCGCTTTGGTTGTTGTACTGCTGTGGTGCTCAGTGGCTACAATGTAGTTTTTTTTGAAGCGCAGCTACAATGTAGTTGAAAAACAACGTAATACCATAGTATCTTGTATCTTCAGCTCAGTAACATTTCTCACGTTATTGGCAGTGAAAAATTTAGGTGAACACACCAAATTGTACATAAACCTTTTCTCTTTGAGTTATGTTGTTTTATTAGAAACAATCTAGATGAAACATTAAGTAATGTATGCAATTATACTTTATCATGGTGAAACATTTTTAGATAAATAACAAAATAGGGCTAAAAAAGAGGAGTTATTTAAAAGGGTGGAATATTAATTATGGAAAATTTATACAAGAAACAAAAAGTTGTTCTTTCTGGTGCAGAACATGTTAGATCATTTCAAAGAGATAGAGATATTGATATGTTAGAGGGGAATCCTTAACATCTTGTTTAATGGCTAAGCCTAGTGTGGTAGAAAAGAAGAATTTAAATCACTTTTCTACATCAAGATGATGGTGTGGTTCAAGGAGATAATAGTAATTTGCAGTATGCCACTCTTTTTTATATGTAGTTCATTAGAAATTCGCATAGATATGGCCATGGGCGATTTAGACAAAGATGGTTTAGAAAAGGAGTTATCTTCAGAACAAATAAACATAGCAATATTTCAAATGAAACATAACAAGGCATCTAGTTTAGATGACTTGGCTTTTTTATGAGTTTTTCCATGGTTGCTCCGCTCGTTTCTGAAAATAAGGCCTATGGCTATTTAAAAAAAATAAACAATACAAAGTTTGACCAAGTTTTTTAAAGATCAACAACTATAAATATGTGGAAATCATATAAAAATATATTCCATATGTATCTAAAGTTATTAATTTGGTATTGCAGATGTTAATAGTTTTTTATTACAAGATTGATCAAGCTTTACATTGTTTTGACTTTAAAAAAATATAGGCTTTACTTTCAGGAACGTGGGGAGTAGATTGGATATCTATAGACTTAATTATGTTAGTTAACTTTGATGCCTAAATGTCCTGGCCGAATAAATACAATGTACATACCTACTTATTGAATGCCCCTCCTTTTTTTACTAATGTTATCAATTATAGCGATATTTCTTGAGCTTAGGGCAAGAAAGATATAAGATGTGTTATTGAAAAGGCTTATGACAAAATAATTTGGTAATGATGTATTCTAGGTGTTGATAATGATGTATTATACCAACATGCAAAATCTCAACTTGAAACGCCTTGTATTTTGACCCACACAAAAAATAGACAAATTTGATAAATTTGGAAGGTTCAAAATGGTGCATTGTTCACTACTTCAGATTTTCACTTTTGTCTTTTTACACATCCTACAATACAATGTATTTCGAGTTAAACTTTTGTACATATATAGAATACATCATTTGCTACATCTGAATTTTTTCAGAATTTTTAAACTTTAAATATTTTTCGATTTTCAAAAAAACAAGCTACATGTAGTCCGAGATACAAAATGCCACAGTCCTTTTTACGTTTCCTCAAAATGTTTGAGATAGAGGGCTGCTTCTCACCTATCCTCGTAAATGTTGTTGCATGTGTCTTAGTAGAAAGAGCATCTCTAGGGGATCCTCTGAAAGAGAAAAACTTAAAACTGTTATACATAACCCCCTAAAAATCAATTTGAGGGGTGGAACCAAGCTTGACTGAACAAAGACTAAAAACTCGCACCGTAGAACAAAATGCTTCGGAGAAAGCCGCAACATACATTAAAATGAATAATCTTTTATGCAGTGGCAATAGTCATATAAAACTTGACAACAATATGCTTCACTATGGCAATAGTTCATAAACTTGACAACAATCTAGCTTTATTACCACAATAGTTCAAAAATTTGACAATAATCTAGCAACACTATCACACTAGTTCATAAACTTGTTGGTAATCTAGCACCGCGGTTATTCAAATGGCCACCAACAATCACCTCGCGAGTAGTCATTATGCATTCCAATATCCGAGATCTTCCAATTTCCCAGCATTGACGAGTCTGCTTATCCAATCAACTAACATTGTAGAACATGACCTTGTTCTGCAATTTTGTGAGATCTAACCTCATCCTTAAGAGCTTTAGTTCCCTAGCATGAAATTTTGGCTCCATATTAATAGCATGCAATTTTTTCTCCATGAAAAGGATACCATCTTCGCATGTATCTCTATTGCTTCTTCCAAAGAAATGTTATCAATCAGATCATCTACTTTCTCATCATGAATATGCAAACTTCAGAAGGATAAACCAAAAAATAAAATAAGAAATACAAATAATACGCCACACAATCCGAAACTAGAGGAGAAATTCGTCCTCCCAAAATATTCCGCGAGCACGACACTGTACCCATGGGTTGGTGGCACAGACGACGTGAATAGGTGCCCATCAGCGGGAGGCGTGGAAGGCTCTGATAGGGCGAAACCTTTGGGCGAGGGGAGTAGGAAGCCCATGACGATGACCAGGCGGTGCAAGGAGGATGGACGCCGCGTGGTTGAGGAGACAAACTTTGGCGGTGATGCGGGAGGGATAGAGGGCGTGTCAAAATGTCCCTCCCGCCAAACATTTCGTGGATATAGGGAAACCTAAAATATCAGAGCCCAAACCCGCGTATATGAAGATTTGTGTGTTTCGTTTTAGGTCCAGCTTAAAAAAACAATTGAGCGCCAGACCAATATATTTGATCCGCGGGGGACAAAAGTTTCCGCGGAAATGGTAAGCATGCAGTTTTTTTAAGGTTTCTGCCTTAAACTGTTAGAGACGACGTTTGGTTTGGTTGACCTCAGAGGGAAGATTTAATTGAGCCGTTAATATCTAATAGTGTAGAAAATGGTCTGGCAATGCTATAGTATTTTGATGATACATTTTTTGGGTTAAGTGATGTTGTAGTAGTAAGTGCTACAAGTGTTTATTTAAGGGTAACCCCAAACATGAGTTAATGAAGCGTGGGTCTTGAGACTCTCTGTCGTTTTCTACCATCGGCTACACGTACGGGCCATTTCCTTCCTTTTGGTCAGAGCAGCATGGACCGTGTCCATGTGCACCAAACCCTTCTTTCTTTCTTTCCCCACCACGGTACCTACCACAGATTGCTCAATTCCAGAATCACAAGCTGCACAAAACCCTCCTTTTTTCGCCTCCGGAAGAATGCTCCGACGCCTCGCCGGCGCCGTCTCGGCGCCCCTCCGCCGCTCCCTCTCCACGGCAGCCTCGCGCCCTCCCTGGGCCATGGTCTACAGCACGGCGGCGCTGGACGCGTCAGCATGGGCGCCGTCGCCGGGCGCGCGCGCGTCCCTCGACCTCGACGCGGCCCCGTACGTCTCCCACATCTCCGTCCCCGCCCACCTCGCTGACGGCATGGACTTCGCCGCCGCAAGCGTCCGGGCCACCAGCTCCGACGGCCTCCTCCTCCTCGACCTGGCCGAGACCCGCCACTTGCCTCCCGGCCCCCCGGGCGGCCGTGAGTCCTTGGACAGGCCGATGCTGCTCGAATTGTCCGCGGCTGGCGCCGCCTCCGAGCTGGACGTCGCGCGCTTCGTCTGCAACCCTCTCAGCGGCCAGCTCTTCCGCCTCCCGGTCCCGGACATGGATGCCGCCTACACGAGTACGGCCTTCGGCTTGCTCACCCAGTCCGACGGCTCCCACCGCGCACCTGATCGATTCGTGGTCGCTCAACTCTGTTGCAGGCCAGGGGAGGCAGGGGGCAACCGCAAAGTGGTGCGCCGGTTTCTGTCCGATACAGGGGAGTGGGATGAGCGGGAGCTGTTCGTTCCGGCCACGATACCCGATTGGCCGCGAATGCAGATAGATTGGAACAAGGAAGTGCTGGCGTTGGGCGACCGGCTGTGGTGGGTCGACCTCACCTGGGGCGTCTTCTCCGTCGACCCCTTCAGCGACCGGCCAGAGCATAGATTCGTCGAGCTGCCGCAGGGAAGCGTGTTGACAGATTTCGACTTATCAGATAACTTGATGTTGGGAAGGCGCCGGCTCATGGGGGTCAGCGAGGGGAAGCTGCGCTACATCGAAGTTTCTACTGAAAAGGAGTTTGTGGTCAGCTCATTTTCGCTCGACGATGAGCGATGCTGCTGGAAGCTTACGCGTGAGACAACAGTTAACATAGTATTGCCCAACAAACGCAAGCCACTGAAGACGACATGCCGTGGATTGTGCCATAGATCCATTCTACGCCAACATTCTGTATTTCCAACATGGCCACTCTATTATTGCCATGGACATGTCTAATGGGGAGCTGATTGGGAAGACACCCTTTCCAGATAGCATCACAGGTTTAAGCCCTCACAACACTGCTTTCTTTGTGCCGTGCGTGCTCCCAACATGGCTTGAATCAAACCATATCCCTTGTGCAGGTATACATACACTTCTCTAAGTTGCTTGTTCCATACATTGGATAATGCAGCTCTGAAGTTCGTTTTACTATAATTGTTAGATTGCACAGGTTTTGATTTACCATTTTCTGAAATCATGTACTTGGAAACCTGTGCATAGCATGGATTGTTTTGTTGATAATTGATATGAGCAACTGTAACTGTATTGAAGTTCCTGTAGGCAGAGACGCAGTGTTTATCTTCAGCGATAGCTTAAATCTTGTCTAGACTTAATCACTGATAATAGGCTAAGTAAATTGTCCATTACTGTCTGTGCTTGTTAAAATATAGAAGGCGGAATTCGGTATTACTAGAAATCTGATGTATTTTGTTGATTAGGTTGGTATTGGACTGTCTTTTATGTAAAAATTGTTTGCTGCAATAATTAGTTCAATTCTTGCCGTATTAGTCCTGTGCCATTCAATTTAATTTATGTATTCGACTGTCTGTCAATTCTTGAAGGAACCCTTTCAAGCAAGAATACCAATTGCGAACCGAAGACTTTGGCTGACATGTTGGTTCGCGCAAACAGAGACTGGAAAAGTTGAATCGCTCCAGCCAACTTATTTGTGGTACTTTCTGTTAACTATTTCTTGTGAAAGTACACCTCTTACTCCTTTATTCTGCATTTCTCTTATGCTGCCCATGCAATATGTTTTGCAGAATCAAGTAGTTTGGACTTTTGGTCATGTTTATGGGTCACTATATTGATCATGTTTACAAATCCCTATGTTGAACAGATTATCTTGTTTAATATTTATATTATGGTACTATCCTTATAAATTCCAACTCGTTTTGTTCGTGTTGAGTTACATATGGCAGTCACCGGGGAAAGCAAGACTATTGTATTTTTTGCTTTGTGTAGCAATGATGAAAAATGCTTAGGCAAGTGGTACTCTTATATTCAACACGCATGCCCGTGTATAGGTATCACTTTCAATCATAAAAAACGTTCATTTAGCTGTTCTGCAGCAGTATAAGTGTATAACTCATGTCACATACTCTTGAATGAAAAAAATGTAGAGCTGATTTAAAAAAAATATTAATCTAAATATGTGAAAAAGTGCAAACTTCATTTATGTGCTGATAAAATTAGACAATAGGATTGAATAAATTCGCAACTGAACTCTGAAAATTATATGAGTACATCATTTGCAAGAGAGAACTACCCACTGAATGCCAATATCGTGTACGCATTGCCCATTTCTCTTACAATGAGCGCGACGTATTTTCTGATATTACTATTAGAAAGTTAAAACTTGGAGTTTGAAAAAATCATAAGGGTTATGGAGCTTAGCAGCGCATTTTCATTATGATGAGCCATTATTTTTTATCATTGATAAGTATTATCGCGTACTGATCTTGCCTAAACTGAACTATGTTTTTTGCTCTTGCTACTTCGTCACATGACCATATCATATTTTTTACCTCAACAGCAAATAAGCAGAGCATCTTGCGGTGTGCAGGTGGCATCTCATTTTTGTAATTGCTCCAAAGCAATATGAATGGGAATCTGCCTGTGCTGTCGTTGACTCCTGAATTATATTGGCTCAAGAAATTAAAGGAGAAAAATATATCTCTTGTTTATGTTTGGTGTTTTCTCCGTACCAGTGTTCATATGTCTCTAATGTCCATTTCTTTTTCAGAATCATGTCACTCATATCAGCAAGATATCACTCATGTTTACAATTTTGGTTTGCAGGTTACTTCAGTTATCAGATAGAAGTTGGTTTTGGATGACTAGGAAATGGATGGTGGTGGTTTCCTGAATCCTCATTTTGGAAGGAATTCCATGAAAAGTTTGGAACGAGAGTCAATAGCAACATGACACAACGTTATGTGCTCTTACTTTGAATTGGTTTATATATCTTGGAAGTTAGAACTGTTGATTGTTGTGATGCCTGGACTCCTCTTCAGGGATTTGTTATCATTATGCAATCTGAAATCCTGTTGAACTTGATAATGCTTACTTTTGAATCGAATAGATATGTAAGTTTAAACTTTAAACCAAGGTGTTGTTGTGTTGTTTTGGATTATGGGGATAAGCTTCATCCTGGGAATTGCATGTTTAGAGGGGCAGAGGGTCATGTATTTCAGAGATAAGGTGCTTTGAAGTGTGGTTGGTCTTGGAGAGTTGAATTACCATGCAATGGATACTGTGTTTGCTACATGCAGTTCTCTTTCCGTTTTAAGTGTGAGTTTGCGCAGTAAAGATAGAGGTCTGTGTTTTCCAAGCAGCGGACAATGGAAACCGGAAACACACTGTATCTTGTATGGAAACCACAGGAACATTCTAATTCTTGAACTGTATGCGATGCAAGCTACGGAGTATTACAGTGGAAGGATAGTAAATCTTTTGCCCTTTAAAAAAAAAGAAACTTCGCACTCTGAACAAAAAACTGGAGTTAGTACAAAGATATGACTATGATCATCATATTTGTTGCCCAACATTGCGCATCTTTCTAAGATATCATAAGAAAAATGGGGTCAGGTAGTACTAGTACAGCAGAAAGATCGCACGGCTGCCATAACCTGAACATAATGAATAAAAATGTAGTATGAACTATGAAGTGCAAAATGGAGCAAGAAGAAGCACTGTTTTCAACTCATTACTCATGAGCCTCCACCAACTCATGAGCGTGCTGAGCTTGTCGAGCTGGCAACGCCAAACTGGTTCAGTACGCACCAGAGTCACAGCAGTACGCACCAGAGCACGCAGACCCTAGCAGTCTCGCTCGCTGGATCCGATGGTGGCTCACTCGCTCTCCTGCGTCGTCGCGCCGCCTCGCTTCGCTGGTACCGGGCGGGCGTGGCGGCGTCCGTGCCCCGCGCCGGGGCAGCCGGGCAAGGAGAGGGAGCAATGCGAGCGGCCGTTTCGTCGCCGGCGCCGGCGCGCTAGAGCGGCGTGGAGGGAGAGGCTCGCCGCGGAAGGGAACGGAAGAGTGGCGCAGCCGGCCCTGGCCGACGCTGCCGGCGCAGGAGCAGGAGACACTTGGGCCTGTGAGGGTTTGGGCCGGTCGGCCCGGGCCCAGCAAAAAGCCCGCAAGCCCATCTAGTGCCCGAAACCCGGCACGGCGACGGCGTGTCAGGCACCTTGAAATACTCTGGCCTTGGCGCCCGAAGGTAACCACCTCAACCAACTTCGCTCGGCTCAGCTCGGCTCGCCTCTCCTCTTCTCATCCTCTCCCTCCACCGCGCAGCGGCCACCGCCTCTGCCCTCTGTTCTTTGACGGCCCAGCAGCGCCGGCAGCGACCGATGGACCCGTTCCCCCCGACCGGCACCACGTGCGGCTGCGGAGCCGCGTGCACGGCACCTACTACCTCCACGCCGACGAGGACGGTCATGGCGTCTCCCTCAGCAGTCGTCGGGCGTCCATGAACGCCGCGTGGGTGGTGCACCGCTACCACGGGGACGACCATCACGTGCTCCTCCACAGCGCCGCTTACGGCCTCTCGTCGGCGCAAGCAACACCTCTGACGAGCATGAGCAAGAGCTGGAAGACCATTATTCCTACGAGCACCATCGACATCAGCCCCACCATGACGCCAACAGAGGAAACACGAAACCTAAAAAACTTAGCACGATAACACCACACAAATGAAAGCCGGAGTCCCCCTCTCCCTCGTGCCGCAAGACGGCGAGCGGAGGGGAAGGGGAGCAGCGGATCGCCGGTGGGAAAGTCTGGCATAGGTTAGGGCATGTACAATGGGGTGATGTCAGCCTTCTCTTAACGTTGACACGTAGGATATTTGTCTAGTTGGAGGAGAGAGAATGAAAAAAGAGAAGGCTGCCTTCCCTTAGCTAAGAGATGATCTCTTATGAAATAAGAGAAGGCTAATTTCACCATTGTACCATTTGTCTTCTCTTAGAACTATAATTTCCTACTAAAATTTAATTAATTCTCATTTAATTAATTCTTAGAACTATAATACCAAAAGATAAATCTTTGTTGAGTAAGGCAAGGTTGGATTGCCCTGAGCTGGAGCCTCATGGGGGTTCTGCTAGGAAAGATTTGCCTACCTCTGATACTCTGGTAGGTCATAATCGCTTGAGATGGGTAAGAAAGGACACATCTGTGCTGCAGAAGGAACTTATTGAGGTGCTTGACTCGTCCTTGCCATTGGGTTCTAACGGCATAACAGGGAGTTCCGGTTCTGGCGATTCAGTTCCTGTTGTGAGTGTCCCTACTCGGACCACTGACCACACAGAGCATTCCCCTCCCTCGACCGCCACCTCGCCGCCCCTGGCGAACTTCGCTGTGAACTCTTCTGATGAGGGCCCTTCGATGTTGGATGGTATGTCTCCAGAGGAGAACATTTCTGCTGATGGACTGGATGCTTGGAATGCACATGGTGCTGACGTGGAGCAAGCTGCAGAAAGAATCATGGCTGATTTCCCGCTGGATGCTGTCCGTTTCCCTGCTCTGGATAGTCTGTCCCAGCCTCAGTCTGTTGTTATACCTACCAGGATTGTTACTGTTGTTCTCCCGCGCTTCCTGAGTAAGGATTTTGGGTTTGATGCTCAGATTGACATGGGACCTTTTTCTCTGATTTTTCACTCTGCGGCTGTTGGTTTCGCTGGGATGGATGTCGGTGACTTCGTTGCGTGGCCACTTGCCCAGATTCTGAACCCAGTTTCCCATCTCACGCTCACTGAACTTGTAGACAATGGCACTGACTCTGGCCCTATGATCACCAACATGCCTGTTACCTCTCTGGTTACTGCTCCTGGCCTGGATATTGGTGGCTCTAGTTCGGTTACTGACTCCGAAGAGGAGACTGAAGTTCTGGATCCTGCTCCTGCACCCGTCACTCGCCCTCGTGGCCGCTCTCGCAAGACCAAGACTCCGGCTACTGATGAGTTCTCTCGCCGCTCGACTAGGAGTAACAGTGCTGGGTACAAGCATGAAGCTCTCTCCTACACCTCCTCCGCCCGCAAGTCTTCGCAGGTGAAGAAGGCCGCGCCTCCTCCAATCACTCAGATGGCTGAGCTGCAGCGCATTGGTGTGGAGGATTGCCACATCGACCCTGAAGAACTCTCGGAGGAGCAGCTGCTTCTTGAGCGTGCTGAGTAACCTTGAGTGCTGCTCTTTTATTGCACAATGTCAGACTTTGTGAGTCGCTCTAAACGTATTTGGCACATCTTTTGCTGGAATGTGCGGGGCATCAATAGCCCTGAGAAATGGCCGCATATCAGGGCCAAGATTGAGGAGAGTGCGGCATCCATTGTGTGCTTTCAGGAAACAAAACGCTCCGAGTTTGATCTAAAATTTATAAATCTTTTGCTCCACGGCGGTTTGATCAATTTGCTTTTATCCCTTCTGATGGCGCTTCTGGTGGGCTGTTAGTTCTATGGGCCAGTAACATGTTCGTGGGTCAAGTTCTCCTCCAGGAAACCTTTGGTATCGTGCTCAATTTTCAATCCACTACTTCTGCCGAGAATTTTAATCTGGTTAATGTCTATGGTCCTTGCGATGGTATTGAACGCGAAAACTTTATTGCTTGGCCTTTCATCTGGATGTCACGACTGATTCTCTTTGGATCATCCTTGGCGATTTCAATTTCTACCGGTACTCTGACAGCCGTAATAGACCAGGTGCAAATCTAGAAGACATAGCCACTTTTAATGAAGTTATTAGCTACCTGGGTCTGGTAGAGCTACCGCTAAAAGATCGTAGTTACACCTGGAGTAACATGCAATCCGACCCCCTCTTGGTCCAGCTGGATTGGTTCTTCACGTCACCAGCTTGGACGTTGCAGTTCCCTAATACAATGGTTAAACCATTGGCGCGCCCGACATCCGATCATACGCCGTGTGTCGTGTCTATTGGCACTAATATTCCCAAAGCCTCCATCTTTCGTTTTGAGGATCATTGGATTAAAATGCCCGGATTTATGGAGGTGGTTAAACGCATTTGGGACATCCACTGCCCTGGCGATAGCGCGCGTTGCATTTCGGGAAAATTTAAGCTGCTCCGAAAGGGTTTGCGTATTTGGAGTACTAGCATCTCTGTTATTCTCACATAATTGACAAATGCAATTCCACAATTCTATGGCTGGATGACCTGGAGGAATTAAGAACTTTACACATTTCCGAGTGGAACTTCCGAAATATCGTCAAAAGAAAGCTCTCTCACCTTTTGGAGTGCAAACAAGCTTACTGGAAAAAGCGTTGCACCACTCGTTGGGCGAAGTTTGGTAGTGAGAATACCAAGTTCTTTCACTCCATGGCCACTATTCGCTATCGAAAAAATTTCATCTCCTCCCTTTCTCGAGATGATGGTTCGATCACTACTGAACATCGGGAAAAGGAGGCGCTTCTTTGGAATTCATTCAAGGATCGGCTGGGGATCTCGGTCCCAATCGATAGGAATTTTGCCTTCTCTAATTTCATTCAACCTTCTGCTGATCTTGGTTCTATGTCGGCGCCTTTCACGCATGAGGAGATGGATAGAGTGGTAGCTGAAATGCCAAGTGATAAAGCTCCTGGCCCGGATGGTTTCTCGGGCCTTTTTCTGAAAACTTGTTGGCCGATTATTCGTTTTGATTTTTATCGGTTATGTGAGGATTTTTGGCACCTCCGCGTAAATCTCCAGAGTATCAATGATGCCTATATTACTCTCATACCAAAGGTCCCATCTCCCTCTGGTCCCAATGATTACCGCCCCATCTCGCTTCTGAACTCAAGTCTCAAGTTTTTGACCAAGATACTAGCAAACCGTTTGCAGCACAAGATTCTGAGCCTAGTCCATGTTAATCAGTATGGCTTTCTTAAATCTCGTACGATCCAGGACTGTGTTGCGTGGGCGTATGAATACATTCATCAGTGCAAACAGACAAAAAGGAAGTGGTCATCCTTAAGCTTGATTTTGCAAAAGCGTTCGATACTATCGAGCATGACGCCATTTTGGAAATCTTGCGATGCTGGGGGTTTGATGACAGATGGTTGGGCTGGGTTCGTGCAATCTTTTCCACTGGAACCTCCTCTGTACTTCTGAACGGTGTGGCTGGCAAGAAATTCTCCTGTCGGCGTGGCGTCCATCAGGGAGACCCCTTCTCCCCGTTATGTTTGTTGCGGGAGCCGATCTCCTTCAAACAATGGTGAACCAGCTGGCTGGTGATGGTGTCCTGGTTCCTCCTTTACCCATCCCAAACACTGATTTTCCTATAGCCCAATACGCGGATGACACCTTGCTTATTCTCCAAGCCTGTCCGATTCAGCTGCTAGCTCTCAAGAATTTACTAAGCAATTTTTCTGCTGCCACTGGACTTAAGGTGAACTATGCCAAGTCTTGTCTAATGCCAGTTAATGTGTCTGATGATCAGCTTGCCCTTCTTGCGAATACTTTTGGCTGTGCTGTTGGGACCCTTCCATTCACATACCTAGGCTTGCCGCTGGGCCCTTCTCGCCCGACTGTTCAGGAGTTGTCTCCTCTAGTGGATCAGGTAGAGCGCCGTATGAATGCCAGTGCGCGCTTTCTGGATTATGGGGGCAGACTAACTTTTATCAACTCGATCTTATCATCCTGCCAATGCATTTCTTTGCTCATTAAAAGTGCACAAAACGATCATCAAGCTCTATGACAGAGTTAGGCGACACTGTTTGTGGGCGAAAGAGGAGGACTCTTCTACTGTCAATTCCCTTGCAGCATGGACGTTAGTTTGTCGACCCAAGAAATATGGTGGTCTCGGCATTTTGAATCTTGAGCTTCAGAATAAGGCTCTCCTTCTCAAGCATCTCCACAAGTTCTTTTGCAAAGTGGATGTTCCTTGGGTTAAGTTAGTCTGGTCGCTTTATGATCCAAACACTCCTCCTCAAGCACAGTCTAGTCGTGGCTCGTTTTGGTGGCGGGACATTTTCAAGCTGGTTGATACTTACCGCGGCATCACCTCCTCCAGCATTGGTAATGAGCAGACCACACTTTTTTGGAAGGATTTCTGGTGTGGTACAGAACTGCTATGTGACAAGTTTGATAGGCTGTTCTCCTTTGCCACTCATGAAGATGTTTCGGTGGCTACTATGAGCAATACCGCAGATCTTCTAACTTGTTTCTCGCTCCCGCTATCAGTCCAAGCCTTCGATGAGCTGACACAAGTTTCAGAGATCCTTGCTACGCAAGCTATCACTACCGATGAGACTGACTGCAAAATTTTCACTTGGGGCAGCCAACTTTACACCTCGACCAAATTCTATAATTTCGTCTTCTCACAGCTGCCACAAGATGCTTCTATCCAGGCCATCTGGAAATCCAAATGTTTACCCAAGCTGAGAGTTTTTGCCTGGCTACTCTTTCGTGATCGACTCAACACTAAAGATTTGATGATCAGAAAACATTGGCATATAGATGGCGGACCTAATTGTGTTCTATGCAACATGGCAGTTCTAGAGACCAGAGATCACCTTTTTTCGACTGTCCATTTGCTCACTCTTGCTGGGATCTAATTGGTCTGACTTGGGATAGCTCCACGACCATCTCTGCCCGTTTCTCCCTGGCCAAAGCTGGCTTCGCGGGTCCTTGGTTCATGGAGGTGGCAGTCTGCGCTCTGTGGAATATCTGGAAGGCTAGAAATGATTTTATCTTCAAGTACCAAACGCCATCTTTGCCTCGGTGGAAGGTTCTGTTTCAGAGTGATCTCTCGGTCCACCAATATAGAGTTCCTTCTGCTCAAGTCCAGCCTCTCCTTGGGTGGATTATAGACGCTTTTACCTGATGTTTTCTTCTGTTATTTCTTCTCGTTTTTTGCCCCCTTGAAATTTTTGCCCAGGTGTAAGCTCTGATGTAAGGAAAAACCTCTGGTTTTTTCTCTCTTTATATATAAAATTACCGTAGGGGTTTCCCCTACGGTTCCCTGGTCAAAAAAAAAAATTGTTAAGGATGACAATAAGAGATAACACATTGTACAACTTATAATTTTGTGTTCTCTAAATGACATGGACGGCTAAGAGAAGGCGCGTCTTCCCTAACATTGTACATGCCCTTAGGAACGCGGAGAAACATTGAGTATTTTTAATTGCTTTTAAAAAAGGTATTAATTCAAAGTTGGAATTGTGAACACTCATTGGGCAACTGTGAACTGCCTCTAGTACACCAACACACAAGGACACACCACTGCCGAAACTCCAAACCGATTTACACTGGATGGCTGGACGTCAAGGAAAAATAACAGCAATAAACATGAGAATTTTTTGTACTCCCTGGTCAACCCTTTTCCTTTTTCTGTATATTTTATGAAAACTTGTTACTGCTACTGTCTGTGTTTCCTCTATACATGAGAGAAAAACTAGGTAACTTGGCGCGGCGACACGCCGCACCCGTGTGGTTATTAATTGTGGTTTTTTTATAAATATAATTAGTGAAACAAACTGTTATTGCTCTAAACCCAATTGTGTGTGCCGGGAGAGATGGAATGCAGTAGATCAATGAAGTGAAACAAACTGTTATTGCTCTGAAACCAATTGTGTGTGCTGAAAGAAATGAAATGAAGTAGACCAAGGAAGTGAAGCCAAATGTGAAGGGTAAAAAGAGATGAAATGAAGCTTGAAGCCAATTGTATACGCTAAAAGAGATGGAATGCTTAGAATTTTGTAAAGATTTTACTGCTGCTCTAAAAACTGTGTAACGTGAAGAAGCCGGTCAATTGTGGAGTGCTAAAAGAGATGAAATGTTGCTTGAAGTCAATTGTGTGTGCTAAAAGAAATGGAATGCTTAAAATTTTGTAGACATTTTACTGCTGCTCTAAAACATGTGTAACGTGAGCTTCCATGCAATTTATTGGTTTTGCTCAGTTTGTGTGGTCAAAACCCTGAAGCAAAAATGACAATTAAAATATTTTGTCCATCCTTGAAATACGATGTGTATGAGCTATGTAAATCGAGGATGTGACAAAAGCATTTTGTCAGTTGTAAATTCTGTCATGTGTTTGTACATAAAACTGAAGCAAAGAATTAAGAAACACAAGTACTTAATAGCGTGAACACTTCAGTCATCAAAATCTCACAAGAGTCATCAAAAGCTCAGAAAAATATAATATAAGGTCTAAACTTCAAAAGCTTGCAGCCCACAACAGTACCAGGTCAAAACACCAGGCTTAAATTCCTAAGAATTAATGTCAAAATGACCATACTCATTTACCCCTGTGATAAGCAAACATGGAGGCAATTCTGGGTTGCTTAAACCCCCTAAAATGTTGATTATGTTGTACCCTGCTGGCTGTGCTAGACCTTGTGCATCTTCAACATTCCTGTTGTCTTTCTAATAGTCCATCTTCATCGCAACTTCATTTGCTCTAACCTGATCAAGTTACATTTTGCTAATTTCTTGAAGATGAACTGTCAAAATGACCTCCAAAGTAAAGCACTCACTTCCTCTCTCTGCATAATTAACATGAAGACATAAAATTTCCAAATTTAAACCTCTCAAACTACAGCTAAAACCATAAATAAAACCTCAGGAGATGGAAAAGACTAATAAAAAACATTCAAATCAACCGAAATTTAGTGACCAAATTGGCTACATCATGATCTGCAGAGTAGAATCGAAGCTGGTGAAGATATCTACTGACGAAATGTGTTACTGTACCGTCCACGCATCAGCCCTCTCTCAGTTCATCATGATCATAATGTAAAAGGACAGACCCAACATTGAGAAAAAATTATAAAACTTAGAAAAAGATAGCTAAAACATGAAATGTATGCTTTAATGTCTAATGTCCGAGAACCTTGCACGCGTTTCTCCCCAGAATGGGATAGTAGCAATCGCTAGGACGATCAAAATACCAAATAGTCCCTACAGGATCTAAAGTAAGTTCCATGGTTACGCTGCCTAGTTCTAGAAGAGGCTACCTAATGAAAGACTAATCATATATAATTTAAAGGTCTAATCTCCTTTTAGTCAACATCTCCTATGGCTCAATCAGCAATCATTCCCCATAAGAAACTGAAAATGAAAGGAAATAATAGCTAGCGGTGCAGAGGTATCATGACTACCTTCGAAATGTCCACCCCGAGGCTTGTATGAGCTCCAGAACACTTGATACAAATGAACACACCAAGAGTTAATGACCTGCAAACACCAGTGTTGGAAGATTAAGAGTAATACTTCTAGTCAGCATCTCCTATAGCTGAATCAGCAATCGTTCCCCATAAGAAACTGAAAATGAAAAGAAATAATAGCTACCGGTGCAGAGAAATCATGACTACCTTGGAAATGTGCACCCCGAGGCTTGTATGAGCTCCAGAACACTTGATATAAATGAACACTCGAAAAGTTAATGACCTGCAAACACCACAATGTTGGAAGATTAAGAGTATTACGAAGCACTCTCAAGTATTGTGCCAGCAAAAAGTGTTATTAATAAGAGATACATACAGGGCTGCAACTTAATAATCGCTCAATGAACAGGTAATACTAAACAATCAAAAAATAGTCACACACTTAGTGGTACTAAGATGTAGTGTGATCTGTATACACTCCAATTTTTTTAAAGGAAACATTTTCACGGGTTCAAGGATACTTACACCCATTTTGAAT
This sequence comes from Poa pratensis, assembly GCA_947311845.1. Lineage (NCBI taxonomy): Eukaryota > Viridiplantae > Streptophyta > Magnoliopsida > Poales > Poaceae > Poa > Poa pratensis. Next base: position 110,358,158 of record CAMZMU010000074.1, on the reverse strand, counting down.
CGGTAGCACCGCAGTCGGCACAACATTTGTTTGCTGGTTGGGTTAAAAGACGATCTAATCTCGCTGTTGTAGAAACTGTCCCTGGTAGTGATCATGAAAGGAAATTAGCCCAATCCAGCAAACATTGGATGTGTATGCAGCAACGTCATCTAACTATTCATATAGTATAGATCATAATGCAATTTAGTTTCTTCCATCTAGATGGGCTAGGTTGTTTAGTGGAGGCACAGGATGACATGACGCACCATGTTGGAGATGGTGCTCAAAACTAATATGTGCATTGCAGTTAGTTACAAAATCGAAATGACAGATTATTCATGATCTGAAACTCGTGTTTATTAGATCTTGAGATTCTTGTCCAACAAATGGTTCTATAAACCATGAAGGCAATATTTTTTTTACATTGTAAAATAAATGTTGCATTTCCATAAGAAAATGCAGAACCACAAAATAAGATGCAGGTAAAGCCTGCAAGTTCCATACCTCCGAATCGAATAAATAATGGGGTTCTAATTCTAGATGAAATCCACACGTTTTTTGTTACCTACATTTTCCATGAGAAGAACTGATTGTACCTACATTTGTGGTCTGCATTCTACAATAAGATGATTACGTGTGGGTTGGTATCGACAGCTAATAGAAAAACAGTACTTCCCAATGAAAGAATCGGGCCTATAAGATATTTGCATCCAACAAAAAAGAAAATACAAACATACTGGGGTCAAAATCAATTGGATGCTTGCTTAGGAGAATAACTTGCAGAATAGTGTCGAAGGTAAAGAATAGTGCATAAGAGAGTACAACAGCAACAAAGGGGCAAAAGGAGAAACATAGAGCTGCCCAGGTCTTTCTATCCAGGCCTCTAAGTCAAGATACTTTTATTTTAACTCGAGGTTAAAACCATATGTATCAACTCTGTGAAGATTCTCAGCCAATGGTGGACTTTTTATATAAAGTTTTTTGTGCAGCATCAGACACTCGGAGCCAGTGATGTAATTTTCATATGGAAAGGGATAGCCTTACTATGAACAAATCTGTAGCTCTGAAGTCTGTTCAAAGATATTTCCAGCTTGTTCAGGCAAACTAATATTTGAAGAATAAAATATATCGTTTCTCTGTCTTGAGTTTATTGCAATAGAAACATCTATAATCTTCCAAAAAGAAACTCATGCGCTGGAGCAGACTTCATGTACTATACTTATGCCAAATAAAAGACAAAAAATAAATGTGTGAGATATGCATGATTTCCATAATTGACAACATTATACAACTTAGAAGTACTAAAACCTGGAGTTCTCTAAGACCATGCACACAAGTTATACTCCTAGCAATCATAGAGATTACCTCAACACTGAATTAATCAAATCACAAAGTCGTTGGACAGCTTTCTCTTCAAACTGACCACAAAGGCTGCTGCTAGAAGCTCTCTGGAGATGCAGTGACATGCTTAATCTAATAATCTTAGTAGGTTACCTTGAAGACATTAAACCACTTGCGAGTGGTACCGCAAAGTATGAAACATGCAGAATATAGGTCTGTTCTACATGGGGTGTATTACCTCATAATAAGGGCAGATTATGTATGTAAACCTAATACATACATACTGGAAAAGTTCAGATGCCTAAGCCGTACATATGCATCCCCATGTTATTTCTTTTTCTAGACCACAGATGAAAAATACATCTACAAAATGTCATCTTCAAAATGGCCAGAGCCGCCCAGTAAACTAACTATGAAAAATACATTTGAATAATCTCATCTCAGAGGAAAAGTGACCATTATTTTTGAATGCCTGAATTATAGAGGGATTTCAGTGCCGAAAAATTAAGTGTAGTCATCATAAGAAAAGCTAAAGAAACAAACTCTATTTGTGAGATATATCATTGACCGCGTAGTCATCGTTGATTCAAGTAATATTGGAAATATCTGCATATGAGACTAAACTGTATTATTCAGTGCTTACTAAGCCAAACGAATAACATGAGGTGGAAAAACACACATATAGATACACCAGTTAGTCCACATATTATGCCAGGAGATCAACTTGGCCTCTCCAAATACGTGTTGAGGACTTGAGGCCACTCCAAGTATATGCATCATTTCAGTTACTATATCTAGTACCAAATCGATCAAATAACATTCAGTAGGATAGTTGAATGGAAGTGAAACACTTAATCGACAATCAGAACATGGATCAGATAGAAAAGAGAAGACCTTGTTGCTGACCTGAGAGCCAATTCCTGCCAACGTTATAGAAAATTGCTGCACAAATCAGACTTTGTACTGTTACTAAGATACTTCTGTTGCTACCGTCGAGACGTGGAGCCGCAGAATTCATATGACACAACGGAGAGGCTGTGGGGAGGTAGAGATTGCATCAGCACAGATCCAATATTGAAAAAACTATGGAATCCAAATCTGGACGAAACAAAGGAAAATATAAACGATCTTGACTCATCTCTGTGCAGCCGGAGCGGCGGCAAGGAGCGGGATCAGGGGTCTGCAGGTGTTGCCGTGGCAATAGGCCACCGAGCCCGCCGCCGCAGCGCGAGGAAACAGGTCCAGCTACTTGAGGCGGTCAAGGCGCGCGAGGGAGGCAGAGATCTTTAGCAGTTCAACATGTTCCTCCTTGAGCTGCGTCGCCTGTGCCTCCAGCTCTGCGATGTAAGCCTACATCGGAGAGCAAACAAAAGAGTCAATTGTACACTCAACCGTGCAATCTCTCCAAATTCTAAAAGAAATCACACCAAAATTTCCGAGTCGGGACATTTCACCAAACCTGTTTCCTCTCCCTGGACCTGGCCGCGGATTGGCGGTTCTTAATCATCCGCTTCTGTCGCTGCGTGGCGGCGGCGTTCGGTGCGGGCAAAGAGGAGGCAGGGGAAGCGTCTGCGCCCGGGGCTTCCGCCGTCCCCTCTTCCGCGTGCTGGAGAAGCAGGATGGGAGGGAGCGGGGCGCCGCTTGGCCCGGAGAACCAGCCCGCAATCGCGCCGCGGCCTCCGAACGACGCCGCCCACTCTATGCCCCTCGCCATGTGGTCGCGGTCGCCGCCGCTGCCGCCCGGGCGCGTCGACGCCATGCGGTACACGGAGGAGCAGATTAGGAGGGTGGAGGAGTCGATCCGGATCCGCCGCGAGGCGGAGCCCATCGAGTTTGGCCAGGCGACGAGACTGATACGGGGAGGAGGCCGCGGCGGCGAGTCGGCCGGCCGGAACGGCGATCTGCTGGGGAGCTGGAGGGGATGAAGGGATTGGGAAGGGGAAGGGAGGGGGCGAGGGAGAGGCGCGAGGGAAACCGGCTGACCGGGTGGGAGCGAGGGGCGTCCGGGCGACGACCGGGAGGTGACCGGGCGACGTGGCGACCGTTGGTTGGCTAAAAATCGTGAATGAACAGTGTTTCCGGGGTAAGGAGCGACGTGGAGGCATCCTGAGCGTTGGAACAGAAGATCGGACGGCCCAAAAATTGCGATGACGCGGCGCGCCGGATTGGGGGTGGATCTTTCCAGCTTTTATATATAAAAAAGTAGGTAGGTATAGGTATAGGTATATATATAGGTATAGGTATAGGTATATAGGTATAGGTATAGGTATGCTTAATAATACATTGGTTATATGCTGTACTGTGTGGTTGCATGTGAGACTCTGCTTGCGCAGTAAAAGACCAATAGATTACAAACATGGTCACCATGCAATGCTTGATTTTCACATACGAGTTTGTAATTTTTTTTACACTCTCCGTCTTTCACCTAGTTAAGCTCATTGATGAGAATGCTGAAGAACACCATTCCAGATTCAAGAACAGCACGAGAAAGTGATGGTGGCGATGTCGTGTCTGATAAAATCAGTTCCTTAAAAATAACTACTCCCTCCGTTTCAAATTAATTGACTTAGTTTTGTCCAAATATGAACGTATCTATACTTGTATGGTGTCTAGATATATCCGTGTGTAACCAAACGTGTGTCAATTAAATCCGAACGGAGGGAGTAACACACAAGGTAGTGATCTGCGTACCAATTTTTTTTCTAGTATCTTGAATCGTCAGCTCAGTAACATTTTTCTCGTTCTTGGCAGTGAACTAAAGCAAATCCATCCATTCTTTCGCCAATCGCCATACACTATTTAGAGCAAACTTTAGTCTGAAAGCAAATTCGCCATAGCTGCAGGTTTTTTTTTTAGGGAAACATCACCAACAAGCCTGTATCTGCTTTTGGCCCTAGAAAAACAATGGGCCTAATTGGGCCAAGGCTTCTCTGGGCCGCTAATGCTTTAGCCCTCACCGCTCTCTCCTGCCTACCGCAGGCGCCGCGCCACGGCGGAGCAAACCGGCGGCCGCCAGCCTTTCCTCCCCACCACAGCCGCCGACCTCGCAGCGCCCGAATGGCGGAAAACCCACCCCCGCTACTCCCGCTCGGCCATCCGCTTTCACCACCGGCCGCGCGCGTCGCTCGCGCCCCGCGGCAACCGCACGAAACCAACCCCTCCCCCTTGTCCTATTTCGCCATGCCATTCCCCACCACCGACCCACCTCCCCTCTCCTCCCTTCCTCCAGCTTCCGGATTCCGGCGGCTACGACCCCCGCTGCACGGGCGAGCGCACCACCAACCGCATCGCGCTATCGCCCCACCCTCCCGCCGGCGCAGCAGCACACGCCCCCACGGCACCGAGGGCGCCCGGCCGACGACGCGGAGAGGGACGGCCGCGGCGCGGCGTGACCCCGTCCGGCCATGCTGCAGCGCGCGGCGAGCAACGCCTACTCCTGGTGGTGGGCGTCCCACATCCGCACCAGCCAGTCCAAGTGGCTCGACGCCACCCTCCACGGTAACTACGCACCGCACCGCACGCCATTCATTCATTCACCGTCTCCTCGACCTGGCACATAGCCAACTGCGCATTGCATTGCTGTCTTGTGATTGAATCTGGCTGTGACAATGGCCCATCTGCTGCCTCGCGCGTGCAGAGATGGAGGACAGGGTGAAGCTGATGATCAAGCTCATCGGGGCGGACGCCGACTCCTTCGGCAAGAAGGCGGAGCTCTACTTCCGGAGCCGGCCGGAGCTCATCACCAACGTCGAGGAGATGTTCAGGTCCTACCAGGCGCTGGCCGACCGGTACGACAGGATATCCAGCGAGCTGCACAAGGCCAACCACACCATCGCCACCGTGTTCCCGGACCATGTCCAGTTCGCCATGCAGAGGGCGACGGCGAAGGGCTCCCCAAGGCGATCACCAGCATCGATCTCATCAACTACAAGTTCCCTGCGCTGGAAGGCTTGCCCATGGGCTCACGGGTCACAAGCCGGGGATCCAGCCCGGTTCCCAAGAGGACCCAGACGCACCGGAGAGTCGCCTCCCACATGAACAAGGACAAGGCGATGGAGGAGATCGACAAGCTGCAGAAGCAGATCCTGGTGCTGCAGACCGAGAAGGAGTTCTTGAAGACCTCCTATGACAGCGCGCTGGGCAAGTATCTGGACATTGAGAGGCACGTGGCTGAGTTGCAGGATGAAGTATGCTCCTTGCAAGATACTTTTAGCACTGGCTCGGACATTGAAGACAACGAAGCCCGGGCACTGATGGCTGCACGAGCCATCTTGTCTTGTGAGCAGACATTGGTTAACTTGCAGGACCAGCAAAAGAGATCGTCTGAGGAGGCCAGGACTGAATTTCAGAGATTGAACGAGGTAAAGGAGAAACTGAAGACATTTAAGGATGAGTGTGGGCAACCTCAGACGCAAAATGAAGGGCCTGATCACCTTGACACAGGACTTACTCAAGTACTGCCGCCTGTGGATGGTGATGTTTCTGTTCAGAATGAGGTTAAGCTTGACCTGCAGGAAATATGTCAAAAAGTTAAAGAACTAATTGAGTTGCACCCAGAGGCATCAGTGGCAGAAATAGCGGAAAAGGTTGATCGACTTGTGGAGAAGGTAATTAACCTGGAGCTTGCTTCTACTTCGCAGAATGCTCAGATCGATAGAATGAAGTCTGAGATAGATAACTTTCACAAGCGCCTGCATGCCATGGAGGAAGAAAAGGCTGCTTTGGTTGCGGATTCCACTAAGTTAGCAGAAAGATTGAAGCAACTTGAAGGGGTGCTGCAAATTGTCCAACAAATTGGTAGGTCCATACAAAATGGTACAGCAAATATTTCGAAAGAAATGACTGAAGCCTGCAGCGAACTTGCTGAGTTCGTAGAAACATTACATGATCCTGAGCGTGTTGGGGATTCATCCAAAAAGGGCTCAGAGGATCCTGTGGTTCGCGAACGTCTTGTTCCAAATGAATCTGAAGGCGAGGATAATATTTTATCAGAAGATTACACATCTGTCCTTCAGAGCTACAAAGATACAGAGCAAGAACTTTCAGAAATCGAAAAGAAAAATCAGAAGTATCATATTGATGCAATGTCAGAGCTGAATGAACTGAGGAGTGCCAATACAACGAAAGACGAGGAGATTCACTCTCTTCGGAGAATGCTAAGTTCTTTGCGAAAGATGAATGCTCCTGTTCCTGAGAGCATGGAGAAGTCTGAAGAAACGTCTAAAATAAGTACCACTTCTACAACTGAAGACAAAGAGATAGATGAATACATTAAGCAATGTCAAGTTGAAGAACCACTTGCATATTCAGTTGGGGAGGAAAAATTTAGAGCAGAGATCGACAAGGTGTTGGAGCAGAACATGGATTTCTGGTTGAGGTTTAGCACATCGTACCATCAAATACGGCATTTCCAAACAGCATTTGACAGGCTAAAAGCCGAGATGGTTAAATTGACTGATGCACAGGCACAGGGGGTTGCAGATGGTATTCCTACTAATCATCAGGTAGCAAAGCTGGAGTCAGCTGTTTTAGAAAAGAAATTTCGGGATTTGAATACAGATCTTCAAGTTTGGATGGAAAAGAATGTGCTATTAAAAGGAGAGGTAGAGAACAGGTTCTCCTCGCTGTGTAGCATACAGGAGGATATATCAAGGATCACAATTCTGGATAAAAGTGACGATGAACACTTCACCCTTTTCCAAGCTGCAAAATTCCAAGGAGAGGTGCTTAATATGAAACAAGAGAATAACAAAGTAGCTAAAGAGTTAGAAGCTGGGCTCGACCATGTAAGAGGTCTACAAGTGGAGGTTGGGAGGGTGCTTTTGAAGCTCCGGAGAATCTTGAGCTATCTATAGCAAGAAGCAACCGAGCTCAACAGAACTTCCGAGCCCTGTCAACAAAAGCTGGGGTCCCCCTTAGAACTTTCCTGTTTGGCGCGAAGCCAAAGAAACCATCACTCTTCTCATGCATGGGTCCTGGATGCATAAGCACTATGGTGGCTCGAAGACTGGTCGTAGATGAGAATGGTTGGATAATCAGCTATCTGTTTCTTCTAGCTGTCAGCTGACTTGTGCTATCTATGTTTTTTCTTAGGCCTTAAATGTGAATGGACCCTGCGTCACTTGACTCAAGTTTGGTTTGTATATTTAATTTACTTCTGCATGGACCTCACTGCCCGAACTAAATTTAGTGGAAAATATGATGTCAGATTTGTTCAAAATACTACTGTCCTATTACTGGAAGAATTTAACTATCATTGTCTTCTAATTGCTACACTGAGGTCAATTTGGCGATCCCTACTTATTCCGTGGTGGTGTTTCTGTCTTTCCAGCTTATGCAATATTGGAGAAGCATGTCTCCTCCCATATGGCAGTGTCTTTCTTCAATGCATGGTGTCAATAGAATGGCAAATTGCCAGAAACAAATGTGTGTTGACTTCATTGTGTGTGGTTCATTTCCACATTCAAAGTTGATCTGCATATGTTACGATCTATTAACATCGGTAAAATCATAAAGAAGGCTAAGTTACTTGTAAATCTAAAGTTGTACTACTTTCTTCTCTTTCCTTTTTTTTCCAGAAGGTTGTGGTGCTGTTGACTACAGTTGTTTGTTATATTGCATGCTTTATTCTCTTAATAGTTTAGCATAAGTTCAAGGGCTTTGCTATTTCCTTTGCATGAAAGATAAGTGAGTGTTGGTTTGGTTGAATCATGAGAGGGAGGTGTCAGAAACTTTCCTCGGATGGACTTGATCAGGTATGTTTCGTATCATCGTTTTAGACGGCACATCATGTAAAGTTAATAATGCTACCTTGTCCATTCTTTATGTCTAACATTTTAGCATTTTTTTAGAAAACAAAAAAATGGGCTGTGAAGTGTCAATTATCAGATATAACTAGCCCTATTCTATCCATGATGTACTCACTGTTTTCAGTTTTATGCATAGTTTGCTTTATGATGAAACTGTGCAGTCCTAGTCAGTTCACAGGCTTCCTCAAAGCTTTTCTGTTTGCCGAAGCAGTGGGTTCTCATTACCTACTATTTGGTAGTCAAACTCAAAACATGGATATCTCTATGCATACTTGAAAATGGCATGCATCTTTCCTATGGAACAGTCCTGCAAATGTTCCTATGAAGTACTAACAGGTTATCTAATACAAGCACCATCTTTAATTTGTCATGGGTTGCTTTTATGCTTGCTAGTTGCTACAGAGCTGGGAACTCAATGTGTATAATCGAAGATAAGGTGCACCTGGCAATTTCTAGACTCTAGGCTAATGATTAAAGCTCTTGAAGTTGGGAAAGTAGGGATTGAGTTTCATCCTAGCTAGCATCACATCAGTTATCCAGCTACAGTTTGTTTTATCTTCTACACCATTCTGTTCCTGCTCCTTATGCTAGTTACTAGTCCTGTTGTCTTATTAATAAGTTGATTTCGTTTACAGTTATAGATGTGAGTTATACATTTGCCTTTTCTACTCCACTTCTAGCCACTGGTCTCATTGCATTTGTAAATAGCTTCCTTGCCAAATAAGAAAAAAACAATTCAGAACTGGAAAAGAGAAGATAGTTTCCATATCCTTGGAAAAAAGGCCATTCATTCTCTAATGTTTTTTCCTGTATTATGATATATAGTAGGTTATTCAAAAAAATCAGGAGCTTCTTAAAGTTTGGTTGCGATGTGGTTATATCTATCCAAACTATCGATGTGTACTGTATGTACTACGTACTCGTGAAAGGTCCATGCCATGGTTTTAAAGGCGTCCGCCTAGGCGTCTAAGGCGTCCGCCTAGGCGTCAAGGCGCCCCCCCTCCGCCTTGGAAAAACGACCGCCTTAGGCGCCCCCACTTCGCCTTAGGACGCCTTAACGCCTTAAAAACCATGGTCCATGCATATGTAAATATGACCGGTCAGCTGCAATTTTTGTGTGTTCTTGATGTCTTATGCAGAAGGGTCAACGGCATCAATCTCCTCATGTTTATTAATTCATTCATAACTGATTGGAGCATATTCCTTACTAGCGAGTCTGACACCTGTTCCATCTCTCGAACTGTGTTCAGCATACTTTTTATCTTCTACCAAATGAAGGAAGATTTTGAACTTCTTTTCCTTTAAAGGTAAAGAATCTGATCTCCAATGGCTTCGCTGGAGGGGAAAGGGCCCAACTTTGTAGGACCTATTGCCTCGTCACACAGCTCATCAGTATGGTATGATGATATCCTTCCATGGCATGTTTTACTGTGGCCCGTAGTGACCATACTGAGCTGATATATCAATTAGGAATTCTCTCCCTTGTTAAAAGTAGTTGCCTAGCCGCCCTACTAACTTTGGTGTATAGTAGTATGCACTATGCACATCAAATGGCCTCTTTTTATACAAACCCCATCACCTGCACTTAGCGCCAAGCACATCGATCAAAGGGATTTCGTACCCAAGAGCCATGTTCAACCCTTCTTCCTCGTCCGTGCCCACCTACAGTCACCTCTCCATGCACAACGTAGCCAACTTCTCCGTGATTTGCACACAGCTCCGACTGAAATTCCTCGCGGCAACGGCTTATTCCACGACAATGGTGGTTTGTTTTCTCTGCCTGGAGCTGCTGCTTCAGCGCCACCTCCCTACACCTCTTCCCTCCCTTCCTATTATATGAACAGGAGCACCAGCTCACACTCCTTCCCTCTCCACCTACAATTTCCTGAACCCCTCAAGAGTAATGCTGCCTTATCTTGCCCGTCTCCTTCGGCATTCCAGTTGCCCTTTCCCCCTGTTTCTTCCTCCCCTTCCTCATCCTGTGGTGACTTCTTGGAATTCAGCAGCTCCAGTACCATGCGGCGTGTCCTCAACACCGGTGACCTGCAGGTAACGCAATAATCCTCAGGTTGTCACAGCAGTTCATACAACTGAACATCTGCTAACCATTTTTCACATGTGTTGATGCAAAACAGGGGAACAATGTTCTGTTGCCACCGCCGATGGCGCCGCGATTTCCAGGCGACAACTGCAGCCAGGAAGTGGGAGAACCATTTTCAGAGAAGGTGGGGCGTTACAGCGCCGAAGAACGGAAGGAGAGGATTGAGAGGTACCGCAGCAAGCGCCAGCAGAGGAACTTCCACAAGAAGATCACTGTATGTATTGACACCTCCCAGCACAACCTTCCAAATGCATTCCGCTTCTCTCGCATATTCCAGTTCATCACCGTCTCTGCTGCTTTCCAGTACGCATGCAGGAAGACGCTGGCAGACAGCAGGCCGAGGGTGCAGGGCCGTTTCGCTAGGAACGTCGAGACGGAGGGCGACGCGGCCACCGACATGGAGACCGAGGCCTCTGACATCAGCTATGAGCACTCCTCGTACAACGACCTGAGCAGCGGCAACTGCTATGACGGCAGGGAAACTGGCGGCGATAGCATGGTGTTTGACGACAACAAGTGGTGGTGGTGGGCAACGCCGTGGCAGCCAATAGGCAGCAGCTTGGTTTCGACGTCGTCGTCGACGACGAAGAGCAGCTGTGGGCCAGCCTCGCGGACATGTGCTGGCACCTGACCCAGTTCCCTCTGGTTGGTGGTGCTGCCTGGTGCGAGGAGCACCGAGCGGCGGCTACGGTCAGAGCGGCGTCGCTGACCTTCTTATGCCCGTAGTGCAGCTTCGTTAGCCTTTAGTAGAAGGAAAAAAACGAGAAGGAAGAGGACCTCTCCTCACTTTCTTAGCTTGTTCTATGCGTGTAGTTACTACTACTAGTGTTACTACTTTCCATTCTTGTTCCCCCACAAAGCTTGGGCCGTGTTGTTTGGTGCTTTCCACGTACCTGAAAAATCGAAAACAAAACCTTCTTGCTGTAGCTTTCGCGTGCGCCGTTCTTGTCTCGTGTTTAGTGTTGGTGCACTGCATACATATTTGGCCACTGACTGGCATGCTGATCTAGGATGCCACCGAGATACTACGAGTAAGGGGAGTGTTGCCGACCCGAAGGTTCCGTTCCTTGGTGCAGTCTAGCTACCAGTTGGCAAATTGGCAAACGGCGATGGTCTCATTGGTACTGAGAAATGGTGGGAGTCACTCTCTCACCAGCACCCTCACCTCGGGCTTTCCTGGCTGGTTTTGCACTATGATTTCCCCGTTATGGAGATGCTAGCAGTCCTGGAAAGATGCATCAGAAGTGGCTACGCACGGCCATTCCGGCTTTGGTAAGCGTGATGCTTACATTGTCTGGACAAATATGTTCTTTTGGGTGGTGCTTAGACAGGGGAAGAGATGCAGGCTATTTCTGTCGTTAGTGTCATGGAATCAGAATATAAGCTTTCCGCCCTGGTGTGAATGACAATCAGAATACTACTATTTCTGTCGTTAGAGTTCATGTCTTAAGAACCATTTTCTGTCGTGGAATCAATATACTACTTTCTTGAACATGACCACCGGTGCCTGACTGCTAGGCTATACATCCGAAAAGGTTTGCTATCTTGAAGTATCATTATTTTCTTTTATTTGGAAAGAAGTATTAACTCAAATTTGCAAATGAAGTGATGTTTGAGGATCATTGCTTGGTCCACTTTCATATCCTTATAAGGTTACCATTTTCTTTCATTGCCAACATTTTGTTGTATAGTCTTCTGTTATGTAAATTCCAGTTTCAGTCGAGATATTCAACAAAAAATTAACCATAGCAAGTTAGCAACACACAAAATCTTTTTTTACATGGAGTATTATGTTTATATGCGTGGCAAAAAGATTTGAGAGGGCTGTGGCAATGCACGTGCATTCAACTAGTGTACTTTAATCTTCAGTACGATTTATTTTTGTAGGTTGGTATAGATTTCCCTCTACCTACATAACCTCCGGTGTAAGATTCACGAACTTTTTTAGATAAGGGCCACCCCAGCAAAACCCTCAAACATTAACCGGGACTAGACTAGAGTGCAAACTTCTCGTCTGATCTCTGTTCAGGCACAAGCTAGTGTATTCCTTAGAGCCCAAATGCAGTAATCTTCAATTCCCCTTTTGAGTCTTGACCATCTAAACCGACAAATGAGTATCATCAAGAATAAATTAAGACAACACTAATTGCCCTAGAAACGTAGCCCGACAAAGAAACGCAAAGGGGCATTTGAAACACCCAATTAGCGAGAGTTTAGCTTCATACTTCTCTCTTCTCTATACATTGTGCGAACTTGGAATCATCAACGATGTAAAGGACGAACACAAACTGCCCTCCAATTCCAAACTGTTGATTTTCAACTGCCAGGAGTGCATGAAGCACCAGAGACGGCCAGGAGATCTCGGTCAAAGGGGAATCAAAGAGCTGGGTCTAGGCTTGTGGCATGTTCTCATGCCTTTTTTTAACAGTTGTTCCATTCTTAGGAGTTAATTAGGAGCTAATATGCTTCTGCGATATATATATATATATATATATATATATATATATATATCTCCTCTTAGGATCCCTCTTGGAGCACATTGTGGATGCCTTATGTCACTAGCCGTGTGTTTAATTGACTTGCAATGTGGATTTTTTATGAACATTGTTTCACGATACTACGACGAAATCATGTACGATTTTGTTACCAGGTAGCACACCAGTTGTTGCTCGCACCTCTTTCATTCATAATCACCACCCATTGAGCCATCGTACTAAAATCGTATTCATATTTGGGAAAACAGAGTTCTGGTTTGCACTGTTCAAAGAAGTTGAATCCGAAGTGGAGAGGGTACTTCCTATCAACCACTTAAACATATCGATTTTGTTAAATATAAGTTGTCTAGGTTTTCTTATGTCTAAGCCGAGGGTGGCTACTTGTGGGAGTCTTTGTTGGCACAAACCTTGCATATTTCTCCAGCGAAGGTCGTTAGCAAAGTCGGTGATGTCTCTCATTGTCTCTGCGGTCGGCTGTTTAGCAGGGACAAGGCAGGCCTCATGCAGCCGTCATGAGCACGCTGTTTGTGGTCGTCTATGGCAAAGTTGGAGTCGCCAGATTGGAGGCGATGAGTGACAATGATGATGCTCATGGGCATCCACGACAAAAAAAATCTTATTTGCGGTGTGTGTAAATTTGATTCGGTTGCCAGGTTGGCTTTGGGCTTGTCGTAATCTTGGATTTCACCCGGTTTTATCTAATTATAAGAGCGAATTTTTCTTATTTAATTAAAAATTATATTCTTTTGCATGCCTTGTTTTGAAAAAAAGTTGGCGCCAAAGTCGTCTGATAGCTGTGTGCTCTGTCATTGACAAGCGACAATTGGGAATCTTGGAAGAAACTTGTCGAGAAACTAATGAGGGTCTTGCTTACAAATGAAGATGATTGTTTCAAATGGAAACTTACTACAACCGGGCAATTCACGGTTAAGTCTATGTATTATTATTATATGCATGGTCATACTCCGTTCTTGCATAAGTATCTTGGAAACTTAAAATCCCCTTTAAAATTAAAATATTTATGTGATTTTTTATCGGAAAGTGTTATTCACTAAAGATAATCTGATTAAGAGAAGATGGTCTGGGTGTAAACGATGTGTGTTTTCAAGCCGATGAGTCGGTTGAGCATCTTTTTATGTCATGTCCATTTGTGCGACATATTTGGAGACTAATTCATTTTACTTTTAATATCTCTCTACCAACCAGTGTGGCTAATATGTTTGGACACTGGCTTCATGAGGTAAATAGAAAACTAAAGCACGTATTCGCATTGGTGTTTGTGCTTTCGGTTGGCTATTTGAAATTTTAGAAATGATGTTGTGTTTAACAAAGTTAGAGATGCTCATTTTTTACAGGTCATTCATTGTGCCACTTGTTGGATCCATATGTGGTCCTTCCTACTACCACCCGATCAAAGGGGTTTTATGGATACCGGTTGTATCCGGTTGATGGCGGTCGTGCGGGCTATCATGTGCCAGGGTGGGTGGCATCACACTAGCTAGAAAACTCCAATATGTGTAGTCTTACACTTATGCCCATTTTTCGTTGGTTGATCCGTGTGGCCATTTTGACCGATCCGTGAGCTGTAAAACTATGATGTTGCTACTATCATATTTTTTTATTTTGCAGAGGCCGGGGCTATGCTCCATGTAGAAAAAACAAAAAAGTGTGCTCTATGATGAGATTCACGTGAATGTGAGAAATATCAAGACTAGGAGAAGGCTAGCGTTGTCGACTTGGACATCAGAAATTCAAGTCGACTAAACATGTCACAAACCACCTAGAAATGCCACAAAATGCATCCTATGTTATTTAAACCTCTTTGGATGCATCATTGGATCTATTTTCTGTTGAGTCAAATTAAAAATGACAAGAAGCTGCAATACGGCATAAAAAAGAAAGTTTATTCAAATTCGCCAATATTATAGGATTCCAATCTAGTATATGTAGTAGAAATTAGAAAAACAGGTTAGCACTGGTTTTGTGCAGTACCTCTCTTATTTTAGAGCAATCAGGAGAGTTGGTGTCAGGCTAATTAAAATAAGTGTATCTTATATCATCTGCGCCTCTTTGGAACCTTCAGGCAAAAGCCTATGCGTGCGTTGAATTGCAGGGGGAGAGTGAAGGGAGACGCTTTGACTGTCCCTCCCCTCCCATAGAGGGCTGCCGGATTCCCTGTCGGCCGCTAATCCCAAGCACCAACACGGATAACTTTGTTAATTTTTACTATGATAGCAAACCGAGCTAGTACTAAATAGTAATGTTTGGTCCAAAATTTTCTGCAGAAAAATGGTATACACTTGTGAATTCGTTTGTAAAATGCTTAGTACCGTTGTTGCAGTCAAGTACTAAGTACTACACGAATTCTAGGCTATCTGTTTTGCTTCACAAAAACAATCCAACGTACAAAATTTATGTCATTCTGCAACTTTTGTTAGTGCAGTGCTCCCGTCAGTTCCTTGAAATAAATAAAAAACTCCTCGAAACAGGCTTTCGCCCCGCTATATAAATATAGCAACCAACCGATACAACCATAGGGATACTGCTGGGCAAACAGCACACTCATGCCCAAAAGAAAGAAAACAGAAAAAACAAGAAAAAGAGAAAGCAACACCAACATCGGCGGATCGACGAAAAACGAGATGACTCGCAGCCGCTGCGCCCTCCGGAAAATAGCCACCACACTCCCAGCCTTCCGAAGCGCATCATACCCAGCAGTACCTCCAAGGAGGGAACGACGACGACGACGCTACTGCCCGGACAGTCTGTGTCCTAGGGTTTCCCCCGGTACGCTGAGGAGTGGGGAAGAGGTATCCTGACGCCCTTCAGGAAGGAAGGTGACACCCGCAGGCGTCACCGCGTCGGTGTCGAGATGACAGGGATTTCTCCCGACCTCCGAACCACATCCCAGACGCTGCGTATAGCTCCACCAATCTTGCCGCCCACCAGCACACGCCACCATGGCCTTGCAGTCATCATCGTCGCCTCACCGCGATCAATGTCGCGGGGTCGGCAACCGAGTAGAAGGATCCCGGAGAGAAAAGGCGGCACATTGGCACGCGGGTGGGAACTGCCTCCACCGCCGGAAAGCAGTAGCCGACCGGATGCAGCAGCAGGGCAAACCAGGCCCTCACTGGCCCGGCCGGGCCCCAAAAAGGCCCGTAAAGCCCCGCCGCCGCACTGCAGCAAGGGTGCCGCCGACGCCGCCATTCTCGGACAGGATCCTACTCCTCCGTCCACCGGGAGTGCCGCCACCACGCCTGGGCGGCCCATCCAAGCCCAGATGGGCCCCGCCTGGGCCCAGATCTGGGACGAAGGGCGTTGCCGGCCGCACGCCGGCGACCGGCCGGCCGTACACAGGCTACCGGAGCTCCCCGCGGCCAACGGCCGCACCACCGCCACCATGGCCACCCGCGTCACCGGACCGAAGCAGGCCGAGCAGCACCGCCGCCAGGAAGAGGGATCCCCGCCTCCACCCTACCCCGGCGCGGGGAGAGCCAGGCCACCGCCGCCGACGCCACGCAGGCCTCGCCCGCTGGCCGCAGCCGGCGGCGGCGACGGGAAGGAGCAAGGAGGGAGGTCCGAGCCGATGCGGAGTGGGGCGCGCTCCGCCGCCACGGGGGCGGCGGGAGCGCGAGAAGCGAGGAGGGAAGGGGAGAGGAGGCTGGGGGAGGTAGGACGCGGCGGGCGGCGCCGCGCGACGGCGCGGAGGGGAGGGAGGAGAGGGAAGCCGGCGGCGTCGGCCCGGGAAACCCTAGGTTTCGCGAGTCGCCTCTCTCGACTCGGCCCGGGAAAGACCGAGAAGATAACGAGCTTTTTGCACGGAAGCCTATCAATCTCTTTCCAATAAATAAAAAACTTACAGGATGGTCAGCATGCGTTTCAAATTAGAGGAACCAATAAACAGCTTTTGCCACGGGAGGGAGCAGACAAGAATCATGTGAGGTGTTTCATTCACATCTCATCGTGTTTATTATAATTTTTTTAAAAAGGGACCAAAATGACGGCCATGTCCTTTTTGGACGAATCGACAGCAAGAAGAACACTTCGCATGCACAAAGGTGCACCCTGGATGCTAATGTTGACCCGGGTGAGAAAATCAGAAGGTGCCCACTTACAACCCTTCACCAATTACACCAAACGAAATTAAATTTACCCCTGGACTCTATGTTCTTAACTCACCGTCTCAACGGAGCGATCTCCAAGGGTAAATTGGTCATTTCATTGGTCTGATCAAAGGTTAAACAGTGTAAAGGAAATTGTACCTACGAAGTAGGTCAAAAAAGTGCCGGAGAATCCAATGAAAAGTGGGTTAACCACATGTAAATAAAACTTCACATTTGGTAATGTTGCATGATGATGTGCACCGTGACAACACAAAGAGTCCGCAAGAACCTATGAGAAAAATGTAAATCACTCCAGTTTGTTTATGATATACTCAAGGGGCACGTCCTCGCCCAGCAAATTTACAGTTAGCTATTGTTGCTGCAAGATAGAAGTTATCTAAAGCAGCAACACCAGCAAATTTGCTTCTTTTCGTGCCGCCTCTCTGCTCTCACCTCATCCGCGCCGCCGCCGGAGGACGCTGTTGGGCGAAGCCCGTGTAGCCGACATTGGCGGTGTGGGAACCTCTCGCGGCGTTGTAAGATCCTTGGGCGGTGGATCTCAACGGTGAGCGGCAGTGCGTCGCACACGAGTGGTGGTGGCGTGCTATGGCGGAACTCGGGTTTGTGTTGTTGGTCGCGCAGGAAGACAACGGCAACTCGCACGACGCATCTGATGCCCTCGTACCTTGGTCTGAGGAAACTCTGTGGAAACCTTAAATCCCCTCAGGATCAAGCAATGGTGGTGCTTGTGCATCGCAATCCCTCTTGAGGGCATCATTTTTTGAGCTTGCATTAATGTGGGGGACCCGCGACGATGATGCCGAGGCGGTAGCCTCGTTTCGTCGGGCCGTCAGGGCTAGGGAGCGGGATCTGTAGCGGCTTGTCGCGGGGAGGTGGTGGCTGCTGATGCCTGCTACTGTGTCGTGGCACGACAGACTACAGCCGGTCTAGCGATGGCGTTATGGTTGCAATCTGCTTGTTGCGACATCGTATGAGACAGTCATGTGGACGACGCGATGGTTGGATCTTTGTTTTGGTGATGGTCTCTAGCTCTGTGGGTCGCGGTCGATGGCGGTCGGGGACATCCTCTTTTGTGACCGTGGAGTTTCGAGGTCGGCGGCTGCATGGAACCACCCTCTAGTTCGAGATCGGGTTTGATCGACGCAGCAGGTGCTACACACGACGGTTTCGGCGGAGATGTCAAGTCATGCCTAGCCAGCGGTGGCGATTGACAGTGTCTCATACTCGGCCGTCGCCTGATCCTGGCAGGTGCTACACATGACGTCACTGTCAAATCATGTATTGTTGTTTGACCGAAGGAGGTGCGACAGTGGCTGGAGGCGTGGTGGTATGGGACGTCATCGACTTCTTGTTTTTGATCTAGTTAGCGATTAGTCATTGGCCGGACATGTGATGATAATACTAGCGTAAAAGTCGAGGTTTCACAATTCGGTGAAAACATTTATGCCAATGTTGACACGCGGTTGCGTCGTGCCCTTGCTGAAGGTGATGGCTCGAAGCTCATCTTTGGGGATGAAAATCACAAGCTAGCTCCACCGTTGGTTGGACACTCGTCGACATAGAAGCTGTGTATTTATTTATTTATTTTTTGTCTTTTATCATATGGTTAGTGGTAACCTGGTAGAGATACTGTCGCGAGGCATGTGACCTTGGTTTTGTTTAGTTTTATCTTTCTAATCATTGGAATAAAAGAGTTGTATGCATTGTTCGGATGCAAAGGCCGGAGCTCCGTTCCACTTTTCGAAAAAATCCGCCTTATGAGTGGGTCCCCCCGTGTCATAAGCTTCCAAATCTTAATAAAATAGGTAAAACATGGCACAAGTTTCACTAAATGAGATAAATAAATTGATGGGGGTAATTGTTGTCATAACGGCAAACTAGGGAGTAAAAAGTGAAACTTCTCTAAAAGAGTCATTTTGAGACTCGACTCAAATATTCATAGAGAGCTTTCCAAAGCTTAATTTTTTGATACACCGTTTGGGTGCTTTTTATATGTGTCGTGGTTGTCGTCATCACCTCTTCAACGTTCGGAACAACAATCACGGGCACGGCGGCGGCGGCGAACCCATGCGTCGTCACATGTTGCCAACGAGAGAGGGACTATCAAATCAAAGAATAAAAAAGAAAAACAGAGGCGGGGAGCCCGGCGCACGTGAGGAAATTAACTCATGCATTACAGGCCGGCCGAAGAGCTCTCTTCCTCTGAGCTGGTGCGCGGTCGTCCACTCGTACGTTCTTCTTCCTCCTTCGTCTCATCCTCCATTGTACATGCGCCAAGGAATGATCGGTGAAGGCATGGCAGCTGAATTCTCCGGGTTAGTAGTTTGGCTCCATCCACACGTGGGGCGTGTGTTCTATCGAGAACCTGCGCGGATGATCCGATGTTTGCGACGATCGCGCGTTGCAGATCAGAAGTCAGCACTCATCAGCTCTGGATAGCTTTTACTTGGTCATGCTCATGCATTCAGATGCTGAGATGCCAACTGGCACTTGAGATTCTGCCCATTCTTCTCAGTTGCAAGAGTGGAGTCGACAAGATGTGCTTAATTCTATAGCACTGACAGCTATGTTCAGACTTCAGAGCAACCCAGACTAAGTTTTTATCTTTCCGAATAGCCTTTCATGAAAGGAAAAAAGAAAAGATACTCCCTCTTACTTTGTATATAAGTCCATTACAAATAAATATTATTTCCCACAAATACAAGGCCACTAAGAATTGATTTTGTTTCTTTTTCGTATAAAAAGCTGCATATTAATGTGGTTGTTGCATGCATCCAGAAGAAAAAGGCGCTCCACACAACATGTCTAATTAGGTCGGAACACGATGGATTTTTCCAAGTAAATTAACCACACCTATGTTATTTTGTCTGCAATCCTGATATCAGAAAATGACATAGTGGATATGTATACATAGAAAGGGAGTACCAGACATGATTGTTCTGGCCAAATACTTCCGATCAAATTATTATGTGCTACTTTGAACGAGCTGCAGCCTTGTAGTTCGAGAAATTAAGGCAACATGTTTAGCTTGCGATATTTTCATTTTGCGTATGTATTTTTTAGGAGCGGGCTACTGCGTGACAACAACATGCGGGTGGTCTAATTATGTCATCGCAGATTACGATCTGGTGTGCGCCGCTGGTTTAGTCGAGGTTTTTCTTTGTCTTCGCATCGTTCGTGCAACATAAATCCCGTTTGTCTTATTATGATGATTATGGTGATGACGACGACGACGATGATGATTTGTGTAAGGCTCTTTCGCTCTTGTACAAAAAAAATCATTTTGGGGGTAAGGACTAAGAGAAACTATAGTGGATCCTCTACAAATTCATCCTCCTCTGAAACTACTTTAGATGGTATATAAATGTAACAAATTTGTTGGATCCCATAAAACTACATTGTCTCTATGTATGTTTCTTCTGTTGCTTCTATGGATATATATATGCATATAAACTATATCGAAAATAACCAGCTACGCACATGGCTAGCTACGCACGCGCATCTGACCATTGGATCGGATGTATAGAGTATACGGTCACGGCTGAGGGAGATAACGCCGTTAACAGGCAGCAGCGCGATTAGCGTTAGCGATGGCAGGTTTAGCAACGCAGGCGTGTCACTCTATACATCCGATCCAGCAGGGACGAATCGTACCCGAGGCGTCACAACCTGCTTTTCGCCGCGACGAAGTCCAGCAGGGGCGGCACGCATTTTCCTGTGTTTTGAGCTGGCCATTGCACTAATCGTGAAAGAACATCAGTTCGTCCCAGGGGGCAGCGCAAAGACGAGCAGGGCAAGTAGCTGGAAGGTGAGTACCATTTTATTTTTCTTGTGTTCAGCCAGTGTTTCTCGCTGGTGCATGCGCAATTCTGTTCGTATCATTCACCCGATTATCTCCCTGTAACTCGACGAGCAGGATGAGTAGCGGGAACGCGTCATGGATGGCGAGGAAGAGCCGCTCACAGCGAGACACAGCAACGGCATCAGCCGGAACACGCGCCAACACAAGCCAACTAAAGTTTGGAAACTCAAACCTTTTCAGCGAGCTGAATATGTTGGTCGCTCTGTTCACATCCGCGCAGGTAAAGTTAGCGGAAGCAACCGGATTTGGGGCGTTCAGCAAGGAAATCCACGACATCCAGTTTGACCGGCAGTTCGCATCATGGCTGATCCCCAAAGTAGACAGCATGAGCAGATCGATCGGGGCAAATCCGGGGAAGAGATTGATGATATTCGAGGAGGACGTCGCCAAGGTCTTCGGCACACCATGCGGGGGGAAAGCCGTGTGGGATGCGTCTCTGGACAAATCGCAGACCATGCGTAAGAAGGTGGAGGAGATGATAGGGATTGACGAGAACCACACAGTGCCAAGCGAGGCAGCAAAGCGTACACTACAAGCCATGGCTGGCCGAGAGCTTATTCCGGGCGAGGATGAGAAGTTCAAGGCATCGTTCGTCGTGTACGTGGTGAGCCTACTTGTTGACAGCAAATTGCCTGGCGAGGCCGAAGCGACGAACTACTGGCCTGCATTCACCAACATAGCAGACATCCACAGACTGAACTGGGCCGGGTATATACTAGAAGAGATTTTCTCAGGCTGCGTGGGTGCGAGAGCTTGCATCAGACGAAACTCAACTCCGGCACCGTCAGCGGGGACTGTCCTTTTTCTCCAGGTCCGCACCTATAACTCATTTTTTCAAGTTTCATGGGGTAAACACGTTTTTCCTGCATTTTTGGCTATCCTAACGACAGCATGTGCTTGGTTCGATTTGTTCGACGCAGGTTTTCTATCTCGACAATATGGACTACGGCGCAACATCTATGGGAAAGGGCGACGCACCAAGGTTCGAGTTGTTCGACGCACCCACGATGGCGAAACACATAATGGGAGAGACCATCGGTTTGAGGGGACAAACACCATGCAGGGCTTTTGGGGCAGGAAAGGTTTGTGGACAAAACAAATTCACGGATAGATGTTTATCTTGCGCGTTTGGCGGACGGCCAACTAACGCATACGACGTACACAGGCACGACCGGACAACCAAGTTGTATACAAGAGAGGGGTGAACTTCTCCCAAACCACTGCTGAAGGACGGGGGAAAAGCGATCCGCAGCCAAAACGTTACCGCGCGGAGCAACCCTCACCCAAAGCCCTAAACCCGCTAGGCACGCCGGCGATCATCGATGTGAGTGCATGATTTCCTTTGTTTTTCGGTCTATACTCACATGTAACGCCCGAACGTAATGTCCACCATCCTGCTTTTCCCGTGCAACACATTTTTGAACAGACCAACACTCAGGTTCTCCTAGCAGCAAAAGCCCACAAGGCGAGATGCTTGAAGATACTGACGACAGCGAGACTAGCAATAGAGGACGAGTCTGACAAGTTAGTGCAAACGATCAGGAAAATAAGCCTGGGAAGGACCAACACGGTGACAATCAGCAGCCCAACGCACACCGCCACACATCCTGAAGTCTGCACTCCCTCCCCAACTCTGACAGGACCAAAAGGTTATACTTTTTATCTTTTTTGTTTTCACAATGATCTGTTTTCTTCTTTTTTTTCAATCATCGGGTAAAACTCACCGGCAAAAGCATTTTTTTTAAAACAGTGACTCCCGATGCATCCAGACAACATCGACCAGTATGTGATGCGCCAAGCTTCTCGCTCGGGCCAGAGTTCGACGAGATAGAAGGCACACCGGAGGCCACACGCACGGCGTCACGCACGCCCATATCCCCTGTCGGCCCAAGCCCACCAAGGAAGACAAGACGTAGATTCCCAGCTTCACCACTTTCCACCTTCAAAATCAGGTCGGGTGAATATCTTTTCAACAAAAGATCGACCGACGAGATAAACCTCAACGCAGAGGCAAACGAGCTCGAATTCACGCAATCACCAGTTCTCAGGAAGGTAGTCCGAGACGGAAAAATGCATTGTCCACCAAGAGACACCTCGCGCCAAATTACCGCGTCCGACATTGCGGCAGCAACGACATTTTATAAATGGACAATGGAGTCAACCAAGGACATAGACAGGTTTTTTACCATGCCACCTCAGCACAACTTATGTTCATTCTTTTTACAGCCATACTCACCATTATGTGTTTTCAACAGGTTCTGGGTAAGGCATGGAGCACCAAAATTCATCGAGCTTTCGGCAAAGGAAATCATCGACCAGTTCGGCCCAACCGGCTCGTAAGCACCTGACACATGCGACCTACTACTCCGTCGGTTCCAGCAACCGAAGCATGGTGTACCACCATTCTCATGGAGGCATTACCTTGAAACTGATTTCGCGGTAAAATCCCACACACATGATTTTTTTTCTTGCACAACCAGCAGCATGATGTGAGATCTTTAGGCTTACTTTATCGACACCACTCCATTGCTTTTTGTTCGAGTCACCTGTTATTCTTGCTATCAGATGAGAGTCATAGCTGGAGAAGACTATGTTTCGTCACGTAGCGTTAGACACCAGTGGACTGGGAAACACATCACACACGACGTATCCAAGTGTATGCTGGTACACACCCCCGCACACAAGCTACCCTTTTTTCACTTTCATTTTTTCGTTACCGTGTACCATTTTTTTTTATTTGGCTGACACTTTCAAGGTGAGTTGACCTCAGATAATGACCATGGTAACGGTCGAGAACAAGTGGGCGGCATTCGCATGGGACATGAAAAGAAGACAACTCACTGTACACGCACCAGGAGACAGAAGCGGCGAATGGGCCGCCTACGAGAAGATAGCCAAAACGCTGACCGCTGCAATCCGCATGTGCATAGAAACATTCTACGAGGGATGGACAGTCAACTGGGCTCAATGGACCAATGTGTACAGTACCTCTTCCAAGCCCATAGACGAGGAGGACGACGGGTAATCTTTGAGCGGCACACCCCCATAGTATGACCGTCATCAGGACTCACTTCACTAGATCGATGGACCTGACATATACCTTTTTTTTTTTGCCATGCAATCATAAAACCAGCTACGACTTTGCACCTGAAACTTTGCACTTCTGCCGGACATTCGACGGTGTGAAACAAGGTGGCAGATTATCGACGGTGAGACCACATTTCCTTTTACGCATTTTTTCTGAAGTACCACCGTTTTTGTTGCCAGAAAGTATGTACTCTAACGGTCTCGACCGTCACAGGCAAACACTGGCTGCGCTGGATCCGATGAGCTCTTATTCGAGCTACTACATCTGAAGAACAACTCAGGCACGCTACCGCCACAATTCGTCCAAGAAATAGAAGACTGATACCACATGGTTATATAATCGTTAAAGCATCCCTGCGTCACACACACTTTACCGTGTGCTCCACCAGACTTTTTTTACATTAGCTGTATGAATGTCTCAGGGTTATACCGAGACCACTGGATGTACGCACAACTGCAACGCAGCAATAAAGTTGAATCATATCTAATCCGCGCGCACCTGTGATATTAGAGCAGAAATATAGCCACGACACACTTCGTGGGCGCAGTGGTGACACATTTTGGGCACCAACAAAGCACGTCCACGACTGCAATTTTTTCCAGCAAATCGTGACATGTTTAGGCACCAGCGTACACTTTCCACGTCTGCAACACTTAGAGCAAATCGTGACGGTGACACCATTTCCCCCTGCCACCGCTCCCACTGCATCATATAAGTACAACAGCACCACAGCCACTGCAAATCAACAATCTTATGCACCCTGCCCACCGCACACCATCTTCGACACACCACCACAATTTCAAACACAGTGCCATTCTCATATGGCGCACAGCTCCGGCGCCGCCACGGTCGTCCACCCGTCAACCGACGGGTACGCGCTCAGGGTTCTGGGATGCGCCCCGGCAGCCACTGTGCAAGCGGTTGCAGATACCTTGTTCACCGGCATCTATCCAGACCGGCGCCACTTCTCACTCGAGCGTGGCAGCGGAGGCGAGCTGTACGCCTTACTGGAGTTCGATTGGGTGATGAAGGTCGTGGACCAGAGGAGGATGACGGTCGAGTACATGGGGGAATTCTACAAGCTTGGCTTCGTCCGGGTGCCCAGAAGTGAAATCAGGGGTAGCCGCGCCCCATGCGTGTTCAGGCGCATGAACTAGACGGAGCAGGGCAGGCAAGACGCACCGATACGGGGGCATAAGCACATTTCGTTGTTGTTGTTTTCAGTCATCGTATTTTCGCATTTTTTTTATGTTCCCTTTTTGTACTTCACCCCCACGTATGGAATAAATGATGCCCCTAGCTAAGCAGTCAAGAAAGTTGCAGATCCCGTTTCGCTCTCTCCCTCTCCGCTACAGTAAAGGCGAAGGAAAGGCGATCTTGTTTGCCGCCGGCGAGATCGCTGGTTCCCTCCGCCTCCGGCGCCGCTGTGCGTCGTGAGGTGGGGGGAACCTGTGGATCTCGTCGCGCGGAAGTAGTTAGGTTTAGTTTAGTTCTCCTTTCTGTCCTCCTCGTCGACGTCGCTCCGGTGGCGATGGAGGCGATGGTGTTGAATAAGTCCTCCGCTTCCTTTCTCCGGTCCGGCGGCGCGCTCGCTGGGAGGGAGGTGGAGTTAGTGTACTCCTTGCTGGCGGCCGGTGTGGCGATGGTGGCTGCTCTGCTTCTTGGAGTTTTGGACCTTCGGGCCGCTCGCCATCGCGTCGTCTTCTTCGGGGGCGTCGTGCGACCCGTGAGGTGGTTTGTTGCAGGTGAGCTTCGCCATTCCTGCTTTTTTGGCCGGCCGTGGCGGCGAGGGAGGAGGCAGGTGGTCGGGGTGATCCATTTCTGGTGCAGTGGTTGGTTCTGGGCTTCCTCTCTGTCGGCGAGTCGATTCCGGTCGCCCATGGTGGTGCGAGGAGTGGCGCACGGAGAGGGCGGCTCGCGGTGGTTGGCCTGGGTGACGTTTCCGTCGGCTGGAGGTTGGGTGGTGCGGTGGAGGTGGTGCTGGGACCGAATCCGTTCAACGAGACAAGTTGTCGTCGCGCAGCGGCGGCCGGGCTTTGCGGTCATCATCGACATGAAGCGGTGCTTCCTTCACGGCGGTGTGCGGTACGGCGACGGCGGCGCGGCCTAGGCGTCTTGGGTCAGCGGAGGGTCTGATTGAGTTCTTCACCGGGTGCTCAGGGTGCTGTGTGCTTTTTGCAGGGGTCCGTCTGTAATTTCTTTTACTGTTTGGACTTGCTTGTAAAATGTACTGGGTGCTCTGTTTTAATGAATCAGATCCTGTTCAAAAAAAAAAAAAAAAAAAAAAATGATGCCCCTAGCTTTACTGCCGCGTTCTCAAAATTGGCCACATAAACAAAATAACGGCCCGTTTTCTGCGATCCAACTCCGTCCAGGCCCAGCCCATCAAACAAATCGGGTAACAAATAATTCTTTTTTGTCTGACCAAACGTCGGCCAATTTCTTTCTCTTTTTGCACATTGCTGATGTATCTATACTTTCGAAAAAGTTAAGAAGCATTTGAGTCTCCTTCTTTTTTTTTCCAAACGAAAAAATAAACACGATAAAGATAAGAAGCATTTAGTCTCCTTTTTTTTCACTAATTCGTATCCCAATCAAGCACGCCCCATAGGAGGCCTTAATTTTTAAGTGATTCCAATAAGATCAGAAGCATTGAGTCTCCTTTCTTTTTCCACAAGCAAAAAAACAAACACGAGACATTTAGATAAACGGGAGCACAAAACGACTTGTGTTTTTCACATACCCAACTTAATTATACAAACGGTACCAACACCACACGATGATTAAATAAAACACAACAAGGCATTTCAAGCCGACACTAGACCATATCTTAACGAACTACCCCAACGACACTACATAAACAGGGAGGCAATGGTAAACGGCCTAACAAACCGAGATATTACATTTTTCATATTATTTTTTCTAAAGTACCACACTACCTCCCGGGTACGCCTTCTCATGTCCTTAGAAAGCTGGGGCGAGCTGGTTGCGCGGCCCAAACATGCGCTCAGCGTGGCCGTCCAGCACCACCATAGCCATGGCACCAAGGACGAGCACATTGCAGCACGAAAGCCACCCCAGGACTTGGAACCACCACGGCATCTGCAGCTGGAGCCTAGCGGTTAAAACTACGGTCTCCACCGCAGCGATCAACCATACGTACTTGAACATTTCCCACTTGCCAAGCAGGGTCACATGGGCATCCATGGCAGCCAGGGTGACCCACAGAGCGAACGTACACGCCAGGGACCCCGCATCCAGAACGAGAGGCACCGGATTGACCCTGTTGTGGTACATCGAGGAGACGTGGGACACAAGCGCAAACATGAAGGTCAAAGCACTGAGCACCCCTGTTTAAGAAAGGAAAAGAGGACTGATCAGTACTGCATTCTCCTTCTTTCTCCAGACCAAAAAGTAAATTAACTGAACGAGAGGAGCAGGACACACACCCATATTCATGGCACGGAAGGCGGAAGCGACCAACACTACGATGCAAGAGCGCAGGAGAGAGGTATATGTGAACATCGAGGGTACATGGCAAGAGCCACGAGGCTTGCTTTTTATATAGAGAGCATGCTCGCAACTTCTCGTCACGGGGGAGGCGTGGCGCAGGCCACGTAGCGTCGTCACAGCACCACTTTTTGGTCGCGAGAGGCGGGACACAACTCGTGCCAAAATGCGTGACACTGCCACGGTGGATGCGTGACACTGCCACGGTGCTAGGTACATAAAGGTTGGATCCCCTAAAAATCCAACCAAATAGATGGGCTTCTAAAACCGAATCCAGCAACAACGGCGGACAGCACGGGACACGCGAGAGAATATGTCTGAGAGCAGGTACACTACCGGCGGCCCGGCCGCCTCCAGAGAGGGGAAGTCACTCGCGATTGTCACGGTGCAAGAGCCCATATCCATGCAGGTTGGCACCCCGTAAATCTACTCGTACCGTCATCCACTAACTATCTAAATCGCCATTTTATGCAGATGTACTAACGGTGTTTTGTGTTTTTTCTCATCCAATTTTGACAGGAACCCACCATCTCACACGAGAGGACACTGATGCCCGTCAACATAAAACAGATCAACGACGCCTGGAGAGCCCGGAAACCGACATACGTGGTCATCAACAACACCGTCGCAACAAACGTAAATGAGCATCACCTCTTCATATCCGATTCTTTGGGCGCGCATATGCCCTTATTTTTTCGAAACTAATTTTTGTTCGCGCCATCTCGCCCACTTTGCAGGTGAAGGTAATTGGCAAAATATACGACAAACAAACGGACGAGTTCAAGGCCACCTTTAGGATCAATGATTTCACTGGCGTCGTCAACGCGTCTTTGTGGTTCACACAAGGCCTGACGGAGCTCGAAGACATAGAGTTAGTCCCTCCCACGAAAAGCCAACCAATAGTACAAAAATTTTTCGTCGGAGTAAAGGAAAACTAACTACTCACTGTTCTATTCCTTCTTTTTTCACCCGCAGCGAAGGTGATTACGCCATGGCAGTTGGAAGGATCAGACTAGACGGGCCGACACCGGAGCTCCAATGCTACGTGTGCAGGAGGGTTACCAACTTCAACGACATCACACATCATCACCTCAGCGCAATCGCAACTTACATCGACCTAGTCCTCAAGCCGGTCACTTTTTCCACACCTTTTATTAGCTCCCACCATTTCTCCACACGGGAGGCACGCCCGGGCAGCACTAAATATAACACATGTCCGGTACAGCAGGTCAAGAAAGTTTACGAGCTCGTCGCGGAATTGAGGAGGGAGGACGAAATCAGGGCCACGAGAGAGGCAGAAATGGCACGGGCCCAACAGGACGGGTCAAATAAAGGCCCATTAGGAGAAACCAGTGGCACCGGCAGCACTCATGGATCACCCAAAACAACTGTAAGCAAACAAAAACATTTTTTTCCTACTCCCACGTACAAGCATCACCATCTAAAACGACGACCACACCCTGCTCTTCACAGTCGTAATGCAATGTCTCCCTTAAAGTACAATTGCCACTATCGGGCGTACCCCCCAAAAAAAACTGACCTTCATCATTTTTCTCCATTTTTTATTATGCCTACTTAAAAAAAGCCGGAGACAACCGTGGGGATGGAAACGTCTAACGCAATAATGAATATTCTGCGGCAAGAATCACCAAAGTAAGTCGACATAATATTTTGTTAGACGTTGGGTTCACAAACTAGTCCCCACACGCACACACAACTTTTTCATCTAACACGACATATACACTTACAGGCTGGGACCAGAGGGAGTCCACATTAAGACGATATGCGCCCTCTCCTCTCTGCCCAGCATCTCGGAGCGCCCTCTCAACCGCACCGTAGTTCCAGCCAGAAGGAAGCCTCACACCAGACGGTAGCCTGCAAGGATAAGAAACATATTCAGCCAACCAGAGAACACCGGAAAACACAATCATATGAATAAATGCAGAACAAACGACGGAATAACTCACCCATCAGCTGAACCTGAGGAAAGTTCTGCCATCCTTCCGACGGTGGACTACCTACTTTTTTTTTTCTTGCTCCACGGACACTAGTATTTTTCGCGCGCGCTGGCCGGAAGCTGATATATAGGCCACGGTAGCGCGGCGGGAGATGAAAATTCGGGAAGGGCGCCACGGTGGCAGCAGCTGTGACGGTTCCTGTCACGCCTAAGCGCGCCACGGTGGCAAACAAAAGCGTCACGCGCTAATCACCCAGACGGCAGCCTACCAATCTGATTACATGCCGCCGTAACGGAGGTACACTAACGGACGCTACTCCTGCACGAATCACTTAGCACCATCAGATGGCGGTAGGGGGATGCGCAGCTACCCGCGGTGGTAGAAAATCCACCTTGTAAACTATATTTCAACTCTAATTCTTCAGTACAAATGACCATTCTCACATTTCAACATTGCATAACAACAACAACTTAAAACCATAATTATAAATGGCACATGAATAAACATGAACAAGCACCATAAAACATTTACCCATATAGCTTTCGTTGATGCTCAACAGGATCTTCACGGAGATGTGTATATGAACACCAGTATTAAATCCCATTATTCTCCCATGGTACACCTAAAGAAATTGTTGTATCTAGTTCACCCTCCTGCAGGGTCTCACATGTATTGCAACATAGTTATATTTGTAGTCCACATCATGGCCCATATCATCCTCTATGATCATGCCGCGAAGGACTCGCAAGACGTCATGATGTCTTATTTGGTCTTCATTGGAAAGTCACATTGCAACACACCAAAGCTCTGTCAATGTGTCCATATATTTTCAAGTTGCAAGTTGTAACATCACCATTTTGCTAGTCTACCAGTAGGAGGAGATCTCTGTAGGACGATGTCATTCCGAGATGCATGCATCCCAAAGTAGTAATGACAAATCCACAAATCCTTGGAGCAACCGTTTCAAGTATAACAGTTGGATCAAGAGCATGGGTAGTGTAGTTCCCATGTCATCTTGGACGGTCATCCTTCCATCTTCAATGCATGTCGCCAATGCTCCAACGCATCCCTATCCATACTCTTTCTTCGCACATTGACAAAAAAAAACGTTCTGTCCTCGGCATTACATGCCCTCAGATATTCAGCTCCACCGACCTTGATCACATTCTATGAAAACTGCATCACAGACTTCATGGCCGTGTCTTCCCCATTGCGAAGGTACTAGATGGTGTAATCAACATGAATACCATATGTAACTGATGCGTGTAAATCATGCGCATCTTTATCCATGTTTAAACCATATATTTGTCATGAAGATAACGATATATTGCCCTATACCTGCCAATAATCATTAATATTCAATATCTTTTGCAAGCCTCCTTTTGAATTATTTTCTTCCAGATATGGATGGAATTCTGGCAAATATCAAGCATTTATTAGAAGAATTATCTGATTGGGAGTTGCCAAAAATATTGAAGATCCAAAACCTGGCGAAACAAGACTTAATGAGCACCGGCACGGCCGCACGCGACCGTACGGGCCGCCGTACTAATGTCAGTTGGATCCAGGCGGCAATCCAACAACTTTCACGATGGGGCCAGGTCCAGTTCGCAACATAAGTCTCTCGAAAACCTAATTTTGTCTGCTGTCACTATAAGAAGGAGAGGGGACAACCATTAAAGAGAGCCCCCATTCACCATTCCCTCACGAAATGATGCCACCGTCATTGCTCCTCCACCATCTTCATCACCGTAGTCATCTCCATAGACATACTCTACTTGTAGTTTAGATCTTATCGGGGTGGGCAACAATCTAAGAACTATCAATCATTTATCTATAAGTACTATTTTATACAATGTTTTCTAATGTTGATATGATCGCGACGTGTGAGTAGTCCACTCGGGCTAGGGCTGAGGCCTAGCCTCGCAGCGTATGTGCAATCTAAGAAATGGGATATTAGTTTGGAGAGTTACTCAAATAGATGTCGCTCGTCAATGCCTCGCTACTTGGACTTGTTAGGTACCCAAGACCCCGAAGAGTGATAAAGGTAGATGCACAAGCCAGGGAGAACTTAAAGCTATATATGCATGAACCCGGTGAGAGGAGGGGGATTACAATAGCTGAACGTAATCCTTTCAAGAACAACAATGACATCCTTGAACTTAAGGCTTTTGTCTATTTAATCTTAATAACTGAGGCAACCCCGCAAGACGGAATAGGGCCGATGTGGACAAATATATAATTTTTTTCTCGCATCAGCAAGTTTATGGTGTCACAAGACGCATTGCTCATATATATCCATTCTTTTTTAGAGCAGTTACCGTAGGGGATGATGCGTGTAAAGTCACACGTCCATTGGAAACCCCAAGAGGAAGGTATGATGAGTGCAGCAGCAAGTTTTCCCTCAGTATGAAACCAAGGTTATCAATCCAGTAGGAAGTCAACGTTGCTCCGAAGGTGTTGGTGGAGGAATGTAGTGCGGCGCAACACCAGAGATTCCGGTGCCAACGTGGAACCTGCACAACACAATCAAACTACTTTGTCCCAACGAAACAGTGAGGTTGTCAATCTCACCGGCTTGCTGAAAACAAAGGATTAGGCGTATAGTGTGGAAAATGATGTTTGTTTGCAGAGAATGTAAAAGAACAATGATTGCAGTAGGTTGTATTTCAGATGTAAAAGAATGGACCGGGGTCCACAGTTCACTAGTGGTGTCTCTCCATAATAAAATACTAAACATGTTGGGTGAACAAATTACAGTTGGGCAATTGACAAATAGAGAGGGCATAACAATGCACATACATATCATGATGATCACTATGAGATTTATTTGGGCATTACGACAAAGTACACAGACCGCCATCCAGCATGCATCTGTGTCTAAATAGTCCACCTTCAGGTTAGCATCCGCACCCCTTCCAGTATTAAGTTGCAAGCAACAGACAATTGCATTAAGTATGGTGCATAATGTAAACAACACTAATATCCTTAGACAAAGCATTGCTGTTTTACCCCTAGTAGCAACAGCACATCCACAACCTTAGAACTTTCTGTCACTGTCCCAGATTAAATGGAGGCATGAACCTACTATCTAGCATAAATACTCCCTCTTGGAGTTACAAGCATAAACTTGGCCAAAGCCTACACTAATAACGGAGAGCATGCAAGATCATAAACAACACATATATTCAATAATCAACTTGACATAGTATTCAATATCCATCGGATCCCAACAAACACAACATGTAGCATTACAATAAGATGATCTTGATCATGATAGGCAGCTCACAAGATCTAAACATGATGGCACAAAAGGAGAAGACAACCATCTAGCTACTGTATGGACCCGTAGTCCAAGGATGAACTACTCACGCATCACTCCGGAGGCAGGCATGGCGATGTAGAGCCCTCCGGTGATGATTCCCCTCTCCGGCAGGGTGCCGGAGGAGAACTTCTGAACCCCCCGAGTTAGGGTTGACGGCGGCGGCGGCAGCGGATGTTTTCTGGAAATATGGCTCGGTGTTTTAGGGTTTTCGCGTCTGGAGGAATAAATAGGCGAAGGGGCGACGTCGGTGGAGGCGCGGGGCCCGCTCCCCATAGGGTGGCGCGGCAGGGGGCCCACCCGCGCCGCCATAGGGTGAGGGCGCCCTGCTGCCCCCCTTCGTCTCCTCTTCGGACTTCTGGAACGTGTCGGGAAAAATAGGCATCTGGGATTTTGTTTCGTCCGATTCCGAGAATATTTCCAGAACAGCTTTTCTGAAACCAAAAACAGCAGAAAACAGGAACTGGCACTGTGGCATCTTGTTAATAGGTTAGTTCCAGAAAATGCATAAAAATGCTATGAAGTGTGAATAAAACATGTAGCTATTGGTATAAAACTAGCATGGAACATAAGAAATTATAGATACGTTGGAGACGTATCAAGCATCCCCAAGCTTAGTTCTACTCGTCCTCGAGTAGGTAAACGATAACAACAATAATTTCTGAAGTGACATGCTACCAACATAATCTTGATCAAATAATATTGTAAAGCATATGTCATGAATGAAGTGACTCAAGGCAATGGTCTATAGTTTGCTAACAAATAGATAATGAGTAAACACTGAATCATATAAGCAAAAGCTTTTCATAAATAGTACTTTCAAGACAAGCATCAAAAAGTTTTGCATAAGAGCTAACTCATAAAGCAATAGATTCTAAGTAAAAGGCATTGAAGCAACACAAAGGAAGATTAAGTTTCAGCAATTGCTTTCAACTTGTAACTTGTATATCTCATGGATAATTGTCAACACAAAGCAATATAATAAGTGCAATAAGTAAACATATAAGAATTGTTGCACACAAAGTTGACACAAGTGTTTGCTTCAGGGATAGAAAGGAGTAGGTAAACTGACTCAACAATAAAGTAAAAGATAGGCCCTTCGCAGAGGGAAGCAGGGATTAAATCATGTGCTAGAGCTTTTTAAGTTTTGAAAACATATAGAGAGCATAAAGTAAGTGTTTGAGAGGTGTTTGTTGTTGTCAACGAATGGCAGTGGGCACTCTATCCCCCTTGTCACCCAAACTTTCAAGAGCGGCTCCCATGAAGGACGTTATTTCTACCCAAGGGTAGATCATCCCTCTTCTCTTTTGTTTACACATGCATATTTATAAATTGGTATGACACTCCTCCCAACCTTTGCTTACACAAGCCATGGCTAACCGAATCCTCGGGTGCCTTCCAACAATCACATACCATGGAGGAGTGCCTATTTGATAAAGTTTAACATTTTGGAATTTGCTTTTGATAAATCATTGGCAAACATGTGAAGAGAATCAAATGGTTAAAGTTATAATTAATTGGGACTGGGCACCCCATTTGCCAGCTCTTTTTGCAAGTTATTGGATAAGCGGATGTATATGCCACTAGTCCATTGGTGAAAGTCTGTCATGAATAAATGACAAGGTGATAGAGTAAACGCCACATACTTCCTCATGAGCTATAAAACATTGACACAAATAAGGAGTAATAAAGTTTTGAATAGTTTAAAGGTAGCACATGAAGTATTTACTTGGAATGGCAGGAAATACCACATAATAGGTAGATATGGTGGACACAATTGGCATGGGTTTTGGCTCAAGGTTTTGGATGCACGAGAAGCATTCCCTCTCAGTACAGAGTTTAGGCTAGCAAGGTTGTTTGAAGCAAACACAAGTATAAACCGGTACAGCAAGACTCACATGAAAACATATTGCAAGCATTATAAGACTCTACACTGTCTTTCCTTGTTGCTCAAACACTTTTACCAGAAAATATCTAGACCTTAGAGATACCAATCATGCAAACCAAATTTCAACAAGCTCTACGGTAGTTCTTTACTAATAGACTTTTAACTACATGATGCAAGAGCTTAAACATGAAATACTTGAGAGCTCAAAACAATTGCCAAGTGTCAAATAAAACAAGACAATGATCTATATGAGTGTCTTTTCGATATACCATCTACCACATGCAGCATTTTCTGAACCAACACATCAACCAAGCAACTCTCCAAGTAATTTACAAAAGAAACAAGAGAGTACTTTCCACAAGAATTAACAGCTCTAAAAGAGATGCATGAAAAACAGGAGCTAAAAGCATAGCAGTAGCTAGATAAGAATACTCAAAAGATATAAGTGAAGAATATGAGTATTCACATGAAAAAGCGGAGCGTGTCTCTCTCCCACACAAGAATGCTAGGATCCGACTTTATTCAGAAAAATAAAAACAACAAACAAAAATAAAAGCAAACAGACGCTCCAAGTAAAATACATAAAATGTGGAAGAATTAAAATATAGTTTCACTAGAGATGACCTGATAAATTGTTGATGAAGAAGGGGATGCCTTGGGCATCCCCAAGCTTAGACGCTTGAGTCTTCTTGAATATTGCAGGGATGACCCACGGGGGCATCCCCAAGCTTAGGCTTTTCACTCTTCTTGATCACATCATATCATCCTTCTCTCTTGCTCCTTGAAAACTTCCGCCACACCAAACTCAGGTAACTCGTTAGAGGGTTAGTGCATAATCAAAAATTCTCATATTCTACTGTGACACAATCATTACCAAAGCTTCTGGACATTACTTACAGCCACTGATGTTTAATGGAGCAAAGAAATCCAATCAAACATAGTAAAAGAGGCAATGCAAAACGAAAGGCAGAATCTGTCAAAAACAGAACAGTCTGGAAAGACGAATTTTTTCGAGGCACTTAACTTGCTCAGATGGAAGAAGCCCAAACTAATGAAAGTTGCGTACATATATAAGGATCATGCGTGATTTTTTCAGAATTTTTCGAATTTTCTGTAGCGCATACAGCTCAAAATGGTGGACAGCAAAAATCTGTCACTGCGCAGAAATCCAATTTTAGCAACAACTTTCAACTAGAGACTTTACTTGGCACAACAATGCAATAAAATAAAGATACAAAGGAGTTGCTACAGAAGTAAACACACCTTGACTCAAAATAAAATAAAATGACAGAAAATAAAAAGATGGGTTGTCTCCCACAAGCGCTTTTCTTTAACGCCTTTCAGCTAGGCGCAGAAAGTGAAAATCAAGTGTTATCAAGAGATAAATCATCCAAATCATCAAAAGCTTCCTCATAACTTGTCACAATGGGTACCTCAGGTATTTCTGAAGATGTTTCATTATTTAAATTTCCCAAAGTTTTACTAAGAGTTTTATCAATTTTAAGTTCATAATGAGTCTTTGGCTTTGGCATCTTAGGAACATACATGAACTTTTGCTCCTTCCCCACATAAGCCTTCTCCTTAAACTTAAGAGAGGAAAAGGTTGAACCCAAGGTTCCCATAGCTTCTTCTAGTTCACCAATCCTATGGTTTTGATTATCAAGAGCATGTTTAGCCTCTAAAGCAGTGATTCTTTCATTAGTGCTTGCTACTGATTCAAGTAGTGTTGGAAAAAATTTCTCCATAGAATTTAGTTTGTTTATAATATCCTCCAAAGTGATCTCAGTTTTAATGTTAGTAGGTGGTGTTCCTACTAAACTTTCAATTAAATTACAAGCTTCCAAAGCAGGAGTACCTAGGAAATTACCCCCTGTAAGAGTATCCAGAACATACCTATACCAACTAGTGATACCAACATAGAAATTCCTAAGAAGGATCATGGTAGAATGTTTTTTATTACATCTATGATGAGCATTACTAATCCTATACCAAGCATCTTTCAAACTTTCTCCACCTTGTTGCTTAAAGGACCGAACTTCAACTTCAGGAGTACTCATTTTAGCAAAAATAAAAACAAAACCGAAATAACAAGATAAAACAAGTAACTAATTTTTGTGTGTTTTTGATATAAAGAAAGCAAACAAGACAATAATAAAAATAAAGCAAGACAAAAAACAAAGTAAAGAGATTGGGTGTGAGAGACTCCCCTTGCAAGAACGCCAGAAAATACTGGTGCCTAGTGGAGGCAGAAATCTTCTGAATCCAAAGCAACTCGACTTCCCCGGCAACGGCGCCAGAAAATATGCTTGATGCGTGTAAAGTCACACGTCCGTTGGAAACCCCAAGAGGAAGGTATGATGAGTGCAGCAGCAAGTTTTCCCTCAGTATGAAACCAAGGTTATCAATCCAGTAGGAAGTCAACGTTGCTCCGAAGGTGTTGGTGGAGGAATGTAGTGCGGCGCAACACCAGAGATTCCGGTGCCAACGTGGAACCTGCACAACACAATCAAACTACTTTGTCCCAACGAAACAGTGAGGTTGTCAATCTCACCGGCTTGCTGAAAACAAAGGATTAGGCGTATAGTGTGGAAAATGATGTTTGTTTGCAGAGAATGTAAAAGAACAATGATTGCAGTAGGTTGTATTTCAGATGTAAAAGAATGGACCGGGGTCCACAGTTCACTAGTGGTGTCTCTCCATAATAAAATACTAAACATGTTGGGTGAACAAATTACAGTTGGGCAATTGACAAATAGAGAGGGCATAACAATGCACATACATATCATGATGATCACTATGAGATTTATTTGGGCATTACGACAAAGTACACAGACCGCCATCCACATGCATCTGTGTCTAAATAGTCCACCTTCAGGTTAGCATCCGCACCCCTTCCAGTATTAAGTTGCAAGCAACAGACAATTGCATTAAGTATGGTGCATAATGTAAACAACACTAATATCCTTAGACAAAGCATTGCTGTTTTACCCCTAGTAGCAACAGCACATCCACAACCTTAGAACTTTCTGTCACTGTCCCAGATTAAATGGAGGCATGAACCTACTATCTAGCATAAATACTCCCTCTTGGAGTTACAAGCATAAACTTGGCCAAAGCCTACACTAATAACGGAGAGCATGCAAGATCATAAACAACACATATATGATAGATCAATAATCAACTTGACATAGTATTCAATATCCATCGGATCCCAACAAACACAACATGTAGCATTACAATAAGATGATCTTGATCATGATAGGCAGCTCACAAGATCTAAACATGATGGCACAAAAGGAGAAGACAACCATCTAGCTACTGTATGACCCGTAGTCCAAGGATGAACTACTCACGCATCACTCCGGAGGCAGGCATGGCGATGTAGAGCCCTCCGGTGATGATTCCCCTCTCGGCAGGGTGCCGGAGGAGAACTTCTGAACCCCCCGAGTTAGGGTTGACGGCGGCGGCGGCAGCGGATGTTTTCTGGAAATATGGCTCGGTGTTTTAGGGTTTTCGCGTCTGGAGGAATAAATAGGCGAAGGGGCGACATCGGTGGAGGCGCGGGGCCCGCTCCCCATAGGGTGGCACGGCAGGGGGCCCACCGCGCCGCCATAGGGTGAGGGCGCCCTGCTGCCCCCTTCGTCTCCTCTTCGGACTTCTGGAACGTGTCGGGAAAAATAGGCATCTGGAATTTTGTTTCGTCCGATTTCGAGAATATTTCCAGAACAGCTTTTCTGAAACCAAAAACAGCAGAAAACATGAACTGGCACTGTGGCATCTTGTTAATAGGTTAGTTCCAGAAAATGCATAAAAATGCTATGAAGTGTGAATAGAACATGTAGCTATTGGTATAAAACTAGCATGGAACATAAGAAATTATAGATACGTTGGAGACGTATCAGGGGAGAACCCCTACGGTTAGGGATTTTTCAATTATAAAAGAGCCGCATATCCATGTTATCGTATGAATTGTTTAATTTTTTTTGAGAGTGCGCCAAGAGCGCACCTTATTTTTATAGAAGGTATAGAAACAATTACAAGACGTTGTTTCCCTTGTCGAAACAAGGACCAGCACACCACCCACTCACTCCGCACCTAAGCCTACTCTCGCGTCACTTGTCTACTCCGTCCTCCGCTTCCTCGGATCGTCAACCAGAGCCTGGGTTCGTCCACAATCCTCTCCGACAGCACCAAGGCCGAGCATTGCTGTCCGATGTTGTTAAAGACTCTCGCGTTTATCTGTTTCCAGATCGACCAGCAAATCAGGGTGATTGCCGTGTCCAGCTTCATCCTGTCTTTGCCTTTGAAACTAGCTCTCACACTCAGCCACCATGGCTCCAACTGATCCGTCACCACCGGTGGTCTCACCGTCACCCGAAGCTTCCTGAAGCAGTGGTACCAGGTCTCTCGGGCGTACACGCATTGAACAAGCACATGCTCAATCGTGTCCTCTTCCTGCAGGCAGCTGAAGCAACACGCCGCCGCCTCCTGGAGGCCGTGCCTGAACCTGCGATCTGACGTCCACACTCTATGTTTCAGTGCCAGCCAAACAAAAATCCTGCACTTCATAGGTGTGTATGTCCCCCAGGTACAGCTCGCAGTCGCCGAGCGCTCCCTCCCTTGGCACAACATCCTGTAGGTGGAGCTCGCTGTATAGGCTCCCGACGGCGACCAAGGCCAGACATAGCCGTCAGACTCATCTGCTGCAACGTGCACCTGCACCACCTGGCTCCAGAGTAAAGCCAACTGGAATGCGGCCTGACCCACCGACGGCGTCTCCAAGTCGGCCATCCAATGATTGTCCACCAGGGCGTCCGCCACCGTGGTCCTCCTACGCGCCCTGTCCTCCACCAAGGCAAGAACCTCTGGCGCGATCTCGCTAACCGATCTCCCCTGTATCCAACGATCCGTCCAAAAGAGGCAAGTTCTGCCATTACCAAGCTTGATCCGCACAAGATTTTGGAAGGCCTTTTCCGCATCCACGTCTTTGATCATAGGCAGTCCCTGCCAAGGTCTCGTTGGATCAGTGCGTTTGAGACACTCCCAACGAACCCGCAGCGCAATGCCTTGCAGCCTTAGGTCCATAAACCCTAGACCTCCAAATCGCGTCGGAGCACACATGTTTCCCCACGCCACCAAGCATTGTCCACCATTCGCCTCTTCGTTCCCTGCCCAAAAGAACGACCGCATCCACTTCTCAAGAATTGTTTAATTATCACTAACATAGATTCATCTGATCTTATATGGAGCTCTTTTTTTCTCTCTCTCTCCTCCATTGTTGACCTTGGAAAAGCTTGCCCCCTCTCAATCCCTCCCATGATTCTTATATATCTTTGAGGGAAAAGTGAGAGGAAATCTAGATCTACAATTCCACCAATCCATCTCTCCTCTAAGTGAGGGGAACCTATTAGATCTTGATCTTGGAGTTCTTGGTGTTTCTCCTACTTTGTTCTTCCTCTCTTATTCCCCCATTAGCATTTGTTGCTGTGTTGGAATTTGAGAGTGAAGGACTTGAGCACTTCTTGTGTTCTTGCCATAGCTTTGTGCATCGGTTTGTGCTCTCCACGAGGATTCATGGAAGTGAATGTTTGTGAGCTTATTACTCTTGGGTCTTTGGACCCTAGATGCCATTGTGGTGGTTGAGACCTTTTGTGGTCACTTGTAGCCATCCGGGAGCCCCCAATCCAGTTGTGGGTTGTGCCCCGGGTTGTTGTTGTAAAGGCTCCGGATTCCGCCTTGAAGGATTCCGATAGTGGAAGGTGAACCGAGCTTTTGTGCGAGGTTCATCGGAGAATAGGGTGAGGCCATTTGTGGCGATTGAGTTTGAAACTCACACCCCTCCAACGAGACGTACTCCGCTAAAAAGGAGGAACTCGGGAATACATCATCGTCTCCGCGTGCCTCGGTTATTCCTATACCAGAGCTCTTTACTTATGCACTTTTACACCGTGATAGCCTTCGTGCTTGAAGTATTATATCTTGCTATCACTTTGTTGTTTGTCTTGCTTAGCATAAGTTGTTGGTGCACATAGGTGAGCCTAGTATTTTTAGGTTGTTGACTTGTTAATTTAAACATCTAGTTTTATTCCGCAATTATCAAGCCAAAATCGAAAAAGTTTTAAATCGCCTATTCACCCCCCCTCTAGGCGACATCCTTGTCTTTTCGGGGGGTCCTATATTAATTTTCCTATTTCATATGTCCTTCTTTTCTGTTTTTGGGATATAAGTTAAGATTTTTTGATAGAGTGAACATTTTTTCCGGAACTACGAACACTTTTTTAATGGTGAACCTTTTTTGTACCGTTTAACACTTTACAAAAAATACATGATTTTTTATTTGAGAATATTTTTCACAAATACGTGAACATTTTTGAGACACATGAACATTTTTTCCAAAAATACATGAAATATTTTGTATACTCGTGAACATTTTCTTACCATGATTTTTTTTACCCGTGAACATTATTTGAACCCTTCCAACATTTGTTTTGAACCCCATGCATATTTTTTGTGGACCGTGAAAACTTTTTCAAACCCCACGATATTTTATTTTAAGCACGTGAACATTTTTCTGTATGTTGCAAAAAAAATGAACTTTTTAAATATACATGAAGAAATTTCCATCGTTAAAAAAGTTTGTTCCCCTATAATATTCCCTCCAATCCATATTAATTATTATTGAATCGGATGTATCTAGACATGTTTTAGTGCTAGATTATTTTTCTCTTCTTACAAAAAATACATGATTTTTTATTTGAGAATATTTGTCACAAATACATGAACATTTTTTTCAAAAATACATGAAATATTTTTTATACTCGTGAACATTTTCTTACCCTGAAAGTTTTTACCCGTGGACATGTTCTGAACCCTGCCAACATTTGTTTTGAACCTCGGGCATATTTTTGTGGACCATGAAAACTTTTTCAAACCCCTCAAAATTTGATTTTAACCACGTGGACATTTTTCTGTACCTAGCAAAAAAAATGTGAACTTTTTAATATACATGAAGAAATTTCCATCGTTATTTTTTTTGGTTCAACTATAATATTCCCTCTGATCCAAATTAATTGTCGCTGAATCGGATGTATCTAGACATGTTTTAATACTAGATACATCCAATTTAGCAACAATTAATATGGATTAAAGAGAGTATAAAAATTATCATGTAGCCTCATAAAATATCTACATATTTGAAAAAGATATTATTGCATTTGAAAAAGCTCACACAACTTGAAAAAAATGGATTGAAAAAATTTCATGTGTTAAAAAATTAGTCATATATATATGTGAAAAGCAGAAGGCAAAAAAGTAAACATGTAAAATATATTAAAGAAAAAGAAATCAAAAATTTTAAAACTAAATGGAAAACAACAAAGACACTAGCGTAGCGCAAGCACCCTGGGCAAGGCTGGGCTGCGCTGGGCTGGGCCTGGGCCTGTCATGCTTCGTCACATGTATCCGAGAAAAAGAACATAAAAAGTAGAGGAGAAGATGGAGGAAGAAAGAAGAAAAAGCAGAGGCACGGAGCGTGTCGCATGTGAGAAAAATAACTCACCGGCCGGCCGGAGCCTCCCGTTCCATCCCCCGGAGGTGGCGCGGTGAATTCGTCTTCCTCCTTTTCAATTAATGCATCCGATCGAGAGGCTCCTCTCCAGTCCACAAATTTAATCCACCGATCGATACATTCTAGCTTCCTCCGTCTTCTCTACTCGTTCTTCTCTTCTTGCGACTCAAACCACACCGTGCATGCATGCATGGTGGACGGCGCGTGATCGCAGATCGAGAGCCAGCTGCATGCATGCGTCCGTCGTGAGTTTGCCAAAGCTTAGATCGCCGTCGACGTGCTCCCTGCGATAATGGAAAAACAGGTAACGCGCAAGCATCCATCATGCATGGGA
Organism: Poa pratensis; assembly: GCA_947311845.1. Classification (NCBI taxonomy): domain Eukaryota; kingdom Viridiplantae; phylum Streptophyta; class Magnoliopsida; order Poales; family Poaceae; genus Poa; species Poa pratensis. The sequence continues at coordinate 110,315,777 of CAMZMU010000074.1, read as the reverse complement.
ATGGGATCGAGTATATTTTGGCCTCTTTGTCTATCTGTCCATGCATGGCCGATCAGTTTCAGAAAGTAGTGTTTGTTTCGCCGTGTGATTAATCAAGTTTCGATGTTTGCGATGTGCGCTCGTGGCAGGGAAGCCACCACCAGCTGGATAGCTTTGCTGATCACCTGGACGGGGGAGCGCCGGAGGAGCTGGTCAGCAGCGGCGGCGGCGCGGGAGCAGAGATGGTCGACTACATGCTGGGCCAGACGCCGCCACCGCCGCCTCCGGGAGGCCCGCACGGCCAGGTGTCCCTCGACAAGCTCAGCTTCTCCGACGTGCTACAGTTCGCCGACTTCGGCCCCAGGCTCGCGCTCAACCAGCCGTCCGCCGACCAGCACGACGACGCCCGTGACGAAGACGACGAGGACAGCTACTTCTTCAGGTTCCAGTCCCACGAGCTCCCCGCGGCGGACGACCCTGATCCCCGCGGAGGCGGGAGTGTCCACCACGCAGCGGAGCAGGACGGCGGCGGCGTCTCGGAGAGCACGACGCTGGTGCAGCAGTCTGACGGTGGCGGCCGGGCCGGAGCGGGCGGCCAGAAGTCTGGAGGGGAGCAGGCGGCGAAGAGCGGGCGGCGCAAGCGGCCTCGGTCGACCAAGACGAGCGAGGAGGTGGAGAGCCAGCGGATGACGCACATCGCTGTCGAGCGCAACCGGCGCCGGCAGATGAACGATTACCTCAGGGTCCTCCGCTCCCTCATGCCAGGATCCTACGTCCAAAGGGTATGCATAATACACATACACTACTCGTCTACTCCACATTATCCACAGAATATATTGGTGCCCTACATGCATATTGTGCAACATCGTGACATACTGCTTGCACTTGATGTGCAGGGAGACCAAGCATCGATCATAGGTGGCGCCATAGAGTTCATACGAGAGCTGGAGCAGCTGATCCAGTGCCTCGAGTCACAGAAACGGCGGCGGCTGTACGGCGACACGCCACGGCCGGTCGCCGACGGCTCCGCCGGGACGGTTCCGGCGACATCCATGCTCGATCCACCAACGCAAGGGCACGAGGCTTCGCCCTTCTACGTCTCCCAGACACTCCCGTTCCCTCCCGCGCCAACGAGTGACGGCGGAGCCGCTGGCAAGGTGATGGTCGACCTGGAGACGTGCGACGGCGGGCTCAGGGAGGAGGTGGCCGAGAACAAGTCGAGCCTGGCGGACATCGAGGTGCGCGTGCTGGGTGAGGACGCCGTGATCAAGGTCCTCTCTCGCCGCCGGCCTGAGCAGCTGATCAAGACCATCGCCGTGCTGGAGGAGATGCACATGTCCATCCTCCACACCAACATCACCACCATTGAGCAGACCGTCCTCTACTCCTTCAACGTCAAGGTACGTATCGTGTCGTGCACCCATCTATATACAGATTAAACACGGATCATCCATCATGCGTATATATGTAAGTAAGAGACTGACCGATGGATGGAATTGCCGCTTATGATAGATCGCCGGCGAACCAAGATTCACGGCGGAGGACATAGTCGGTGCCGTCCACCAGATCCTCACGTTCATCGACGTCAACTACACGTTATGATGGATCCATATATTCAAGACTGCGATTGTGTTTGATGATGACGAGCCAGATAATTTCGAATTCTATATTTTCACCGTGTGCACAATTATATTTTTTTCTCCTGCCTGTTCTTAATTAATCTTGTCACGCTATATAGATGTTTCCTTCACTTGTACTATGTGTGTAAGCTGATTAGAGCAGCCAGAAAGGCACAAACACTACCATTACGTTTGTTGATTCACTTTATATGTATGAATGGTGAAGGATTCAAATTTGATAACTTTCTAGGTAAAGGCCAACTCACTCTTACTTTTATCTTGACTATATGTCTATATGTATGAAATATACATCGGGTCGGGTATAGTTTACTCAAGTGTGAAGCCGATTCCCTAGCTAAAAATATGGGAAGCCCGCCACAAAATTAGCAGTGTGTAAGTGTTGGCTGGCGTGTTGCGTGTTGTGTTGTTTCGGGTTTTGGCCAGTTTTCTTTGTAAAATGCCAACTATTTCCTGCTATATTAATGAAAAAGCAAATTTGTTGCCTTGTTTCAAGAAAATTGACTTTTGTGTGTGAATAATGTGGCCATAGTAAGTCTAACATGCTTAGTCAATAAATTATGATGCCCTTCGTTCATGATCCTCATGGCAAGGTATCTGATGCAAAGTCCGGGCACTCAATTTATTTTCTGCGTCCACGGGATTGTACATTTTCTCTTTGATCAACAAGTCTAGGCAGGTCGTTACCTTTTCTATGAGTGATGAACTGGTTGGAACCTATTCTTCACAATTACTGAGATGGACATTCATCTTGAGAGTTCGCGATGAATTCTAGGGCCAATGTTTCATGATATTCCACACCAAACATTGTTAAGGCTTTAGCATATAATATAGCCAATGTTGCCACCCGTACATGCTCATAAATCATTTTAAGCTTTAGATGATGACTATGTATGAGTGGCAACATTGGCTATATGATATGCTGAACTCATAAATATTTTAAGCCTGGCTTACTCACAAATATTTATAAGATTAACCAGCTAGTGTAATTTACCAGGTTGTCTTACAAGGCCATGGAAAGTTGCAAATAATTTGACTTGGTTATAATTAAATTTAGGCACAATATTTGTAACTCAATGGGAATTTTATAAACAATAATTCCCTATGTTTTACTAACTTACTTACTTCTGCATGTGGAGATGTATACCGGCATGTGCTAGAAATTTACTTCACCGTAGCACATCAGTATTTTTTTAATGAAAGTGTTTCTTTTTGGCGTAACACCTAGGGTTCGTTTGGATACTTAGTTGTCCTTGACTAGCTATATTATGTTTAGCTTGCTCTGAGCTGAATTAACACCAAACAAGCATTCACTATTTGGTTGCATCATCTGTAGCTTATAAGCATATCATATTTACTCGAGCTTATGAATCTTTTTTTTTTGCATTATCACTTGCTTACCGTTGAGTGCGGGTCATTTATGCTGGCCGACTAAGTCAAGCATTCACTTGCATTTATCGACTAGCTTGCACCAAAAGAAAGAAACTTCATCTAGTAACAAACAACAACCCTTGCTACACTATGCCAGCTTTTGCCATCTCTCTGGTGTGTCCATTGAACGTGAATTCCTTGTTATTTAGATGATTGAGCGGTACTTATATTTGTCCATCCCGATGATGACGATGATTTTCATTTTGTTTTTTCTACCTATATGGTTGTGCCAAGACCAAAGTCTATCTATATGCAATAGAAAGTTGCCAGCACTACAACCAAAAGATATACATGAGTTCTTGTTAGTGTGTCTATCTTAACATACTTAACATCTTCAGGTCTCATGAATGTCAAAGAATTTGTCAAAACACTTTAGATGAAACCACATGAAGTAAATGAAAGGATCAAACTGCAAGCCGTATCACTTTTCGTTGATTCAAATATTACCAACTATCTCTCGTATTGTCAAACTTACTGAGCTATTTTGATTATTCAACTTTCTCGATATATATCCAAACCTACCACATTACCGAATACAAAAAGTCAAAAGTTACATGATAGAAGACTTGTTATATATCACAAACATCAAAAGTAATGTTCACACAACTTATCGCTTCGCTGAGTTCATAAAATGACGACTAATTAATTGGACCTTACTCAACAATCAAACATCATCCAAATTGTTGGTACTATTGACTACGAAACACTTTTGGATTGAGTATATGTTTGTTTTAGTCATTGAGCACTCTAAATGCAAAGATTTTCTACTCTATAAGTCCTTCTTATGTCATTTGCATGTAGTATTGGTGTTTCTCAGTAACCAACGAACGGTATGTGGGAAGGGCACCACTATATAAACTAACAGAAGAGCATTAGACACATGATGCTCGCTTAAACCATGATCGTTAACAACTAAATATCTACACATCATTTTCAAATATCATATGTAGATATTTTGTTATGTCAAGTGGTCATCTTCTAATAATTTCCACTTCTTATATATCGCTGACAAGCCAAGATTCACGGTACAGAACATCATCGTTGACATCCACCAAATCATTGCCTTTATCAACGCCAACTATACATTATGATTGATATTTGTATAAGATTGAACACTTCTAGTTCAAAATGTATATAGTCAACATGTGTTTAATTATTACTCAACATTCTTGTGCTGAGTTGTAATGCTACTATATATGTTTTCCGCACTTCTATTCAAGCTGATTAGAATAGAAAAAAAAAGTACCATTCATTGGTCTATTCACTAAGTACTTATGTACAATGAATGAATCAAATTCGCTAAAACTATTATTAGATAAGTAAAGAGGATTACTGGTAATACAATTTCTCATTGCTATACATTATTCTCCTGGATGTCGTTTACTACTTTCCTTTTTTATTTACTACTACTACTTGTGGTGTTGATGTGTTTTAATGTGATAGATTGTAAGGATTCATACAATCCATAGATAGAGGTTAGAAATCATGCTAAAGATTAAAATAAGTGTGAGTTTTACTTTTTTTTACCCATGTATATTTTGTGACACCAATTATTGTATCTAGTAAAATGATACCCACATTACTCTTCTAAAGAAACTTTGCACCATCTTTCTCTGATGTGTGTCCTGAGCAAGGTATGAGGTGACGATCATATCAGGATGACAATGAGGAATGGAATGGATGGAGAATAAAAGATTGGACATGATCGTCGATGACGCCCTCCAAAATTTACACAATGTTTGTCACATTACATCGACCCAATATGTTGGTCCTAAATAACAGAATGGGAAAAATGTTTAAATCGGGTAAACCGAGTTCAAAGTTCCTTCTGTTGTTTATTTCGGTAAAATTTCAGCCATTGGAGTAATATGTATCACAAATGCACAACTAGGGAGTAAAAAGTGAAATTAACTCTTAAGATAATAAAGAAAATCAATACAATTCACTCTTAAAATAATAAAATTAACTCAATAGAAGTATTACATACATTTAGGGTTGCATTGCCGACCATCGATACCTATCCATCCCCATAGATGCGTCGGATGTGGATGTAGTAGCCCTGATCCGTGCTCCTCCGGCGAAACCTGGTCATCCCTGACGACTCTCTACATCTACGAAGCATCATGAACAATTAAAAATACAATGGATGTTAATTACCATGAACATAGATGTCAACTAGAAGTGCCTCGGTTGAGATCGTGTTGAATAAAGTATATGGATATGTTATATTCTGCAAAGTAGGAGTAACTTGCAGACTATAAATGGGTGTAATTATAAGGGGTTTTTGCAATGTTTAGAAGCCTAGTGGTGAAGCCAACGGCAAAGTCTGTGGGGTTAGACTAAGATACGAGAGACCAAGACAAAGATATCTATAAAATAAAGGGGATTTACAGAAAACTGTGGGGTGACCTGACCCCACAGCTTACATGTGGCTCCCCCAAGTCGATGCACATATCTCAAGACAAGGTTGGACGTCAGGGTAAGGCCGGGATGCCAATGTATACTTCTGTATAATGTGGTACTCGTGTTTATAGATTAACGTAGCAGTAGAATATTCTTGTAAGATATTTTATCAATACAAACTATGGTTTTGGTGGTCTAAAAAACAAAAATGCAGGACTAAAAGACTAATATGTTTCTCGGGCAGTTCAAATTGTTCAAGGCGTCTTCGCAATTTATTTATTTTTGAGCATCTCAAGGTGTCTTCGCATGTAAAGGTGGGTTGTCCTTTCCGTCGTCTTGGTTCCAAGGCCTGCCGTTATTTGGGCCAGGCTGAAATGGGAAAGGAGAAGCCCCCACCGGTGGGCGGCGCTTCCCGGCGTTGGTGCTGGTCGCTTCCCGCCGCCGCCGCCGCCGCAGCAGCAGAGGTCAGACACCGAACCTCCTCCCTCGCTCTCTCTCCACTGCGGATGCTTGGCGGAACTTCTTCTCTTCTTACTACCCATCCTGATCCTGCCCTCTCCACTCCGCTACGGCTACTCCACGTTAGGGCTCGCGCCTCTTGGCGCACAGAATTGCCGACGCCAGCCAGGGATTCCTCCTACGTGTGTATACCTAGTATGTACTACGTGCAATGCAAAGTGCAAGTTTCCTGTTGGTAGGGGTGTGGATGTATCGAGCAAAAGATACAGAGCGTCGTTCAGGCAGTTTGATTTAACATCGTCTTACTTGGTTTACAGCTAATTTTGTTACCGCGCTAACGAGCCGAGCCGGAGGGAAATCGTGTTTCAGCAACATGAGTAAATGAATCACTTTAGTTCTGAGCCAACTTCAAAATTAATCCAATCAATTTTGAACCGAGCCAATTGCCTGTTCAAGTTCTGAATTATTCTAAGAAGCACTGATGAGACAAAAAGAATACATGAATTCCTCCTCCTATCTATGCACGGCAGCAGCACTAACTAATGCCACATACTCTTAACTCCTTGCACTTTGTACACCAATATATGCCCCAGCTCCCGATGGCACTTGCAGAGCTAGAACTGCTACCCGATGCTAGGATGCTACTGAATTTCTTGCTGGCCTGACCTTAGAAGTTCTCCTTGTGGAAATGGAACCGTGTTGTCGTTGTGTGGCTGAATTCTATTGCAAGGTCCTTGAGTGTTTTTGTAAGCGTTGGAGACCCACAGTAGAAAACACCTGCGGATTTATGCAGCATCTTAGTATCTTTATGCTGTAAAAAGGTGTAAAGCATGATCCAGCACTTGAATCTTTGTCTGGCGTGACTCACCTATACGAGCATTCTTGTGGGTATTGGCCAAATCAGAGTACACCTTTCTCCAGTTTGGCCTTGCGAAATGTGTCCGGATCTGAGAAAATAGTGGTCAGAAAACTAAGCAACCATGACATATCTGAATTTGTTTGCAAGTGGTGGCAGTGAGAAGGGGAATACCTTGCTGCCAGATACGATATCCATGCCATTTTTTGCGTGTTGGAGTGATTGAACCATGGCAATCAGAGCTGACCTTGCATCGCCTTCCTCGTACACACTGGTCAGGTAGTTGTGCATCTCTATTGCATCCTATAGATCAAGACATTAAGTTACTCTCTTTTATAACTATCACTGAATATGTGGGAATTTTCTCTTTACTGAAGCAGTTAGGGTTGAGTAGTACATCGCGATCGCTTTCAGCAACTTCATTCATGACACCTTTGAACCATTCAAAGGAGCCCTGTTCCCTTGTAACCCAGTAGAAGTAAGCTCGGCTTGGCCCATTGCTCTTGAAGGTGCAGCCTAACTCCTCGTCATTCATACATTGCATCTCCTGTTGAATCCAACTCGTTGTATTAATCCTACATTTGTACACATGTATGGGATAGAACTTTCAGTCACAGTTGGAGAAGTTTACTTGACTGGACTTTAGGTTGTACAGGAGATCCTTCAGTATGCTGATGAAAGGAGTTGCACCAATTCCAAGCCCGATAAGTAAAAGAATGTCGTATTTCTTGTAATTTTGAGCTGGTGCACCAAAAGGTCCATCTATAAAGATCTTTGGAAACCTAAATGAAGAAATCCAAGTCACTAAGGTTAACACAATATATATATTCTCAAGCAATTCCTTAAAAAATGAACGCATATTCACCTAGTAGTATCCTCTGCCCGACCTTCTGCTATCACTGTGGTTTCAAGTCTTGAAAGTGTGGCCTTCTTAGAACTAACTTCTGCTTCACAGGCCTGAATGCATTATTATAATTTTTATCAATTAACTAATACAAATAAAGTTTAACCTCCTGTTAAGCTTGAACAAATTCTATTTCATCTTCCGTCGCCTCTCTCTTTTTCTACTGACCTTCCCAAATACGTTCCTTAGTTCTGTTGTCCAGTCACCTAATGTTCTGATATGTACACTCAAATAGTCGTCACCAGGTGCAGAAGTGATGGAGAAGGGATGCCTGTAAGCATTGAAGAAATTTTGAAGCCAAAGCCTTGGAAAATCCATGAGTTGGAAATTGAGGATGATGAGACAGTACCATTCAAAAGGCGAGACATCTGGGCATTTTACGAAGAGGTACATCCCACTTTTGTATTTGAAACTTGGTGGCTTCTTCATGTAAAGAGAGAGCACATTTCCAGGGTAAATTGCTGCCTGCATGACACATCTTGGACCATGAATGAGCAATTCTCTTGTGGAACTTGCAGTTTCCAATTTATAGTGAAGAAACTTATGTGGTCATGTAGAATCTATAGCTTACCTTGATGACGCTCACTCCATAATTCTTCTCACGGATTCTTCTGGTAGCTCTCTCGGAGGCATAGAAGAGAACAGGAACTGCCAAGTACATCCATCCCTGGGAAACACATCCAAAATTGCAGTTTCAGTTTTTGTGCACAGCATTAACATTTCACAAGAATAACTACTATTGCAAATAAATGTAGGAACAATACCGTTCTCTTGTACCACTGCTTGGTGAGGAATATGAAGTAGGAGTGCATCACCAGGAGGATATATGCAAACACCAGCAGGTGGTGGGCATACCAGAAGGCATTGAAGCCAGCCAGGTGGTGCAGCGGCGACGGCAGCTTCACAACGCTCCTTCTGAAGGAGTGTGTCGCCAGTGTGAAGGAGAATGACATTATGAGGATCAGGAGGATGCCAGTCCACCCTGGAGTGCTTGCAAGCAGAGATCCCCATGTTGGTTGAACATAGTTGAAGAAGGGCCCCAGCTTCTCCTCGAACTTGTCGATTGGGCATGAGACCAATCTTGGGAAGTCGCAGGTCAGGTGAGCAAGTGTATGAGTACCCGCTCCAATTGCAATTGCCAGTGCAATAACCTGGATACATTGCGATTGTTAGAAGTGGTCAGAGGGCATGCAGATGGAGGGAAGATGATAATTATATGTACCTTGTGGAAGTTTATGTTATCATCAAATGGTACGACATGCCCTAGGGCCGTTGATCTGAGCGCTGTCAGCGTGTTTCGGCACACGGGTAGCAGTATAAGGGCCATGTTCAGCTTGGTTGTCTCAGCGGCACCCTTTGCGATGCAGACACAGTAGCCCATCACGTCGAAGACTGCCCGCCTCCTGTATTGCACAAACTTGAATATGAAGAGGCTAAGGTTGACGATTCCCCACAAGGTGATGACCCATATCCTCTTCCAGTTCTCATGGATGAAGTCAACAGTCTTGGTCATACGCCTCTGCATTGGGCTCCGGTAACTGGAAGGAACCATTGTTTTCGCAAGGCTTGTTGACGCCTGGTCCATCTGATCCTGTGTCCCCTCGGCCATCACCATCCCACGGAGTAGCTTCTCCAGCTGCCAAATCTGCATGAGCACACGACTTGAGAATATATATTTGTGTATGCTGTTGCTGCATCGGAAAGAAGAAAAAAATCATTTCTTGGTACCTCAATGTAACCGCGACCATCAGGGTCCAGCTCTTCCATGATCAGCGAGGCGTAGGTTGCGGCATGTTTCTTCAATTTGGCAAGCTTGTTTGCTGACGCGCTCAGCACAATAATCTGTACATGGAGGGATGAATTTTTTAGAAGCTTTGTGGAGAAGGACAGATTCAGACTTCAGAATCTTTTAGAAGCTCTTTTAGAAGCTTTGTGGAGGCAGACTACTGACCTCTTTGACCTCATCTTCTGTGAGCTTTCCATCACCGTTCTTGTCACACCTGATTGCAAAACAATCTCATCAAGAGGCCAGCCGTAAGATTTTTGCCACCGAAGAGAAGGAAGGTAGACCTTTACATGTCAAAGAATATGCGTAGCCGTGCGTCGAAGTTATTGTCAGACATCTCCTCCCAGAATTCCTTGAGCTGTTCTTTCGTTAGTCCTTGGTCTGGATCAATCTTCCTTCTCCTCGCCATCGCCGCGAACACTTCGCTTGCAAATTCCTTGGAATCTGCCATGCCTGTAAGAAGCACAGCCTTGATTCAGTTCTTGCATTCCAAGAGCCGGTTTCATAGAGATATATTGATATCCTGCTGTCAGTTTTACAGACTGCAGGCCGCAGCTGATTTGTGTTCTTTAGTTTGTTGTTCTTGCTGTGTGAAAGAAACTAAGGAGCGTATGCAGATTTCTTTTTAGTCAAAGATTACCCTCTTAGATTCCTAGATATGTTGCATGAACAGTGTCGTCGTATCGGCATTTGAGATAGGAGACAGGGTCCTGCTAGCCGAGGGTGAACGTAGGGCAAGAAGGTGGACATCGAGGTCGGGATTGTACACGGCAGTTTACCCAGCTTCAGGCTCCACGACGGTGGCGGATCCCTACGTGCTGCTATAACTCACTATAAGGCAATAGCCGTGATACAGGTTACAATGAGTTGGTTATATGTTGATTGGATGCCCCAAAGGCGTCCCGAGGTCCAGCTTATATAGGCGGCTGGACCTAGTGTTACAAGGGGATTACGTATCCGGCAAGCATACAGAGTCCTAAACCTAGCCGGCAAGTCTGCCGTCTTCCGTCTTGGTCTTGGTGGCTTCATGGGCTTCAGTCTTGGGCCTCCTCCTTGCCGGCATCCGCCTTCCTTGGTCGTCAGCTATCTGGGCCGCCCGACAGGCAAAGCCTTCACCACCACTACGGGCCACCCTGAACTAGCCGGATTGATCCATACTGGTGATACCCCTAGTAGGTATATCCCCAACAAACAGAATGGTTCATCTTGATCTCATGGTCGCTGTACGCACGAATGCCTTTTTTGGGACCCAAAAAGGAGAGCTTTATCCATTGTTCAGGCAAACGATTAGCAACCAAAACGTGGCTGGCTAAATCAGACAATATATTGTATCTCACGAACAGTACGTTGATTTGAGTATATGACACCGTTTAATGATAGTTTGAAACACCATCTGCAATCTACTCTACCAGAAAGCAAGATAAAAAGAAGACCACCGACATGCAAGAGATGCTTTACCGTATCGTCAAGCTACCAGAACATCAAAAAGATTGCGGAAGCAGGAGGCAACGAGGGAGAGAGCCGTTCACTCGCTCGATCGGCCGACCGTACGTACCGATGCATTTGGCGAAGTTCTCCTGGTGGAGGCGGCCGTCGTCGGCGCTCATGTCGTCGAAGCGCTTCTCGACGGACTTCCACCCGTCCTTGCCGGCCGCCGCCTTGTCGAGGAACCGCAGGCCCCGCAGCGCCGGCTGCGCGCTTGAGTGCGAGCGCTTGAGGCCGCCCATGACGGAGTCCGGCACCCGGATGGACGTCACCCTCGACGCCAGCCGCTTCATCCCGGACGCCAGCCGCGACGGCTGCTTCCTCATCACCGGCGCCGTCGCCGCCGGCTGCTGCGGCGTATGCGGCTGCTCCGGCTCGTTGCCGAGCGGCACGTCCACGTACCCCGCCGACGACGACGCCATCGCGTGCACCGGTGACAGGACGCGCGCACCGGGGGCACCACCGCCTGAAGGCTAAGCTGTAGCTTGTCCGATGAGTGGATGGCTGGTGTAAATTTGGAAGGGAGGAGACGGGACAAAGCGAGGAGAAATATGGCGCGTGCTGCGGAGAGGGGAGGTGCCAATTATAGCCGTTGCGTTGCATGCGCGCGGCTTTAGCTCGGCCGCTCGGCGTGGACGCCGTGTCTCCTGCTTCTCTTCTTCCTTTGTTTGTTCAAGGACCTGAGGGTGGCGCACCAGTGGCCGTGCCGTCCACGCGAGGCTGCTCTGTCCTGCCTTGCCCAGCTGTGAGCATGTCAGGGACAGGGAGTTGAGCGTGCTGCACCTCTGGCCGTGCCGTGACTGCCGTCCACCCGAATCTGCCATGCCCTGCCCAGCTGTGAGCTTGTGAGTGTACAGCGAGTGCCGGTGGGTGCCATGTACTGTCATTTGCCTGTGGGAGTATTACGCATGGCATGATCGATGTCGTTCAGTCGTTTGGTTAGTGTTGCAAATACGGTTGCACATCCTCTTGATGTTCGTCGTAGACTCGTACTAGCTGTGTGCTCGGGGAACACTAGCTGTACAATCAATTCCACGTATCTTAATCTCAAAAAAAAAATCTCAAAAAAAAAATTCAATTCCACGTATCTTAATCTAAAAAAAAAAAATCTCAAAAAAAAAATTCCACGTATCTTTTTTTTGTTTTGCGAAATTAATTATTCCGTCTGCCCACTGTAAGCCATTTTAGCTTTTTCCTCATTCGTATGTATCTAGACGTAATTGTACGTATATTCACCCATTTAATATGTATGTAGTCAGTATGAAATATTTTTTTTTTGCGAAACGTCAGTATGACAATATCGAAAGGGTTAAAATGCGTTACATTAGTAAATGGAGAGAGTATTGGTTTTGGAGATGCAATGATCCGGATTAGATGGTGATTCGACTTGTGGTGTTGTCCTTTCTTAAGCGTGTTCTCTGTACGATGCAGCTTGGATCTGGGCAAACTGATAGTTTAAGAAACTTAAGTTTACTGATTAATCACATTCCGTCGTAGTCTAGGTGGTTAGGATACTCGGCTCTCACCCGAGAGACCCGGGTTCAAGTCCCGGCGACGGAACATTTTTATTTTTGTTTTTTGCTATGAAAACTTCCCCTTACAGTAGCCAAATTCATAGTTCCGTCTTCAAACTTCAGAGCAAAAGGAACCCATCATAGTAGCTTTTCTTTTTCTCGGAAACAGAAGTCAGCACCCATCTATAGGCTGTGGCACATGGTCTGAACAGTTTCTGCAATACCAGAAGTAGGAGAACGATGAACGGTATGCACGAGGCAGCTCGTTGGCTTTGCCTTATTTATCGGTTGGCCTTGGTGCCCAGCAATTTTACCCGCTCAGTTGGACACCTCCCAAGGTAAAGGGCAAGCCACCATCTCGATTTTCCAATGAATACATTGTGTTCCCATTCATCTTTACACGAACATTTCCTTGTAAAAAATCCCCTCTCTGAATGATATCTGCAACTATTCTGTCTTGCAATCCAAACGGCAATGACAATGGCCATGGCATCCCAGATAGACAAGCTCGCGTCGTCGGTAATGTGGCCTCCAGATGACGCATGTCTCAGTTAGTTGGTAGTAACTCGGTTTAATTCTCAGGTAATCCAACCGAGGCGGAGGTAAGGTAGAATCAACCGACAGATAGGAAGAATTCGATCGATCGATGCCATGGCTCGGAGACAGAGCACGCAGTTCGGCGCGGCCACCGCGTTCTTCGGCGTGCTCTCCTTCGTCCTCGCCATCGTCGCCGAGCTCAAGAAGGTAATTCATTAGCTCCATGGCTACGCCTACGACATCACGATGCGTACATGTAACGCGTGCATCAGACGAAATGTCTTTTTTTTTTGTCGGCAGCCGCCGTACGGGACGCCGATCAGAGGCGCGGGCGTGGTCGTCTGCCGGTTCCCGCCGGACCCGACGGTGGTGCTGGGCGCCCTCTCGGCGCTCGCCGCCGCGTGCTGCGCCGGGATCGGCGCCGTCTCCCTATTCTTCCCCTACGAAGGAAAATCCATCCCGAGGAAGGCCCTCTTCGACTACACCCTGCTCCACGTCTTCTTCCACCTCGCCATGTAACTAATCATCAAGAACCGCACGCATGGCCATGGTTGTCCATATGATGTGCACTTACACGCAGTTTCTCTTATCTCTTTTGTAGAGGCGTCACGGTGGCAGGGGTGGCGATGACGGTGTGGGCGACGGCGACGGAGGCGGTGCACCACGTACAGAACGTGCACCGCGACCTCGGCTACGCCTGCCCGACGGCCAAGACCGGGCTGCTCGGCGGCGCGGCGTTCCTCAACCTCGACGCCTCGCTCTTCTGGCTCGCGTGCCTCATGCTCGCCGGCAACGTCAGGGAGGACTACTTCGACGACCAGGACGAAGGCGGCGGAGGCGCGGCGGGGCTGGAGGAGAAGTGAAAACCTTCACAACATGCATCCAGAGCATCTACACGTTGTAACATTGCGAATTGCCATGCTCACACAGTCACACGTATGTACACCTCCATGTTCAGGCCTTTTCTCTGCATATATCTGTCGAATTCGTATTTGGGTAGCTTGGAAAACCAGAGGAATGGTGCGCGTTGCAGCACGGTGCTGCCTAACTAGGAAACCTGCCATGCCAATTGCAACCTGCGGTCTGAATGTCTGATCTGGGGACTGCCAAACTGAATGTAACTCAAATCCTATGTTGAAGACAATTGGCAAGCATTTTTGTCAAAAAAAATCAAACAAACATTAGTGAGAGAAATGGGACAAAAATCATTTACATCAACTTACAGTACCTTCTCGGTACCAAAGTAATATAAGAAACATTTATATTATCCAACTTTAGGTGCCCATGATGGAAAAAATTAAATAAAAGGCATAAAATACTGAGTTTAAATTAATAAAGCTAGGGAGATGCACATGGTTATTACATGTTGCAGCGACCAACTTAGCCAAAGAAAAGAAAGATTAAGACATGCTAGGCACACAGGTTAGCCAACTAAGCAAAGCAAAAAAGAAAGGGAACAAAGGCTAGCCTAGAGCTAGGCGAAAAAAAATCATTTTTTTACAAAAACCCAACATTTTCGTGAAATAGGTTGTTGAATTCATCTGGCCCATGAGCTTTTCTTGGTGGAGTAACCCTCACTACCACATCCATTTATTCTTTACTGAATGGGGCCTACTAGTTCATCAAGCCCAAGAACAAGATGTGGCTCATGTTGTCGATGTTTTTAAAAATATTATGATTTATAATATAAATTTGAAAACTAACATACAAATTAAATCAAATTCAAAGTTGATGACGTGAAACACACGTTCGTTGGGAGACCCCAAGAGGAAGGTATGAAGCAGTGCAGCAGCAAGTTTCCCTCAGTATGAAACCAAGGTTGTCGAATTCAGGAGTAGTAGCACTTCAGAAGGTTGTCAGTGGCGGAATATGGCACGGCGCAACACCAGGGAATCCAGCGCTAACGTGGAGCCTGCACACAACGCAATCAAACTGCTTTATCCCAACGAAACAGGAAGGTTTTCAATCTCCCCGGCTTGCTGAAAACAAAGGGTTAAATGTATGGTGTGGAAAACAGTGTTTAATTGCAGAAAATAAAAGAGAACAATGATTGCAGTTGGTGGTTTTATCAGTGTAAAAGAATGGACCGGGGTCCACAGTTCACTAGTGGTGTCTCTCCATAAAGATAAATGACATGTTGGGTAAACAAATTACAGCTGGACAACTGATAAAATATTGAGCACATGACAATGCATATATATAACAAGGTGACTACCATGATATTTAATTGGGCATTGCGACAAAATACATAGACCGTTGTCCAACCGCATCTATGACTAATAATCCACCTTCAGGTTGACTTCCGTGTTCCCCGTTGGTAT
Organism: Poa pratensis; assembly: GCA_947311845.1. Lineage (NCBI taxonomy): Eukaryota > Viridiplantae > Streptophyta > Magnoliopsida > Poales > Poaceae > Poa > Poa pratensis. The sequence continues at coordinate 110,300,465 of CAMZMU010000074.1, read as the reverse complement.
TAAGTTGCAAGCAACGGATAATCGCATTAAGCAATGTGCGTAAAGTAAACAAGTACATATGACCGTGGACATAGCATTGTTATGTTACCCCTAGTAGAAACAGCACATCCACAACCTTAGGCGTTGCTGTCACTCGCCCAGATTACTGGAGACTGAACCCACTATCTAGCATAAATACCCCTCTTGGAGTTACAAGCATCTACTTCGCCAAAGTATCTACTAGTAACGGAAAGCATGCAAGATCATAAATAACATGTATCATAGATTAATAATCAACTTGATCATAGTATTCAATATTCATCGGATCCCAGCAAACACAACATGTAGCATTACAATAAGATGATCTTGATCATGTTAGGCAGCTCACAAGATCTAAACATGATGGCATAAAGTGGAGAGACAACCATCTAGCTACTGCTATGGACCCGTAGTCCAAGGATGAACTACTCACGCATCACTCCGGAGGCAGGCATGGCGATGTAGAGCCCTCCGGTGATGATTCCCCTCTCCGGCAGGGTGCCGGGAAGAGGTTCTGGACCCTCCCGAGCTAGGGTTGACGACGGCGGCGCCTCTGGAACTTTTCGTGGAATATGACTCGGGTATTTAGGGTTTTTGCGTCGGGGGAATAAGTAGGCGAAAGGGCGGCGGCTGAGGGCACCCAGGGGCCCACACCGCCCTAGGGCGCGGCCCACCCTGGCCGCGCCGAGGGTGTGTGGCCACCTGTGGCTCTTCTCCGTCTCTCCTTTGGACTCCGTGTGTTTCGTGAAATAGGGACCTCCGTAAATTTTCGTCCAATTCCGAGAATATTTCCAGAATAGCTTTTCTGGAATACAAAAACAGCAGAAAACAGGAACTGGCACTGTGGCATCTTGTTAATAGGTTAGTCCCAAAAAATGTATAAAAGTGATATGAAGTGGATGCAAAACATGTAACAATTGGTATAATATCAACATGGAACATCAAAAATTATAGATACGTTTGAGACGTATCAGCATCCCCAAGCTTAGTTCCTACTCGTCCTCGAGTAGGTAAACGATAAAACAATATAATTTTTGAAGTGACATGCTACCATCATAATCTTGATCAAATAGTATTGTAAGGCACATGTAAATGAATGAAGTGATCCAAGTCAATGGTCTATAGTTTGCTACCAAATAGATAATGAGTAAACAACTGAATCACACAAGCTAAACTTTTCATGAATAGTACTTTGGAGACAATGCATCCACAGGTTCATATAAGTGTTAACTCATAAAGCAATAGATTCTAACAAAAGGTATTTAACCAACACAAAGGAAGATTTAAGTTTCAGCATTTGCTTCAACTTTCAACATATTTATCTCATGGATATTGTCAACACAAAGCAATATAATAAGTCCAATATGTAGCATATAACAAATGTTGTACCAAAGTTGACACTAGTGTTTGCTTGTGGAAGATAGAAAGAATAGGAAAACTGACTCAACATAAAAGTAAAAGAAAGGCCCTTCGCAGAGGGAAGCAGGGATTAAATCATGTGCTAGAGCTTTTTAGTTTTTGAAATCATATAGAGAGTAAAAATTAAGTTTTGAGAGGTGTTTGTTAATTGTCAACGAATGGCAGCGGATGAAAACAGTATTCCCCTATCAAACAGACTTTTAAGAGCGGCTCCCATGAAGGACGTTATTTCTACCAGCAAGGCAGATCATCCCTCTTTCTCTTTTGTTTACACATGCAGATGTTTCACTGAGTATTCAGTTGACAAAATGTGAAGAGAATTAAGCGGTTAAAGTTGTAATTAATTGGGACTGGGCACCCCGTTGCCAGCTCTTTTTGCAAAATTAATAGATAAGCGGATGTATATGCCGCTAGTCTGGTGGTAAAGTCTGTTTGACAAGTTGAATAAAGAATAACCCACTACTTCCTCATGAGCTGGTAAACATTGACACAAAAAGGAGTAGTAACAATTTTGAATAGTTTAAAGGTAGCACATGAAAAATTTACTTGGAGTGGCAAGGAAATACCACATATAGGTAGTTATGGTGGACACAAATGGCATGGATTTTGGCTCAAGGATTTGGATGCACGAGAAGCATTCCCTCTCAGTACAGAGTTTAGGCTAGCAAGGTTATGTAAGCAAACAAGAATATCAACCGGTACACCAAGTTTTATATGACCAACATATTGCAACATTATAAGACTTCACACCGTCTTCCTTGTTAACCAAACCCTTTTATTAGAAAATATCTAGACCTTAGAGATACCACTCATGCAAACCAAATTTCAACAAGCTTTACGGTAGTTCTTCACTAATGGGCTTAACTTACATGATGCAAAAGTTTAATCATGATCTACTTGTTAACTCAAAACAATTGACAAGTATCAAATTATCCAAATTAGTGATCTACAAGAGTATGCAAGTCTTTTCCATTATACCATTTACCACATGCAACATTTTCTGTTCCAACCAAACACCAATCAATTTATTTCAATAACTCTCCAAACAAGTATAAGTGAAGTAAGAGAGTACTTTCTTTAAAAGAACTAATAGCTCTGACAAGAGATACATGAAAACAAGAGCTAAAAGCTGAACAGCGCTAGATATGAATACTCAACAAATATAAGTGAAGAATAGGAGTATTCTCATGAAAAAGCGGAGCGTGTCTCTCTCCCAATCAAGAATGCTAGGATCCAATCAAGTTGATCACAAAATAAAAATAACATACTGAAAATAAAAGCACACAGACGCTCCAAGAACAGCACATATGATGTGAAAGAATAAAAATATAGTTTCACTAGAGATGACCTGATAATTTTGACGATGAAGAAGGGGATGCCGGCATCCCCAAGCTTAGACGCTTGAGTCTTCTTGAAATATGCTGGGGAGATCCATGGGAGCCTCCCCAAGCTTGAGCTCTTCACTCTTCTCCATCCTATTATATCACTCTTCCCTCTTGACCCTTGAAAACTTCCGTCACACCAAACTCAAAGTAAATCTCATTAGAGGGTTAGTGCACATCAAAAACTCACATGTTCTGTAAGGACGCAATATGACCGTTACTTTAAACATTAGCTACTGCCACTGATGTTATGTGAAGCTCTTCCACCCAAAAAAGAATTCCACTCAACACTAGTAAAAGAGAGAATGCAAAATAAAAGACATAATCTGTCTAAAACAGAACAGTCCGCAAAGACGAATTTTTTCGAGGCACTTACGATGCTCAGATCGAAAAACTTTGAACTAACAAAAGATGCACACATATATAAGGATTACGCACAAAAAATTGCAGATTTAATTCACATTCTGATGATTTTAGAGAATTAATACGGTGAACAGTAGAAATCTGTTCCTGCGCAGTAATCAAAATTTAGCATCATCTTATCATTAGAGGCTACTCTTGGCACAACAATGCGAAAAAGTAAAGATAAAGGAGTTGCTACAGAAGTAAACACCCTCCTTGACTCAATAAAAGAAAAAATGCAGAAATAAAAATAATGGATTGTCTCCCATAAGCGCTTTTCTTTAACGCCTTTTAGCTAGGCACAAAGCATGCATCAAGTATTACCAAGTGTAGAAAGGTCTAATTCATCAAAAGCTTCATCAAGAACACGGCTTGTCACAATAGGATTTTTCTGTTTGTGTAATTCTTGGGAAGAAAATCTAAATAAACCATTATGTGATTCAAGCATTTAGCCAACCACTTGGCGTAATTCCATCCCACTATAGAAAAAGACTTATCTAGTCGGTAGCTTCACATAGTCAATGGAGCCGTTTAAAGAAGGGTGCGGCGGTGTCAAACCAAGAATTCAACCCCGCCGTTGTCTGTAAGAAAAAAAGAACCACCGGATCGGGTGGCCGGACAAGACGAGCCCGTGCACGAAGAAAGTATCCAGTGAAAACTCTTCTTCAGTGGAAACATGAAAACTCGAATCTGTGCCGTTAGATGTGAAATGGGTGGTCTAGATCGATTCCCATCCTGTACCACACACTTTGCAAAAAAACGCCCGTGGGGCAACTGGCTTTTAAGCATAGAACCCCTTGCGTGTGTTCCAGTCATTTTATCCCACCCTCAACCTGTACCGCTTCACAGTTTCGAACTAAACAGCGGAGTTAGAATTGGGGATCGGGAGACGGCAGCGGCCGCTCGGGAGATTGTAGAGGCCGCGTCGCTGGCCGCTCGACAGACTGCAGAGGCAGCCGCTCAAGATCTTGCGGAGTGGCCGCGTCTCCGTCTCGAAATACTGCAGCGGAACACGGAGGGAAACAGCTGGGATTCGAGATCTTGGCTTGAACAGCGGCGGCGGCCGTGTCTCCGGCTCGAAATACCATCAATCAAGGATTTCTTCGATTTGGTTGTTCCGTAAAATCACAAGGTCAACAGGTACGTGTTGTTTTATCGGAGCATTATTAAATTTATAGGTTATAACGCTGTTGCCTTTTTGTAGTATTAATGTGTTCCGAGGTGTAGCTCGTTCTTACCGACGGAATGAGATTATACATGTATGAGCAATGCGATTTTCTAGATCTTTACTTTTCCATACAGATAAATTCTTAATGGGATTAAAAATGGTGGTTCCTTATCCTGGGTGGCTCTGGTTCTGGTTCTATATAGGTAGTCAGATTTCAAATAAAATTTGTTTTGACTAAATCTAGACAAATATGTGCATATGCTACTTATTTTCTTATTACCAAAGCGCATCCATGAAAAAAGGTATACTGGTAATGCACATGAATAAGTTATTACTTTCCTGTTTTATTTTTCTAACTGACTCTCTTTGTTACAGGTTTTTAGATTTCATACTGGATGACAGAACGCCAATGGTTTGGTTCATGGTGTACAAAGCACCTGCAGTACCAAGATGATCTCTACTTCCTTGGCTTCCTCTTGAGTTGTTATGAACTCTTGTTGTACGTCGTGGAGCAGCAGATGGGAAGAGCTTAATTGATGTGAACTCTATTAGATTAATTGATGTAAATTCAGTGTTATGAAAGTATCTCTAGTGAACTTTATACATGTGTGTACTCGATTTCTGTCCAGGCGATGATTAAGCTTTTGTCTAATGCACCTGAGATCTCTAGCTGTAACAGTTCATGCACCTGGTTTATGGAATATTATTTGTGAAATTAGTCTACCCTTAGATCAGTTCTTTTAAACTGTATATTCACTAGATCCGCAAGTGATACATTTGATCTGATACTTAAAGATCTGTAACTAATTTGATATGGACGAAAAAAATTCAACAAGGATGCTGGGAAATTCTTATGTCACACTTTGGCTAATACAAAAGCATGCCTGTACTTTATGCTGGGAAATTCTTATGTCCACTGCAACCTGGAATTCATGTTGGTACAAGAGAGAATGTTGTCTGCGATTTAAGGAATTAGCATGGGACAAATTTAGTACTTCACTGACGCCATAAACCCATCTACAATTTCTTCGCACACGGCAATCCAGAAACCGGTGGGAATTTGACGAAGAGAAATGAAATCTTATATGGTGCAGCAATGCTAGTAAAGCACACGGCAAGGATTCACCCAGGGGAGAGCATAATTAGGAATTCAGTAAAAAGGTTCAGTACATACACTTTGTGAAGTGCAAGTTCACAAATTAATCTCACATGACATCCGTAAGCGCTTGTACATAATTTGCAGCCACTAAGCATTGCAAAATATAAGTCTAGAGTACAGGATCAATCACAAGACGTGGTCCATAAGCAAATTAAGAGAACTGGTTAACGCAACATGGACTTTTTCTTCACTGAGCTCACAACTCTAGACTGTCCGAGGACAAAGGCTCCCCGACAACTGCGAGGCAAGGCTGGCGCGTTCGAGCCGTGGAACGAGCAGCTCGCCGCCGGCGATGGCCGAAGCACGCGGTGGAGCCCGTGTCCCGTTGTGGTCGTTGGCCTGACCACCAAGTCCAGAAGCATAGAGAGGTCGGAGCTAGCTGCCCCCAGCTGACATAGCAGGCTCCTCTCCTGCAACTTCATCCGCTTGCTAGCTTAGCTTCTCGCCTACGCCGTCGGCCACTCCGGAGAGGTGGAGAATTCCCTAACCCTAGCTCGTTTTGGTACCTCTTGGGCTATGGGATAGTGTGAGAGGAGGGACATGTATGAGGGGTTATGTGCAAGAACACAACAGACCCTGCGGGCGTTTATTTGCAAAGTGTGTGGTACAGAATGGAGATTGATCTGGACCACCCATTTCACATCTAACGGCACAAATTCGAGTTTCCATGTTTCCACTGAAGAAGAGTTTTCACCGGATACTTTCTCGTGCACGGAGGAGTCGGCCTCGGCCTGGGCGTCGCGGCGGACACAAGTCAAGTCACGGTCCAGTAGCCAACCTCCGTTTCCCCGTGTCGCGTCTCGTCAGGGAAGGCAAAAGAAAGGCAAGCGAGAAGCGCCAACCACGAGGCTTGCCGGTCGTTCCCCAGTCCAGTCCCCACCGTTTCTTACTCCAGTCACATCTCGTCTCGGGAACCAGATCACCGCCACCGCCACTGCGCCTCCACTCCACTGCACTCCCGCGCCACCGCCGCCGCCGCCGCAGTGCGAGGAGGAGGAGGAGATGAAGCCCAAGAGCCTCCCCTTCATCGCCTTCGAGCACAAGCGGTTCGTTCCCCTCTCCCCCTCCCTCCCTCCCCCGCTAGCGTACGTGGTTGTCTCCGCCGTCACCCTCCTCGGGATTTTCGGGGGTCGCGTTTTGTTTTGTTTTGACGCCCAAACGCGCATCGCCCGAATTTTGGCGTCTACGTGGGCGTTAAACCGAGGATCTCGCGCCTTCGTAGTCCCTTCCACTCTGTCCCGTTGCCAGATTTCCGCCTCCCGGGCTTCGAAATTCCACACGCTTCGTCTGCTGGGGATCTCGATTCGGCGCCGCGCGCTGCGCCGCGTCGGGAGGATGTCCTTTTGCTGAATTTTGTGGTAATGCCGCGCGGAATTGGGTGTAATGCTTAGACTGAGGACTGTTTTGAGTGTTGCCGAGTGGCTGCCCACCGGGTGGGTATTTAGATCCCCTCCCCGTATCGTCGGAGGCAGAGGTTTTGCGCGGCCGACAGATTGGTTGGGAGCATTTGGTGAATTGCGGGGTTTAGTGATGTTTGCCTCTTCGGTAAGATCTGGGATTCCGTGGAAGTGTCGCGATAAGTTTAGGACTGTTCCAAGCGCATGATTCTGCAATTGAATTGCGACAGCGCCATATTTGACGTATGTATGATGATTATTGTTTAACGAAGTTTATAGAGCTTTGGACTTTTATGTATAAATTTCTTAGTAAACAGTGCCAGTATCTCCTTCCTGATGTTGTGTGATTGAACCAGGGATGCCTATGGCTTCGCGGTGCGGCCCCAACACTTGCAGCGTTACAAGGAGTATGCAGGCATCTACAAGGTAGTATCTATAGTACACACGCCCCCCAATTATTTTATGCATTTGTCTGGTCTTGACGAGCTGCACACATTCTCGCAGGAGGAGGAAGAGGAGAGATCTGATAGATGGAAGAGTTTTCTGGAGAGGCGGACCGAATCATCTGGACAGGTTTCACCGTCCGTGGACGAAGCTGAAGCTGTAGTTTCTGTCGAGGAGAATGTTGGGGCTGGAAGTTCTGAACTGTTGCATGAGAAGAGTGCGCATAAGATTGAATCATGGAAGCCAATTCGGCCATCCCTGGGCGACATCGAGCAGATGATGGGTCTGCGTGTTGAGAAGAAGCATTCATCTGGTGTCAGGCTGGAATCGGAGGAATCCACCCATCCTGTGACGGTTGAAGAGGCCAAGGTGTCAGGGGACTCGGACGATGAGTTCTATGATGCAGATAAGGTCGACCCTATCCAAGAAGTGCATTCAGGTGATAGTGTGAATGCTGAAATTGGCAACATGAGCCAAGAAGAAACTTACTCTTTGAAGGAACAGTTGGAGTGTCTTGTCCATGGTGGAGTGCCAATGGCTTTGAGAGGAGAGGTACGGCCTGTTTCCTATAGCTTTTCGATTTATGTCTCTAATTTTAGATTTGCTCGGCTCATTCAGCAGGCCCTTGCTTTTGTGATGACAGCTGTGGCAAGCTTTTGTTGGTGTTGAAGCTCGCAGAGTAAAAGGGTACTATCATTGTCTGCTTGCTTCCGAAGGTGAACTAGAAGATAGCGGACGTTCAGATTCTTCAACCTCAGAAGGCGTCGATGAAAAACCTGATGTATTCTCAGCAATTTCCTCTGAAAAGTGTAAAGGGCAAATAGAGAAGGTAAACTTTCGTCTTAATTGTAATGAAAAAGTGCTATCCTTTTCGTTAATAATTTACATCTGGCTATGCTAATAGAATCCAGTCTGACACATCTGGTCTCTTATAGGACTTGCCTAGAACTTTTCCAGGTCATCCTGCGTTAGATGAGGATGGAAGAAATGCCTTGAGGCGCTTGCTTCTGGCTTATGCTAGGCACAATCCAACAGTTGGTTATTGTCAGGTAAGTGTATCCAGTAATACCACCCCACATTATTTTCTTTATGGTGCTGGTTATCTGTTTCTCTCGAGCTTCTGAAAAACATTTGAAGTAAAGTTGTTGTATTCCAAGTCACACACCCCACTACTGAACCCAAAACTTACTACTCAATGCTTCCAATAAATAATGCATGTGACTGTAGAAGTCTTTCTCAATCAAAATTCTAGTGAACAAATGTATACGCTTGGACATTTTCAAATTTTCTCATAGCAACGATTTCTCTGTTGAATAATACTGTAGGCGATGAACTTCTTTGCTGGACTCTTACTTCTATTGATGCCAGAAGAAAACGCATTTTGGTACGCCCAACATGACCACTTGCTCTACTGTTATCTGGGTTTAGGGTTTCAAACCCTAAGATCTCAAGATAGCTCAATTTAATAGTATATTAAATCTCTTGATGGTATGACAGGACATTGGTAGGAATTATTGATGACTACTTTGATGGGTACTTTTCTGAAGAAATGATTGAGTCGCAGGTACTTTTATCTTTGCAAAGCTTGCATATGCCAGTCCTTGAAACTCCATCTCGATAACTGCTTATGTAAAATTAATGTTTGGTATCCATTCAGGTGGATCAGCTTGTTTTAGAGGAGCTAGTCCATGAGAAATTCCCGAAATTAGGTTAGCAACTTATTACAATTATAATACATTATTGGTGCGGCGAGACTCATCTAGTTAATGACTGCAAAAATTCAAAACTTCATGTCTTTACATGCTTTTCAATGCAGCAAATCACCTGGACTACCTCGGCCTTGAAGTTGCATGGGTTACTGGACCGTGGTTCTTATCCATTTTCACCAATGTGCTTCCCTGGGAGAGTGGTTAGTATTGACCTATGTTTTTTCAACAGTTACTGCTTGAAAAAGCACATTTTCTAGTAGTCTACCTTACCTAACTCTATGACGAACACAGCTCATTGACGTCTTCTGATTAAATCCAAGCCCTCATCACTCTTAGTGAACACTAATCTGATGAAACTATTATATTTATTGCAACATGTATGTGATAGATTTAAAGTAGATGGCGCAGATTCATGTGATCAGGGAGAGGTTAGTTAAAGCGAGCCCTGGGCTCTCCCTAAAAAGTGTGAAAACGACCATAATCATGTCTTTCGCATCACAATTGATGGCTATGGGGTACATAGGAACCACAGATTTTTTGGTTTCTGATAACCAGTTATGTTTATTGTTGGTCACCTGTACATAAAGCACTGTCTGGTGTAAAAGTCTCATGCATTTGCCCTGTGTTAAAAAATGACACACATTTATATTGCTATGTACTGCTTGAACATTTCAGTCCTCCGTGTATGGGATGTGCTTCTGTTCGATGGGAATCGTGTGATGCTGTTCCGGACAGCCCTTGCACTACTGGAGTTTTACGGTACCACACACACTTTTGATTTGTCGTCCTTTCCAAAAAAGAACATGATAATATTTCATAGATACACCAAAAAGTCCATCTCATGAACTGGATTGAGACTGATGCTTGAGTTGTTGCGCTAATTGCAGGCCCTGCACTTGTGACTACAAAAGATGCTGGTGATGCAGTTACCCTTTTGCAGTCTTTAGCTGGTTCGACTTTTGACAGCAGCCAGCTTGTCCTGACAGCTCGCATGGGATATCAGTCTGTAAATGAAACAGGATTGCAAGATCTGAGGAACAAACACCGGCCATCTGTTTTATCTTCAATGGAAGAAAGGGCGAAAGGTCTAGGTGTCTGCAAGGACAGCAGTCTTGCATCAAAGCTCTATAATTTCAAACGTGAGCCTGAACCGCTGGTATCAATAAATGATTCAGCAGACCAAATGAGTGATTTCGCAGATGGGGATGTTAACCAAGAGGGTGATTCTGGAGACATGGATGATATGTATGGTGGCCTGACAGTCAGTTCTGAGATTGATTCGTTGCCGGATCCGAAGGACCAGGTAGCCATCTCAATCAAATAATCCAAGCTTTACTACTGTACTCAAGTAGTTCCAACCTATGACCCCATCATTTATTTTCTACCTTTAGTAGTAGCTCAACAACTCACATGGTTGCTGTAATTTGCTAATTTGTGTTAGTTGTATTATTGCAGGTCACCTGGCTGAAGTTTGAGTTATGCCGATTGCTAGAGGAGAGAAGATCAGCTGTTCTCAGGTATATTTTCTACACGTTCATGATTGCATTTTGTCGCATGTTGCTGAAACAATCCTTCTTAGCCATGTCCAATCCAGTTTCCACATTTCATGATTGTAGTTTGTTCTAGGTTGCTGGAAGGAACAGTCTTATATGATCACTCCACTTTTAAGATATTTGCAATTATTCAAGTAAATATTACTGGTTTCTTAATGATGTTTGGGGGTCCAGTTTTCTGTAGTAACATGTTCTGAAACTGGTAAACAACAGGAATCGCACAGCACAACCAGTTGAAACTTCATCAACCTTGTTTTAGCTACAAGCAAGCTGGAATCTGACTATTTATGGTTATTTTCATTCTTATTGTCTGCCTACTCTTGCAAGATTTGGTTGATTATAGCATTTGATTGTATCTACACAAACATGTCATAACCACCAAACCAAACTATTTTTCTTGAACACGAAGACATCCAAAATAGTCTTAGAAGCGTCTTAACAATGAAATATACCTATATATGTATATTTCCACTTGCTACAGTTAATTGTTATGTCTCACAAGGTCATCTGCACACAATTGAAGGGTTGTCTCTGGATAAGTTCGCAGAGTGGAATATTTGTCAGCTATATGTGTCTACGCTTCGGTGACATTCCTTGACCGTCATTCCCACATAGTAGCGGCGTGGCTCTTTAACACATATCACCAGTTTACAACATACCCAATGGCAAGAGATGAAGAGTGTCCAGAGCCTTGAACTGGACAGAAAGAGGGCAAACAATTTTTTACTTAAATTGCGAAAGCCGAAACTTGAACCCAAGACCTCTGCTGTGATACCACATTAAGTTTCATGCACCAACCAGTAGAACCAAAAAGTCCAAACTGATGGAGAAGGTTGGACAATCCACATATACTTTAACAAGCACATATGAATTGATTACAAGTATTTAGAATTTTAGATGTAATAAGAGTAAATTATTGACTGCTGTGACTGCTACCTATAATTCTTGGTTCATTGAAATTGTGAAATGCAACATGCCTTTATATTGCTTGTTTCTTTTCCACAAAGATTTTCTGCTCAGTGTAAGTGCTATTTTTTATTGATTTTTGTTCCTTTTGCTATTCAGAGCTGATGAACTAGAGACAGCATTGATGGAAATGGTTAAGCAAGATAATAGACGGCAATTAAGCGCAAAGGTATAGCTAGATATACTTATCATTATGTCAACAGTCAGACTGCACAGTAATATTTAACTTTAAAGCTCCAAATTGTTGCCTATGCAGCTATGCCACAGAAATAGCTTATTCCTAGTTCTGTATAATAAGCTTGTATTCTATTTTCTAATTTTTAAAATACATGCACCTTTTGTATCTAAATAACCATTTCACCAAACTAGAAATTCTGCAAGACTTCTATAGTATGGGCACTTAGTTTTGTAATAACCATCCACCAAATTATAACCCCTGCCAGTCTATCATAGTTTATCTGAGGAGCTACATATGTTTTTCTTGGAAGAAAAATAATCGTGCAAATAACCACGTCTCTGTCTTAGGCTGAGCAGTTTGAACATGAATTATCTGAATTAAAGCAGACCCTATCAGACAAGCAGGAACAGGAGCAAGCGATGTTTCAGGTACAGCCTTCAGTCGGTGCTTCACCAAATGTATCTTTCTAGTTTCTACTATGACATATTCACTAACAAGGAATCATATTGAAGGTACTGATGCGTGTGGAACAGGAACTGAAATTTGCAGAAGAAGCACGCATCTCTGCTGAGCAGGATGCTGCTGCTCAGAGATACGCTGCTAATGTGCTGCAGGTTAATTAGCCAACTTGATCTATTATCTGCACAGACCATCTCTGGTTTTCTTAGGCATCACCTATTTCCATAAGAATTAACTGGAATCCCAAGTCCTGTTTAATGTAGCATCAGCGTCTAGTAATTAATATGGACCTATTATGTCATTAGAGATTTTGACACAATTTTTAACAAAAAGGAACACCAAAAATTTACAATAACACTTAGAAGATGTCTAAGAAACTTGGTCAGTACCCTTACCGAATATACCAGGCTATTAGAGAAAAGCTGGCCAGTTTCTACAGCTAACTTGGTTGGAACCCTTACCAAATATACTAGGCTGCCGGTACTTTTATGCCGAGTTAACTAATTTGATTACGAAGTTCGTGTGGTTCTAATTGATTTTGTCATTAACTCTAGTCTGCTGATTTTTTTTAAGAACTTAAGCTTTGGTAAAGTGGCAAGTAGCATAACACTTGTCATTTTAGAGAAAATGTGTCTAAATAGTTAGAAAGATTTTCTTCTTTCATGCCTGATCAAAACCTTTGCCTGTTGGGAAACAGTTATAGCTAGTAGATTTGCTATACCATGAGTTGAATCGCTGTATTTGATTTTGGTACATATCTACTCCAGAATCTCAGAGGAAAATTGGCCATTATGGCTCAGTCACACTTCAGCTCTATGCTTACCATAATCCTCGTTACTATATTATACACTCATCAGGATCACGACACTTGTGCAGGAGAAGTACGAGGAATCTATGGCATCATTTGCCCAAATGGAGAACAGAGCTGTAATGGCAGAAACGATGTTGGAGGCCACACTGCAATACCAATCTAGCCAGCAGAAAGCATTTTCCCCTTTACCTTCTCCAAGGTATCTTAGTCTTGCATCTTCACATGTTTGTAGTACTTAGTACCAGTCAGCCTGCTACTTAAACCTGGAAACATGTCAATATTGATTTACAGATCTTATTTTTTATACTATCTGAAGTTCTGAACTTCAACTATTTAAGGCTGATAATGTGCAGTTATGGCAGAGAGTGAATATTCCGCAACTAGTTGCGCACGTAACCCATTACCAGATGTACTACTTTCGAGTTTCAAAAAAATGTGAAATAAATCATGGGCATTCGTCATGTTATTTGTAGTGCATCCACAAAGTTTCATCCGAAATATTACCATATATGTCCTGTGCAAAAAAGAGAAAACACAAGTGAATAGTATCATGTACTATTCACATATCATTTGTCTTTTTTATACAGGCCACATATTGTCCAATTTTTTGATGAAAATTTGTGGATACATGAGAAACAACATAGTCAACGTCCATGATTTATTTCATATTTTTTGGATACTTAAAAGTGCGACATGCAAAAACAGGTGCGGGTGCAACTAGTTGCAAAGTTTAGTTTCCCATCATGCTCTGTTAATAAAGTTTGATTCCCCACCACCAGACTAGCAAAGTGTACTACTGTGATAATGAATTTGAGCTAATTATTTTCCTTTCTAAAAGAAGTGTTAAATAATTTCCTGTTATGGTGTTCCAGTGTTGATATTTACTGGGCTTTTTATTCCCCTATAGAGCATCTGTCGAAGATGATTCATCGCAGGAGATCCAGCCTAAAAGAATAAACTTACTTGGACCATTTTCACTGAGTTGGCGTGATAAGAGCAAGGTAACTTATTCTGACCAATAGACAAAGACATGTGATGTTTGGTATATGGCCGCACCAGCTTTGGCTAGTTGCAAAGGACTCAGCTTGCCAATCCACTAGACTATTTTAGTTTGCAACTCAACAATGTAGTTACTCCCTGTGCTTGAGATAAAAGATACTACCTCCGTTTCTATGAATAAGGCGCACACGCATTCCAAGACGAAAAATTTGAGCAAAAATATCTTGATTATATTCTACATAATTTGTATCGTTGGATTCATATTGAAAAACACTTTCTAATGATGCTAATTTTATACCAATAATCTTTATATATTTAGAGTAACTCATCGGAATGGAGGGAGTAATCTATTGCTATCTAGCATAAGTATAAACTTCTGTCATCTCAACTAGTACGATATTTTGAAATGGAAGCAATGTGAATTCATGGTTAGACTTAAAGTGTGGAGCAAATCCTCCATTCCTTGCAACCTAGGTTGTACCTACACTTTTACCAGGGACTATATACTGACCTGTTAGCATCGGTTCTTCTCAGGGAAAACAGAACAATGCTGGTGACTGCACAGATGCCAAGCTTACAGACACTCATGATCAAAGGGAAGAAACACCCAACATGGATGGTGAGAATCAGGGAGGAACACAAAATCTAGAAAGTGAACGGACAGTAGAATCACCCAATGGAAACGACAAGCTGATGGCAGATACGCCGAAAAAGGACAGCGAGCTGCCAAAGGTCTACACAATCATGAAAGATATGAATGGACAGCATGAACAGCTGCAAGAAATTCAATTGGATTGATAATTCTAAGCCCATCCTTTACTATCTTCACCACTGGTGTACGTTGCTGTTGAGGCAACACCTGATGGCTTCAAGTTTTGAACAATCTGAGTTCCATTTTTTCTTTGATTACCACTTTGTAGGTGTATAGGTTTGCTTCTCTCCATTGTCACTTGAAAAGAGAAAAAAAAATGCAAGGTTATATGGCTGTGTATTAGTTGTCACCTTGCGATGTAAATGCGTTTTAGAGGGAAACGTACCGAATGAACAATCTGTGAAAGTCTGAAAGATCTGCATGCATTGTTTGGGAAGTGTATATCATCTCTGATAGAGAAGAGGGCATGGTTGTTGTCAGTTACAGTGTATATATTGTCACCACAAATGAGCTGGTTCTAGGCATTGATAAAATATTCTGCTGTGCTTGTTCATCCACATTTTTTTTTGTTTATGCACAAAGCAATGTAGCAAAATACTCCCTCCGTCTCAAAATAAGTATCTCAAGTCTGCCAAAAGATGGATGTATCTAGAATATATCTATCTTTTGGCAAACTTGAGACACTTATTTTGGGACGGAGTGAGTAGGAAACAAAAAAACCTGTAATTCGGCGCCTGCTATATTCGGCACCTGGTATAGCAGGTATATGCTATACGATGAGAGCCGTGACTCAAAATGGGACAAGGTGTTTTGGCTCACAGGATCATCTAGTCTTATTAGGGGAGTGTATTTTTAGAATAGCAAAAAAATCTAAAATAAATTTCGAGTGTACCTCCAAACATTTTATGTTGGCACAAAAAGTTTCACGAAAAAAATATATTTTTTGTGCTCTGTATAAAAAAGACAATTTCGGTGATCAAAAATAAGTTTGTACTAGACATTTTATTTGTCTTTTTACATAGCACACAAAAAATGTCTTTTTTTGACAAAACAATTGTGAGTCTACATAAATATCTATATGTACCTTCGATTTTTTTTCAATTTGTTTTAACATTGTGAAATATGATTTTCATAATAGAAGCATATAGTCGTACAACCCGAAATGGATTTTCGCTCAAAATGCTTCTTTTCAGGGCACGGGCACGTTGACACCAGTCACGGGCGGAGAGATAAAGAAGCGACACCGCTGCAGATTCGATTCCATCCACGATTCCACCGACTCCCCCGGGGCCTCTGTCCCTCTCCCGTGATCGCCCTTGCCGGGAAGGGCCGAGGGCGCAGTCACCCTGCACTCCTGCAGCCTGCACAAAGCCATTTCATCCATCTTTTCCCCTTCTTTCTGCCTGCAGCTGCAACGCAAGCCCGCCTGCGCGCCGCAGCTTTCAGAGACCCCACGAGATGAGATGAAAGCCTCTGCTGCCTCTCGTCCAGTAGCCAAATGCTGTGTGGAGCAGCCGGTCTATCCAGCTCAAGTTCTAAACCGTTCAATTGGTCAGTCGCCTCATTTAATTGGTGTTAGGCATCTCCAGCCGTTGTGCACCCAGGCCGAAATCCGGCGCTATTTTGGGCCGTTTGGGGGGGGGGGGGGGGGGGGGGGGCAATGGCGCTATTTCACGCGCTGGGTGGTATTTTCCCAGTCGTGCCGAAACCCAAGATTTGAGCCAAAAGAATCAAAAAACACAATTTGGGCGAAAAATAGCTAAATTAGACGAATTTCATTGATATATGAGGGAAATTTGCAGTTCTTGCCGATTTACATAGTAGAAACTTAAAATAAAAACTTCAAAATAGATAATATATGCGATCTACACGTCGTTCTACATGCCTAGTTGGCTGTAGAAGACAGTGTAGTCACCGTCGTCGCCATCGGAGTCGCTCGGGTCTCCGGCGCGGCGGCTGGGGCCTTGGCCGTCGTCTCCTCCGCCGTGCCACCTGCTTGGCCCGGGCGCGCTGGGGCGTCCTCCTCGTCGCTGGGGTCGAGGATGATGTAGGGCGGGGCCGGCGGGGGAGATGGCATGCGACGACGAGCTGGCTGGGGGGCCGAACGACGAGCCGCCGCCGCGCGCTGGCGCTCCGCCTCCGCGCGCTCGCGCTCCACCTCCTCGAAGATGCGCTGCTGGTGCTGGACCTCCTCCTGCGCGTGCATCCTCGCTGACCAAGATTTGGCGAAGTCGTCTGGCGCCGGGAGGACGTCGTTGAGGGAGGTGGCGATGGCGAGGTTCTCGCCGGGGAACTCCTCAGAGTCCTCTGGCGCCCCCATGTTTATCGTCGCCCTGACGTAGTCGGGCGGCGCCTGCCAAATCGGCGCCTTCTTCTTGCCCTCCGTCTTGGGCTTGACGAGGCGGAGATGGCCGCGGGGCGACGACGTGGGGCGGCGCTCGTTGATGCGGAGGGTGCCGCTTGGAACGCGCCGGTCGGAGTTGAGAATGGGCGGCGGTGTGTCGTCCTGGAGGAGCCGACGACGCCGAGCGCGCGCCGAAGGAAGAAGAGGAGGACATGGTGCCCATCCACCGGGGCAGCCACGACGACGTGCGCGGCGGCATCGTTAGCCGGGGCCTATTGCCGGCGGCGATGTACTCGAGGATGTAGGCGAGGTTGCGCCCTCGAGCACCCCACCATTGTCGGCGGCCTTTGGCGTTCTTCCGCCCCTCCACAGGGCCGTTGCGCCCTGTGTCCGCCAGCTCCTGGGCGTGGCGTCGGGCGAAGTACTGCGTCCAGAACGCAGTATTCGCCAGATCCTAGCACGGGTCCTCTGCCTGCTCCGGCGTGAGGCCGGCTAGGACCTCCAGGATCGCCTTGACGCGGTCCGCTCCTTCGGGCGGCGGCGGTACGGGGACGCCGCCCGCGCTTAGCCTCCGCGTGTCTTGGCCGCTGGAGGCGCCAGGGACGCGCATATCCGGCGGCGCGGGGTAGCCCGCCTGGTAGAGCATCCGCGCCTCCTCTAGGTGGAGGAAGCGGCGGCCGAAGCCGTTCGCGGCGGCGTCGTTGCTGGGGAACCTTTTCGCCATTGCTGCTGGTGTGCTCTGTGGGGAGAAGAGAAGGCGAGAGAGAGAGAGAGAGAGAGAGAGAGAGAGAGAGAGAGCGGTGTGCTCTGCCACGGCGGGGATGGGGGATTTTATAGGCGCAGGGAAGGCGAACGGTGGCGCGCCATAACTCCGGCGCGTGGCAAGGGCTTGGACACGTCGACGGTGGCGCTGGCGGCGCGGCAGTCCACAAGCTATAACTCCGACAGGCTTTTGACCAGCGCGAGAGCCGAGGAGATGACGACGCCGCGTTTTCGCTCCGTTTCCCTGGCCATTTCGCCCAAGTCGCTGACAGAGCTGGCCCGCCGTGTTTTCACGCCATTTCGCCCCCCAGGCGGAACCCAATGTGCTGGGTCTGGCCTGGGAGGTCCGGCGCTATTTTAGGCCGAAACGGCGCTATTTGGTTTCCTGGGGGGCGACTGGGAGAAAAACGTCGCTAACACGGCGAAACGGCGCTATTTTTCGCCCTACTTTGCAGCACTAATTGTTGTAGGCAGGTTACGTTGTTTCTGAAAGTCAAACGAAAAAATGCATGCCGGCAGCAGTGATAAGTGCCGATTAAAAGGGTAGAAGATGGCATGAGGACATAAACAGGTGGAGCTCAGCAGTGTAACCTGCGCACCTAAGGGCACCTCTAACGGGCTGGCGCAAACAAACCAGCCCAGTCCGTTTTTGTCCGAACGGACACGGGAGGCGCTCCAATGGGCTGGCGCAAAGGGACATGTGTCCGCGCGGACACATGGTTTCGCCCCAAATGCGGCCCAATTTTGGTCCAGCTTTGGGGGAGCCGCGGACACGCGCTGTGTCCTCCAGAGTCCGCCCCTGGCCCGCCTGGCAGCGACTGTGGCCACTTTGGCCACGTCGCTGGGTCCTTTTTAATAGGGACCAAATCCCGTCCCCATCTCTTATCCAGTCCCCACTTCACTCTAAACCCTAGCCGCCGCAGCCCCCGTCGCCGGCGACCATGAAGAAGCCTAGCTGGTTCTTCAAGGGCCGCAACAACGCGGAGGCCTTCAGCTCCCGCACGCCCCCGCCGAGCTCTGACGCCGCCCGCCGTGCGGAAGCTCGCCGTGCCGAGCTGCGTGCAGCCCACAATGCGCGCCGCCGTGCCCAACGAGCCCGCGTCTCCAAGGACGTCGCAGAGATCTACTGGGAGGTGGCGGCGCCCCTGCCTTGGGGTGACGTGCACCTCCCCGACGGTTGGCATCTGAACAGCCATCGCGTGCCGGTGCCGCGGATCCCTCACGCCGGAGATACTCCGCCGCCGGAGCTTCCTCCCCGCCGACCTCGTCAACGACCCAGCGTACGCGATTAATTCGCCGCTGTGGGACCGTTGGTTCGAGGCCGAGCACGACCAGCGCCGACGGCAGGCCTTCGTGGCCGAGGCACCGGTGGGCTACCAGCCCGTGGAGGAGGAAGAGGAGTCGGAGGGCGGCGACTCCGACTTCGATTGGAGCGAGGACGAGGCGCTGGAGGGCGCCTTGAAGATGGAGGAAGACGCAGGGGCGGACCCAAGTAGGAGCTTGTGGGGGCCTTGGCCCCCATTCAAAATTTCAAAATTCAATAGAATACATTCATTTGTAGAAGATAATTATTCAAAATATTTAAACTTACACAAGAAATACCCCCAGTCACATAGTGTGCCCCCCTCTCAGAAAATTTTCTGGGTCCACCCCTGGGAAGACGAGGCCGCGCCGCCCTCCATGCCGCCATCAACGCCTGGACGAATCCTGCCTCTAATCGCTACTACAGTAGTAGCTAGCTCATGCATCCGTCCTACTCTAGTACTCCTACGGGCTACGGGGCTAGCATGTAGAGGCGTAGAGCTGCCTGCTGCGTAAGGGCTCATTTGGTAACAGAAATCCCAGGGGGATCCCGGCCTTTTCCCGGGGTGTATTTTCCCCTAGTCCGGAGGTCGGGAACAGAATCCCGGAGTTTTACACTTGGTTATTCAGATTCCCGGCCGGGATTATTTTCCCTGGGTGTTTCTCCCCCTGCAACCAAATGAGCCCTAAAGGAGGGACGGGGGGTTTTACGATGGTGGTATTTCTAATGGGAAATGAAAAAAAAGGTACACGTGTACAACTGAAGGAGGGCCTAATTAAGGTGAAGCTACGATGGATAAAAACAGATCATGCACAAGGAGTGTAGGCAGTTCACTAGCTCATGCATCAACCCACGGGTGTGCAGCGTGCATCCATCCAGCCAGGCACGGAGATGCCCAATAGTATCTTGATTTTTGTATGTACGTACTGTAGTACGTAGTATGTGTCGTGCGATTCGATCGCGTTATATATCAGATCAGTACCGGCCGCACCAAACAGTCGTGCGTAACCTACTTTTCGCTCGTGAGGCGTTTCAGCGACTCACGAGGCGAAACTTTTTCCTACCCTAGCGCCGCCATCGCCGCAGGCCCCCGGCGCCACCGCCGGCGCAGGCCACCGCTGAAGAGCTGGGCCCCTCTCCTTCCGCTTGCCGCTCCGGCGGCAGGAGGGAGGGGACCCCCTTTTTTGCATGGTAATTAGGGTTAGGAGTTTTTTTGGCATGGTGCGTCGTTGGGGTGGTGGGAGCGGCGCCCGGGCAAATAAATATGCCTCAACTCTTCTCCCACACCGGCGTTGTCCTTCATGGCGGCGTCTCGGAGTTGGTGGCGTTGTGTGCTTGCCGATCTTTCAGATCGGTGGCTGTATGGTTCATGGATGGTGTCGGCGAGGCGGCGGCGGCGACTCAATCAGATGGTTTTTTCCTCCTGCTCTGTCCCCGTTGCTGCGGCGTTGTCTCCGGCGCCATGGTGGAGCAGAGAGGATTCGTTCAGGAGTACGTGCAGATGGTGGTCTGCGCTGGTGATAACTGGAAGATGGTGCACCTTGTGGTGGGTTCTTGGTTGAAGGCTGACGGTTCTGGTTCCCTACTCCGACATTGTCGTGCGTGGGTGCCAGTGCTGAAGTTCGATGGCGTGTCCGGAGACATGCTGTCCCGGTCTGATTCTTTCAACGGCAATGGTTTGTCTTATGACAAACTACTTTGGAGGTCCGAAAAGCTGATGATCAGCGATGGAGCCGCGTCGAGCTCGGGTGAAGAGGTGATATGTCTATTTTTTCCTTGGTGGCTGTTACGGTGGTGCCGAAAAAGATGGATAGCCGTTGGTTTGTCACATAGGTTTATCTTTTTTCTAGATCTGTAAGATCGATGTATACGTACTTTGTATCTCGTTTTTTATTTATCAATGAGAATCGTATTACCATGAAAAAAAAATATACGGATACTATGGGTCAGCACCAGCGTCCAAGTGCAGTCGATGTGGGTAAATATAATGTCGCGCCGCGTCATCTGTTCCGTCGTCGCTAATCATCGCGTTGAAAGGAAGAGCAAGGCCGTCGAGTCAAAGAAACAAACAAACAAAAAGGTGGCTTGCTTTGTTCCGTTCAAAAAGATCCAGGAAAGAGAGATCAACAAAAAAAAGGTGGTCGCATGCATACCCGTATGATTTTGCTTTGTTCCGTGCCATCATGAGATGCCAGATATGAGATCAGACAGTATGCTCGTACTGGTGTACTGATACGTGGACCAACGGGACACTGACACACTATTTCGAGGTAGAAACCACCGTTTTCAGGGTGATGCGTCGCAAGCAGTACTGATTGGCCAGTTGACACGCTCTAAGTAAGAATATGACAGGTGGAGCCCGCTGTCAGGTCCACGTGGCAGCTAAAACGGGCAACTTTGTCAGCGCTTAATCTCTCGCTTGCAGCTCCCTGGTCGCCGGTAGAAAAAGTCGCCGCTCCTGCTCGCGGCCGAGCTCGCCGCCCATGTTGAATGCAAACCCTAGCCCCAATTGTCGTAGGTCTGCAATTAACTCGTGCCTATCACTTGCAGTTTGTGTCGTCCCTTGCACGGTCGTCTCCAGGTCCATTTTTATACTGTACAAGTCATGGATTTCCTTTGAATGCATCAAATATTTACCGTCTGGTTGCGCGGCACCCACCAATAATGCATATCCTCGAGCCTAAAATGTTACTCCCTCCGTTCCAAATTAATTGACTTCCATTTGTCCAAATATAGATGTATCTATACTTGTAACATGTCTAGATACATCCAAACGTGGGCAAATGAAAATAAATTAATTTGGAACAAAGTGAGTACTAACTTGGAATTGATGAACGTACACACCTACTGGAGAGCTGTGTCCATTCTTATACAAGTGATTTGCTTTGAATGCATGAAATATCTCTGTATCGTTCCAATTTTATTGGATGTCCCCGAAGGGACAAATGCATGAAATATCTAGGGCCTCTTTTATTCATAGGAGTCTTAAAACACATAAATAGGAAAAGCACATGAGTGGAGCGGCATGTCCAGTTAAATCGTATTGGATTAGCAAACCGCGAGAATTTGCACTAGACAGTGTTAGATGGCACATGAAAAACAAATTAATTGTAAAAAGAGACCGAACTAAGGCTGTCACTCGATGCAGAGGCCGGGAATCCGCACCCCCTTTCTAAAAAAAAGAGACCGAACGAAATGCTAGATTTACTATGGGATGTATAGTACAATGATTTGTGGGAACATTTACTGTATAAACCAATCCTATAAATCAAACAACCAACGTAGAAAAATTACTATAGGATAAAATTCTCCAAAAATCATACAAAGTTCCTTTTGAATTAAAGGAGCTATTCACGTTGTGTTGCGTGGCACCCACCAATAATGTGCATCCTTGAGCCTAAAATGTGTTATTTTTCTAGTCCTTTTGCTATCTCCCCTTCCACCCGTTGTTCTGCCAACGGGTGGGGTGGGAGCCCCAATTCCCTGTTACAAATGTAGGGCTAGGTTCAGGGTTTCTCTTTCCTTGATTGGAAGTCGTCATTTGGAATAATTCATCTCCTGTCCGAACTCCATATCCGTCGGGCCATGATGAAGAGGTCGATTTACCCATGAGGTTGGTCTTCCACCGCTCCTCCATTGTGGTGGAGTCCCAGCTGGGTGGGTCGGTGATGGACGCCTTGGGCATCACCATTGGTGAGCGAGGGATGGATGAGGATTCAATATCTTGGAAAGTAGTTAGCATTGGCGATAAGCAACGATTGTAGGATACGAGGACGAGGATCCCCGGTCGATGCACCACATCAACTTTGACTCTATCGACAACGTGCCTCTTCATCGACTCCCCGAAAAGCGCATCATGAAAGGTCAAACGAATATAATTGACATAAGCATGTTTTGCGATTATCATTTTTTGTTTTTTCTCCAACGACTGAAACAACTATCTTTAAGCTATCACTTCAATAACAACCATTCGTTATAACCCGGGGTTCATGAACCGCCGAAAGACGAGTAGCTACTTGAGGGGATGACTATTAGCTTGGCTCCGCCGAAAGACGAGTAACCTTTTTACGTGACGACTATTTATCTTAGCAAAAGAAATAACTATGAATTATAAATGCACCCTTTTTATATACAATTGGAGTATCGTATTTGCTAATAAAATCAATAAAACCTTGGGAAACAACTACTACCTCCATTTCATATTAGTTGTCATTGATTTAGTATAAATTTGTACGCAACTAATATGGGGCAGATGGTAACCACATTGCTCGTCGGAAGTCGCAGAAGCCAACAACAAAACAAGCCATGGGAGGTAGGGGTGGAATCGAGCCGAGTCGAGCCGGCTCGTGGCTCGGCTCGGGTAAAAGTGGAGCTGAGCCAAGCTCGGCTTGCCTCTATATTTCTTAGAAATTGGGATCGAGGCTTATTTGATATATTTTGCTTGCTAGAACTTTTTGTACAACCAAAAAACTGAAGAAAAATAATGTCAATGATGCTTATTTGATGGATTTACTTGCTGGAACTTTTTATATAGCCAAAAACTGAAGCAAAACAAACTAAATTGTGCTTATTTGGTGTGTTTGATTGCTGAAATTTTGTTTGTGTACTTCATATTCGACATGACATCTTACAAGTGACAAGCAACGACGAGAAGTAGATGAGATGATGGCGTAGTGGTCCTTTTGTGTTTGTAAATTGCTAAGACTTGTTTGAGATGTATAAAACTATTGGACCAAGTACATGTATTTGCGTGTGGACTTGTCATATATGCTGCTATTATGTTTAGTTGATGCTTTATGAAACTTGTTAGACTATGTTTTGGATATATTCCTATTCTAGTGTTGATTATAACTGTGAAATGTTACATTTTTTAACAAAAGTCATGTCCATTTTTTGTATTTTATAGAGTCTGGCTGGAACCTTCATCACAAGATTTTTTTTTTTTGAGGTTCATCACAAGATTTAGACTTGGATTGTTCTACCTTCGAATCAGGCCGAGCTGAGACTTGTCGAGCCTGAGCCGAGGCTCTAGCTTCATGTCCACCCTATCACAGTGAGGGGAGGGAAAGCGAGAGAACCCACACGCCACCTTTGGCTTTTCTCCCTGCCAAAAACTGCCCTGTCCTCCCTCCCCAAACCCCCAGCGCTGCGTGACTAGGTGCTCTCCTCCCCACTCGCTGCCTGCCGCCGCTCCACAACGCGCACACCTCTCGTGCGCGCCCTCCCTACCGGGACCCGCAGGAGCACGGCGCCGTCCGCGCGAGCCGCCGCCGCCGGTGCGACCTTGCGGGCGACCCACCAGGTGCGTACGTACGTCGGCGCGACTCTTGATCGTCCTCTCCCTCTCGTCCCCTGCTCACGCCCCTTCCTTGCCACCAGTCCCCGCAGGAGCGCGAACGCCGCGGCCCCGTACGTCTCCGTCCGCCCGCCCGCACGCCCCGCCGGTACCAGTTCCAGCAGCGGCCGAACGAGCTTCGGGCGCGCGCGCACGCTCCCTCCGTCGTCGTCGTCTCGCCAGCCGGCCGCGAACCCGCGACTACCAGCAGGTGAGTTAATCAACCATCGCCCTCGCCTCCAGTGCACTAGCCGCATTCCGATTTTTGCTCCTTTGGGCGTCGCGGGAGCGATTCGCTGCTGCATTTAGGAATTAGGGAGTGGTTTCCTGCGGCTGGGGTTTTAGGATGAGAATCTCGAATCCGAGGCTGCAGCTTCAGAAGGGGAGGAGATTAACGTAGCCGGACTTGCATTTGGTGCAGTTATTTATGGTCTTCCAATTAATTCCAGCTGCGAGTAGCGTTTATTTCCTTCCATTTCTGATTTTTTACAGGGCTTTTATCTGTTCCTGGTGCTTGCTCCCAATATTTTAGTTATCCTTTTCTCCTAAAAAATCAGTTATAGCTCGTTATCTCAAGTTGTGCGCACACTTGAATGCAGTCGAAATTTATTTAATATACTGGTATAGTCGTACTCGGTTGGTCAGTCTCCACACGGCCCCATAAAACAAATCACTCCCAAATGATGGCCCAGTTCCCAGGGAGGAATAAGAACATCCCCAGTTTCTCTATTTGGTGCACGCCTAGTCGTTGGATAGGATCAATGGTGCAAACATTCTTGATATACTCTACTAGTTCTTCACATTTTGATAAGATTGGCAGTAAGATTGGGCGAGAAACCCCACCGAGCGACTGTTTTTTTTCACTAAGCCGGTAAGCCCCCTGAAGTCTGTATCCTTGGCAGCAATTACCGTCATGGATTTAGGATTGGTCCAGTCCAATCCCTGTTCCTGGCTGCTGGCTCCCTGGTTGAAGAACCAAGATCAGAGAGCCTGGAGGACAGAGGCTTCGTAGATTCTTGTGATGGGGGCATGACTCGTTCCCATGATTTGACGTGGTTGTTGGTCATTTAATCCGCAGCGGTGTAGGCACCACCGGTGCTCTGTTCCGATTGTGTATATGCGCCGCTCGCTGAATCTTGTGGGGGAAGGGTAGTGTGTGGGAGTAGGCTTTCTTGTGCCCTGGGGTCCGTTGCTTTTCCCTTACTTCCTGTGCAGGAGGTGGCCTCCTCCCTGAGAGCCTGCCTGCATTTATGATTCTGCATGGTTAGTTTTGTGTCATCTGATTTTATGTAAAGCTACACTCGAAGCGTGTGGCATTAGCCTTTTGTATTCAAAGAAAACAATGGAGTAACTTGTGAATTTTGTGATGGATGTAAGCAACTTCTGCTGCTGTTACTGCTTTCTCCTTTGCATTTCCTGGGTCTGTTCTGACAGTGTGTTGTTCCTTTGACTACCGGCATTGTCCTGAGTCTCTTAGCTTCTAAGTGACAATATTTGTAACTCATGATTCTTCAACTTCTTTTTTTTGGCAATGTTGATTGAAGTAGGATGGGCTTCCTTGTGCACTCATTCTTATACCTTGAGCTGAGAATTACATGAAGTTGACTGCTGCCTTTTCTTTTTTTTCAGGAGTTCAGGGTGTATTTCTGAGGGGAGCCTACTACTTTTGACTCATTTCAGTTTCGTTGCTGCATTACTGTCGTTACTTTCCAGCAGCAAAGACCCAAGATAGAGAGCGCCATGGTTGAGAAGGTATCAGTTTTAGTCACTTCTTGAGTTGTATGCATGTTCTTGATTGATCTTTACCTCCAAGTATTGTTAAACCTTTGCAATTTCTATACTGACACGCTATTAACTTATTGCAGGAGATGTACCGACTACCGAGTAATGAGTATGCACAGAAGCTTTGGTTCCTGGTCATCTACATTCTACTCAGAAGACTATAGCTCGCAAGGTATGAACATAAAGTTACTGTTTCTGTCGTGTGCTAAACACATCCAGAAATTGTATCGTCTGTCATTCCCAATGTATGTTGACTGACAAGCTCATCTTGGTAGAGTTACATTATGATCTTTCAAATTCTGAAATCAGAGAACTATATTAGGGATGATTGATAGTTATTACTGGTTCTTCCTCCTTCTGCCCTGTTGGAAGCATAGTTAAGTTTTGAACATCTCGTCAAACCTCGAATCTTTTCTATAGCATATACCATTCGGCTTGAAGACTTGAACATCTAGTCTGGTCCAAGCAAATGAAACCCTGACTATTACTTCAATTGTCTTTTCTCATAATCCAAGGAAAAGTTGAATTTTCTTTTCGTCCGCATCGCCTAGAATATCTCATTTTTCAGCCATTATATAGTGAACAGAATGAACTTTTAGCATATTTATGTTATGTGGTTCTTTGGGAAGCTACTGACATGTTTAATCTCATCGTGCAGATTGAAATTTACACAATTCACAAGAACATAATAGCAATGGGGTCTCAAAGTTTCTGCCTTTTCATTCTTCTTCTGTTCTTCATCCCCAGCCCCGTCTTGTCTGAATCAAGTGATATAAGTACTTTGCTCACTCTGCGTCTGCGGCACTCAATCGCTGAAGAAAAAGGATTCCTTCGCAGCTGGTTTGATTTAGAAATTCCCCCATGCAGCTGGTCAGGTATAACTTGTTCGGGGCATAATGTTGTGGTCATAGACTTGTCCTCCGTGCCACTCTATGTCCCATTTCCCTCATGCATCGGGGCATTCGAGTCACTTGTTGGGCTCAACTTCAGTGGATGCGGGTTTACGGGTGAGCTTCCAGATGACTTGGGGAATTTGCAGCAGCTTCAGTACCTAGATTTGAGCAATAACCAGCTTACTGGGCCCCTGCCTGCCTCTTTATATAGTTTGAAGATGCTGAAAGAAATGTTGCTCGGGAAAAACCTATTTGATGGACAACTGAGCCCTGCAATTGGTCAGCTGCAGCACCTGACTAAGCTGTCTATATCTATGAATTCCATCTCTGGTGGCCTTCCTACAGAGCTGGGAAATCTGCCGAACCTTGAGTTCCTGGACCTTCACATGAACGCACTGAATGGGTCGATGCCAGCATCTTTTCGTAATCTGTCTCAGCTCTTGCGTCTTGATCTAAGCCAGAATAACCTCAGTGGATTAATATTTTCTGGAATCAGCTCGTTGGTGAACCTTTTGACACTCGATCTGTCATCAAACAATTTTGTTGGACCAATACCTAGGGAAATTGGTCAACTGGAAAATCTACAACTGCTAATTTTGGGACAAAATGCTTTCACCGGAAGCATCCCTGAAGAGGTTGGTAACCTGAAGTGGCTTCAAGTACTTCAACTGCCTGTGTGCAAGTTCACAGGTGCCATTCCTTGGTCCATCAGTGGTCTTGTAAGCCTGAAGGAACTTGACATATCAGAGAATAACTTCAACGCTGAACTCCCACCACCTATCGGTCAGCTTGGCAATCTAACACAGTTGATTGCAAAGAGTGCAGGCCTCAAGGGGAGTATACCGAAAGAGCTAAGTAACTGCAAGAAGCTTACTGTCATTAATCTGTCGTTCAATTCCTTTACTGGCTCTATCCCTGAAGAACTCGCAGAATTGGAAGCTGTTATGACCTTTTCCGTGGAAGGGAACAAACTATCAGGCCATATTCCACATTGTATAATGAACTGGGCAAATGCAAGATCAATATCGCTGGCTCAAAACTGTTTCACTGGACCTTTGCCATTGCTGCCATTGCAGCATCTGATTAGTTTCTCTGCAGAATCCAACCTTCTCTCAGGTTCTATTCCTGCCAAGATATGTCAAGCAAACTCCCTGCACTCACTCATACTGCATGATAACAATCTTACTGGGAGTATCGAGGAAGCTTTTAAAGGATGCACAGATCTCACAGAGCTGAATTTGCTAGGTAACCATCTCCATGGTGAGATACCAGGGTACCTGGCTGAGCTACCTTTGGTTACTCTGGAGTTGTCCCTAAACAACTTCACGGGAATGCTGTCTGAGTCGCTGTGGGAGTCATCAACCCTTTTGCAGATATCTCTCAGCAATAATCAGATTACAGGCCAGATCCCCCACAACATTGGTAGTCTGTCCAGCTTGCAGATGTTGCAGATAGACAATAACTATTTGGAAGGACCCATCCCCCTGTCCGTCGGCTCTCTACGAAATCTGACAATTCTGTCGCTACATGGCAATGGATTATCTGGGAACATACCGATAGAGCTCTTCAACTGCCGAAACCTTGCCACGCTGGACCTGAGCTCTAATAATCTTTCTGGGGACATCCCGAGGGCCATATCTAATTTGACAATGCTCAATAGCTTGATTTTGTCTTATAACCAGCTCTCTGGTGTTGTTCCTGCTGAGATCTGTGTGGGATTTGAGAATGAGGTTCACCCTGACTCGGAGTTTGTTCAGCATAACGGCCTTCTTGATCTGTCATACAACCGATTGACTGGTCAGATTCCGACTGCAATAAAAAATTGTTATATGCTGAGGGTGCTAAATCTGCAAGGCAATTTACTGAATGGCACCATTCCTGCAGAGCTTGGTCAGTTGACAAATCTTACAACCATTAATCTGTCTTTCAATGGATTAGTCGGACAGATGCTTCCTTGGTCTGCACCATTGGCACAACTCCAAGGCCTTATGCTATCAAATAACCACCTAGATGGCATCATTCCTGCTGAGATAGGCCAAATTCTTCCAAAAATTTCAATGATAGACATGTCCAGTAATGTGCTTACTGGAAATCTACCTGAGTCTTTGCTGTGCAACAAATACCTAAACCGTCTGGATGTCAGTAACAACAATCTCTCTGGAAAAATTCTGTTTTCTTGTCCCATGGACAGAGAATCCTCGAGCTCACTGCTGTTCTTCAATTCAAGCAGTAACCATTTCTCAGGGACCCTAGATGAGTCTATCTCGAACTGCACACAACTGTCTTCTCTTGACATCCACAACAATAGCCTCACTGGAAGCTTACCCCCGGCACTCTCTGATCTCAGCTTTTTGAACTATCTTGACCTCTCAAGCAATGATTTCAATGGTTCCATCCCTTGTGGTATCTGCAATATATATGGCCTCACATATGCCAATTTCTCTGGTAACCACATCAGCACGTACAGCTCAGCAGATTGTGCAGCTCGAGGTGTTTGTTCCACTAATGGCATTGATCGTAAGGGGGCTCATCCATCTCATCGAGCTCGAAGATTAGTGATCATCTGTGCCCTTTCACTTGCTGTCATCATCGTGTTAGTTCTTCTGGTAGTTTATCTGAGAAAGAAACCATTGAGGAGCAGATCGCTGGTTTTTGTATCTGCCAGTAAGGCCAATGCTACCATTGAGCCAACCTCATGCGATGAACTCCTAGGAAAGAAGTTACGGGAACCTCTGAGTATCAATCTCGCAACATTTCAGCATTCATTGCTGAGGGTCACCACAGAGGATATACTGAAAGCCACAAAGAATTTCAGTAAAGAGCACATCGTAGGCGATGGTGGCTTCGGCACTGTCTACAGGGCAGCACTCCCTGAAGGCCGTAGAGTTGCGATCAAGAGGCTTCATGGTGGCCATCAGTTCCAAGGTGATCGTGAATTCCTAGCTGAGATGGAAACCATTGGAAAGGTGAAGCATCCGAACCTTGTTCCCCTACTTGGCTACTGTGTTTGTGGCGACGAGCGGTTCCTGATCTACGAGTACATGGAGAATGGGAGCCTTGAGACATGGCTAAGGAACCGAGCAGATGCAGTTGAAGCACTTGGATGGCCAGATCTGCCTCGGTTCTGCCCTTGGGCTTGCTTTCCTCCATGAAGGATTTGTGCCCCATATCATCCACCGGGACATGAAATCAAGCAACATTCTGCTGGACAAGAATTTCGAGCCGAGGGTCTCCGACTTTGGCCTCGCAAGGATAATCAGCGCATGCGAGACCCATGTCAGCACCGACATTGCCGGTACATTTGGATACATCCCCCAGAGTACGGTATGACAATGAAGTCCAGCACGAAAGGCGATGTGTACAGCTTTGGTGCCGTCATGCTGGAGCTGCTCACAGGACGGCCACCCACAGGGCAAGAAGATATGGAAGGAGGCGGAAACCTTGTCGGCTGGGTACGATGGATGAAGTCATGAAGGCACGCGGCAAGGGGAACGAGCTGTTTGATCCTTGCCTGCCAGTCTCAGGCGTGTGGCTGGAGCAGATGGTGCGCGTGCTCAACATTGCCCTGGACTGCACCGCCGAGGAGCCCTGGAAGAGGCCGAGCATGCAGGAGGTGGTGAAGGGACTCAAGATGACCCATACGATGGAGTGCGGACCTCTGGTAGTGACAATGTCTAGGGGCACATAGCGCTTCCTGACAGTGATGTGATGTAATAATGTAGATTAATGGTAGGCTTAATGGTAGGTAACCTGTAGCTGTAGTGTACGATCGCTGGAGATTGATGTGAGATAAACTAGTTTGCTCATATTCAGGCTGTACTTGGGACAAATGCTACTGTATGTTCATCCAGGTATTGTCTTTTGTCAGGTCTCATCATAGCTGCATGAGTGTTTTACAAGCTCACAACGTGGTTGTGCTGAAATTTTACTTCTCTTTTCTCTTTTTATGTATTCCAAATAGTTATAAGGTCATCATTTTCGTTTTTTTGCCAGATTTACAAGCTAACAATCTGCTCTTCTATATATCATAAACACAAGGAGCAATTTGTCTGGAGCCTTGAGGAACTATGCTCAAGTGCAAATAATTTGAGCAATTTGAATCTTAGCATTCTCTTCCCAGTCGAATTCAATGTCTTGTCCTGTGCTTCTTTCTACTCATGTCCCCAGTTGCACTGTTTCTAGACATTTACATGGTGGATTATTTGTGTGTTTCATATTACTGCTTGAACTGCAGTGCTCGGATGAAAACGGAGCGGATACGGGCGGAACTGAGTGGTGTCACATTTGTTTTCATATTTTTTTACGGAAGCGAAAACAAATACAACATCCCCAGAAACAAATATGGAAACAAATATGAACCGAATACGATGCGAACACGGAATAGAAAGCAGATGTTTGCCAGAATAAATAGACCCATTGAATAATGCAAGAAAACTCAATAAAACCAACAAACTTGTCATGTGTCTAAAAGAAAATAAAATATAACGAGATATCACGATGATTATATAATATAGTGTGCCTAAATGTTTTCACTGGAATTACTGGATTTGGAAACACCACATAGCAAAACGAAAAGTTCTGTATTACCGGAAACACCGTGGTCATTCCGCCGGAATAAGCTGTTCCGTTCCCTTTCCATTTCCATATAAAAATTCCTGTTTTCGTTGCCGTTCTGCAAAATTCCGTTTTCGTTCCTTATTTCCATTTCGTTTCTTTTTTCCGGAAATGTCAGAAAGATTTCCGTTCCTTTTTCATCCCTAGCTCCAATAGTATGGTTAGACTTCAAGCAGAGAATTCTGTACCTGACTGCCTGTTGTTCCATGCTCTGTTCATGCCCCAGCTGCGACATAGTGGGTGCGTCCCGCGCCACCATCCCAGGTTCCCGACGCCCTAGTTGCTACTCGCCGCACCGGCGGCCACGCCCCCCACAAGCACCCCGCCCCCCGCCTTTCAAGCGCGTCGCCGCAATCGCCGTTCCCGTTCATTATCGCCAGGACATCGCGTTCCTGCTGTCTCCATCCCCGTCCCAGTCTTCGGCCACTGGTCTTCACAACTTCTGGCGTTTGGGCATGTCAGGTTCGGGTTGATGGCGGCGGCGGCAGAGGAGGTGCTGCAGCACATAGGACCCGACCCTCGAGTGGAACAGACCAACAACGCGGCGGCGGAAGAAGAACATGTGGGCGACGACGAAGAGATCCTGCGGTTCATGGTCTCGGCGGATGGCTACCTCCTCCTGATGGACTCGCTTTCCTCCGTTCTTCGCCAGGTAGATCACGCAGGCTGTCGCCCTCTGTTCACTAATCTATCAATCCGCTGCCTGGTATTCATAGTCTCTGCTCTGGGTTTTGTGGTATCTGGGAGTTTCCCTTGATTCGTGAGCAGTTTGACTCCAAATGAAGTGATTGTTACAGAAGTACGTACTATACTAGTATGTATCAGGCGGCGAACAATGTTTTTATCTAAATTGCTATCTTTCAGAGTCAAATAAATACCTGACAAGAATTAGTGGCTGGGCAGAAGCTTGTTTGCTCAGATGATTTATTTTTTGTTTTATTTGGTACCTGCGACTGTGTAGTGCCGTGAAACTAATCTTGATCTGAGCTTTCGTAAGACTTACTGGAGAAACTGTTTGCCTATTGTGGTACTGTCGCAGTTCACAAGTAAATATGAACAATGTTCTTTATTTTCTAGGGTTGGCTTATCTGTAGACAGCGGGACAAGGAGCGGCTGGATGGATTGATCGAGAAGCTTCTGAGGGCGGCACGCCTTCTATCTGCGTCATCCAGCCACTGAGTTACTCCCATGTGGAGTTGTATCACCTCGTTTTAGGTTTGGGCATCTTTGTGCTGTGGCCCCAGCAGACTTGTTGTTTTTTGGATTCTGTAACTGGATATATGTATGCTTGTGGGCGGTTGCTTTATTTATAAAGCGGGGCGAAAGCCTGTTTCGTGGCAAGTGCTCGTCACTCGATGGGTGCATCACGTGTGTCGAGTACACTGTTTAATCATAAGGAGCAATCTGCAGCCACTAAGCTGCAAGTGGATTATTCGACAGAATTCCAACCATCAGGTAATCCACTTCTGTATACTCTTTACTATTTGAGTTAACAATCTTTATCAAGGACACAGAGCTGGTATGCCAATCATCCTTGTTTTCTCATGAAGTCTAATCTATGTCTTTTCTGAATACCTTAGACTGATAGTTCCATCTTCCATGTGCACAAGCTGAGCTGTTTTTCTTTATCATGTTTCAGAATCAAACCCGCATTTTTTTTTTGTTAAAGTGGCGCTTGCAAGAAGAATCAAACTCCAGTGATGTCTATGCACAAGATAGCACTAAACCAAAACTAAGGTACCGAGGGTCAGAAGCTACCCCAGGTATTAGCACAAGCACTATCTCTACTTTTTTTTAGTGTTCGAATGTGTCAACTAATTTCCCCTGCTCACCTTCAAATCCTTGTTTTTGTTAAGGAGATGGTAGCAGTGAGCCAGATGCAACTACTGCAAAGTCTTCTAGTGGTGTTGACAGTAACAAGCAGGTAAGTGTAATATAAAAACCTGTTATCTTTTGCCATTATGGTAAAATAAAGGATAATTTTTTTTTGAATTTTCATACTTGTATTCATAAGTAAAAGGGATGATTACAGAGCCGGATACAAGCAAAGAAAACAAGAGAAGGATACAAAGATCGCCGCTGCTGCAGCACGCCATCTTCACCATCGAGATCCTCCAGAACGCACCGCCTCCACCGCCGGAGACGACGAAGGCAGCGACCGCCCGGAGTCCTCAGCCCAGGAACGGAAGAGCTCCTTGTCCAAAGACGTTGATGGACCGCAAAATCCACCAGCTCCGTAGAACTGGATCTGCAGACGAAGAAGGAGAATCGGCCGGGGACGCACCCGAGCATCTTCCGGCCCGGATCCGGGGCCGGCGCCACCCCACCTCCACAGAGATGGCCGGATCCACCACCAACACACCACACACCTCCACAGCAGCCGTCTCGCACCTCCTCCACCTCCGGCCTCCACCACACTCGCCACCAATCCACCGCTGACGCCGGAGAAAGCAGCGGCAGAGAGGTGACTCACCTGCAACTTGGCCGCGCCGTCGACGACGACGCCGGAGAGGGGAAGCCGCAGCGCACCAAAAGATCGACGCCGGCGACCCCGCCACGCCCGCGCCGCCCTCAAGACCTCTATTTACACCGCCGGAGCGCAGATCCGGGGATTCCCCACCCTCCCGCCGCCGAAGCGGCCGGCGGAGGGGGAGGAATCCCTCGGATACGCCGGCGTCCGCCGGGAAACCTCGAGTCGCCTCGGAGATCGCCTCTGGGTACTGTAGATGGAGGGGGTTCCAGAAATATCGGGCGAGTACTTGTATAGATCTGCACGTGTGATAATTGATGGTGAATGATGGCTTAAAAGCAACAAAATAATGGAGCACTAGTTATGATGAATCAGTAAGCCAATAAAACCAAGTTCTTATGTGCTTGAGTAGTTGAGTGGTCAATTTGCCCAAGCCAGAATACTATATGCCATACCCGTTGATAGTTCGAACTTCAAAATGAAGTATCAAGGCAACAAAATATTGCTGCATAGTAGCTGTACTCAGGTTTCAGATCTTTTTTCTCAGGTTTGAGATATTTTTTCTCAAATTAGTATGGCCTCTGAACTTTCTATCTAGTAAACACACAGTTTCACATTCATATTCGAAACGCTGAAGAATAACATATTTGCTCAGCGCAAGGCACAGAGGTGTCACAACACACTATAAACTTTGGTGCCATGAATAAGAAAGTTGTTATGTAACTCCGAGACGCTTAAATTCTATTGATTGTTCATTTCCTCTGCACTTTAGGTTCAAAGTGCAAGATCAAAAGCATTATCAGTCTTTGGAGCGTTGGTGTCACCAAAACTACGAACAACCCAAGTTTCCTTTGAAACAGGTTTTATTTCTAACAAGAACAGTACAACATGCTATGCTTTTACCTTATGTTGATCTAACTGATATTTTCATTTCATGTAGCACTTGAACTAGTCGTGGAGTTAGCAATTTCAAGATCAACCATGCTCTCTAGTTTCTCCCAGATAAAGTGTGAATCATAAATTGCTGCCTGAGTTCGAGATTTTGTACCATTGCACACAACCTATTATCTTTGTGGCAGTGATATCCAATCAGGGGCGCTTGTAGAAAATATCATAATCCTATTTGAAATGTTGATGTATGTGGATATGCTGATATGCATATGTTTATCGATTTGCTTGCCATGTTGTACTTTGAGTTGTCTTACAGCCACAGGGACAGGGACAGAGACAACATTCTTTTTTGTAAGTCCATATTCATTTACTAGGTGAAACTCTGGTGATCACAACTGCACTATTAAGGTTAGTATGCCTAAAATAAAACTATAATTACCTTGAATTACATTGCTTGCAAAGATTGAAAAACAATAAGTGGTTGTCGAAGAAGACAACGTTGTCGCTAGCGAGTAACGATGCCCACAGAGCCACCCCAATGCACATAAACAACAACCAACCCGTGGTCTATAAAGACCTCACAAGCTTCTCATCAGCGTTAGACGGTCAGATCGATAAATCTGACGTTTTTCCGAGAACGCGTAGGAGGTATGCGAATCATTTAATTAAGCTTGAAGGGGAAAACAAACGTAGTTCAGAAGTTTACAAATGTCACTCGCCAGGCCGGCTCACCAAAAGACCTCGACGCCGTCTTTAGAACAATAGGCCACCCCTAGATAAAATCTGACTTTCTTTTGCAAACTTCACACAAGACGATCTTTTAGATATGAACCCTTTTACAAATGCCACACACCCCGAGCGTTTGCATTGAAGGGGCAAACGCCAAGAACCATATGACGTTTGGGTCGTAAAACGTTTGCACCATTCCCGACATTCGAGTCAATGACCAGAGAAAGCTTCAATTCGCTGCAGCAGGAAGAATTGAGAATCTACAAAGTGTTTTTCTTACATAAGCTGAAGCATGCTTATATATATCAGAGAGTAATACACTACACACGAAAATTTACATAGCCTCTCATTTCTTTCCTAAGATCTACTGTAGCAAACACTCTAACGAACAAAAACACTATGAGGAGCTAATTAAAAATCTAGAAAGTTCTGAAAGAAAGTGGGTACTGGTAGCTATAGAACCGTTGCTTGTACCGCTAGCTCTAGCATCAGCCATCAGAGATCAGACGCCATCCGTATTAGTGCCAGTCGATGTTGTTTCGAGATTCAGTTGTAGCTGCCGAAGCTGGTGCGGCCAGTCCTCTTCTCTGCCGCGTCCGTGCCGTCGTTCCTCGGCACGACGAGGTTGCTGATGGTCCTCACGATCTGCAGCTTCAGCTGGCCCCTCTTCAGCGGAGGCCTCTTCTCCTTCGCGCCGTGGTTGCTGCCGATGCCGCTGTTGCTGTGTTGGCAGTAGTGCTCCATGGCTGAAGCTGAACTCCCCCTTCTTGCCTTCTCTCTCTTCGTTTTGTTTGTGTGTGTGTGTGGTGATGGTGCTTGCTTATCTGTGGAGAGGGCTTGAGAAGGTGAAATGTATTTATAGGCGAAAAATAAACCATCTGTGCTATGTTAACACTTAACACTGGTGCCTTGCCGCACATGTTATTTGGGGAATAAGTTGACTGCTTCTGGGGCGCCATGTTGTTTCTAGCGTGAAGGCACTAATCAACCGGGGAATTTGTGCCCTTAACCACACGAGTGCTAATCTCTGGAAGTCGACTGGAATCATCGACTAGTAATGGAGACGGTAGGCATGTGCATCTTTGAGGCATCCAAAGACCACTGACCGGTCAGTTCCAGCACGAATCCGAGCTCGTAGAAAATCGAAAAAAATTCATCTGAACTGAAGATAATTCAGGGTTCAAGAATAGCGCGGAGTAGACCGAGTAGCACGTGCAGGGGTGCTGCACCTTGACTGTTTCCTACGATCGAGAGCGCCATGCATGCGACTGTGATGGCTCACTAGTTGTGCCTGTTAGAATTGTAATATGTCTTGTATATCGATAAATACGTATTGGGTATGGAGTAGTACTCCAACCCAAATACGCCTCCTGTAATGCCACGTCAGGGGCTCTTCCTGGCTTATATAACACGCATCCGATCGACCCTACTGGGCAACGATCGTTCCACCAAAATTCACATGGTATCAGAGCCACCTTTTCCTGACCTAGCCGTCACAAAACCCTAGACCGCCGCTGCCGCACCATTGCCGCCGCCGCCGCCCACAAGATCAAGATCAAAACACCGCCGCTGCCGCATACATTGCCGCTGCCGCCGCATCAAGACTCCAAGACCTCTACGACCAAGAACAGTCGCCGCCCCGCATTACTGCCGCCGCCGCCGCATCAAGACTCCAAGACCAAGAAGATCGCCATGTCGTCGTCCTCCTCTGTCGTGCCCGCTGTCACCCTCGGCAATCCTCCCACCCAGCAGCTCACACGGACGAATCATCTCATGTGGAAGGCGCTGGTGCTCCCCCATCTTCGTGGAGCCCAGGTTACCGGCCTGCTGGATGGAACTGAAGCTGCTCCGGCCACGACCATTGACATCGATGAGGGAGGGAAGAAGTCCACCGTTGCCAATCCCCAGTACTCCGCCTAGATTGTCCGTGACCAGCAAGTTATGGGGTGGCTCCTCGAAACCATCTTACCGGAACTTCTTCCACACTTCTTTGAGCACACCTCCACGACTCAAGTTTGGGGGACGATCTCTGCCATGTTCACCTCTGTTTCCCGCTCCGAAATCACTCACCTTCGCACGGCCCTCAACAAGACGAAGAAGAAGAAGGACATGACCGCTTCAGAATACTTCACCACCATGAAAGGGCTCGGTTCCGAGCTCGCTGCTGCCGGGAAGCCCATTGACGATGATGAGCTCATTGGGTATATTCTCAACGGGCTCGATGTCACATACAATGATGTCGTTGCTGCTGTCAACGGACAACGGGGAACTACACTTGATGATTTGTTTGCCCAGATTGCCGCGCATGATATGCGCCACGAGATGCTCTCCGATGAAGAGGATGCCATCCCCGCCCAATCCTTCACTTCTTCAGCACATCTTGCCCGTGGTGGCAATGACCAAGGCCGCTTTGATGATCGTGGTCGCCGTGATGATCGTGGTCACCGTGATGGAGGTGATCGCCGTGATGGAGGTTCCTGGCGCTCCCGGGACAGTGGTGGTCCCTGGCGCTCTCGCTCTCATGGTGACCAAGGTCGCCGTGATGGGGGAGGTGGTGGTCGTGGTCGTGATGACATACGTGATGACCGCAACCGCCGTGATGGAGGAAAGGGAGGCCGCCGTGATGATAGCAAGAGCGGCTTCCGTGATCGTGCTCCTACACCTTATGTCAATGTCACTTGCCAGATATGCAAGATTCATGGGCACCCGGCGAGTGACTGTTGGTGGCGCTACCAAGATCGTGATGATTCTGATGATGATACTCATGAGGAGGAGAAGAACGCCAATCTTGCTGCCTATGGTGTTGATACCAACTGGTATCCGGACACTGGTGCCACCAACCACATCACGGGAGAGTTGAGCAAGCTCTCCACACATGACAAGTACAAGGGACGTGATCGCGTCCAAACTGCAAACGGAAACGGTATGGAAATAAGCAACATTGGTCATTCAACGTTATGCACCCCACATGCTTCTTTACATCTTAAAAATGTCTTGCATGTTCCTAGTGCCACCACAAATCTCCTATCTGTTCATAAGCTTACACTTGATAATCATATATTTTTTGAGTTTCACCCTGATTTCTTTTTAATTAAGGATCAATGCACAAGGAGAATTCTGTTTAAAGGGCCATGCCATGGTGGTCTCTACCCGCTAGTGCCGTTTTCCACCGGGTCTTCCAAGCATGCTTTCGTTACAATAAAGCCATCGTCGTCCACTTGGCATCGTCGTCTAGGGCATCCCTCGTCTTTTGTGGTTCAACAAGTTCTTAGAAACAATAAGATTGCCTATACTCCAGAAGTTAGTCCTTATGTTTGTGATCCATGTCAGTTAGCTAAGAGTCATCAGTTGCCATATCCTGTCTCTACTAGTGTTTCCACTGTTCCCTTGGAGCAAGTGTTTTCTGATGTATGGGGCCCAGCACCTGAGTCTGTTGGCAAACACTCCTATTATGTAAGCTTTATCGATGATTTTAGTAAATTTACTTGGATTTATTTGCTCAAGAAACGTTCTGAGGTGTATCAAGTGTTTCTCAATTTTCAGCAACTTGTTGAGCGCAAATTTGATAGAAAAATTATCACTATGCAAACTGATTGGGGTGGTGAATATGAAAAACTCAATAGTTTCTTTCAAAAGCATGGCATTTCTCATCATGTCTCCTGCCCACATGCTCACCAACAAAATGGTTCCGCTGAACGCAAACACCGTCATATTGTTGAAGTAGGTCTTGCCTTGCTTGCCAATGCCTCCATGCCCCTTAAGTTTTGGGATGAAGCTTTTCTCACCGCCACCTTCCTCATAAACTTACTTCCAAGTAAAGTTATAAATCTTGATACACCTGTTGAACGTCTTCTCCATACCAAGCCAAACTATGAATCTCTTCGAGTGTTTGGTTGTGCTTGTTGGCCAAATTTACGTCCTTATACCAAGCGCAAGCTAGCTTTTCGTTCTACACGATGTGTTTTTCTAGGGTATAGTCCACGTCATAAGGGAGTCAAGTGTTTAGAAGTTTCCACTGGTCGTATCTATATATCACGAGACGTTGTCTTTGATGAGAGTGTTTTTCCGTTTGCCTCTCTTCATCCTAATGCCGGTGCACGTCTTCGCAAAGACATTCTTCTTTTACCTTCCACCACTTCCACACATGGGGATGCAAATGTTGATGACTATATGTCCTTGCCTATAATACCAGATGTTACTAATGATCAAAGTGCAGAAAACAGTGCAGCTACAGGTGCAGGCACGCAACAAAAAGAATCACAAAAAAAATTTGGCGTCAAATGGCGCTGCAAAGCTGAAGAAACAGGCGCAAAACGACAGATGTCGTCTGCCTGTCTACGATCCCGAGGAGGATCCGATGCTCGCTGATCTAGAGGCGGATTCTGGCCCTGGTGGCTCCACTGATCCCGGTGAGGATTCCGTGTCCACCGCGTCCGACAGCGCGGAAACCGCGTCGCCTCCGCATGATGAACCTGGAGACGCCACGTCTCGCTCCAGGCCACGCTCCCGGGCCCCGCCGCGCACGTCGCTGTCGCGGTCCCCGCCCGGACCCGCCCTCGCCTCGCTCTCCGCGGAGAAGTCCAAGCCCGCACGAACCGGGAGCCGCCACGTCCCCGACAGCTTCGGACGCATCTGCAGATGCTGATCCCACGCTGCTGACGCCCCTGTCAGCATGCAGAGGATGGATCCTCTACGCCAGGGTCCGCTGCGGCCTCCTCTACACCGACAATACACCAACGCCTTCGCCACCACCTCCTCCGCCTCCGGAACCTCGAACTCGTTTACAAAAAGGTATCAAGCAACCACGAGTACCTACTGATGGCACTATTCGTTGGTGTCTTTTTACGTCTACAGGGGAACCAAGTACACTTTCGGAGGCTCTTAAGGATGAACGGTGGCGCAAAGCGATGGGGGAAGAATATGATGCGCTCATACAGAACAAGACATGGCACCTAGTTCCTCCTCATCATACCAAAAATCTTATTGACTGCAAATGGGTATACCGCATCAAGAAGCATGCAGATGGCACAATTGACAGGTATAAAGCACGACTTGTTGCAAAAGGGTTTAAACAGAGGTATGGAATAGACTATGAAGATACTTTTAGTCCTGTGGTCAAGGCAGCTACTATTCGTATTGTTTTGTCAGTTGCTGCTTCCAGAGGATGGAGTTTGCGACAGCTAGATGTCAAGAACGCGTTTTTGCATGGCGTTCTGGAAGAGGAAGTATACATGAAACAACCTCCAGGTTTTGAAGACTCACAAACTCCACACTATATATGCAAACTTGACAAGGCCTTGTATGGTCTCAAACAGGCTTCTCGAGCATGGTATTCTAGACTCAGTATCAAGTTGCAACAACTTGGCTTTTATCCATCCAAGGCTGACACTTCTCTTTTTCTCTATAACAAGTCTGGTATTATGATGTTTGTTCTAATTTATGTTGATGATATCATAGTCACAAGCTCTTCAGATCAAGCTATCTCGGCTCTCCTTCATGATTTGAATGCTGATTTTGCTCTCAAGGATTTGGGGGACCTACACTTCTTTCTGGGTATTGAGGTAAAGAAAACCTCGAATGGTTTGCTCCTTACTCAGGAAAAATATGCTACCGAGTTGCTTGCTAAAGTCGGTATGACTAAGTGCACATCCTGTCCCACGCCTTTATCCTCCACTGATAAATTGTCTTTGACTGAGGGAGCTCCTCTTGGTCCTGATGATAGTACAAATTATAGAAGTATGGTAGGTGCATTGCAATACTTGACATTAACAAGACCTGATATTTCTTACTCAGTAAACAAAGTTTGTCAGTATTTGCATGCACCGACTTCTGCTCATTGGACAGCCGCCAAAAGGATTCTACGATATGTTCAGGGTACAATCCGTGTTGGACTCACATTTCAGAGATCCTCCTCTACTTTGCTCAGTGCTTTCTCAGATGCAGATTGGGCAGGTTGTCTTGATGACAGAAGGTCAACTGGAGGCTTTGCTATTTTCATTGGACCGAA
Organism: Poa pratensis; assembly: GCA_947311845.1. Taxonomy (NCBI): domain Eukaryota; kingdom Viridiplantae; phylum Streptophyta; class Magnoliopsida; order Poales; family Poaceae; genus Poa; species Poa pratensis. The sequence continues at coordinate 110,258,619 of CAMZMU010000074.1, read as the reverse complement.
TCTGGTCTCTTGGAGTGCACGTAAACAGAAGAATGTGTCAAGATCTAGCACAGAACCTGAATATAAAGCTCTTGCAAATGCTACAGCTGAGTTGATATGGGTTGAAACTGTTCTTAATTAACTTGGTGTTGCACTAAAAGAAAAGCCATGTTTATGGTGTGATAACTTGGGTGCTACCTTCTTGTCTGCTAATCCTGTGTTTCATGCTAGGACCAAGCATATTGAAATAGACTATCACTTTGTTCGTGAAAGAGTTGCAGATAAGTTGCTTGACATCAAGTTCATTTCGAGCAAGGATCAAGTTGCTGATGGTTTTACAAAGACTTTGCCAGTCAAGAATCTACATGAGTTTATGTGTAATCTCAACCTCTCCGAAGGTTGCGATTAAGGGAGGCTGTTAGAATTGTAATATGTCTTGTATATCGATAAATACGTATTGGGTATGGAGTAGTACTCCAACCCAAATACGCCTCCTGTAATGCCACGCCAGGGGCTCTTCCTGGCTTATATAACACGCATCCGATCAACCCTACTAGGCAACGATCGTTCCACCAAAATTCACGGTGCCCGGTTTTAAGGTTCAGTGTATCTCCATGCTTTGCTCTCGAGGTGTCGACGCAGCTGAGGGACACCTCGATTGTCATCATCTGGCCGACGATGAGCCGCCGGCCGCGACCTTATCCGCTACGTGCCTGGATCTTCTTCTGACAAGATGTTAGTCACGAGATGCACGCTGATTACATGCTTAGCTTTTCTTGGTAACAAAAACTAACAGAAAGAGACACCGCTAGTGCGCTATCTGGAAAGAGAGACGCCGGTGATCAAGCTAGCGTCCTAGTAGCATTAGCATGCTACGCTTTAACTGATTTTGTAATTGGCACGGAGGATCAAAGCTGGTGCCGATGTTGCCGATGGTCATTGGCTCGTCGACGCTTCAAACATACACAGACTCCTCGCTGGTCCACATGGCCTAGCTACCTATGTTTCCTTTCCAGAGCATAAATTCCATGGTTAGTGCCTTGATCAGATCCACGCCATAAACCCCACGGATCTAGATGTAATTTTTGTTGCTTCTAGATTTCTTTGTACTGACTTGACAGTTGATGAATAGATTAGAAGTTCCTCGCAAAAAAAAAAACCCTGGTTTTATCCCCAAACCCGTCCATATATTCCTTTGAAAAGAGTAAAAGGAAAATGATCTGGGGAACATAAAAAATGGGCCTATAATCTATCTCCCACTTTCCACACGCCCCTCCTGGTTAAAGAAAACATAACAATTCCAAAAAAGGGACTCTATTTTAAAAGGCATATAAAAACAAAGTATCTAGAAAGATTGTGGACTTTGGTACCATGAATGATTTTTTTATTTCAACGAGGAAAGTACCCGTGCGTTGCTACGGAACAGTAACATTATACTAAGAGATTTAAGTGGTGATTATTTTTCTTATAAGGAACTTTTATGGACGGTTCATGTTTCTTATTTCTGGATATAATTGGTTTTATTAATGTTAAATCCATATTTTTAAAAACAATTCTCATTTGTTAGTAATTTTTTTGAACATGTGTTTTTTAATATTTTCTAAATAAAACAATAAAATTATTTAACTTTAATATAAAATCTGTTTTTTTGAAGAAAAAAATATGTGTTTTCATCTGCTGTCCTTCATCCTAATTGATATGTTTTGTGTTGATTGGGCTGCCATGTGTTTCAAATCATTGCCACTTTTTTTTGTAAAGAAAACTATAAGGGAGACACCAACCATATAAATAGTAGGAACCTAAGTTAGCCAGGAGGAATTGAATACATGTGATGGGTTGTACACCCACTTCCCTATTAGGAATCTCTAAGAATGACATCATAAATATAAGTAAGCAACCAACTTAATATTTTGCTAAACCGAGGACAAAACTATACATTATAAAAGTCCGAGTGACTAAAAAATACTTTCGTCTTATGAAGTTTGCATGCAAACGCTGGTCCGATCCCCACGACGTCAGCACATAGTATCATACTTACACGCATAGGAGTATATAAGCACTCACACATCGTGTACAAAAATATGAAGCTTGTGTACATATTTCTTATCAATAGGTCTCCTGCTTGCCTAATTTTCATGGACAAAACTGAAGAGGTTTTTATTCACCAATTTAAAAAGAATAGTAGTGAATAATGATTTCCCAACATTTCTAATAATATAAAGCCTTATTCCAATTTTGGCATTTTGTTTTCCGGGCTTTTAGCCTCGGTTAGTGAAGGACAAATACAAGATATTGAAAGTGCATGTGTTTCCCCATGTGTGGTTTTGGTAATTAATGACAATCCTTATGGACTAATGTTTGCATTGAGATATTCTTGTAGATCTTGTCCATAGGAAAAGATTGGAGTTCATGTGTTGGACTCTAGAAGATTACATGATGACCGAGGTTCTATCCAAGGGTTTATATGAAGAATGGTCATGTGAAGAGTTGAGCTTATTGCAAGCATGGCTTGGAAAAGAAGATTGAGTGAAATTTCATGTTATCTCCAAGCCATCTTATATATCAAGATAAGAAGATGAATTGCAAGTGGACTCATGAAGACGGAGCTTTGCAAGGCTCTCCCATCATGGTGTATGGGGGAGTATTTGGAGAAGTCTTCATCAAGCATGTGCTAGAAAGCACAATCAAGAAAGGTGTTCCAACTTGAGGGAGTCAAGATCGTCATCATCTAGGTCAAGTGGAATGCGCAAGGCAAATGTATGATCTTGATAGGGTTTCTATTTGACCGGTCTCGTGGTGTTAGTGGGAGACCAGGTTATAGGATAGACGGCGTACTATCAAGAGGGGCTCTCAAGTGAGTAACTTGATCGCATCTTTGTGGAGAGCTCAAACCTTTGCATATTTGGCATATCATCTTTCTTAGTTCTTATTTGGCTTTTATCCATGTGAGAATTTAGAGTTTGTGTTCATCTCCATACCAAGCTCTAGTTCATCAAAAACGGATTTCATTTGAATATCTTGTTACGTTTTTTATGTTCGAGGTTTTATCGGTTTGTCTTTTCTAAGAGAGGTCAAACTCTCTACTTGTGGTTTCCTCCTCACATGATGGACTATGATGTGTATATGCATAATATTGTAGAGCTTGTGAGTATCTTCTAACAAGCCCAAGATCATAGAAAACGGAGTCCGGATGAGAAACATATTGCGGTTTTTGTTTGGAGGTTTTATCGGTTGTTCTTTTATCGAGAGGTCTAACCTTTCCCCATTTGGTTTTATCCTCCATTGTTGGACTATGATGTTTCTCTGCATGATCTTGTAAATCTCTTCATTGCGATTCCAATGAGCCCAAGAATATCGAAAACGGAGTCCGGATGAGCAAGTTATGGGTGTTACATTTTCGGTTTCTGGGTGGCCAGCCCCCAGGCCAGCCGGCTCGTCAAACGGGCAGATTTTCGGGCACCAATTTAAGGGCCCTTCTTCCCCAAAGTGACTAGAGCTTCTAAGCACGAAATTGGCCCCCATTGTTGACCTCTTGAAGCTTTGAGTTCTCTCTATTCCTCCATGATTCTTGCCTCAAATTAGAGGGAAAAGAGAGAGGAGATCTAGATCCACATTTTCACCAATCCATCTTTCCTCTAAGTGAGGGGAACCCTTTGGATCTATATCTTGGATTTCCATTTGTTGAGTTCTTTTTTGTTCTTCCTCTCTTCTCCCCCCATAAGCATTAGTTGCTTTTGGTGGGATTTGAGAGAAGGATTTGAGCACTTGTGCTCTTGCCATTGCTTTGTGCTCTCCACGAGGATTCGTGGAAGTTGAAAGTTTGTGAGCTTGTTACTCTTGGGTCTTTAGACCCTAGACGCCTTTGTGGTGGTTGAGACCTTGTGAGGTCACTTGTAGCTGTTCGGGAGCCCCCAGTTCGGTTGTGGGTGTGTGCCCTGGATCGTTGTTGTAAAGGCTCCGGTTTCCACCTAGAAGGATTCCGATAGTGGATGGTGAACCAAACCTTTGTGGTGTGGTTCATCGGAGAATAGGGTGAGCCTTTGTGTGGCGTTGAGATCGACCTTTGTGGTGTCTCACACCTCTCCAACGAGACGTACTCCCCTGAAAAGGAGGAACTCGGGAATACATCCTCGTCTCTACATGGCTCGGTTATTTCTATACCCGAGCTTTTTACTTATGCACGTTACATTGTGATAGCCTTCGTGCTTGAAGTAATCTTGTTGCTATCACTTTGTTGCTTGTCTTGCTTAGCATAAGTTGTTAGTGCACATAGGTGAGCCTAGTACATTTAGGTCGTTGGCTTGTTAATTTAAACACCTAGTTTTATTCCGCAATTATCAGGACTAAACCGGAAAAGTTTTAATCGTCTATTCACCCCCCCCCCCTCTAGGCGACATCCTTGTCCTTTCAATTGGTATCAAGCCTAAACAAGATATTCAGAAATGACTATTAAAACACCTCTCACGTTCCTCAAAATGAAGAGTGAGGAGGATCAACAACCATAATTCATGATATTTGGGATGGATTCAATTTTACCGAGTCTGACTCATAGTGACGTCCATTTCTCTTCAGCAGAGAACAACCACGTTTATCAAAAGATTTTAACGACTGGGATACTTAGCTTACGATACCTAGCTAGCACTAATAACAAGTATCTAACGAAATATATTCCTTGCTCGTTGACAATCACTTGTTCTTTGCTCATTGAAAATCACTTATTCCCAAACCTCACGAGAGACTAATGTTTTCATTTATCGTCTCATGGAAAAATCTTTTCATTCCTCTTAGGCTAACAAGATATTTTATTGGTAGGTCGTATAAGAACCGGAGGATCCTATTTGATCAGATACGTAACAAAAGATTACTATTTTCCGTTCGTTACGGCACAGGGGCTCCTTATTCCACGAGAAATAGACTAGCACTTCGATGGGTGCATCGCGTGTGTTGAGTACACTGTTTGATCATAAGGAGCAATCTGCGGCCACTAAGCTGCATGTGGATAATTCGGCAGATTTGCAACCATCAGGTATCCCACTTGGGTATTACTATTGAGTTAACAATCTTTATCAAGGACACAGAGCTGCAATGGCAATCATCCCTGTTTTCTCATGAAGTCTAATCTATGTCTTTTCTGAAAACCCTTAGAATGATAGTTCCATCTTCCATGTGGATGTCCTGAGGCTGTTCTTTAATCATGTTTCAGAATCAAACCCGCATTTTTCTTTGTCAAAGTGTTGCTTGCAAGAAGAATCAAACTCCAGTGATGTTGTCTGTGCACAAGATAATACTAAACCAAAACTAAGGTACAAAGGAACAGAAGCTACCCCAGGTATTAGTACAAGCACCGTTTCTACTTTTTTGTAGTGTTCGAATGTGTCGACCAATTTCCCTAGCTCACTTTCAGTTCCTTGTTTTTATAAGGAGGTGGTAGCAGTGAGTCAGATGCAACTACTGCAAAGTCTTCTACTGATGTTCACTGTAGCAAGCAGGTAAGTGCAATCTAAATACATATTATATTTGCCATTATACTATTATAGTAAAATAAAGGATAACTGATGGTGAATGATGGCTTAAAAGCAACAAAAATAGAGCACCAGTTATGATTATTCAGTAAGTCAGTAAAACCAAGTTATTATTTGCTTGCGTAGTTAAGTGGTTAGTTTGCCCAAGCCAGAATACTTCATGCCATACTTGTTGATAGTTCAAACTTCAAAATCAAGTATCAAGGCAACAAGAGATTGCAGCATAGTAGCTGTACTCAGGTTTGAGATCTTTTTTCTCAAGTTAGTCTGGCTTGTGAACTTTCTATCTAGTAAACACACAATTACACATTCATATTTGAAACGCTAAAGAATAACAGAGTTGCTCAGCGCAAGAGACTGAAGTGCCACAACACACCTATATATTATTTCCGTGCCGTGAATAAGAGAGCTGTTGGGTAAATCCGAGGCGCTTAATTCTATTGATTTTTTCCTTTCCTCTGCACTTTAGGTTCAAAGTGCAAGATCAAAAGCATTATCAGTCTTTGGAGCGTTGGTGTCACCAAAACTACGAACAGCCCAAGTTTCCTTTGAAACAGGTTTTATTTCTAACAAGAGCAGTAGAACATGCTATGCTTTAACCTTATGTTGCCCTAACTGATATTTTCGTTTCATGTAGCACTTGAACTAATCGTGGAGTTAGCAAATTCAAGATCAACTATGCTCTCTAGTTTCTCCTGGATAAAGTGTAAATCATGAATTGCTGCCTGAGTTCGAGGTTTGTACCCTTGCGCACCACCTATTCTCTTTGTGGGATCGGTGATATGCAATCAGCAGCGCTTGTAGAAAATATCATAATCCTATTTGAAAGGTTGATATATATGGATATGCACATGTTTATCGATTTCTTTGCCCTGCTGTACTTTGAGTTGTCTTACAACCACAGGGACAGAGAAAACATTATTTTTGTAAGTCCATATTCATCGGAGTGTCTTTTGCTCCTGGGCACTAGTGCTCCTACCATTTAAAAAAAATCGAAAATCGTATTTCTGAGTTTCAAAAAATTCTGAAAATAAATCGGGATGTAGGTAATGGTGTATCCCACAAACGTGTAAAATAATACTTTGTATTATGGGCTACATAAAATTTAGAGATTTAAAACTATGCATACTCAGATCCACACTTTTGTCATTTTTATGTAGCTCAAAATACAAAGTAATTTAAACATAGCCTCTCTTTTCTTACAAAGTATTTCAATTGTCTGCAGCAGGAAGAAATGAGAATCTACAAAGTGCTTTTCTTACATAAGCTGAAGCATGCTTATGTATCACAGAGTGAGACACTACTACACACGAAAATTTACACAGTCTCTCTTTGCCTTCAATACAACCCAACAAACACTATATACATAAACGCTATAAAGAGCTAACTAGAAACCTAAAAAAGTTCTGAAGGAGAGGGGGGCCGCTCTAGTATTTGTGAGTGCATTTGAGTGAGAGTCGAAGTTGTTTCGAGATTCAGTCGTAGCTGCCAAAGCTGGTGCGGCCGGCCCTCTTCTCTGCCGCGTCCGTGCCGTCGTTCCTCGGCACGACGAGGTTGCTGATGGTCCTCACGATCTGCAGCTTCAGCCTAGGATGCCCGGATACGGCGATACGGATACCGATATCGCGATACGCTGATACGCTGTTTTTTTCAAAAATACGGATACGGGGATACGTTTGTATATATATAGTAAAATTTAAAATATATATAAGTTAGTGACTTTTCATACGAGAATGAGAATTACTAGTAGTATATAGGAGTCTTCGTGATAATACATGAGCAATATTCAAGATCTCGACTGCATTTTATCGAGGTGGATAGCAATGCATCAAGTTCTATGGAGGCGTTATGTATTCTCATGTATCCGATACGTATCCCGTATCCGATATGTATCCGACCCGGATACGCGACTTTTCTGCCGTATCCGCGCTTCCTAGGCTTCAGCTGGCCCCTCTTCAGCGGAGGCCTCTTCTCCTTCGCGCCGTGGTTGCTGCCGATGCCGCTGTTGCTGTGTTGGCAGTAGTACTCCATGACGGAAGCTGCCCTCCCTCTTCTTGCCTTCTATCTTCTTCTTTTGATCTGTGTGTGTGTGTGGTGATGGTGCTTGCTTATTTGTGGAGAAGGCTTGAGAAGGTGAAATCTTCTCAACTGAAGATAATTCAGGGTTTAAGAATAGCGCGGAGTAGACCGAGTAGCACGTGCAGGGGTGCTGCACCTTGACTGTTTCCTACGATCGAGAGCGCCATGCATGCGACTGTGATGGCTCACTGCTTGTATCCGGTTTCAAGGTGCAGTGTATCTCCATGCTTTGCTCTCGAGGTGTCGACGCAGCTGAGGGACACCTCGATTGTCATCATCTGGCCGACGATGAGCCGCCGGCCGCGACCTTATCCGCTACGTGCCTGGATCTTCTTCGGACAAGATGTTAGTCACGAAATGCACGCCGATTACATGTTTAGTTTTTCTTGGTAACAAAAACAAACAGAAAGAGACACCGCTAGTGCGCTATCTGGAAAGAGAGACACCGGTGATCAAGCTAGCGTCCTAGTAGCATTAGCATGCTACGTTAACTGATTTTGTAATTGGCACGGAGGATCAAATCTGGTGCCGATGTTGCCGGTGGCCATTGGTTCCGTCGACGCTTCAAACATATACACAAACTCCTCGCTGCTCCACATGGCCTAGCTACCTATGTTTCCTTTCAAGAGCATAAATTCCATGGCTACTGCCTTGATCTGATCCCACCATAAACCCCACAAGACCTGGTCTTAGCCCAAAACCAGTCAATATATTCCTGAGAACATAAAAAATGATCCTATAAACTCTCTCCCACTTTCACACACCCTTCCTGGTTAAAGAAAACATAACAATTAAAAAAAAGGCACTCAATTTTGAAAGGCATATAGAAAACAAAGTATCTAGAAAAATTGTGGAATTTGGTACCATGAATGATTTTTTTATTTCAAAATATTTATAAGGAACTTTTATGGACGGTTCATGTTTCTTATTTCTGGATATCATGGGTTTTGTTAATTTTAAATCCATATTTATAATTTTGCTTTTCTCATTTGTTAGTAATATTATTTTGTATAAAATGTGGTTTTTGATAAATTTTAAATAAAACAAAAAATATTTAACTTCAATTTAAAATCTGGATTTCTTGAAAAAAATGTGTTTTCATCTGCTGTGCCATTCCTCCTAATTGATATGTTTTGTGTTGATTGGGCTGCAACGTGTTTCGAACCATTGCCGCGTTTTTTTATAGAACTACAAGGGAGACCCAACCGTACAAATAGTATGAACCTAAGTTAGCCGTGAGGAAAATACATGTGATGGGAATACACCCACTTCCCTCTTAGGAATCTCTAACAATGACATCATAAATATAACTATGCAAAAACACACTATTTTGCTAGAATTGGGGACAAAATTATACTATATAGAAGTCCGAGTGACTGAAAGTATACTTTTAGCTTATGAAGTTTGCATCCAAATCATACTTACACGCATATGAGTACATAACAACTCACACATCGTGTACAAAAGTATGAAGCTTGTGTACATATTTCTGATCAATCGGTCTCCTGCTTGCCTAATTTTCTTGGACAAAACTGAAGAGGTTTTTATTCACCAATTTACAAAAAGAATAGTAGTGGATATGATTTTTTCCAACATTTCTAATAATATAAAGCCTTTTTCTAATTTTGGCATTTTGGTTTCAGAGCTTGCCTCGGTTAGTGAAGGATAAATACAAAATATTCAGAGATGACTATTAAAGTACCAGATTTTCCTTTGGCAAAAAGTTATTTCAAACTTGGAATGACCATGAAGAAATTAAGGAAACTGCTTTCTCTTATGAGTTTTTGTGTCAGATCTGCCGCGCAAGATTTTTGGTCTTACCCTAGAATCGAGGAAATAGTTGATGTCTTGTTGTGTACTCGTTCAGAACTTCTTTGCCATTTGCTCATTCACGTATGCTGGTAAGGTTGGTTGGTCATTGGTACATATTTTCTTTAAACCTCCTGGTTTGGTGTTTTCTGTGCTTTCCTAAAGTGGTGGTATACCTGGGGACGGCCTGGTAAGATTCTTTGGATTTGTTTGGGCAGCCAGATCTGGAGACCAGTGGCTAAGCTACACATTGACTGTGATATTTGACTCCGGACATGATTTTGAGGAACAAACTAGCAAATAGGTCATTCTTTCTCATCCAGCTAACTGTCTCTCCAAATGTTTATTTTTCTGGCAGTTTTGAGTGCCATCAGCGAAGAGGAAGGGCAAAGCGCTTCTAGGAGCGGTTATGGTGGCATGCATGCACTTCTATACATAACTCCCTCCGTTACAAATTATAAAATATTTTGATCACTTCAATGTTGACTAAATACGAATTGAACTTAGTGAACCAACAATTAAATACGTCTACATAGCTAGGAATCAAGAAAAACTAAAAGATATTTAAAACAGAGGGAGTATATATCTTTAGAAACTGACTGATATTGGCACTGGTGAGACATGTAGAACAGGAGCACTTGACTCATTCAAAGATGTTGATCGTTGGTCCGGGCGACCTAGTCTTGTTCATAGTGTGGTGGCACAAATTTAGTTTAGATCACGTTTACACTTGGAATGCCGTGACCCCAAAAGCATAGCCACTTTATTCCTACAGATAGAAGTGAACAAGAATATAAGATGCACACACTGGTGTAGGGCAGGAGGCGGCGATTTGGCTCTAGGGTCTAGATGCACCCATTATGTAAAAAAAAAATAGTTTTTTTTCAAAATTTCAAAAAATTCCAGAAACAAATCCGGATGTACATTAGAACATTATGTGTTAGCACAAAAAATGTCATGATGAAAAAACATTTTATGTGAGCTGTACAAAAAAGACAAAAATCTGACACTATAAAGACATTTTCGTGCATCCGAATTTGTCTTTTTTGCACAGGTTGCAAAAAATATTTTTTCTTCCCGTAACTTTTCGTGCTAACATAATACGTCTTGAACTACATGCGAAATTTTTATTTTGAATTTTTTGACATTAAAAAAAATGTTTTTTGGGTATCTGCACCTACTACCCGTTGTGAATATCCGCAACACCCCCCTATAAATACCGCCCAGCACCCTCATCCCTTTCTCAAGCGAACACAAAAAACACAAGACACAAGTACGCATACACAACACAAAAGAAACAGAGAAGAAGCAAGAAAAACATCGAAGGTGATGGAGTACGAGTACCAGTGCTGCAGCAGCAGCTTCGCCAAGGAGAAGAGGCCTCCGGTAAAGAGGGGTCAGGTCAAGCTGCAGATAGCGAGGGCCCTGAGCAACCTCGTGTCTCCGAGTACTGCTGCAGGTGCTGACGGCCCAAAGCAAGCAACTCGCAGCAGCTTCAGAAGGGAAATAAGCTACAATTGAACGCAAATATATTTTAAATGGGTATGGTATGTGGGACAAAGTTGGTGTTATTTCTGTTAGGTTGATCTCCACACGCGTGAGTCCAACGACTCACCGTGACCCCATGATCGTGCCCTGATCAGGGGCGCCCAACCAAACCCTGGTTGGTGGGCCCCTGTTGCGCTGCCTATATAAAGAGGTGGGGGCCGGCGGCACTCAGTACGAGGTTGACTAGTGCGCCAGGCACCCCACCAAGACCCCCTACCGATCTAGGGTTGTGGCAGTAGCAGCGGGAAGCTCCACCACCGCCGCCACTCACTGCCATCTCCGGCCATCTCCACCATGGCCGGCACTCCGGGTTCATGCTGCAAGAGGAGAAGGTGCCTCCATTATCTCTCCTCCCTCTGTTCTACCGATTTGATCTAGACCTAGATGATCCCATGGTTTTAACATTGGTATCAGAGCCATGTTTCGGTTTGAGATCCGAATCGTGTAGAAGAAAAGAAAAGAGAAAGAGAAGAACATCCCCACCCGAAAAGATCCCTTTCCCCGAAACCCTAATCCAAAAGAAAAGGGCAAAGAACTCACCGGATTGGTCCTCGGGCTCGCCGGCAAAGGGGGCCGCCGCAAGGCCGCGCCATTTCTCTCGATCCGATGCGCACCCGAGGGGGCACCGGATGAAGAACACCCCATCTGGGAAAAGGACACCACGGCCAAATCCGCTCGACGGCGGCGCGCTCACCACAAGGTGAACGCGCGACCGGCGGAGGGGTTGGCCACGGCGCCACCGTCATCTTCCCGTCGTTTTTTCGTCGGTGGGGTGTGCGGTGGAGAGAAAGAGAAGAGGGGAAGGGGTAGGCCGTCGCCGCGGCTGTGCGTACGCCCGTCGCCGGTCACTCAACAGGTCTCCTCCGCCGTCGTTGGCTTGCCGGCGGCGCGGCGAAACCCTAGCGCCGCCGTCGGCGGACAGAGAGCTACGGGACAGAAGGGGGCAAAGGAAATGAGCTAGGGTTCCCGTGGGAGCTGGCGACGCGTTCGTTTTGTTCGACCGACTAGCGCGGAGGGCCGTCGGATCTAATCCGACGGACAGGAGCACGCGCCAGCATGCGCAAGCCGCAGAGAAGGCCGTGGGTTGGGCCCCGCTGGGCTGGGCCGTTTTCTTTCGAAGCGGGCAGCGCAGCGCGCGCGCGGAGCAGGCAGGCCTTGTGCCGTGTCACAGCGAGCGACGGATAAAAAGAAATCGCCCACATGGGCCGCAGAACAGCGCGCTGTGCGGCACGCAGTAAGCAGGCCGTGGGCCGAGCTGCTGAAAGATTTTTCCCTGTTATTTTTTAACAGAACACAGTTATAATGTTTTTTGTCCAAATTTTGGGCAAATTTCATACAGTTTTTTCTATTCAAATTTATCCAACGAAAATTTTGTTTAGAGAACTGAAAAGTGACAGAAATATTTCTGAAAAGTACAAAGTTTATGAATTTTATTCATTTTTCCGCTGCAAATAGTTAAAAGTAATTGCTTAAAAGCAATAAAGTGATAATTGAATTTTTTTAAAGATGTGATAAAGTCAATATTAAAGTTCATGGAATTTTTATTTCATGTTTTCCGCTGCAAATAGAGAAATGTGCTCTTTTAAATTTAAAAGGTCAAAAGAATTAAAAAGTAAGAATTAAAAGCATGATTAAAGTGATATTAAAGATGATTATGATTCTGTTATTAAATGACCAACGTTGTTAATAGCATGATCATGATATGTTTATTATGTGTTAAAAGGTGCATTTATTTCTTTTATTGCCCAACGGTGATATAGTTTTAATTGCACAAACGGTTGTGTTTAGAAAACAGAAAAGTAAAAGTAATGCTTCTGAAAAGTACAAAGTTCATGGAATTTTTTATTTCATGTTTTCCGCTGCAAATAAAGAAAAGTGAAGGATAAAATAGAATTAAAGTGAGAATTAATTTTTAAAGAAAATGTTAAAGAAATTATTGAAACAATTATGATTCTGTTATTTTATGACCAACGTTGTTAATAACATAATCATGATTTGTTAAATGTTAAACAGTGCAATGTTTGTGCAATACAGATAATATTTTATAGTTTCTGCTGTAAAGTAAAAGGACTCTCCTCTAATTAAATTGGAACCAACGGGAAAATTTAATTAGAGAGGAGGAAAAAGAGAAATACTTGTTTAACAGATTAATTATGGTATTGTTATTTTCTGACCAACGTTGATGATAGCAGTACTATAATTATATGAGTTCTATAGTCAAAGGGCTAGATCTCTGATAATTTTGCATGAAAGTGATCAATTTTCAGAGAAAAGATAAAAGATCAAGAAATGCTCTTGAACTATAGAAATATGTATATTTCATGTTTCCGCTGAAATAGAGTTGATGATAATGTTAATTTCCAAACAGAGTTCTTTATTGCAATAGAAATATTATCATCATGTTGTTTATGAGTTTTATACATTGATTCTATTTCTGCCCAACGGTGATGTAGAATTAGTGTAAAAAGATGATGTTTTAGAAGAAAGTTTTAAAGATTTAATGTGCATATCTTTAACCAGACCAACGTAGGGTTATTTTTATGCTCATTATTGTTTATTATTATTGAATATTTTCTCAGACAAAGATTCTCATGTTTTCATTCGTGAAAGCAAAAGAATGGGTACTTCTGACCCGAAAGATGACCAAGAAAGGTCATAAAGTGAGAGAGTATGTTCTCTCTAAAGAATGACTGCAAAAGAAAAAGAATTCTTGGATGTTAATCCAAGAGTACAAATAGATCATCGAGAGACTTGTTTGACAAATGTCTTTCATGCACTCTCCATGCAGAAAACAAATAAATCATTCAGAGTTTTGTTTAACGAATTTCTTTCATGTACTCTATGTGAAGAAATTTTTTAAACGAGCAACATGAATGCTTGATTTGACTAACGTTGGATTAAGCATGTGTGTAAAAGAGTATTCAGATTTATTTCTGAATTTGATGATTGAATATGCAGTCTAAAGAGCCAATTGTGGCATCTGTGTCTCCTAATTACCCGCATGACGGGAAAAGACGATAATAATACCCACGTGGTGGGAAAAGTCTGGGAAAATACCCGCATGGCGGGAGAAAATTTTGACAAAGGACTTATCCTGTATGACAGGAAGAAGATGTGATGACTCATGTGTTTTTATATCGACCGCACACCTTGTGTATCATAGTTATAAAACACTTAATGAGTCAAAAGAGAATAAAGTTACAAATGAACCTAAAGATAAGAATGTTATGCAAGTATGACTTGCAGTACCATTGAGAAAGAACTCTTATGAGTTTTCAAAAGGAATGAGGAAAAAGTACTCCCATACATTAAAAGACAACTTCATTTTGAATGAAGTAGATAAAAGATAACTTCATTTTGAATAAAGCAGATAATCAAAGTTTCGAAATTGTGGCAAAAAGGTTCTTGCCACATTTCGAGGGGGAGATAGAGAATGTTACAGAATAAACTCCCCTAAGTGATCTATGATGAATTGTGATCGTCTGGGGAGTACGACGGTCATAATAATGATACCCCTAAAGAAAAGAAATAGATGCATTCTTGGATATTTTACAGCTCCGAAAGGAGATTAAGGACGGTACTCAAAGTGCCATAAAGAAAACAGATTGACAGGTTAACAGAATAAACCCAAATAAAAAGGATTAAGGATACACCATTTTGGAGAAAATGGAGTAATCTGGGGGAGCATGGTATGAACATACCTAAGGCTCGAATAGATTTTATCTGGGGGAGCTTGTTGCTTTATAATAGAGATGAACAAGTAAACATGGATCTTGTGATTTAGGTCCTTGTAAGAGCTATTGCCTTTTGGCGATAGAAGACTACAGAATTAATTGCCTCTAGGCAATGACAGAGCAACAACATCCCCATATGAGAAAAACAGATGACTATAAAGTCTATATCAGAGAAATTTAAATGAAGGTTGATCCCACCTCATTACAGAGATTATAAGCAGCGCTCAATCGATTTTGACAAGTGTCTACTTGTCTTAATGATTAGAGACTATGTGAATCCCGACAATGTTTGGGACTCATAAGTAATTTCCAATGGAGCCAAAACAGTAGGCTATAAAGGGTCTACAACACCAATGTGACTCCAAAGGAAATATGTAAAAAGCGATTTTAAATCGAAAGATTTGCGCTAAGAGAATAAACAGATTATAATGAGTGCTAATGGCACATAATGATCTGAGTTACATCAGATGAAAGTAAAGATCACAAGGGATCTTATGGACTAGAGCAAGTCTCTAGAATCAAAAGTTATTTTGGGTTAAAGAAAATGAGAGGACAATCGCATTTGTGCAAACTTATAGAATGGGAAATTCATTTCCTAATCCCGTGTATGTGGATGATATCCTACTTGCTAGTGGTGATGTCAATCTACTACCGGCAGAGAAAAGAAGTTCTTGTCCTCAAAAGAGTATTCTCGGTAGAGTGTCTCTCGTTATAAGTATCGAGATTTACTGAGAAAAGAAGAAAAGGGGTATTAGAAATATCACATGGACATGCTGAGAAGAAGTCTCTATAGCATGCATGTCGAGAAAACCTACGCCTGTTCTTATTGACAAGGGTAATGGAATTGGGAACTTTAGTGTTCCAAGAGATAACATAGAACGGATCAAATGGATATGGTACCATGTGCTTCCGCTGTTGGTTGCTCAATATTACCCTGACAATTCATGTATCCGGGTTGTTTTGGCAATGTCCAATCCAGATATAGATCACTGGAATGGAATCAAAGATATTGGCCTCATGCTAAAAGAAACAAGTGCTCTCAAAAGGTTGTGAGTACAAAGATAGATCTATAAGAGTGCTCTCAAAAGGTTGTGAGTACTCTGAAAGAATTTGTGAAATGTATAGCGAAATCCACAATTGTCGCTAAATTTTCACATTTGGAGTTTTTGTGTGGAAAATCTCCAAAGAATTAAAGTTTTGACATCAATGTGATGTAAAGATATGTTATAGCATCATATGAGGCTGAGGGATAGGCAAAATGGTTAAGAAACCTGTACCCGGAATTGATAATGGTTGACAACAGCAATAACCATTAAGTAATTCACTCCTAAGACAACGAGTCAAGTGTGGTGCCAAACACATTGACACAGAGTTATACGTTGTAAAGGAGAAAGTCCGGAATTATGTTGAAATGCTTGGAGCATAAGAGGAATAGATAAAAGAAACACACAAGTGTTTGCAGATCTGCTAATTAAAGGCTTACCGCCCAGTGTGTTTTGGAGAACACATAGTCGACATGGGTTTATGGTATAGTCTATATTATTTTCGGACAATAAAGAGGCCCAAAAAGATCAAAGAATTTGTTTCAAAACAAATAGGTATATTGTAGCTGTCTGATTCTATCGGCAATTGAGCTGAGACGATGAAACATGCTCTATGTATCGATCTGTGATGAAATGAGTAAAAGTGAAAAGTTGAGATCAAGGGGGAGAATGTTAGGTTGATCTCCACACGCGTGAGTCCAACGACTCACCGTGACCCCATGATCGCGCCCTGATCGGGGGCGCCCAACCAAACCCTGGTTGGTGGGCCCCTGTTGCGCTGCCTATATAAAGAGGTGGGGGCCGGCGGCACTCAGTACGAGGTTGACTAGTGCGCCAGGCACCCCACCAAGACCCCCTACCGATCTAGGGTTGTGGCAGTAGCAGCGGGAAGCTCCACCACCGCCGCCACTCACTGCCATCTCCGGCCATCTCCACCATGGCCGGCACTCCGGGTTCGTGCTGCAAGAGGAGAAGGTGCCTCCATTATCTCTCCTCCCTCTGTTCTACCGATTTGATCTAGACCTAGATGATCCCATGGTTTTAACAATTTCTACCTAGCTCTTTTTTCTTTTGAGCATTTTAGCAGGATGGCCGGTCAGTACTGAGCACCTGTTTGATCCACTACTTTAACCTTGCTTGAGTCAAAATTGCAGCAGGTTACCTGTGCATTGTGCGTGTATTTCCGAAATAAAGCTCCATCTTATATACAACACTTTGAGTATGATTGACCTTACGTATAAGGTCGATCAGTTCATCTTCAGTTATCTATGCTGGGTTGTTTGGAAGAGATAGTAAAATGAAAATATCAATTGGGACCTCTTTGTTTATTCTCTAAGATCCAAACAAAAAGTGACATGCCAGATGCGACACATAAATGTTACCTAATTGTATTGTTGTATTGTTTAGGTCTTGTACTTATATTTTCACATATTTATTATAATAACTTTGAGACATTAATAAGACTTTGGTACACATTTTAAAACTGTACATAAAACATGTAGAAAATATACAGCTTGCAGAAATTTATTTGGCATTTTTTCATAGCTAGATATTTACAGCGTGTAAATTGTTTGTCAAATCAATTTGCCGCTGTTAATGCTATAACACTAGTTGAATTTTGGCGCGTCGTCACGCCGCGCCTTTGGTGTAAAATTTGCAAATTATAATAGGAAATTTGTTGTCGATAGATAAGTGAATTTTTAAATTACCGTTGGGAAATTTTGTTGAAAATTTGTGTCAGAAGTGCCTATGTGGTCGAGAAATTTTGAAAACTTGTAGCGAATCAATTGCAGTTACTGCTTTGCTTGACGTTGCCTTAAAGAAAATATCAATGGGAAAATACATTTAAAATTTCTGTCGAAAATATGAGCACGGGGAAGAAATGTTAGTTTTAAATTTAACAGATATCATACCTTTTCATGTAATTGTTATTAAAGTCCTGACAATTGGGACCTTCACAATTTTTTTTTTGAGGAACATATTTGAAAACAACTAAAATGGTACTCATATTTCATAGTTAATAATACTCTATCGTCTATGAGATCTAAATATCAGGACTTCACGATGCAGATAAAACATATTGTTAAAAATAAACAAAGGAAAACATGATTATGTTGCTTAGGGAAAATATACATGAATGTTTGATACATGTTGATATGTTCGAGATCCAATACAGTTAACGCAATATGTAAAAAAAGTCTAGCTAATTTTGTTACGTAGTTCAGGGAATTGTTCAAATTTTGGAAATTACTGGAGCTCTTAAAAAGGTTACGCTATGAAAATGGTGAGACTTTAAAATTTGTTCAAATTGTGAAAATATTAAGGTTTGAATTCTTTTAATTTTTTTTGTGGCTATTTTGCTATGTTTCCATTTTTTTTTTTTGCGTGCGTAAATTTTGGAAATTACTGTAGCTCTTAAAAAGGTTATGCTATGAAAATGGTGAGACTTAAAAAATTGTTCAATTTGGGAAAATATTAAGATTTGAATTTTTGTTTTGTGACCATTTTGCTATGTTTTTTTTTTCGTGTGTAAATTTAAAGTCATCCAATTTGTAATATATTTTTCACTCTCTAAATTTTGTGTGAAGCAGCGGGGCCCATTTATCTTTTTTTTTTGTATTTTCTGGAATTTTCGGGGGTGGAAAGAAAAGAATCTGACAGGTAGGTCCCACGCTGGCGTCGCAATGACGTCAGCAGTGGGCTGCTCTGCCACTGCCGCGGCGGCGTGCAGCACGGCGGCGTCGCGGCAGCGCGTTCTGGGGCGCGAGCGTAAGCGACGCGGACGCGCGCGAAGGCAGGGCGCCCGCAGGCGGCGGCGCCGCTCCATTTGCGTTGCCGGAGCTGTGCCTGGCGGCGTGGAGATGCGGCGGAGGGTGGCGAGCAGGGCGGCGACAAATCCGCTGCGACGCGTGCGGCCCAGCGCGCGATTTCCGGCGAGGAAGGAGAAGGCGAGGCGGCGGAGCTCGCTGCGGCCGTGGATTCGTCGGAAGAGGAGCGGAAGAGCAGCGCCGCGCGTCGGCGGCGCCGGCGATGTCCGGCTCGCGCGGGGAGAGGAAAGAGAGAAGGGGGATGTGAGGACGATTTTGCAACGGAGCCCTCAAGGTTTGTGGAAATTGCAACAACGTCCGTCTATGTGCAAATGTTTGGACTGCGGGTTAATTTCTCGGACAGTGAGGAGCCTTTTTGCAAATTGGTCGCGAGGATGATGTTGCGGCCGTTCGATCGGAAGTGGACGGTTAAGATCGAATACTGTGGAACACTGTTCATTGCTACAGTAGCTACCTACAGTAGCGGAGCGCTGTGAGGGCGAGAATACTGTGGAACACTGTTCATTGCTACAATAGCTGCCTACAGTAGCGGAGCGCTGTGAGGGCGAGAATCCGGCCGTCTTTGATATACTTAGTAATAGAGTAATACACTATGCATTAAAATTTACATAGCCTCTCTCTATTCCTTGGTACAATTCAACAAGCACTCTAACGAACAAAAACACTATGAAGCAGCCTCTGGGCTAATTAAAAACCTAAGGAAGCTCTGAGTGAAGGTGGGAGAAGTTAAACATCTACTGGTAGCAACGATGTTTTGTGTACTTACAAAATACTTGCAGTTCACGAATTTATGCAAGAAATGCCCTAGAAGGCCACAGAGAAGCATATGGATGAGAAAGTTTCAGGAGATGCAAGCACTTGAGGAGATGGTAATGGTAATAAATTAAGATGGTTTTTCGTAGGATGATTGTATTTATCTTTTTTTAGCGGCAGGTTTATTAGAACCATAATCAGGCTGGAGATATATTTTTACCTAACCTCAGCGTGCTTGGTTATTTTCTATAACCTCGACATCTCGTTGGTAAATATGGAAATGCCGCTGTGAAGACTGGAAGACCACATGCTGAAAGGATTTCATATGTTACTGATAGTACGTTGAATACTCCCACCAGGCATAAGTATGTACTCAACAAAACAGACACTGCCTCTAACAGATAAGTGCAGGAACAATTCTAATGCTCTATAGAGATGCATGCTTATCATGTAACAATGAGCTTGGCCTTGGGAGACGCCCTTGGCAGAGCCAATAACTTCTTAAAAACCATGCCACAGTCTATTTCGCCCACCCACTCTATTTCCGCTTCCTCTAAAGCCGGTGCCCAACTCAGTAGCTTTCCCATGAAATCAACTTCATCGTCCAAACCCAAGAAATTATTCACGCTGATCGTTACAAGGTGATCCATTTGCATGGTAAGCTCTTGAATGCTCGCCTGATCCTGATCCCACGTGGTCATTGGCTCAAAACCTTCCATCAAAGGGTGACTCTGCAAAAGAAATTCACAACTCATTAGCTGCAACCAAGCCCCAAGACATGGATTTGATGTTCGATTGGAGGGATTCACTGGAGGCATACCCACATCACAAGATTCTTCAAGTTAGGGGCATTCTGAAGCAATGAACAAGCAGTCAAGACTTCCCTCGGGTCCCAAAAGCACATTGTAAGATAAATATACTCCAGACGATCCAGCGCAGCAGGGAGCTTTGTAAGTATGCACCCTTTTGATAGATACTGCAACAAGAAAAGACAAGGAAATGCTAACAAAGATTAGTCAGAAGGCAGAAGAAGGCCATAGTAATGCTGAGGCTAACAATAGCTCACCGTCAAGAAATAGGAGCCAACGGTAAGTGCTTTAATGTCACTTAGGCTGCCCAATGACTGGTTAAGATAGTTTTTCGTGTCATGCGCAACTGGAACAGATTGGTATTCTTCAGTTTTGTCAAGAGAGATAAAGGCCTGCTCCAGATTAGGGCGTCCAAATGAATGTCTTCAAAGTCCCCATCGACATGTAGATATTCCAGTTTAGGAGCTTTATTGTTTAGACAGCTAATGTCCAAAAAATAAGTTAATCTCAAACCAATCAGTACGGGGCAAAAACAGATCAGATTTTGGATATCCCTGTCTGTGGAGGAGAAACTGTCCAGGTTGAGGTAACTTAGGCTCTTGAAACCTTGGAATACCCGGGGCAAGCTGATTCTGCAGTTCACGAGTTGCAGACGCTCCAGATCGCTGATAGAAAAGAGGGACGAGGGAATCCTATACTCTGGCCCTGAGGTCAACTCGATTTTAACTGAACTTGGTGATCTCCTCGACAGCAAGAGCATCCACCTAGCGAATACATCATGGTAACTTCTGTTGCCTGAAATATGAAACCTCTCTATAGGTCCCATGTGGAGAGATAGCACCATATCGACCAACGTAACAAATTTGGTTTGTGCAAGATGATCATCGGACAGCAATACATCTGGCATATTAACCCATGCATTCCTCCAAGTACTTGACAAGATGCTAGTCCTAACCGCTTCTTCAACTCTCAGAAGGGAGAGGATTTTGCCCTTCATCTCTGGAGGTAGACTGCTCAATCTGTCTGAATTCACATCACATGCCGCCTTGGCCTTTTTATGGTTACTCATTGCTTCAGAATCCAGATTAAACCGTCCTAGAATTTACAGAAGACGGGAAAGCCTAAATTAGTGTGGATGCTACAACATACCCTAAAAATAGGACAATACATGAAGAAAATGGTGAACTAATTAAGTTGCTAGCTCATGACAAAACCAAAAAGAAATGAAGATCAAAGTCTTCACCGTGCTAACAACCACAAATAATTTGGAGAGCCTCCGTTTCGAAAAAAGAAAAGCAAAATGGAGAGGGCTGAGGAGAGGGGAATGAGAAACTGGGGGACAACACGAGCAAGCATAAGTAGTTTTCGATCTACCTGGGATAGTATGTGGAGCTCAACACAAGGAAGCCGGACGGCGCCGCCGTGAGGCCGGCGGCTAGGGTTTTTTCTCCTTTGAAGGAAGGCTAGGTAAATTTTTACCGGAGAGAGACACACATAGGGGAAGAGAAGTTGTGGGGGAGACCGGAGATACCCTCAGAAAACAAAAGGACGCGTCGGGAGTCAGAAAACAAAAATTTGAGTATACCCTCCGAAATATACAACAAAAACATTTTAGCCCATAATACAATTTTGCATGTTTGTAGGATGCATCACTGACTACATTCTTTTTTTACTGATTTTTTTATAAACTTGTAAATATAGTTTAAAAAATCTAAAATAATGGGCTCATAGGAACTCACGAGCCAAAGTGATTTTTCAGTCTAAGTTTTTTGGACAGCAATACAAATTTGGTTTGTGCAAAATGTTCATCGGACAGCAATACTTTTGGCATAGTAGCCCATGCATTCCTCCAAGTACTTGATAGAATGGGAGAGGATTTTGGCATAGTAGCCCATGCATTCCTCCAACTCGCGAGCCAAAGTGATTTTTCAGTCTAAGTCTTAACCGCTTCTTCGACATTCAGATGGGAGAGGATTTTGCCCTTCATCTCTGGAGGTAGACTGCTCAGTCTGTCTGAATTCACAGCACATGTAGCTCCCGCATTGGCCTCCTCATGGTTACTCATTGCTTCATAGTCCAGATTAAACTGTCCTAGAATTTCCAGAAGACGGAAAAGCCTAAATTAGTGTGGATGCTACAACATACCTAAAAATACAATACATGAAGAAAACGGTGGACTAAGTTGATAGCACATGATAAAACCGAAAAGAAATAAGATCAAAGTCTTCACCTGTGCTAACAACCACAAATAATTTGGTGAGGGCTCTGTTTCGAAAAAAGGATTTTTTTTTTCAGAGGGCTGAGGAGTGAAGAAATGGGGGACGACACGAGCAAGCATAGTTATTTTTTGATATACCTGGGATACTATGCGGAGCTCCATATAAGGAAGCGGCCGGCGGCTATGTCTTTTTTTTTTTGAAGGAAGAGAATAGCCACTAGACCACTAGTGAAAACAAAAGGTTCCAAAATACCACTCAAATTTTCATGTTATGCAGGTTATCATTATGGCGACAAGCTGGATTTAGCTATGGGATTTTCTTCTCACCCCATCTTAACAACAACTATTCAGCAACATATAGATATGATTACAGCAGCACTTTCACAGCAGCATTTCAGCACCATCTAAACATGATTACATCAGCACTTTGATAGCATTAAGCAACACTTTTGACAGCATTTCAGCAAAATAGTGACAGCACTTGTATTATTGTATATTTGCTACCGTTGCCCACGAACATACTACAGAGACCATGCGTCCATGCGAAATATGGGAATAAAAGGAGAAGACTAACTTTGCACAGTCGATGACCGGGACGGCAGCGCGCTGTCTACGCGGCGTTGTACACTTGGTGGAGGACGACCAGGGACCAGGCAGACTGGCAGAGGGCAGCCCACGTCGTGGAGCTCGTCCCGTCGTCCGGCCCTTGCAGGGTCGGCTGCTACTGCGGGGGCGAATCGAGATGCGCTGATGCAGCTGCTGGGAGGGAGAAAAGAGGCCGGATACGGTAGGGGCCAGCAGGGAGGCCGGACGCGTCGGGGGCGAGCAGGGAGGCCGGCCGCTACAGGGGAGAGCTGCGAGCAGGAATCCGGCGCAGGAGCGGGGGAGGATGCGGCAGCTGAAGGAGGAATACCTAGAGGGAGGGAGAGGGAGGAGCGGCGAGGAGGGGCGAGCGCCGGCGGCGCGGGCTCGCTGCTGTACAGGGCGCCGCCATGGTTAGGTCGGGGGTGGGAACTGGGAAGGAGAGAAGCTGGGGTTTTTTTTTTTTTTTTTGAGCTGGAGAGAAGCTGGTGTTGGTCAGTTCGTTCTGTTTAGAACGGGGGAACGGGGGAAATTTTGGTATATACAAATAGCTAACAAGAATTCAGTTTAAAAAAAACTGACAAAAATTTCACATGTTGACACATTTGACGGCAGTGATAAGAACATAAAGTACTATTTTGGCAAGCTTGGTTTATTCTATTGTATTTTGGAACTCCTGGTTTTTCGCTAGTGGTACACTTGCAATTCTCTCCTAGGTCAATTTATCCGGAGAGGAAGAGATTGTGCGCGGAGGATGCGAGCAGTTTCATCTCAGAAAACAAAAGGACTCGTCGCGGAGTCGGAGCGACGCGGGCCCATCGATCAAATTGGATCATATGCGTACGACCTGTGAAATTGTGTTCACTACAGAGAGTCGGAGTACAAAGGATCCCAAGGTTCGTAACATTTTAAGTGGAATAGAGATTTCTACCTCCCAAGATCTAGTGATCTGTTTATTTAAAAAGTGAAAATCGCATTTACAAGTTTTCAAAAAAAAAAAAAACCTGCATGTTGTCAACAATGTATCAGAAGTGCAAGATCTCAATTTAATATACTTATGTGCATAGCTACATAAAAATGAAAAATATAGGAGGTTCTGAGTATACATATTTTTAAATCTCTAAAATATACACTTTTTATCATTTTTAGTCCATAATAAAAAGAATTTCACATCACGATTTTGCATGTTTGTAGGATACATCATTGACTACATAAAAACCATATTTTTTAAACTTCTAAATACAATTTTTGAATTTTAAAATAAAGCTCTTACATAGAAACTTGAGAGCTAGAATGATTTTGGTTTAAGCTTCATATGATTAATTGTAAATCCTTTTAGTGACGTGAGAGGAGATGTGGTATGGATTAGAACTTGCATAGCTCTTTTCATGTATAACACAAACAAGTTGCCCCGGTGGTGTCAAAAAAGGCAATGAATATGCTTAGGGTCGCGGCAGAGTCCGCACTAGCACGGACAAAGACATCAATGTCCAACGTGTCGATGATAATTTCATTGAAAAACATTGGCGTGATTGTCGTACTTCTTCTACATGTGCCCAGGTCACTGTTGCCACCACGGAAGCAACGTGGTCCCACTGCCTCTCTCCCGAGAACATATCTAGTGCTACGAATTATTTGTATACTACTCCCTCCGTTCATAAATATATGATGTTTTATCTTTTCTCTGTTTTCACAGATTCATATGTATCAAGACGCGTTTTGAGTGTGTATATTCACTCATTTTAATCGTATGTAGTCCACATTGCAATATTTAAAACATTTTATAATTAGGAACGGAGAGAGTATGGTCCGTTCAATCTAACTCAAGGGACATGATCAAATAGAACCTTGCCCTACCACCCACCATGGCACGGTTTCAAATTAGACCCTTTATTTTCATGTATTGTTTTCTTAACAAAAAACCAGTAGAGGAAAAACTGTTCGATGGGGACTATTCTCCATCCTATGCCATCCTTTGGGAGAATATCCAGTGATCTAATGCTCCCATTTCAATAAAATCAAATTTTGTTGTTTCAAAAAAGTTTAGGAAAAGTGTGAATGTCTACGCGGAATGTGTTTACAGCCTTCAAAAATTTCAGGCCGAAATTCGAAAATCACATTGAGAAACAAAAAAGACAAATACGGCATGAATAGTCATGTCGTATGCCGTATTTGTCTTTTTTGTTTCTCAATGTGTATTTTTGTTTTGGATCTGAAACCTTTGGAGCTTGTAGACACATTTAATGTGAACATTCACACTTTTTGTAGAATTTTTTGAAACAACAAAATTTGATTTTTCAAAATGGAAGCATGGAGCATAGAAGGGCTGCGATCACTCGTTATTCTCCCGCGGTCCTTTCATGGACCGTAATTTGGCATGGGCTGGTTAACGCTGGTCCGGTCGACCGTTGGTACATATATTCTTCAAACCTTTGGAATAGATAATCCTAGATCCACTGCTAAAACAAAAACATAATCCTAGATTCACAGTTGCACCTTGCCCAGAAGTGATGAAATGAGAATTGACCTCTTGCGAGTAAGCATATGCAAATATCTTTCAAAAGGAGGTGTTGGCAACAAAATATCTAGAACAGGGAAGTTGTTAATTCATTTTGGAAAAGTGAAGATCTTACAAATGAAGGCCTTTTTCTTGCGGGTTGATCAAGGCATTATTGTGATGAGTGTGCAGATGAAAATTCGTCACCTTTTTGTGCAAGAGAAATATCAAGTATGCGTGTATCTTTCGGTTTCAGACCGGAGAAAGTAAAAGTACAGGCATCTGAATCCTTTATCACCTTGGGTCATTGGCACGATGGCATCCATTGAACAAATATCCATTTAGAATCGTAACGACTCAATTATTCAGTGTGCACGTGCTCCACTTGGATGGCCATGAAGGCTCCTTTCGCTGCTAGTTGGAGTCGCTGTAGACGTGAAAAAGTGCAAAAGAAAATATGCGACACGCGGACACGGCTCTGCTTACGTTCCTATCCCCTAGATGTATTAAATATTTTTCTATCTCAACATGCAAGTTATCCGACTATTATAGCCAATCAATTGTCCACTAACAATACTTAATAACAGTACATCTTTCATGCAACCTATCCATGGCATCTTTTTTCAGCCATCTAATTGTCCACATCACTAATATTTAGTTCTCAAATATTCAACAATTTCAGACGAATTAAATTTGGTGACTTGACTATTATTTACATAATATTTTTTAAAAGAGATTTTCGCTCCAACGCGCGGGGTATTCTTTTAGTTTGAGTGCATTGGTATGTACCACACAAAAAAAGGGTGTCCATTGGATATACTGTTGGGGCTGGGTTTTGGGGCACAATAACCATATTTTATGTTTTTAGGTATGATGTTTAGTGTGCTATTAGAACTTAAACATGCATGCACTTTTATATATCTTTAGGATCATACTGACTCGTTCAAAGGTGTTGATCATTGGTCTATGCGACATTGCGACCTAGTCTCGTTGTTAGGGTGCTGCCACAAGATCCTAGGTTTTTTAGTTCAGATTACTTTTACACTTGTAATAATGTGACCCCTGAGAGAATATCCACTTTATTCCTGCAGATAGAAGTGAATAAGAATGTAAGATGCACATGCCAACTGGTGCAGGGCAACGTCCCCCTATAAATACCTTCCTGCGCCCTCATCCCTTCTTCAAGCGAACACAACACTAACACAAAATAAGCAGAGAAGGTGCAAGAAGAAGATTCAGAGGCGATGGAGTACGAGTACCAGTACAGCAGCAGCAACTTCGTCAAGGAGAAGAGGCCTCCAGCGCAGAGGGGTCAGGTCAAGCTGCAGATAGCGAGGGCCCTGAGCAACCTCGTGTCTCCAAGCGCCGCTGCAGCTGCTGACAGCTCAAAGCAAGCTACTCGCAACAGCTTCAGTAGGGAAACGAGCTACAACTGATAAACTGAACACAGATATATTTTAGATGGGCAAGGTATGTGGGACAAAGTTGGGGTTACTACTAGCTAGCTCTTTTTCTTTTGAGGATTTTTGCTGGATGGCCCATAAGTACTGAGCAACATCCACTAAAATGTAACTTTGCTTGAGCGGAAATTGCTCCAGGTTACTTGTGCAGTATGCATGTATTTCAGAAAGAAAGCTACCTGTCATATAAACCTCAAATTTATGGTCGATCCATTCATCTTCAGATACCTCTGTTTCGTTGTCTTGAAGAGATAGTGAAATGAAAATATCAATTGAAACCATCTAGGACATCTTTGTATTGAAGGAATCTCATAGGAATTTGAAGGATCTGAACTAGCACGGTGACACACACATTTCTAGTACTGAATTTGTTACTTTTTTATTTACATTTTCACATAGTATTTATTATAGAGTAAGATGCACCCATGGTCTCTATACCTGTCGAGCTAGCCTACCTCATATTTTGCTGACGTCGCACTGAAGGTGTTTTCTTTTACTGTAAATCTACTGCTTTTGTCTCAACATACAGAGTTATCAATAGGCAGCTAGTAAGCCTAGTCGTGACTCAAACAAGACATTAGAATCGTTCACAAAATTGAATAATATCATCCAGGTGATAAACAAAATGCTACAAATAAACCAGTAATAAAATTTTGGAGACAACCTGCAGGTTGGAATGTTGGATCTTGTCGATTTTTTTGTATCACATAAACATAAACCACATAACGGAACTAAATAGCGCATATGATAAATTTTTAAACGCGGTACAGAAGATTTCATTTCAACCTTCCACAGTCCGAGCCAGACATCAAGCACTACAGTTGAGTTATCAACAGATAAAGACGCAATTGTAATGTTGGATCTTGTCGACTTTTTTTTTGTATCACATAAACCACATAACGGAACTAAATAGCGCATATATTACATTTTTAAACGGAGTACAGATAATTTCATTTCAACCTTCCACAGTCCGAGCCAGACATAAAGCAGTGTAGTTGAGTTATCAGCAGATAACGACGCTGCTGAAATGAATTAGATATCTAGATCGTTACAGCAGCTGTAACATATGTACAGAATAATACATGGCCCCTTGCAACTTAGCAAGCCTGGCAGTAATTCCTACTGGTACATTAGAACTGGTACATTCACCGGACAAAAGAAGTAGCAGTGCCGTTTTACGGCTTAAAAACAAGCTGCGTGACCGATTGCATTTGCCAAAGCACACAGAAAAGGTTGGCTTGGTGACAAATATCATTGGTAAAGACATGACATGGATCAACGGTCAGGATTCCTCTGGCCGGACTTCTCTTGACCTGGGAGTGAATAGCTTTGATCTTTCTTAGACGATGAAGCAGACTCGACAGCGTCTTGCTCAGGTTCAGATAGCGATATATGAGGGTTCATTACGTCGTCAATCGGGAGCTACACCAAGAACAATGTTGTCTTGGAAGGCAGGTCTTGATTCCTTCTTCGGATTAGTCTCTGATCCTTGGGCCTTTCTTTTGCCAGGCTTGGAAGCTGACATGACAGGATCAGTCCTTTCTGCCCACGGAGTTGACAGAGATGGTGTTTTTTTTTGCGAAACACAGTACAACGCAAGCGCTCATATACACGCGCACACACTCACCCCTATGAACGCACGCACGCACACCCTACCCCTATGAGCACCTCCGAGAGACTGAGTCGCGGGTCGAGTCTTGAGATTGACGAAGTCACCACGGGCGCCTCGCTGTCGACGGGAACGTCGCCTCCCACTGAAGAATATTCCGCCTTAAATGAGAAACACCAGCGTCAAACCTGGGGTTTGAACTCTGGTGGGCTAGGGGTACAACCACCCAACTAACCATCTTGCCACAGGCAAATTCTCTGACAGAGATGGTGTTGATGATTTCACATCATCGTTCTTGCTGCTCTTCATCCGAATATCCTCTGGTACCATTTTCTTCTCTTCCTGCTTCTCCGGGTTGCTTAAACTAGAACCATCAGGTGCAGCAGCTGAAGTTGACTTGGCATCTACTGATAAGCTTGTCTTGACTTTCTGATCTTCGCGTGATGCTGGTCGAGGTTTCTTGTCGTCGCTGATCCTTGCAGAAGTATCGATCAGTAGCGGACGGCCTGTATCCTCTCCAAAAGGAATATTATCAATGTCTGCATTGCCATATGATTTCTGAACCGTTCGAATTTGTGTAGCAAGCCTTGCCCTGTGGTGGCCAACTATCCTAAGAAAGTCCAACATAACTGTTTCCTGTTGCAATGGAACATCAAAACATTGAATCAATTATTTTGTAGTACCGCAGGTATAGACATCAACTGTTTCTAGTGCTATGCAAGTCCTGATGAAGTATTCAGCTATCCTGTTATATACCATCCATAAAGAAAAAGAAAGGACTCTTCTGCATTTTTCCCCGAAACATGCAAGAAAAAAATCTGAACAAATGATAAATGCGCCAGGCAGTAAAAGGATAAGTTTAGGACCATGTGTTTTAAGGCTGTCCTAGGGCGAACCCCAACCGCCCTGACGTCTAAGCGCCTAAGCGCCTAAAGCGTGCATAATTGCAAGGCGCTGCCAGGGTGCCTTATCGCCTAAGCGTCCAAGGCGGGACGCCTTAAAAACCATGTTTAGGACTCCTTGGGATCATCGTCAAGGGAATGCACAGATTTCTTGCGGGAATGCACATATTTCCTGTAAACATGCGAATTCAAGGCTTAGGATTCATACACCCAAGACATGGTATTTGGTCCATATAGTGTGTCCATGCACTTGATGGTCTCTTAATTTACCGTTCTCAGGCTAATTTGTTTTGCCTTTATGTCAAATGGCAACTTCCCAGTCCAACAAGTCAGCACCAAACATGAAACAAGGGTTGAAAACTGCCGGAATCAGCAAGATTTGGTCCCATTACCAAAAGTGGGTGGAAGAATTATGACATAATCATGGTGTGTGTCCTCCTGATTTCTATCCCGTACAAAAACAACATGCTCACTTATATTTATAGCAAAAGAAACCAAACGGGAAGTAACTTAAAATCCTTTCCATTGGCGTCTTTGATTAACATATTATAGTGGCATGGAGGTTCACACCATTAGATCATGTTTTGTGTATCTATATACATCAAAGAGAAGGAGAGATAGATGCCTTTTATACTCCTCCAGTTACTATTCTGACCGGCAGTATAAAAGGCGTCTATCTCTCCTTCGCTTTGATGTATAGAGATAGATGCCTTTTATACTGCTGATCAGAATAGTAACTGGACCATCTGAGTCTTGGTTTCAGAATTTGGACGCAAGATTTGTAGGCGGTTTGTCAAGCAGTTCCCTCCAGTAACTGGTGAAAATCAGGTTCATGCTCACTAGTGGTTATCCTGGTAACAGAAGATGGATCCCTGGTTGTAACTGTAGTTCTAACATAGCGACAATGGGTCAACAATATTCCCTGTAAAGGTGGTCCTAATAAAACCAAGCAGCAATTTTATTAAAGATTCAAGCTATCCTGACAAACTTATGCGGTTCAGCACACAACACCATGTGTGTATGCTACACTAAACATGTACGATGTTCTGTTGCATGGAGTATGTACAATCATCACCAAAAAAAATATTTAGCATCAGATAGAAACAAATTACCTGGACATTAAGGAACTCATCATAATGTGACGTCTTCACAAAGCAGGATATGTAAATCTGGAGGACAACACAACAAAACGATACAAACCGAAGTTATTTAAGGATGCAAAATTTGGCACAAGTTGTAAACTTGAGGCAACAGAACAGAAGTTCAAAATTTGTGACGAACATAAGAAAACAGAACGGAAATGATAAGTGGTGGTTAGGGGAGTGCATGTACAACCCAGCCACCTGGGTTCAAGTCGTCATAGATGCATATTTGGGTTCTTTTTATTATAGAAACGCTCTGGAGGCCTCCTCTGCCACTTTCATTTACCAAAAAACAGAACGGAAATGGTTTAATATTTTAAGAATATACACAAAATATGCATGTAAATAAAGCCTACAATCTTGTCACCAGTTGAACACAAAAAGGTAAAAAATAGATGGGGTAACATGAGAAACCAGTTGAAAACAAAATGGCATTAAGTTCTTACTACCAGCAACGAACTTTGTAAAGCTGGACAATTATGTATCAGAAGTTTTTTCTTTCTGAAGTTTTGATAAAATAAAGCAGTTCTCACTGTTCTGGATTTTCACGGAAATCTTTTATGCAAAACATTCCAGAAATTCTGATAGAAAATAAAAAAGCTTAATGTGAATTTTTTAAGGGTGTTCATTCGTTCCTAGCCAAGTTGACAACTGCCCCAAAACTCAGTACTGCTATCGCATGCCAAGATCAGATACTAGTATCCAGCTGGACACTAGCATCCAGGTCAAGCACAAGTCCTCTAAGGGCGTGAAATAACTCCAAGTCACTAGCATATATGTGTCACTTTCTAAACAGCTTAGGCAAGCATAATTAAGTAATGCCAACAGGAAAGAGGCAAAAGCTAGCCATGTACAGGCTAAGAAGGCTCTGGCCTACCAAGGTGTGCCATACCACACAGCCCTTCGTAACAACTAGCTCTGACTAGTATTTAAGTCAAAAGATATAATTGCTTAATACAATAAATTACCATAAGAGCTTGAGTTTTTGGATCAATTTTTTCAAAAAATACTCTCCTATGTAACTTCTGTTGTTCTATGTGATGATTCTTAGCCAGCACTTTCCTCATGTCCGCGACGATTATCTACCAAAAAAAATAGAGAAATGTGATTAAAATATATATTAAAAGTTAATAGACCGATACAAAGTTAAAGGAAGATATGTAATGTGCAGGGTTAATTCAAAGTTCTTACACCAATCTTTCCAGCATCCATGTGGCTTATAGCAAGGTAAGTCTTAATACGCCGATGAGTTCTCCGAGTGCTATTCCTCAATATAGACATTGTGAGTTTATGATTAGGAATATATATAGCTTCTCTGTCCTCACCTCTAATGATTGTTGGTGACCACAGGCCGACATGCAGAAAAAAAAAATACGCTGAAGTTACTGTGATGACAAAATGAAGCATCAATAGTATCTTGTATGAGGGTGTGACTGATATCAGTGCAGATAAAGGTCTGGTTCTGGAAGAGTGTTGATAATCACATTAGTTGAAGTTAAATTAGAGATAAATGAAGCATAAGAAATATCTTGTATGAGGGTGTGAGTGATATACTGATATTAGTTCATAAAAAAAATCTGAGTTGCAGGAGAAATAACTTCATAGCTAGATTGCTGCTGTTTTAGTTTATAAATGGGACAGAAAAACTGCATGTCTGCACTAAATGATAGATAGTTAAAGGAAATTCAAATAAAGCATACCAATACGTACCTCGACCATACCAGCTACCTCAACACCATTTATCTTTGCATTGATCCATTCATTCACTACAAATGGGCGGGTGGCATTGATCATAACACTTGAGAGGAAGTTAGTAAAAATCTGCAATGAGTCACTATAGCTATCAGTTCTACAGCACAACATAATACTATCAATAAAAGAATTGCAGTACCTCGCGGCCAGCAAGCGTAAGCAATACTGTCCCAAAACCTCCAGCAGTTATCCACTTCTGGGTATTGAAACCCAGCAACTGAAGAAATAGGCTTTCGCCCCGCTATATTAATATAGCAACCACCCGATACAAGATTTGAGACCACCGCTGGGGCAAAACAGCACACTCATGCCCAAGAGAAAAGAAAGAGAACAAGAAAAGAAAACAAAGCCGACATTGGCGGATCAACGAAAACAAAAGCGACTCGCAACCGCTGCGCTCTCTCCGGCAAAGTCCCACCACTATCCTAGCACTCGGAATCGCCGTGTACCAAACAACACCTCCAAGAAGGAAAACAACGACGACGCTGCTGCTGTCCGGACTGGTCCTAGGGTTTCCCCCGGTACACTACAGATAGTGGGGAAGAGGTACTCCCGACGCCCTTCAGGAAGGAACAGCGACACTCACAAGCATCACCGCGTCGGTGTCAAGATGACAAGGATTTCTCCCGACCTCGAAAAAACCACATCCCTGGACAATCCGACGTGCTCCACCTATCTTGCCACCCACCAACAAGCGCCACCACGGAATTGAGATCACCATCGTCGTATCACCATGACAAGCACTGCACGGCCGGTCGAACTGAGAAGAACCCGCCATAGACAGAGGCAGTACCACAACCACGCGGGAGGGACCAACCTCCACCGCCATAGACGGTAACCGACCGGACGCAGCACGCAAGAACACACCAGGCCATTGGAGCCGGAGGGCGGCCACAGCACAGCCATCTGGAGGACTACCTCCACCGCCATCGGCGGGTGCTGACCGGACGCGGTAGCAGAGACACACCAGGCCGGGCAGGCCCGGCCGGTCCCTGAAAGGGTCCGTGAAGTCTCCGCCACCACGCTGCTGCACGTAGGCCGTCGCTACGGCTACCCTCGAGTTCGGCATCAAAGGCCGGGCCGGAACCAGACGGGTCCGTGAAGCTCCTGCCGCCACGCTGCAGAAGACGCGACGTAGTCGCCACCACTCCGTCACAGGCATCGTACCTCAGTCAAACCGGGTAGTCGGGTCAGGCTTGGACCCGTACAGACCAAATCGGGGCCGAAAGGGCCCAGATCTGGGCCTGCAGGGGCCCTGGCTGAAACCCTAGCTACCCACACCACCAACGGCGGCGCTGCCCCTGCGTGCTCACCACCGGCAGTAGAGACGAGCTCCACCGAGAACCCGAGCCGCCGTCGCCTGAGAGCACCACCTAGCAGCCCGCCGCCCCGCGCGAGGAAGCCACCGGAGGGGAAGAAGCATGGCGCCGCCGCCGCTGACGCCGCCCGGGCCAAGCCCGGCGACGCACGCCGGCGACGGCCGCGGAGAACGCACGGGAAGACCGCTGACGGGATGCGGTGGCGGCGCGGCCGGGCGCCCGCGCGGGGGGCGACCCGGACGCGAGAGGAGGAGCGCGGAGAGGGGGGGGGGGGGGGGGCCGCGGCGCGGCCGGACGACGGCGCGGCGGCGCGGGCGCGGGCCCGGCGGCGGCTAGGGTTACGGTGGGGAGGAGCCTGTCGCGAGGATCAATGTCATATCTGTAGCAACAACACGGATGAAAAGTGATAACTATAGGTACAGAAACTCAGCAAGGAGATCTAATGATTGCAGGACACGTCGTAGACCATAACAGTTTACAAAAGCAAGCAGGTCGAAACCCAGCAACTCCATAAAGAGCGAAACAGCAGCAATCCAAATACCAGTATAAACAGCTCTCATGGTAAAATCCAACCCCATCTGTCCAAAACAGGCTTGTATAGGTAAATGCTACAACATGGGTAAAAACTAAGGGACAACTTATGGCCATAAGTAGAGCGCAAATTAACTAGCAGAAGAATATCTCAATATCAAAACAGAAGATCTAATAAGATCAAATTCCGAATTTAGTATCAATCTTTCACTGAGGATAATAGTATTAAGAAAGTTTAATCTAAGCTATCAAGTAAAAGTTATAGCCAGTTGATTTTTCATCAAAAATATACAACCGAACCAAGAAAATGGTCACTAAGAGATGAAACCACAATCTCCACTTTAAAGAAAGAGCATCAGAGCCTAGTTTTTTCTATGTTCATAGACTCCAACCTCCCACACAGAATTGCTAGAAGGAAAACCAGTAAACCACGATAAAAGATTTCTTAAACAACTTGCTATACAACCTCAACCCATCTGTTCCACGTTTCATAGGAAGTAATCAAAAGTAGGCAACGAACTCACATCTTATATCTACTTTCCCTTCAATATTCATCATATTTCCCTAACTATTTTCGTTCAGAACGAAATGCATCATATGATATATCACTGAAACTGACATCCAGCTGATAGAACTACAGTAGGTACTCGAAAAATGTAATCACTGAGCTATAGGACATTATGCTTACAGTTCTTGTATCATTCGGAGTTCTTATATCCACTAGGAATTTCTGTATCTGCTGAATCAAGCTAAGAGAAGATTAATTATATTAGTAGAAGTAATGGATAAAAAACTGCACACAGAAGAAACCAACTGACAATACAAAAAGGTATATCGGCTAAACAGAACATCTCAATAATATTGCGCTGCACCTCTTTCTACGGCAGTACGGAACTACGGAGATCTCGGTTGTCGAATATTCAGCTCTTTCAAATTGTCCAGGACAGTCAAATAAATCCCAATTCATGAACTTAATTAAAAGACGTGCAAACAACCCTAGCCCCTGATAAATTCAAGTGTGTTAGCTAGACTG
Source organism: Poa pratensis (assembly GCA_947311845.1). Lineage (NCBI taxonomy): Eukaryota > Viridiplantae > Streptophyta > Magnoliopsida > Poales > Poaceae > Poa > Poa pratensis. The sequence continues at coordinate 110,223,470 of CAMZMU010000074.1, read as the reverse complement.
GAAGTTGACATGGCAGGTTGACCACAAGCCCAGGGACATCAGACCAATGGCAGGAGTTTCCATTTCTTGGAAAGGGGCAACATTTTGTATGTTTACATAAAAGGGTAATAATAGTGACTGCATTTCTTTGATTTTTGTACCCACCCAGATTTGCTCTCTGCTACTCCATCCAACTCCTCACGTGGAGTTTGTAGCTACTCTCAAGCCAAGCACATGATCCACAGCCCTTAGATTTCGTTTTATGAAGAAACATATATCTAATAATCTCCCTGAATAAATATTATTATTGATATTTAATAGTTTGGTGTGGGCCTTTTCCAGCTTCGGTCCAGTCTCCTCAGTAAGTAAATACTGGAAAACCTTACCAAGGCAGTCAGCTCACTGAAACAATCATTAATCTCACCTGGTACAGGTACTTGAAACAACTATAACAGGCAGATGTTAAACTTAACAGAAATGAGATAGAATATCGGTGGTGTGTGTGTGCTGGGGGGGGGGGGGGGGGGGGGGGGGGGGGGGGGGGTGGCGGAATCGGAAAGGCAGGTGACTTGCTAAGCTATTTTCCGTTCAGACAAACCTCTGGCTTACCTTCAGTAAGTTAGTGAATCGCAATCAACACATAATAGCAGGAAAGACATTCGTAGGTAGATTGGAAAAGAGTGAACATAGGGAGTTGCTTTGCCTTAGTGAGAACCAGGAGATATAAGGTGACATAATAGTTTTGGTTTGATCTTTTAGTTCATCTGAATTGAGCTGTTTTCCTTTTGTACAGAAAGACCCCAAAAACAACAACTAAAATATTGTTTAATTTAAACTTAACTTAACTAGCTAAAATGCAACCAAATCTTAATGAATTCTTAAGGCCCAAGCTATGTAACTAATACGAAAAGGGAATGTAATCTTATATGATTAGTTAAATTCTTGCGACTAGTATTATTGTTGTTTCTCCTTGTGCTGTACTAATGGCCCAACGCTATGACACCTCAGTCTAGTTAGCCAAGTTCGAAAATTTTAGTTAGCCAGTCTAAGATTATCCACTTGCAAACCTGGTTGATAAAAGTGATGTTGAGCTACAATAAGAGATTGTCAATGGCCTAATTCCAAGATTCGACAAGTACTTTTGCATCAAGAAACAGAGACACTAATGTCATTACCCATAAGCAACTTGCACGATTGAATCAATAAAGATATAACATGCAATTAGGCACTGGGGCTTTTCATTGAAATTTATCATTTGCACCTTGTCAGAATATATGCAGTAGCCAGGACAGTCGATAATGATCTCACAAAAGTCAAAAGCCGTGTTTTAACAGCTTGGCTTGCTGCTGAAGGCAGCACGACTGGATCCAAACCCCTGTACAACAATTTGTGAGCAAAGGGCACAAATAACAAAAGAAATTCAGCAACAGAACTAAGCTTCTGAGGCTGCAGTACATAACAGATAAGGATTGCAATTGCAAGAAAAAAATCATTACTCTCTGCTGTGTATATACCTGCAGATAAGTGTTGCTCCTGTCCAAAGGAATAAAGGTTGAAGGTAGGAACTAGAAATTAGGTAGGTAGGGCTCTTTTTCCAGTTACCTCCATGCTGCAAGATTACATTGCACAAGATTGGTTTTTTAGCTAGAGATATAAATAGAAGTAGAAAATAATGTTGCACAGAACAGGCACATACATCAAAACGGTTTCTAATATCCTTCATTAGAGGCAAAAAGCCCCATAGAGCAAAGATAATTAATCCAATCGCAGGTACCACAAATGCAGTAGCAGGATGTGCAAGTAAAGCGTCACATGACCTGTCAACGGAATAAAAGGAAGAAATGAGGAAACTATAAAAAAGTGACAATTCAGGCATGGTCAGACTTAAATTGCATAAAATGGTATAAACATGACATCAAGGCGAAAAAAAAAGGAAAGCTAATAGTCTATCGAATTGGCTATGGGAGCCCGCGCAAGACTATCATCAATCATAAAAGTAAGTTCCCATTTAAGACTAAGTAACCAAACTATATCGGCTAACATGTTGGTGTAATTAATATGCTGTTAATAATTATTGTTTCTGAAGACACTATATAGATGCTACCGCATGTTAAGCCATCCAATCAGTACCATAGATTCTTCATTATCTTAATTTCTACACGCAAAGATACTGCATGGCACCAACCTACCCGTGGTGCATACACTACAAAATAGTTGTTACATGTTCCGATTTACAAAATAATGATTTTTCTGCAAAATTATATTTTACAGACAGAAATGAATAATCTAAGCATTCCAGAAACTTTAGAAGTAAATGATGACATGAGGAGAGCTACCTAGTCAATACTAATGAAGTGCTCTTGACCAAAGGAATTTCCTTCAGAGCAACTGGCAACGCAAAAGATCTAACACTCAAGGCCCGATATCTACAAGGCACATAAAGCATGGGCATGTAGTTCCTCCTGAATAAGTTATGCACTGTAGCATCTTGCCCCTGCAAGGCAAACAAAATGTATTCTCTAAGATATACAATATCAATGAGGGAGAAAACTAGTGTGCAATCTGGACTACAATATTGACTCAATTATTACACTTGCATATTTTAGAGTAATATAATAAATTTACATATATTACGAAGGAGCAACAAAGAGTGTCACATCACCAACCATAGATTATGAATCCATTATCTTAGAACAAATGGGGCAACGAAACTGAAATAAATAGTCCTAGTAGAACTATAGAGCCAACAACAAAAACTAGTCGTGGAATACATGCACATAGAAGTATTTAATTCAAGAAGATAGCTCCAATATTCCTAATGTAAGGTTTTGATTTCAGTCTCCAAGGTACATCATCTGAAACTGATTTTCTTTGAATAATATTGCTAGCAACCAATAAACAAATATTATGAAAGTATGTTTGGTGCAATAGTGGCATTCTCGTACACTCAATCCAGTACTGTGCTAAATATTAGTCAATAGAAATGTTCTGCCTCCCAAAATACATGACCCTTGAGCAAAATACTCATGATGCAATTTTTGGGAGGTTTTGCTCCATATCACCTAAAATGACATGTAATCAGGAATGACGGGTATAATTATCAAAGAACATAATCGCCTAGTCAACCAACACCATTCATGCCATCACGGGAAAATTCTTATAACAGCTAGTACTCTTTCAACAGTTAGTTCTCATTTCTCAACACATTGATCTGTACATAAACTTTTAGTTTCAGAAAGGATCTTGCCATCCAGATGTCGTTGGTATGCTGCTTCCATTTCAGTACTAGTGTCGCTGACCCAGGGAGGTATTACCGTATTAGTGCTATTGATTTCAACCAAAATGGTTCTGATTAAAATAGCCTGTCTACTGTGGGAATCAAGCTTGCACTTAGTGCAAATTTTCCACTTCCTACCCTACTTTAATGCTTTGGAAGAGGTTAAGTGGTTGTGCCATGTCATTTAAAGTATATGCAAGGGAATACACTGACAGTTTAATGTCTTCTACAAAATTATAATAAAATGAACCACGTGAAAACTTCTACTCCAAAAAAATGATGTTAACTTTGCAAGACTGAAAAGAACCATACATAAGAAACTGAAGGCAACGAAGTGGATGGCAGGAGAGAGCACCGCATCTCCGAGCCAGCTATCCGTGCTCTAAATCTGTTGGTTGCTGTCACTCCTTGGAACATCTGGGATGTCACTCCAACCGCCATCTCCAGCAAAGATCAAAGAGTACAAAATATTCGCAGCGAACGAGCTCCTCCTATCAGCTCTGCATATATTGGGTCTGCTAGTTTATCCCCTGGAATAATAATAATGTCGAGGTGTGCCCTCGGCAAATCCCATGGTTGCTATACCTAGGGTTGATTGTGTGGTAGAGAACGCGTAGTATCGGTGGAATCGACGGCTGACAAGCTGGATTTACCAGGTTCAGGGCCCTTCGAGTGAGGTAAAACCCCTACTTCCTGCTTGTCTGTATTTATGGTACGAATATGAGGGTTACAAGGGTTCGGCGAGCTGCTGATCTCGTCGAGGTTCTGGTGGCTATGGATTGCTTGCCTCGATCGATCACCCTCCCAGCCTTTATATAGGAGGCTGGGTCTCGGGAAACATAACCGACCAAGGTTACATATATGGAAAGCTTTAACCGACTATAACTTGATCTAACTTGGGAAACACTCTTCGTTTTAGGCCTTCCTTCATGGGCTTCGATTAATCTTTGGGCTTCTTTGATCATCACGTGCACCAGGTACCCTTAAGCTGGGGTACCGCAGAGCATAACCTCGTCATTAGCCCCCGAGTACTTGCTTGACTCGAAGAATCGAGCATGTGCTCCCTTCATCGTGCACGTCATAATCTTTGCTTTTATACTCCTGATCCGACGTAGTCCTTCTACTCTTAATTTGTTTCGATTGTATGCGTATGTGAACCAAGGGATATTAACATAGTAGGCCTGACTCACTCGAAAATCGAGCTCAGTTAACCGCACATTCGGACGAAACCATACTAGCCTTCAATCAGGTTCGAGTCCCGGACTCGAAGCTGGAACACTTTTGCAATTTTTGCCTAGGGATATTGACATAGTAGGCCTGACTCACTCGAAAATCAAGCTCAGTTAACCGCACATTCGGGCGAAACCATACTAGCCTTCAATCAGGTTCGAGTCCCGGACTCGAAGCTGGAACACTTTTGCAATTTTTGCCTAGGGATATTGACATAGTAGGCCTGACTCACTCGAAAATCGAGCTCAGTTAACCGCACATTCGGGCGAAACCATACTAGCCTTCAATCAAGTTCGAGTCCCCGGACTCGAAGCTGGAACATACTGGACAGACTCGATTCAGGCCATTGTAGGTCTTACTGATTCGTTCTGCAGTTTAACTTTTGATACCTAACGCGTCCATCAGGATTTTCATCATGTCTGTTGACACGGAAAATTTCAATGGAAAACACTGTTGGAGCGTCCCTCGGCCCATCTCGATTGCTCGGCGGGTCTTACCTTTGCATTTGCGTATGCAGCATCCGAAACATCTGCGATTGGCATAGTTCGGGAATTTATGAAGTTTGATTATAAGATTTTGAAGCATTTTAATACATGTAATCGAGTATGTAGTCGAGTGAGTTTCTTACCTTCTTTTGAGAATCTTGTCTTGCAATAGAGGACAATCTCAAATCATCCTTCTATAATGCTTTTTGTCAATCAAAATATTTTGTCTTTGAAATCTATGGGAGTAGCCCCGAGATTATGCTTTATTTCGCTTGAAGTAGAGGATAATCTCATTAATTTTGCTCTTTTTTGATCAATCGCAAGAAATTTTTTGATACGCTCCCATGGGAGTAATATGACTTAGTCGAAAGAACGGTCAAGTGACCAATTTTGCTTTTTCCAGTCCATTGTAGTCTTGAATCTTGTGACGATTGTGGTCTTGAACCCATTACTCGAACGTGGATGCTGTCTTTTTACCTGCCATCATTCGTGACATCGTAGGCGTGCGTTTGCTGTTTTGACAAGACTTTCCTGCGTGAGCCCAATGTTTCAGAATTTTGATCGTAGATGACGCCGTTTTTAGTTTTGACTTGACTGATCGTGGTATAATTGGGGCAGTCCTCGGGTAACACTTCTGTGTTTTTGAGTTGTACCAAGTCCCGATTTTATCGAGTGGGTTCGTGTTTCCTGTGTGACTCAGCCCCGAGCATTTTTTGGGTTTTCTGTTTGACCCAGCCCCCGAGCATATCGAGTAGGGTTTGGGTTTTCTGTTTGACCCAGCCCCCGAGCATGTCGAGTGGGATTTGGGTTTTCTGTGTGACCCAGCCCCCGAGCATGTCGAGTGGGGTTTGAGTCTTTGTGTTCACTGATTTTTGAGCTAGAATTTTGATGCTTATGTTTTTATGATCGAGTCCCCGATTGCTTGAGTAGTGTAAAAGCATATATGAGAAATATGGAGGAACATGTATCTTTATTCGAAATATGTGTTCGATCAGCAAGCCGGCTCATTAAAAACCTTCCAGTCCCCTTAGGTACCCTGGTAAGGGAAAAGAGTGCGTCTGAAACCTGCTGGTTCTTCCGATATTATGCGCCTATTACATATCTATGCATAGAACTGACGCAGATGCGCCCTTCTATATACTAGTGTGACTTGACGACATGTTGACCGTCTCTGAACCTTCACTCGCCTGCCCCTTGTGCTTCATCGCGTCGTTGATGACCTTGAGCCCTCTGTCGATTGCCATTTTCTTGCTTTCTGGTAGAGGTGTACGGTCATTGGAGACCTCAAGCTCGGCGAGTGATTGCTCCATCCCGTACATCTCTGAGATTTTGCTGAAGTCACGGTCACATGAATCTGACCTTTGAAAGTTCCCGTTGATCGTGATGACTCCTTTTGGCCCTGGCATTTTGAGCTTGAGGTAGGCGTAGTGTGGGACGGCCATGAATCGAGCGAAAGTGGGGCGCCCAAGTATTGCATGGTATTGTGATTTCCAATCGACCACTTCAAACTCAATCGACTCGGTTCTGAAGTGAGTAGGATCTCCAAACGTAACATCGAGTTGTATGGTGCCTTCTGGGAGCACTGCTTTGCCTGGGACGATGCCGTGGAAGGTACTTGCGGACTTTGGCAGATTTTCGACTGATTTGTTCATTCTACGTAGCGTATCTGCAAAGATTATGTTGAGGCCGCTACCTCCGTCCATGAAGACCTTGGTCATGGCGTAGCCTCCAATTTGGGCGTCGAGTACCAAGGCTGCATGCCCTGGTCGATATACTGCGGGTGGGTGGTCCTCTCGATTGAAGATAATCGGAGTTTCTGATCCTTTCAAAAAATTGTGATGGCTGGGGGTGCCATGACCGCCATATTGACGTGTCGAGTGTGTAATTTTTGCTCTCTATTGGAGGGACGTCCTCGCTGGATCATGTTCATCTGCCCGCGAGTTACGGGATATTTTTGTTCATCTCCTTGCTGCATCTGGTGCACGGCTGCTGCCATTTGTGTTCCCGTAACGGGTTGTGCTGGCACCATGTATACTGGTGTCGGTTGCGCTGGTGTTGGTGCAGTATACACCTGAGTAGGCTGTGTTTGCGGTGGTATGGAATATACCTGTGCTTGTTGTACTTGTTGCGGTGCTGGATATGCCTGAACAGGCTGTGCTTGTGATGTAGTCGATGGAATCTGCACTAGTTGAGGAGGTGCACGCCATCTCTTTGCAGTCGCAGTATATGTTCAATCGCAAGTTGATCAAATTCCCTGCAATTTCTCAGCGAGTGGTTAGAGCGAAGCTTACCATCATCCCCTTTGTAAAGATGGAACCTGCAATAATCGTCCATCTTTCTTCGATTGAGCGCTCAGGATCTTTGTCTGCTCGCCTGCGCCACTCTGGCCTTCTGTAGCTATCGCGGTCGTCGCGTCTGTGGTCTCGACTGTCACGTCGATCGTCTGTACGGTGGTCTCGATTCGCGTCGTCGTCGTGATGATCTCGATTATCACGATGATCGTCGGGTCGTCTGTCAGTTTGGTCGCGGCTGTCCCTTGACTGGACAAAGCCTGCTGCGATGAAGTTTGGATGGTCATCGTCGTGATAACGATTCTTGCGTTTGCGCCTTCGATCATCTCTGTAGCTATCTCTGCGGTCTCGACTGCCACCCTCGTGATTTTCATGTGATGCTACGGGTCGAGTGCCTCGTACGGAGTCTTCTCCGTCTGCCCACTTTGTTGCGAGTACCATGAGTGCGGCCATTGTCTTTGGGTCTTCTCGACCAAGTGTTTCTTTGAAGTCTTCCCTCCAGAGTCCGTTTTTGAAGGCGTCGATTGCCCTATCTTCTGATACGTTGCCTACTGAGTTACGGATGGTGGTCCACCGCCGTATGTACGATCTCAGAGATTCATCTGACTTTTGCTTGCAGGTCCGGAGCTCCTCGAAGGTTTTGGGGCGCTCACATAGAGGCTCGAAGTATTTGATGAAATCACCTTTGAAGTGTTCCCACGAATCGTAGTATGATTCGGGTAGCGATTTGAGCCAATCGCGAGCTGTTCCTTCCATCATGAGTTGTATGTATGCATAGCTGTAGTTGTGGTGCCGCGCTGACATCCGACTGCCAGCCTGTAATCTTCTAGCCAGCCTGATGGCTCTTGTTTGCAGTTGAACTTTGGCGTGGTAGCTAGCGAAAACTTCTTGGGCATACGAGCCTCCCGGATCCGTCGAGTGAAGCATAGCGCTCCACATGGCCCGATTTCTGCTTCCGAGTCTGAGCTGCTGCTGTATGACCTCCTCGAGTGGCTCCTGCTGGAACGATGACGGCGTGAGCTTTTTCGACTGCTCCTTCCCCGAGGACTTCGACTGCGACGGTCCCGATCTGTATCTCTCCTTGGAGTTGCTTGTGGATGCTGTATGGCTTTGCTGCTATTGCCAGTTGTTTGTACAGTTGGAGGTGCTGATCCCTCTTTGGGTCTCCTGCAGGAGGTTCGATTGTTCTGAGATAGGTGCCTAGCGTCATCAGCGCCCCGGCTGGCTCAGTAGGTATGGGGACTCCTTCCGCGTCGACTGCCATAAAGGCTGGGTTTAGGTTCGAGTGACCGCTGCACGATCTGCGTCTCCGAGGTTTATGAATCGTGACCTACGCGCGGGGTCGTTTCTGCCTGTTGAACTTAGACAATGCTCTTCGTCGAGCACTCGATATGCTGGCTTGCTTTTTGCGTTCTTCGAGTACTGCTCGGTAGTTCTTCAACCGTATCGATTCTTGCCACTGGAAGTATTGTAAGGTCAATACCTCTTCCGGAGTTGCGTTTGCTGGTAGCATTGTGCAGCTTTCGATTACTTTGCTCACTTTTTCCGCCATCTCTGCGGTGATGGTCAGCGTGGTTGTTCCGTCAGGCATGGTGACTGTGCAAGGGTATTCTGTAGGTCGACGGCATGTTGCAGCTGCTGACGTTTCTGCTGTACTCGCGGTGTATACCTGATACGGTACCACCCGATCTTCTCCCATGTGCTGCTAATGCGCATTATGGATTCGGCGTCGTCATCCAGGCTCATGTTGGAGTTGCTTTGCTTGGGGGTTTCTGTCGCAATCGAGTTATCTTCGAGTGCTTTGTCCAGGCTGTCTGCGTCGCAGGTGAATATCTCGTGGCTGGCACGGATTTCTGGGCCGTTGAGATCGGCGAGGTATATGTTGTCATCTATGTTCTCTTCGTTCCCCGCGACGTCGTTGCAGTCGACGTGTCGTCGAGTGACTCGATTGAGTTGTTTGGGCGGTACGCAGATTCGATCTCGCTTCTTCCAAATCTTTTTGCCACCTCGTCACGGAACTCTTGCGAGGTCATGGATGTTGCAGAGTCGCTTGGCGATTGGATCGGGACGATCTGTGACGATGTCGCGCCAAGATGGATGGTGTTGCAGTCGAAGCGTTGTCGATTGTCTCCATGTTGAGTGTCTCCACGTCGAGTGGGTCTAACAGGTCCTGCACACCATCTTTATCGACAAAGAAGTTAAATTTTCCAACCGTAATATCCAAACCTGATTCGAGTCCGGCAAAGGCTTGTTGAGCTTCCATCGAGTGCGGCGTGAGCCTCCTTGGAGATTTTGGCGAGTGATCGCTTTTTGAATTGATGCTGGTAGATCTTGCCGGCGAGTTGCTGTTTGCAACGGTGGTCGGTGATTTGCTTTTTGATGATGTAGTAGGCGAGTTACCTTGTGCAGATGCGATCGTCGGGTGGCCGCTTGATGATGAAACCGGCGAAACCGTGAGCCCAATACTACCTTTCCCACAGACGGCGCCAATTGTCGAGGTGTGCCCTCGGCAATCCCATGGTTGCTATACCTAGGGTTGATTGTGTGGTAGAGAACGCGTAGTATCGGTGGAATCGACGGCTGACAAGCTGGATTTACCCAGGTTCAGGGCCCTCGAGTGAGGTAAAACCCCTACTTCCTGCTTGTCTGTGTTTATGGTATGAATATGAGGTTACAAGGGTTCGACGAGCTGCTGATCTCGTCGAGGTTTTGGTGGCTATGGATTGCTTGCCTGATCGATCACCCTCCCAGCCTTTATATAGGAGGCTGGGTCTCGGGAAACATAACCGACCAAGGTTACATATATGGAAAGCCTTAACCGACTATAACTTGATCTAACTTGGAAAACACTCTTCGTTTTAGGCCTTCCTTCATGGGCTTCGATTAATCTTTGGGCTTCTTTGATCATCACGTGCACCAGGTACCCTTAAGCTGGGGTACCCGCAGAGCATAACCTCGTCAAATAAAAAAACTGTAAGCGTGGCTTCTAATCGGCTCTAGCTATTTGATAAAGTTATGGGCGGACGGGAGAGACCAGGCGGCTGCACGACGCGGGGGAGGCGGCGGTGGGCGACCAGATGCGAAACGGGAGCGCTGGGCGGCGGCGGCGCGGGGGCGGGAGCGGGAGCCGAGCGGGACTGGACGGGAGCGGCGCCAGCGCGACGGGATGCCTTAGCGTGTCAGGCCCGGCGGCGGAGACCGGCGAGGACGGGGGGGGTGGCGGCGAGACCTGCCGAGAATCCGTCGGAGCGGGTGGCGGCGTGGGTCCGGAGGGGATGCCAAGGCAAATTTCCTCTTGTATTTCACGGGACACCATACAATATGTATTTATGTCTTTCGAAAACAAAAACCTAATTAATAAAACAAATGGAGGAAGAGCATGCGTCATTGTTTCTACTTCTCGGACACGTCCAAAGTTTGAGGAAAATTTGGGATAGTTTCTGTAATATCCCGTGGCCTCGGTGAGGATCGAGACGTGAGATCGATACAAAGATGATACCGGTGGCTTGTGGTAGCACCGAACCTTGGGTACTTGTGGTAGCACCAGACCTGAGAAGATCAAGATCAGAGGAAGAAGATAGACAGAGGAAGGAGAACGAGAGCAACCCGAAGAACTCGTTCATTTCTGTTCGATCCCTCCTCCCGTGCTGCTGCTGCCTTCTTATCTTCGTTGTCCACCATGTTGGCCCAGCACATGCTGCATAAGGCCCAATACCGAAGCCCAGCCTGTTAGGCCCGTACATGACATTCTCGCCCCCTTAAATTCCGGCTTGCCCTCAAGCCGCTTCGAGATACACCACCAGGATCCCACGTATCAGTGTCGGAATGGGCAAAGAGCCATGTCTTCATGTCACCTGTATCCCATGGTAATTGCTGACATTTGTTGCTGAGGATCTTGGAGAATATCCTGAACACCTTGGGAAACGCATCAGCTGAATGATAGGTTGGCCACATGCTTGTACAATCCAGCACCACCTCACTGTTTATAATCAGTCCCAACATTGCAAGCCCAAGTATGCAGCTGCATTGATTACCATCCTCTCGATGCTTGCATGGGAATTGTATCAGCTCATGGCGCATGGCGCACTACGTACTGGCAGGAGGAACTTTCCTTGTAGTCATTCTTGCACGAATACCCTGTAGCCTTCCTGAACAATCCATCTGACACTAATAAAAGAGAGCAAGTGTCGACCATACGATTTCTGTAATATGAGCACCCTTCCAGCAATAAGCATAAGTGTTGGCGGTGCTTGAACTGAACATACACACATGCTGAAAACAGGGCAGCTATGGCACATGAAAGATTCCAACAAGGATTCCAGGGTCCCATTGGTGTTCAGCAGTATAGGTTGTCTTGCAAACTGAGATGATCTTGTGAAACCCCAACTGTTCCCATGGTAAGAACATCTCAGAAAACCAATAGGTGCACTGTCTGATTGCAACATGACACCAGGATCCCAGTTAACTAGCTTCAGGTTACCAATGATATGTAAAATCTCCCGACATCTTGGCCCTTTACTCAACCAAGCCTGCACATAGTACATCGATGGGGGTTTCGGCTGCAAGCAGGCCCAAATACCTTGAGTTGTCGTGCAAGAGGAAGTTAGTCGCTCGCTGTCCCCATCACACACGAAAGACGGCCATGGCAGTGGGCGTGGCACCCCGCTATCACAGAGGCTCCTATCGGGAGAAAGGTGTGGATAAGCCATTGGTACAGCAGTCTTGGTGGGCGCCATGGCCACGCAGTCTGCGGCAGCAGGGAAGGCGTCCTTGCCCTTGGTAGTGGCCGATGATGAAGTTCCATGTGATGCCGCTATAAAAGCAACAAACTCCTCGCTGTCGAGGGCCTTGACGACGACTGGGCAGGCCATGTCAGCGTGGACTTCGGTGGAAACCTTGCATATGGCCATGGATGTGGTTGTTGCGGCTGCTGGTGCCGGGTTGGAAGACGATGGAGTCGAATAACAATCGAATGGTTCCACCTCCACTCGATCCCAATCAACCACGACTGGCTCAGAGGTCGGCAGCCGGTGAACACTGATGGATGGCGGGGCATGCTGGATGTCCATAAGGCAACAACCATCATAGATGCACCGGCCGTGCAATGCATCACGAGCTTGGTTCGCCTCATGCCATGACTGGAACTCCACAAACACATCGAGATGTGTTGCTTGCTGCAATAGGCACACATCATTCACTCCATACGCATCAAATATCTGGCCAAGTACCTTCTCCGTCACTGGATAGATCAAGTGAGTAACAGATACATGCAGGACACAACTGCGGATTGGTTCCTGGTGGCGTGACATTTCGTCGAACAGGTGGTGGGCATGAATTGAGGTGGTGATTTTTTTCCTGGATTTTTGTGGGCTCTGGGTAGGGATGCGACCTAGATGGAGAGTGAATCAAGGGCAATGAAACTTGGTGGCAGATCGGAGCAATGAAACTTGGTGGCAGATCGGAGCGATTGGAAGTCAAAATAGGAGGATTTTGAAGGCTCTGATACCAAGTGTAATATCCCGTGGCCTCGGTGAGGATCGAGACGTGAGATCGATACAAAGATGATACTGGTGGCTTGTGGTAGCACCGAACCTTGGGTACTTGTGGTAGCACCAGACTGAAAAGATCAAGATCAGAGGAAGAAGATAGACAGAGGAAGGAGAACGGGAGCAACCCGAAGAAACTCAGTTCATTTCTGTTCGATCCCTCCTCCCGTGCTGCTGCTGCCTTCTTATCTTCGTTGTCCACCATGTTGGCCCAGCACATGCTGCATAAGGCCCAATACCGAAGCCCAGCCTGTTAGGCCCGTACATGACAGTTTCGTTGTCCAAATGGGAAAAGGGTGATAAAATATCTAGAGGAAGACAACAAGTATCTCAAGGCTCAACTTGAGAAGGCAAACATTAGAAGTAAAAAACTTGCCATGGGATGGTTTTTTTTGTATATGTGCTCCTTTTTCTGCTCAATTCATAACAAGGCCATCCTCACCTATTTTGGTGGTCAAGAGGTGATACACAATAGTACAAAAACATCTTTTTCGGACATTGAAGAAATTGCACAAAGGATCGGTTCAATAACCAAGCATCTGGAAAAGAAACCGGAGAAAACAAGAAAGTGCACTTGTATGAGATGATCACATATGATGTCACGTAAAACTAGCTCTCCTTGGTATTTTTCTCTTCCAACCGTACGTTGGCATGGTGTCTCTCAATCGTGTTTATATACGTAATCCGAGCAGTTTATGATTTTATTTCCCTTCCATGGACTATTCCATGTAAATTACACTATGATCCGCTATGTTATTAAAAATAGAGTGAACTGCACCAGAGATCACCAAGTTGCACGAAAAGTTAGGATTGGTCACCAAGTTGAAAAACCTCAAAACGTGGTCATGAAGTTGTAGATTAGCGAAAGATTGGTCATTCCGTCATGAGGGGCGTTAAGTCGATGACGTGGCAGTCTGTATTTTACAAAAAAAACCTTAAAATTTTGTTTCTTCTAATTGTTAGGTCCTTTTCAAAAAAAAAATGGCCTTCTTTGGTTCCCAAAGTGCAGCTGCACGCCGCTACCATGGCGGCCGCTTGACAGCAGCAGGAGCACCTGGGCGAGCTCTCTCTCGCGCGCGGTTTCTTTCCCCGCTCCCTGCCCGCACGAAGAAGGTAGGCGGCTGAGAGGGAGCAGCAGTGAATTTGGCTGTGGAGTGAGCGGAAAAGGGAGGGGCAGGCGGCCGGGAGGATCCGTCGCCTCGGCTACCTCCGCGCGTGGGGGGAAAGGGAGACCGGCCGGGTCGCCACCTGCCGCCCTCCCCGTGTCAGCTAGGCCAGCCCCTCTCTCTCTCTCACCGCGCGGACAGCGAGCGGGCGGAGTGGAGGCGCGCGTCGCGTAGGACCACATTAGCCTACGCGGTCGGGGGAGTGGAGCATGACGCGGGCGCTGACCGGACGGATCGGCCCGACGGCGAAGCGGATGGATTCGTCGCTGTTGCGTGGGGGCGGCCAGGGGAAGGAATCACGCGGGGCCTCGTTTCCCAGGTGCTCCTGATGCTGTCAAGCGGCCGCCATGGTAGCGGCGTGCAGCTGCACTTTGGAAACCAAAGAAGGCAAAAAAAAATTTCGAAAAGGACCTAACAATTAGAAGAAACAAAATTAAAGGGTTTTTTGTAAAATATAGATTGCCATGTCATCGACTTAACGCCCGTCATGACGGAATGCCCAATCTTTCGCTAATCTACAACTTCATGACCACGTTTTGAGGTTTTCAACTTGGTGACCAATCCTAACTTTTCGTGCAACTTGGTGACCTCTGGTGCAGTCCACTCTTAAAAATAACCTGCATGTTTATCCTTTACCCGATAACATACTGCACGTGTAGATTCCATATCTGACATGTATAATCTATATCATTTATGACCTATGATGACACCTACAAAATTCAAATGCTTGCTCATTACAGTTTGCTCGCCGTTTGACGGGAAAACATGCGGCACTACCGTGTACTCCCTCCATTCCAAAGAATAAGACGCATAAATTAGTCAAAAGTCCACATCCTCCAAATTTGACCAATGTTATAGACAAAAATATAAACATTTATGACATCAGTCAATAGCAATATATTCACTATAACATATATTGTCATAATTTATTTATCTAATTTTATATATGTTGACATTTTTCTGTTTGCTCAGTCTTACTAAGCTTTGGGTTTTGACTAAATTTATACGCTTTATTTATTGAAACGGTGGTAGGAGTATAATAATGAGATATATGCACCATTGGTCACTGAAGTTGGTGAGGGTGAGTACTTTAGTCACTGAACTTGAAGAATGTTGTGTGCAGGTCACCAAACTTGGCAAGGATGAGTAAACCGGTCACAATCGTGAAGTTCCACGCTGACTGGGCCGTTCACCATAGACTGAGACCTATTTTTGCAAAAAGAACCCTGTGAAATCACAAAATAAAATTAATTTCTTTCCCCTTAGGCCTTAGGTTTGTCTCGCAGACCAGCAGACCCCACCGTTTCCATCTGTTCCACTGACCGGTGGGGCCCACCCATCAGAGTTGTCCTCAAGCTTTGGCCATGGCACCACGGCACCACAGCCCAATCCCCACCCTGGCTCGGCCATCTCCCCCGTCGCCGGCAGACCCGCTCCGCCACCCACCCATCGCGTAGCCCCTGTGCTCCTCCGCCGCGCACGCCAAGGCATGTTCCAACCACCACTCCCGACCGCGTGCGCAAACCCTACCTCCGATCGTGGCGTCGCGTAGCTGACACAGAGCGCCCCGCGCCAAACAGAGGTTACTAATAGCTCCGCCATGAGATCCTTCTCCTCCTCGTTGAAGCTTGCTGGCCGGGATGACCGGAATCGACGGAATCGAAGAATTCTTCACCTCCTTCGGCCATGGTCGCCACGCTTGATTTCCGGCGACACGACCCTCCTCCGCCCTCGGCGAGCACACCTATGGCCTTAGGGTGAGCTTCTGGTCGGGTAAAACCTCTAGCTGTCATTCCCCATGCTCTGTGGCGGGCCTCCTTCGAGCGCCACCATGCGCCGCCGCTCTGGTGATCACCGGGGTTGCGTCCAGTTCGAATCTCACCGGCGGCTCACCCGTCGCGCTACTCTTTCTTGCGCACGGCCACGGCGAGGCGGATCCCGTCCATGGCGTGGTGGCGGTTGCTGTGCATCTGGTAGAGCATCTGGCTGAGCGCGTCGAGCTCGCGGAGGGTCTGGTCGCCGGACGCGGCCATGGTGAGCAGCCAGTGCAAAAAACATAAGGGAAAGAAATTAATATGATTTTGTGATTTTACAGGGTCCTTTTTGCAAAAAAATTAGGTCACAGTCTATGGTCAACATCCCAGTCAACGTGCCACTTCACGATTGTGACCAGTTTACTCATCCTTGCCAAGTTGGGTGACCTGCGCACAACATTCTTCAAGTTCAGTGACTAAAGTACTCATCCTCGCCAAGTTTAGTGACCAATGGTGCATATATCTCTATAATAATATACAATAAAACATGGTATTTGGTTATCCATTTGAATCCGTGCCTCACAATTTTAAGTACCTTGTATGCGTACTATAAAAATTTATAACTAAAAAAATCATGGCTAGCTACAACCAAAATAAAAAGATACTTGCATTTCACAGCCACATTTTGTTTTGGTTGAGATACGAGAAGTTTTGGGGAAATGCATGTGAAACGAGTTTAGTAATCAAGGTTGTTACTAAAAGAGATAAAATAACAATCAAAAAGAGATAATAATGGCATGGATCTTCGGGGGGAAACTCTTGATCTTGTGATCGGACGATGACGGCACCTTGGTGTCGTTTTCCTCTTGGGGGCTTCGTCTTTGGAGCTGGACATCGGCAAGAGGGACCAGTGGAAGGCAGAGGTGTTCGCATTGAGGCTTCTGTGGCGACGATGACGATGATGAGCGATGTCGGAGACGTGGCTGTGGCTGCGGTAGTCGGCTCTTCTCCGGTGTGTCCTTGGGTTCGCCTCGGCGTGTTTTGCTGCTGAGAAGTCAAAGCTACTGTGGTGGGTTCTCGGTGGTGTACGATGACTGGCAACAGGTGTTCCGTTCGGCGAGCTTCCATGGAGCCAGCTGCCTAGTTCTCTCCTCTTAGCTCTTCGTCAGACTCGAAGCTGCGCTGTCTTGTCACAGGGAACTGAGTTTCTGGCACGGATCTTTATTTGGCTCCACACGGCCACGACGGTGTGGGTATTGGGTTGTAGGTAAAACTTTAAAATTTTCCGTAACCTTGCCGCCAAGATCTATTCTATAAAGATATATTGCACCCCATAATGGTAGATCTAGATACTTACAAACACCGTTGCGGAAGATCTTGTGTTTGTCGAAGTAGACGTTGGTGAAGCCTGATGAAGATCTCACATCCACGCGGGAGGTGAGATTGTTGCCGGTCCGTCGTCGAGGAACTACCTGCGCAGCCCCGCTCTAACAGTATCCACACGTATGCCTGATACCCCTTCACGTAGTTACCTGCGTGAAAAGTAAATGGGTTAGGTTGAGACTCCAAGTGCAGAGTGTGTAGTAAGTGGAAGACGTGTTTTCCCCACGAGGGTGACTCGAGGGTTTAATATCGAACTCTCGGGGAATCAGTAGTGAAGATTTATCTTTCCTATCCTTTTTTGGTTACCTACAAAACCTCAACCTCACCTAGTGGTTGTCAAGCACAAGGTGTGAGAATGATATCAAGATAATATGCAATGCAAACAAGAAATAAATATGCAATGGTGGTAAATAAATATGCAAGGATGGTGGTAGCAATGATAAATGATATTTTTGGGTTTTATATGATGAATGCAAGATGTAAAAGTGTTTTTGTATTTTCGGATTTTTAAATGGCAGAAAATGGAAAAGTGGTAAAAGTGGTTGGAAAGGTGTTTCTTATGATTAAAAATGGACCGGGGTTCATGGTTTCACAAATGCACTCTCTCTTTAATAAAGTGGTAGACAATGGAACACTAGAGTTGACATATGAGATTGCAACACAACAGTTTAATGACAAGTTATAATTATATGGGCATCACGTCCTAACATAGAGACCTTTTGGTTATTAGTCTCTCTTATACTCCACCAAGATGCGAACTAAATCATAACACCTCAGTAATTAAGATAACTCAGAGTATAGCAATAAGTATCATGACATGAAGTTAAAATAAGAACATGCTAGATCTAGTCATGGAGTAGTGGCAATGGTCACACCCACATCTCCGGTAGCATGGTATTTCTTTTTATCCCTAGTGAGGCAACAAAGTAAGGTAAAATACCCAAGTGGATCGCAGAACTTTCTCTCACGTTCACTGCACTAGCCACCCCCGTTACTCCAACTAATGCACACGTTCCCCCTCACACGCTCTCATAAACATGCTTGATCATGACAAGTAAATAAGAACGGGGTACATAATATGCATCTACTTTCATAACTGAAACAAAACCATTGCAATCTCAAACATATATTAACTCATAAAAAGATCCACCACAAAGGTATTACATAGATGACCGTAATCATGTTCAGCAGCTCATACGGTACTAATTAGTGAAGCTCGAGAGAGAGATACATAAGTTACTTCCACAAACCCATAGTCCAGAGGTGGACTACTCCCTCTTCATCATGGAGACGGTGGAGAAGTCGTTGGAGAAGATGGAGACCACGCCGGCAGCGCCCCGCCGGAGTTTTCCCCCTCCAATCTGCAGCTCCAGGTCTCTGTTTCGGTGTTTCTGTGTTTCTGCGGCGCTCCTTCCAGAGAACGTCGGGGACTATTTTTATAGGCGTTTTAGGTCAAAACGGAGTCGGTGGAGGAAAGATCGACGGCAACGGAGCTCCGAGGCCAAAGGGGGTCCCACGCGGCCAGGTACAGGGCCGCGTGGGCCCACCTTTTGGCCCTCGGGCCTCCGCTTGTTTGCTTCCTTCGCTCCCACGTTTGTTCCTTCCAAAAATGATGCTCGTAAATTTCCAGGTCATTTGGACGTCGTTTGGGTCCCTGAAACATTAAAATATAGAAATAGGGTTTTCTGCCTGCGCAGGGTTAATTCCATAAAAATAGGAAACATATCAAATATTCCCAAAATCATTATAAAACAGTGATATAACCCTTATATGATGCAAATATGACTGGAATATAAGTAAAATAATGCAAAGTTCATGTATGCATTTTACATGCATCAACATCCCCAAGCTTAACCTATACTCGTCCTCGAGTATGAAGGTGATAAAACTAACATGGACTTTGCAATTTAATACTATCAATGGATATCAAAGATGATTACTATTGCTACATAGAGTCAAATGATTCATTCTTAAAAGGAGTAGCAATATGCAAGATAGTTTATGAAGTGATATCAAGTATTCAATGCAAGGATGTTCAATGATAATTCACAAAGTGTAACATAAGAGAAGAAGTACTATGGACCACATGTATGCATAATAATAAGTAAGAACATCCTACAATGGTCATAGAGTATTGTGAAAATCTGAATATAAAAGGTGGACACTTTGGAAAGATATATATGAGTAGAGGTAAAGCATGAATAAATTTCATCTAACTTCTGAACTTCTCTACTTAAGTCAATGATTGTAATATGGTAATCCTTGGTGTCAAGCTCTCATTCCCCTATCATAGCATCTTGAATGATTAAGTTTAAAGTGAAAGCAATACGAGTAGTGTGCTTGACAAAGTACAGGTTGAAAGTCTCATGCCCCTTGAATACAAGTACCTACTCCATGTGTTACTCAACTTGGAAAACAAAGCAAGTTCAAGTTAAATATCATTGTAAGTAATAATAGTATCATTAAGAGCGTCAACTGGGGTACCTCTTGTCCCAGGATATGGAACAAGCCCATATCAAAATGACAAGACAAACAAACAAATGAACAATCTCAACACCCTTTTTATTTACCATTGGATAGCTTTTTATTGTAAGGTGTATCACAGAAGGTTCACCATAGCATGTAAGTAAATTTCCACCATGAATGATGCATGGCTTAGATTAGCGGCCCAGGCGTCTCTCTAACCATTTATACAAACTCATTTAAACTCACTTCATTTCCACATTTATTTCACCCATGGTAAGCATCCATAAACAAAAGTACATGATATCAACTAAATGAGATGAGTGCAATGTTGAAAGCTTGCCATGTGACAGCACATATGAGCTAACTCTCAACCAAAGACATTTGTCAAGCCACAACATCATAATTTTAATCACAATGGGTCATATTTTATTTATGCAATGAAAGTAAAGTGTGCATCAAGTTCGAGAGAGCTATATAACCAACTTTTCCCACAACAATTAACAACATAAGCATTTTCATTCAGAGGTATAGATAACACAAATATCATGATAAACATACTCGGAATAGCATAAAGCTAATAGGTAGATATGGTGGACTCACTGGAAAAACTTTGGTTGAAGGTGTTGGAAACAAGTTTTTGCTTGTTGGAATTTTTGGGCTAGCAAGAGGGAGAAAGTTGACCATCTAAATGCATGCATGAGTGTCCATAGAACTAACTAATCCATGTTAAACAAGGTAAATAACATTTAGCATCAAAACATGAATAAAAGATAGCTCTTGATAAAATATTGCAAATTATTACTCATTAACAAGCTCATGAATCATGCAATATATGTATCTTTTAAAATAACTCAACATCCCTTTTCCCAATCTTATAATAGCATCCAACATAATTCAACCCAAATTTCCAGTAGCTCTCTCATATATAAATGATAGTGTGGTGGTCTCACAAAATAAAAATCAAACCTAAACAAACAAAAAGACGCTCCAAGTTTATGCGATAAAGTGTTTCGATCGAAAAACAGAAGTTAGACGTGTGCAAACCGAGAGTGTGTAGGTCCAGTGGGGTTGTCTTCACATCCCCAAGCTTATGGTCTTCACCATCCTTGGATAGCTCTTGGTGCATCTCCTCTAATCCCTGTGAAAAAACTTCAAAACACCGTTTCTCCCATTTCTTTTTCTGTGGGGCATTAGTAGTGATAAACAAATAGATTTCTTGCTGCATATAATCCTTAGACAAAAATTCATATGAATGTCCAGAAATGTATAATGTTGTATGCCTACTCATAAACTCAATTGGATCAAAAAGATTCATGTTAAAAGTTCTAAGCATGCATCAAACAAAATGGGACAGAATCTGTCCAGAAAAACAGCAGCAGCTAAACGTATTTTTCTACCCTACTTAACTTTGTCGAAAATTCCGAAAAATTCATGCATACAGAGGATGAAAAGTTGCTACTACAGTTTAAATATGAGCTCATTCGGAGTTACAGAATAAGAATTAAAAATCATACCGTGCACAGATTCGTGCAGGAATAAAATCTCCGAACGCTATAAGCAACTTTTCAACCAAAATGAGTAAAACTTGGCACTTTATTAAAAATTCCAGAAACTAAACTAAACACTAAGTCTCTTGTTACAGCAAGAGGACACAAAGAAAATCACAAATAAAAACAACCGGGTTGCCTCCCGTAAAGCGCTTTCTTTATAGCCATATAGCTAGGCTTCTTACTTGATGTTTTTGTGGACGAAGCTCATGAGGGAGCTTGAATGATGTGCCCTCTTCCTTGGGAAGTGTTCCATGCACTTCTTGTGTGGAAACTGAAACTTCACATTCCCTTCTTTTGAATCAATGATAGCACCTGTAGTACGAAGAAAAGGTCTTCCAAGAATAATTGGACTAGAGGTTTTATTCCCCATATCCATGATTAGAAAATCAACAGGCACAAATGTCATATGTAACTCTACCATAACATCACTTACTTTTCCTAAAGCATGTTTAATGGAATCATCAGCAAGTGCAAGTTCAATAGAGCATTTTTCAAGATTTTTCAATTCAAGTACTTCATATAGTTCTTTAGATAAAACAGAGACACTAGATCCTAGATCAAGTATAGCATGGTGTGTCTCTTTTCCAATGGTTACTAGGACTTTGGGAATCCATACATCCCCAAGCTTAGGTGGTATCATAGCCTCTTGGTTGTACCTAGCAATCTTTTCTTTCAAGACATGATTAGCAATATAAGAACCAAAACCAGCTTGGTTACATTAATAGAAGGATCACTTGCAAATTTTTGTAAGATAGATATTAATTCATGCAAGCTACAATTCTCTAAGTCAAGCAATGGTTCCTTACTTCACTAAGCATTTTAACTTCTCAACTTTCTTTTCTTTCACCATAATAGTTTCCTTAGCAATTCTCTCTTGCTCATGAATATGTTCCCAAGATTTATTTATAACCTCTTGACAATATTTAATTGTTTCCTCATGTTTTTGAGCTATAATGGTGTTCTTTAATGAGGAAACTTCCTTAGTGAGCTGATCTACCCTTTCAAACAAAGAGTCTTGTTTTTCAAACTTAGATATAAATTCCTTATTAAGCTCCTTTTGAGTAGATATAAATGATCTAATGGTGTTTTCCAAATCACTAGAAACATTACACTAGTAGTATATTTGTTTGGCACATATGGGGGTTTATTATAAGAGTTATAATTGTTGTTACCATACCCATTATTACCATAGTTCCTAATGAAGTTGACATCAATATTTTCAGGATTATTACCAACTAGTTCTTGCAAAGGCACATTTTCAATATTTTGTTTATTAATGAAAGCAAGAATAGTATCCATTTTAGATGACAAATCATTTGTTTCTTCTATGGAGTTCACTTTCTTAGAAGGATTAGGTGCTCTATCAGTATGCCATTGACTATAGTTTTGCAAAATACTTTCCAATATGTTCTTAGCTTCTACTATAGTTTTTCCCATAAAAGCACCTCCAGCAGCAGAATCAAGAATATTTCTAGACATGTAATTTAGACCATTGTAAAAAGAGTGTAATATGGTCCATTCGTTGACCCCATGTGATGGACAAGTTCTAAGCATAAGTTTAATCCTATCCCAAGCCATAGCAACATGTTCATTTTCATTTTGCCTAAAAGAAAGAATGTTGTTTCTATTTTGCAAAATTTTAACAGGAGGATAGTATTTCTTAATGAAAGCTTCTTTTAAATCATCCCAAGTTTTAATGCTATCAATAGGTAATGAATGCAGCCACTCTTTAGCTTTTCCTCTAAGTGAGAAAGGAAATAACTTCAGTTTTAGAATATCACTTTCCACATTTTTAAATTTCTGCATGTCACATATTTCAACAAAATCATGAAGATGCATAGAGGCATCCTCCATAGCACTACCGCCAAATTGTTCCCTAGTTATCAAGTTCAACAAACTAGGACTTACTTCATAACTCTCAGCATTTATCTTAGGTGTGGCAATGGGCCTAGCAATAAATTGATCATTTGGAGTGTTTGTGTAATCACACAACTTAGTTCTTTCTCCCATTTTAGCAAGTTTTTATGTGTTTTTTAATTTTTTATGCAAAACTGAAAATAAATATGCAAACCGAAATAAAAATGCAAGACAATGACAAAACAAGATAAATTGCTTTGAAGGTAAAGATGGATAAGATGATGCTCACGTAGGTGCAACCTCCCCAAGCTTAGGTGTTAGCACAAGTTGGTGATGAAGTTGACTTGGTGAGATATCCTTGGATAAACCTTTCAGCAATGATTCCCCGGCAACGGCGCCAGAAAACAGTCTTGATGGCGTGTAGTTGACGGGAAAATATTTGCAGGAAGCTTCGTATCTTCCCCGGCAACGGCGCCAGAAAACATCTTGATGGCCCTTCACGTAGTTACCTGCGTGAAAAGTAAATGGGTTAGGTTGAGACTCCAAGTGCAGAGTGTGTAGTAAGTGGAAGACGTGTTTTCCCCACGGGGTGACTCGAGGGTTTAATATCGAACTCTCGGGGAATCAGTAGTGAAGATTTATCTTTCCTATCCTTCTTTTGGTTACCTACAAAACAAAGTAAATGTTTTGGTCCTCAACCTCACCTAGTGGTTGTCAAGCACAAGGTGTGAGAATGATATCAAGATAATATGCAATGCAAACAAGAAATAAATATGCAATGGTGGTAAATAAATATGCAAGGATGGTGGTAGCAATGATAAATGATATTTTTGGGTTTTATATGATGAATGCAAGATGTAAAAGTGTTTTTGTATTTTCGGATTTTTAAATGGCAGAAAATGGAAAAGTGGTAAAAGTGGTTGGAAAGGTGTTTCTTATGATTAAAAATGGACCGGGGTTCATGGTTTCACAAATGCACTCTCTCTTTAATAAAGTGGTAGACAATGGAACACTAGAGTTGACATATGAGATTGCAACACAACAGTTTAATGACAAGTTATAATTATATGGGCATCACGTCCTAACATAGAGACCTTTTGGTTATTAGTCTCTCTTATACTCCACCAAGATGCGAACTAAATCATAACACCTCAGTAATTAAGATAACTCAGAGTATAGCAATAAGTATCATGACATGAAGTTAAAATAAGAACATGCTAGATCTAGTCATGGAGGTAGTGGCAATGGTCACACCCACATCTCCGGTAGCATGGTATTTCTTTTTATCCCTAGTGAGGCAACAAAGTAAGGTAAAATACCCAAGTGGATCGCAGAACTTTCTCTCACGTTCACTGCACTAGCCACCCCCCGTTACTCCAACTAATGCACACGTTCCCCCTCACACGCTCTCATAAACATGCTTGATCATGACAAGTAAATAAGAACGGGGTACATAATATGCATCTACTTTCATAACTGAAACAAAACCATTGCAATCTCAAACATATATTAACTCATAAAAAGATCCACCACAAAGGTATTACATAGATGACCGTAATCATGTTCAGCAGCTCATACGGTACTAATTAGTGAAGCTCGAGAGAGAGATACATAAGTTACTTCCACAAACCCATAGTCCAGAGGTGGACTACTCCCTCTTCATCATGGAGACGGTGGAGAAGTCGTTGGAGAAGATGGAGACCACGCCGGCAGCGCCCCGCCGGAGTTTTCCCCCTCCAATCTGCACTCCAGGTCTCTGTTTCGGTGTTTCTGTGTTTCTGCGGCGCTCCTTCCAGAGAACGTCGGGGACTATTTTTATAGGCGTTTTTAGGTCAAAACGGAGTCGGTGGAGGAAAGATCGACGGCAACGGAGCTCCGAGGCCCAAAGGGGGGCCCACGCGCCAGGTACAGGGGCCGCGTGGGCCCACCTTTTTGGCCCTCGGGCCTCCGCTTGTTTGCTTCCTTCGCTCCCACGCTTTGTTCCTTCCAAAAATGATGCTCGTAAATTTCCAGGTCATTTGGACGTCGTTTGGGTCCCTGAAACATTAAAATATAGAAATAGGGTTTTCTGCCTGCGCAGGGTTAATTCCATAAAAATAGGAAACATCAAATATTCCCAAAATCATTATAAAACAGTGATATAACCCTTATATGATGCAAATATGACTGGAATATAAGTAAAAATAATGCAAAGTTCATGTATGCATTTT